>BMAU01014915.1:682500-1335000 GCA_019973935.1 Trichonephila clavipes
AGTTGATCCAAATTGAGAACATGAATTTGTCAACTAACTTTTTATATATTTACTTATATTTTGGTTTGTTTTATATATATATACCTCTATATTTGTAAGTAATAAAACACCATGGAAGAGTTATTAGAACTAAATGAAACGCAATACGGAAATAACTTGCTTTTGTACAAATAAATGAAAAAACTTTCAAACCAAAAAAACAGTATTAACTGTCCGAAATTATTATTTGATGTAGTCACCACGTGCTGCAATGAGTGTCGCTATACATGTTTTGGAGTAAAACACATGTTGAATGTCTGCTTATCGAACACCTTCCACACCTCTTGTATGCGCATCAAAGTTCGTCTTTTAAAGTTATAGGACGCAGATCACGAGTAAAACGACGACCAACCATATCCGGCTCATTTTCAGTAGATGACATCCGGCGAATAAGCAGGAAAAAGAAGAAGTGTTATGTGTTGAGCTAAAAGTAAGTCAGTAACAGTCTTGAAGGGAACACCTACGGAATCTTGCACTTAACGGTCGTACATGTTGCTATTGAAAATAGCCTTAATTCATAGCAGCTGAGATCATCCATGATAGGAAATTCTCCATACCATAAGACCTAAGAGCGGCTACTATGACATTCCATAACACACTATGGTAGGTAGTGTTCACCGTCATAGCATATAATACGAATGCGACCATCATGGCTCCAGAGATTAAAGCAGGATTCGTTAGAAAAGAACACTTGTTGCCAAACAGCCGGCCAGACTGAGTGCTGTTGAGCCCATTCTAGACGCATTTGTCGATGATTTGCCTTGAGAGGAATCTTATAAGAAGTAATCCTCACATGCAGTGTACGGTACATCACACATAGACGAATTAGTGAAGCTTGAATTAATACACCTGTAGCAGTATATCAAAGTGCTGCTAACTGCCTGGAGGGACATGTACGATCATTTAAGTCCACGTGAACCTGGTGTCTATCATTGCTTCTTGACGTCACCTTCCTTCATCCACTCGTAGGTTTTCTAGTTGTGCGGTGCTCGTTGGTCTACTTCTTGAAATTTCGAATTGCTCTGAAACTTTTACTCTGCACGCGAGATGCTATTACTTGACAGAAATATCCTCCTTCACGGAGAATGGTGATTCTCTATCGTTCAAAATCCGTAGGATGTTGACATTTCACTCTTTCTAATCATGGGGGCACACTTAGATCTGGCTAAACGCTCTCCGCTAACAAATAGACGTGCACGATTTTCAAAGTCCTGCTACAGACTTCTTTTTATGCGCATTCAGCTTCAGTAAAGAGGGCGCTGCTCACACTACGCAATCGTGGCGTCTTTAAATTTTACTGCTTTGCATACTACCCTTTTTCTTACACTTTCTACAAATTTCATTTTATTCGGATGATTCTTCCATGGTGGCATTTTCAACAAACAGCCGTTTTTAGCCTTTATACTCTTTGATTCAAAATTAATGTGACCAATTTTAAAACCATATAAATATGAAAGTTAAATTTTTATAACTTTGCTGCCAGTTTTTTTAATAAAACATTTAAATTGCAATTTTTCTTTTTTTAATAGTTGGAGTAAATTATGATATCGAAATTAGATCCTTAAGGTAACTGCGACGTCTGCGAGAAGGGAAAACGAACTTTTTTGTATCAAACTTAAATGGTTCTCACTTGTTGTTGTTGGCGTGTGTTTTATTATTGGGATGCATACTAAAGACAGATGAACAGCAATATATAACACAACCACAAAAGAACACAGATTTTATTAGAAACGATGATCCCAGCATTTAACAAGAAAAGGTGCGCTACTTTTCCTTTCGAGACGGAAGTCCATTTCAGGCGAAAGACGACTTACTTCCCGAAGGAGATACAACCAAGTCTTACACAGGATTCGAACATTAACCCACTCGGTTACAAACCGAGGTTCATAGCCACCGTACTGGCTGGGCGACAATGGTACTCACTTACTTAAGTTAAAAAGCAACGGAAGAAAAAAATTTTAAGTTGAATTATCTGTACATTTCTGCACCTGTTAATGCAGTGCTTCTCAAACTTTCAACACTGGAGCCCACCTTTTCAATCACAATTTTTATCGCGTCACCCCCTTATACATTAATAATGTACTGAATGCAATAATAATGTTCTTTGACGCTAAAGCAACAAGCTTTATTATAAACCGTACAAATTCATGACATAAGTATTAAATTTTGTGTATGTTACTTGTAAGCAAAAAATAAAAAATAAGTAATAGAATAATTATTATGTTTTTTTTCCTTTCTCTAGTTTTTAAAATGAACATATTGCAAAATGCGGTTGCATGTTAGAAAACAAAATATAGATATCAGCTAAATATAGAAACAGAACTTTGAGGGTCAATTTCTAATCATAAGCATTCCTTATAAAAACTTTGCTTTGCAAGACAAGCCCATGGGATTCGTTAATACTTATTAAACTTATACTTAATTTAGTATTAATTAATTAGTTATAAAATACTCTGTGCAGCACTGATACATTAAAAGTATATCAGCTGAAGTGCCCGCTCTTTGTACGAGTTCATTTATAATAAAATAAAACATTATTGATATAATAGCTGAATTGTAAGGAGAGTAAAGCCAAGTGCACGATAATGTTTACAAAAAATTAAAATGATTGCTCAAGTTTTCATTAGTTTTAAGCGAATTGTAATTATAAGGCTCACAGAATTAGCATTTATAATTGATGTTAAAGAATGAAAAATAATATAAAATTCCGATGAAGAATAGTTGTATTATTTTTAATATTTAGGGCGAAAAGATTTCAACATGATTTAACCCGGGGGCAGGCGCGCACTCGATACGGTGGAGCGGGGCACTTACAAGCTGTGCACTTAATTAAGAATGATCCTGAAGATCCACACACTTTGTACTAAATGCACTTGATTTATAATTTAAGAACTACATTGAGTATTTATTAATGTAAAACTAAACATAACTAACACACTTCAAAAACCAATTTCTTTTTTTTTTTTTTAATTTTGTATCGAACGATTTAAATTTTCAGTATTTTTTGCAAAAAAAATATAGAACTTTCAATAAATTTGAATATATAATGCAAAAAAAAAATTCATTCTTTGTATAGAAAAATTATTTTTTTACAATACATATTAAAAGCAAAAGGTATTTTGAAGAAAGTGTACCTGAATCATATTTACATCACATTTGATTACAATTTTAAATTTCTATTTTCTAGCGTTCTGTTTATCGTATTTTCATAAATAATGCATCTATAGATGCAGAAAAGCATCTGCAATTTTTTAAAATTAAAATAAAAAAAATGCAAAATTTAAAGCAGTTTCACGTCCCAGTTATCTTAAACCCTAAACGATATTTCGTAGCTTATTTAGGATGTTTGCTCATATTTTGTTATAAATGAGGTATTTAAAAATTAGAAAATACACTTTGCTAATGTATTACTATCTAAACTTCGAAAATAAATAAAATCTGGCAGTAATGGAAAGCTCCAGGAAAAGAAAAAGTTGACGAAAGTAAGTCATTAAAGAAAAAGAATAAAATAAGCTGAAAATACTTATCGCCGTTGAAAGTCCTCGACTACAAAAACTTCAGCAACTTCCAGGAGAGATGCACTAAGCAATACACATATTAAATATCAGCTAGATTCTCACGTATTGTGATATACCAAAGCACATACATTACAACAGGGGAAGAAGGCTTTTTACTTAGCGCTATTAGTACAAAGTTAATCAGACCTTTAAATTTTATATGTGTTTGCATTATGAAGTCATTAAAAAGTCATGTTTCTTAAGCTTCATGGAGACTTTTGGTTCTATCGATAGGCTGCAATTTGCCTATACTATCTAGTATTAGAAGCAAAAACACATGATCTTCAGACAAGCATCAATCATTAAAATACGGTTTCGAATAAAAACACTGTAGGTTACTTTTTTTAAGAGATTGAGATCCCGTTTCTTCCTCTACTTTTGGTTACGTTTAAATGCTAAACATTAGTATAACCAAGTATCCTCTTCTTTTTATGTAAATTTTAACTTGATGTTTGTATCAAGGATCTTTCACAGAGGTGAAATTTGAAAGCCAGCAGTATATAAATATTTGTGAGCAGCTAGGCATTTTGATGCCATTGCGTTTTTGATTAAACTTAATTTTTTCATAAGATTTTATGAGGCGAGGGTAGTATATTTGCTTATTTAAAATATGGTCAATAACACGCTAATAAATAAAATTCAGAATTTTATTTACATTTTCTTTGAGATATAATTTGCAGTAAACTTTATATAAACCAAATACCTTTTTTATTTAATTGGTATAATTTAGTAAGTAAATTTTACAAAAATAAATGCTTAATACCCCAACATTAAACCTTAAAATTTATTTATTTGAAAATTTCCTAATATCTAGGTTTTTTTATATATGAATTTGTGATGTTTGTTTTATTCATTCTTTATGACATTGTACTTTTACTGTCAGTTTTGTGAATATGTACTGGTTTAAGAGAAGGTATCAAATTCGAAATTCTTCATTTACTATAATTTTTTTAGATTCTAAAATCTATTCATGTATAAACATTTAAAAATATTCCTTGTTTTATTGCTTTACATATATAGTGTCTTCTACTTGATAGTCAGATTGCATGATTTCTTTTAACGTGCTTAAATTTAAAAACTAGGTCACTTTTAATCTACACGTCTCTTTTTTTTCTTACTCTTCTCCTACTAGAGTTCTTTTTTTTCGTATTTTACCCCAGAAATGCTTTCCTTTACGTTCAATCTCCACTATTCATGTTCCTAACAGATGCTGTCGCAATGTCTCATCCCAAATAGTCAAGGAACGTCCGAGAAATTTCTCATTCATCCGATAAGCGGAAGTGACGTTGACTGATGGGAGCAGTCAATCGCTTTCGCATCTTACATGACCCAGCAGCTATCGCGGGAATTTTTTATTCGAATAAATTTGGAAAAAATATCTCTTTATTTTTTATATTTTTTTAAAGGTTTTTAGAAAACTGACGGCGTAAGTTCTGATCTACTAAGTTGTTTGAGATGAAGTTTTTTAAATGCTACCAATTTAAAAGATTTAATTAAAAAAAAACGGAACTGTGTTTATAACAAATGTATTAGTTTCTTTTTTCTTCAAACCTATGATCATTCAGTAAATGCTGTTGAAACCACCCTTCAGTATTTTTACCAGCAATGTGCGTTAGTAATGAATTTACCGATCATTTGTCGTCGTCGTTGTGAAGCAGGAAAACTTAGAGTGTAGTAGAGAAGATAACTGGATATTACGCATTTTACTTTAAAAAAATAACAAGTTTTTAAAAAGTCAATTATTTAAATTTGACTATAGACAATTTTATGCCTTCCCAAAGTATTTTTCTGAGGTGTGTCTCATCATGTATTTGGATGTGTACTATGCATTCTTTAGTTTTAATTTCATTTGTAACAAGGACTCTATGTGTTCATAAATTAAATATTTTTAAAATTATAAGTAATTAGTATTTTCATAAATTAAGTATTATATATATATATATATATATATATATATATATATATTTATATATATATATATATATATATATTGTATATATTTATATATATATATATATATATATATATATATATATATATACTAGCGGTCCCGACAAACGTTGTCCTGTACATACGTCTTAAATCCGAAAAATAAAAACTATTTTGAATAAGTTGTAATAATCTGGACCGTTTTGATGAATTTTTTTATAAAGAAAGTTATTATAATATCAGGCATCATCACATATACAGTTACCACAATTCGACCTATCGAATACGTGTGAGTATGTATTTACTATAAACTAAGTTGAATATAGAACCAATTCTGAATAGAAACTTAAAATTGTTTTGATTAACGGGTAAAAATGATAAAACTCGAGCTATTTTCATAACAGGTATACTTTTTTAATGCACGAAAAATAAATTTATCTTAATGCCATTGAAAGTGCAATGCCTTTGGTTAATCCTTGAGGGGTATAAACAAACAAACGCATTGGTTTGCCAAACCTCGGGCATGCAACAAATAATTGACCGTGTAAAAAGCAAGGTTTTCTAAATATAAGCCACAAATTGTCATTGTTTGACCTTGTTACTTATTAGTGGTCATGCCAAATACCAAGTGGAATTAATATTGTAAACATTTGAATGGGTAGGTGAGTCTGAAAGAATCCTTGGGATATGTGGTAGAGAAGTACAAATTCAACTTTGAGTTTGCCGCTGAAAATATTGGCCTCAAGAATTTTGTCCATAGTTTTTTTTATGAACAATCGCACGCACTTACATAATTTTGATGCGTTTTAACTAATTGCTATATCGGGCCGAATTGTAAATCTAAATAATTTTCGTATCCATTTGAACCTACACGAAAAATATCATCCAAATCGGTCAAACCGTTTAGGAGGAGTTCAGTCACATACACACCCACAGAAGAATTATGTACGTAAAAATATATGCTGTATCGAGGAGAAATGAATAACCTTTCCGATACTGTAATTATTTTTTGTCTAATTTTGATAGAAAAATTAGATTGCATTTTTAAAAACGGCGAAAATATCAAAAAATTCTTACCTCTACCTTTTTTTTTTCTTGCCGTGCATTAGCAGAATAAACAACACACAGGGATGAAACAATTACGCGTTTTAAGGTTTTTAATTAATATGTTTTACCTAATTGTGTTATTAGACCAAATTGTGAATCTAAATCATTCTCGAATCCACTTGATTCCACACAAAAAATGTCATCAAAATCGGATCAGCCACTTAGGAAGAGTCAGTCACATACACACACACAGAAGAATTACATATATAAATGTTATTTGAAAATATATTAAATAAAAACGCAAAAAGCATGATTCCTCTGCATTTTTGTAACAATAAAAACCTGGTTTGGCCAGTTTGGCTGAAAAATCGATTTTCGATGCCCACTTGCGTCATTTTCATAACAATAACGTTGTTACAACAATGCAAGTGAATATATTGAGCTGAAAAGTCTTAATGTTTTTAATTAAAATGTTTTGAACTAATTGTGATACTGGACTAAATTGTTAATCTAAACCATTCTCGAATCCACTTGAATCTACTCAAAACATTTGATCAAAATCGGTCCAGACGTTTAGGAGGAGTTTAGTCACATACACACGCACAGAAGTGTTTTAAGCATATATATCATATTCTCTGGCAAAACCTACACACAAGGGTTGTGTAATATTTTTTTTCAGAAAATACTTGTACTTAATCTGTTTTAATCTCATTGTTGATAACCTGGAGTTTTCACAAACTCTGCCACCCTACGATATACATTGGGCGATGTTTTTTTCGGCATTATATTGTTCAAGCAAATATTTAAGGTAGTTGGCTAGCCTTAAAATTATATTTAAATGTGCCATCTTAGATTTTAAGCTAAGAGTTTGCTACTGTTCCACGGAGGCTGTATTATTTTTAAACTATTCTACCTTGTTATAATATTTATAATAATTTACGTTTTTTTATATATATTTGTGGTAATTTGAAATTAAACCGCCATCGATTTTAAGCCACTCAACCAATACTCAACAATTTTTTTGCGAAAAAGCAAAACTAGGAGAGCTAATAGGAAAGTAATATTTTTTGATATTAGTACTATAATTTTTAAATACATACATGAACCAATAATTTCTCTAATTGCCTCATTTGACATATTTTTTGCTTCGCGCGATTCTAAACCTTAACCATTTTCAATATCATTAACATTGAAAATAATGTGCTGCCTGGATTGAAGTAAATATGGTTTATATATATATATATATATATATATATATATATATATGATTGATTGATTGAATATTAACGTCGCACTGTTCAGCTACACGAGGGCTTTTGGCGACGGACCACGTAATTTTGAACCAAGGTCAAGTGACGTGGACGACACCTGAGCTGGCACCCCCTCTCCCTAACTACCACACCACACCAACGGGATGACGTTTCAGCTCTCGACAGATTTAACGTGCATCGCTGCCCTACACGGCGGGTCTTTAGTGGTACTGGGCTCGAACCTGTGACAAAGCAAGCCACAGTCCGATACCTATACCACTCGGCTACCGCGGCCACATATATATATATATATATATATATATATATATATATATATATATATATATATATATATATATATATATATATATATATATATATATATATATATATATATATATATATATATATATATATATATATATATATATATATACCGGGTGGGCAAAAAGTCCTAAAAAATTTTAAAAATTCATAAAATTCAGAGAAATGAACGAAAAAAAAATGTTTGCGGGATCAGGATTAGTACATCACGGGATTTTTTTTAAGCTAGAAAATAATAAGTCGAAAATCATCCAGTAGGTGGCGCTGTTACAAGCGTCTGTGGTGGAAATATGCAAATTAGACGGCTATAAAAACCCATGCTGTCAATCTAAATCCACATTCATTTCACCATTATAAACAGTGAATGTGAACAAGAATGCTCAGTGCGCCGGATAAAGCTTTGCTGGTGAAGTTATTTTACATGAACGAGGAATCAGCGACCATTGCCTTGCGTAAATTCCGAGTTCAGAAAAATGTGAAGAGTGAAAAAGGTCCTTTAACACCTGCAGGTCTCTTAAAGCTTGTTAAACGTTTTGAGGAAACTGGAAAGTTGGAGGATCGAGCACGAGCCGGACGACCATGCTTGAAAGAAGCACGTGCACCCTGCATTGCTGTCGAAATGGAAGCGATTGCATCCGACGCAGCTTCAGGGACCAGCACTGCTCGTGAAGCTGCCAGACGATTGGGCTTACCACCATCATCTGTCCGCAATATTCTTTGTCGAATCCTCCAGCTGTACCCATTCAAATTGCAATCGTGCCATGAACTTTTGCTAGCAGATACCGTGCAGAGGGAAGCATTTGTGAAGTGGGCCTTCTCTAAAATGGAACAGGATCCCACCTGGGTTTTTAACATCTTGTGGACAGATGAAGCTCATTTATCGCTTCATGGTGACGTTAATAACCTTAACTGTCGCATTTGGGCGACCTCTAATCCACGTGAGTACACACAGAAGCCATTGCATTCCCCAAAAGTGACAGCATGGTGTGGTTTTACGGGTTTATTTATCATAGGACCCTTCTTCTTTGAAACGCAGTGCCCAGTAAATGGATGGATAACGGAAACGGTAAATGCTCAGCGTTATCTAACGCTTCTGCCGGAGACTGTCGTGCCATGTTTAATTCAACGAGGTCAGACTTCGAATGTCACGTTCATGCAGGATGGAGCAACCAGTCACACTGCTAACCCAGTTAAGGCATTCCTGATACAGACGTTCGAGGAAGACAGAATCGTTAGCAGGCACTGCAGGTACCCATGACCTCCTCGGTCTCCAGATTTAACACCGGCAGACTTCTGGTTGTGGGGATATATGAAATCTCGCGTGTATCTATCCGGTCCATCAAGTCTGTCGGAACTGAAAGATGCGATCCGCAGAGAAGTATTCTCCATACATCCGGACATGTTGCACTCTGCCGTTGCTGGATTTGTCACTCGTCTGGAATGTCTTCTACCCTGTGGTGGTGGTCATGTGGAACATATTCTGGTGTAATAAAGTTGTGAAAGTTTTCTGTTAATTATATTTATGCATTGTTTCTTTGATTTGCGTACATCAGCGCCACCTACCGGATGATTTTTGAATTATTTTTTTTTCTAGCTTAAAAAAAATCCGCAGGTTTTTTTTCGTTCCTTTCTCCGGATTTTATGAATTTTTAAAGTTTTTACGGACTTTTTGCCCACCCGGTACATATATATATATATACATTAACTTGAAATTTAAAAATAAAGAATATAGCTTAAAATATTGTTTATATATTTTTAGTTGCATTTATCTTCCGTAACATTAAAAACCCTTCCCATATTATCTAGTTATTTTGACTTTGTGAGAACATTTCTTGTACGTGGCAGAATAATTTTTTTTTATAAAAACTAAAATAAAATCAATTAAATATACATAAAAATGGTACTTTTTTCTTCAATCCCCTCCAAAAAAAATTAATAATGAAGTGTTTGGATGAGCAATGCAATTCTGAGGATATCTTTAATACCTGGAGTAAATTCTCTTATTGGATGTTCATCGCTGTCTACATGTATTTTCATATTCAATATTGAAAACTAAATGAAAAAACAAATCAATTCAAAATCTGAATGTTAAAAACCTATTCAAAAACTAATTTAAGTTAAATGGTAATTTAGTCCTCATAACAAACGTATCATTTTATGAAAGGTTTGTGAAGCTCGTTTTAATTTTTTCCAGAACACATTAAATGCTCGCTTTATTTCTTGTTAAGTATAAATCGGGAATTTTTACAAAAAAAACATATATTATCTATTCAGGATCACTTTAACATGACTTTCTAATTCCGTATTTTTTTAAATATTTTATTGCATTTTTTCCAAATGTTTAACAATATATGCTATGTCTTGCGATCTTTATTTCTAACTTATATTCACGTATATCTATTTTTTTTTTTCAAAAATGTATGTTCTCTTAAACACAAAATATTTTTAACATATCTGTTTTTAGAAAACAGTGTAAATCGTATGAAACATTGGAATCTGTAAGATTTTCGAAATCGAATAAAATGCTAATCAATCTTTTAAAAAAAAGCTTCTTGATATATCTGATTGAAAATTAAATTTAGATTGCTGCTTACCAGGGGGATACTTGAATTTTATTGAAGAGTATTTTATCACTTTATTTATAAATGTGTTATTTTATTTCAGAATTGAATTACGTGAAAATTAATTCCACGCTATACAAAAGTGAATTGATATTACAATAAATACAGTAACGAGGAAGATATTTTAACCCAAAAAGTTAAATTATCCCAGTTGAGAGGGTATTTCCCTCTGCTAAATCTCAACTCATATTATGAAGATATTTCAAAAACAGATTTGTAACTGAGTAGCAGTCTTATTTATATTTAAAATGGATTAATTTTGATGGAATTTTTTTTCTACTATATAAAAGAACTTTTCATGAAGGTGATCATTGAGCTCAACTTGAAAAGTTAGCATTTGCTAAAATATACTCGTAGAGAAATTCTAAGGGAGGATATTATTTTCCTTTATGAATCAAAACGAAGTAAATTCACGTGTGTAATTTGAGTGATTGCATCTTATGTGTTTCTAATGTTGGTAGCGTGGAAATTTTGATCAGAGATTAGAGCTTTTCGGCCAATACAGATAGGGTTGGTTACAATGACATCTGAATATGATGGAATGTTAAATGTATGCATTACATATAATTTAAATGATGTTATTGAAGTTGATTAAAAGGGAAAAAGGTCATTAAATGACAAATGCCGCTAATGAATTCATCCCCCCCCTACACACAATTTAGACTTGGGAAATCATTGACAACAAGTGAAATGTATACCACGTGCAAGAAGGGAAGCTATTCTTACGGAGAAGTCTTTAGAATCCTTTATGGAACACATTTCGTGTAACACATATTAATGTGTAAAAAGTTATATGCGTGAAATAAAGCCAAATAAACGTTGTAAGTTACACTAAAGTATCATTTAAAGTAATGTATAGGGATATTGAAACGTTATATTTGTTGCTATGGCATTCACCAATTCCTGGGTTTTAATCCACTTTGACATTTTTTTTCTCTATCTCCTGTCTTTAACATAATTATTCAACATTATCAATGCATTTTCTCTAACAAATTTACTTTCTCTTAAGAGTAGTCGGTAAGCCTTATACCGACAATGTTAAATTGAGCCATTTTAGGAACCTGTTTCTCAGAAATTGTTAAATATAAAAACTTCGAATTTTGGTTGTATATTATTTAGGCTTTTTTATTTAAATAATGGTAAAATGTTTCAAATATATTGTTTACTTTTTTCAAAAAATTTCATCGTAAAAGTATCACTTTGAAATTTGTGAAAATTGTCATTTTTTTTACGATAAGTGCTTCTGAGCAATATATTTTAGGAAAATCTCCAAGAAACGCACATGAATATATATAGTTACATATAAGTAACGTGAGGGGAAATAATTCATTACATTCATACATTATATTCTGAGAAAACATGAATACAGTTTTAAAAACATCATTTTTGAGAAAATGGAATTTTCACTATAAAGTGCCTCTTTATCACAAAAATAATGAATTACAACATGTATTTGTCCCATTTTATTAAACATTAGCATCTTTGCAATTTATTTTGCATAAAATAGTAAACAAAAAAAGTTCTAATTTGCGCAGAACAGCACTTTTCAGTTTTTTTAACGAAAAAACATCAAATTTTTCTCACATTCTGTATCAATTTTTAAAGAATTTGTAACTTTCATGCATTACGGATGTAGAATTTGAATAGAAAGTATCAAAAATATAATGTGAAAATGTATCAATATGGTTTTGGTCGATATGGTGTGAATTTAAGATGGTATTTATAAAAATACCTGATTATACGTTTCGTAAGTTTTTCTTACGTTTTCGTAACATTATCATTATGTTTTGTTGTTGCAGACAGTTTCTAAGTTTAAAACTTTAAAAGTTACTTACAAGTAAATTATTTATAAAACAGACAAAAAACAACAGTTTTTATGTTTTTAAACATGAAATTTATGTATTTTTATGTATGTAACAAGCTTCTCGCAAAAACAACAAACATATTTGATGTATCATCTCATACTTTTATCTCAGGAACTATTAAACATAAATACTTAAGATTTTGACTACATGTATTAAGTATACACTTATATTTATACTGAAGTAATTTTTTTAAATATATTAATTAGTTTTTTTCAAAAACAAACATTTAGTTGATCGAGCAAATGTGATTATTATGAATTTATTGAAAATTGTCATTTTTTGTTATGGTATTTGCTTAAAAATATTTCAAAAATGTCACTTCAGTATACACAATTGCATTTAAAAACATAGTACATGCATACATTTAATTTACAAAGTTTTACAAATTATTTAGAAAACAATTTTTATAAAAAAATCTTACCTTGTAAAAGTTAATCATTTTTATTTTCATCAAAGTTATCATCTTCATTATGCCTTATGTAATTATTAAATTAAGATTTATTACGAGTATATTTCTCACCTGGTCCCAATCCTAAATCTTAATTTTGTTTCTTTTAACTTTTTACTTAAACACGCGATGCTTTAAGAAATAATTAAGAATAACTAATTAAAAATGAATTTCAACTAAAGAAAAGACATAAATTTCAGTAAAAAATAACTACATTTTAAGTATAAAAATTACTAAAACCCACATGAAAATCTAAAATTGCCTCCAAATGTTTTTAGCAAATCTAACAGTTGCAGTTATTTAAGTATCTAAAGTGAATTTGGGTATTAAAAAATAAAAATTAATCGAAGCTTTGCAGCTTTTCCCAAGTTTTAAAAAGACAATGTTTACATTTATATCTGTCAAAAGAGGTGTGGTAAATCAGCTGGTAAATTTTTAAAAATCATTTTAAAATACTTCTAATTCATATAATGGCTTGTATGGTACATCATTGGAAATGTCTTGATTTGGAGATTTTACAAATATTAAAAACTCAAAATCAATTTCTGAAAGGTTTCCACAGGACAGACTGTTCTTAAAAATACTTTATGTTGAAATCTCTTAGTAATGTTATCTACTCACACATATAAATACCCATTAAAAAGAAGAGTTACTTCAACATAAATCCTATTTTTTACCTTTAGAGGTATTTAATTTCCCCTTTTGTTTTGTTTGATGTGTGCAAATAATGTAATCTAACGGTAATTCTAAAAGAAAGTTGAAATACCATTGGATATTTAAAATATTTTTTAGGAATTCGTGATACTAAAAGTTTTTGCAGAAGTTCATACCAATTCTAAGGCATGCAAAAATTTAAAACTAACTGTTGATAAGCATGCTATACTATATTTTTTAAAAAAGATTGTATTCACCTTTCAATTTGAAGTAAATATTAGCAATATTTCGTAACATCCAGAGTTCATTTTATCACTTATAAGGATATTTATGTTTCTAATTATAATGCAATGCCAAAACTTGAATACAATCATCTCTGGTAAACGATTTGATAGCAATTGTTTCATGTTCTCCTTTGTCATATTGTCATTATATCAAATTTGCGATTTAAAACTGTAAAACCAATACGATATAAAATATTACAGGTTGATTACGTCATTATTTAATTACACACTAATATAAAAATAAAATAATACGAGCGAAATGTATTGAAAATGTGTGTCTGAAAATTTCACACATCTGCAATAATAAAAAATTTGCCATTTCAAAATTTTTTACAACCTTTTTTGAAAGCAATATCGTGCAATATTCCAATCAAGATTATTCATTAATTATATCCAACTGTAGTTTATTCATTAAAATTTTAAAACAGAAAACATTAAATACACTTTTTTTCAAAATTAATTGGTTTCCTGTTTCAGCAAATAAAGCTAATAATCTTCAGTGCTCAAATGTAGGCAATTCTCATTTTTTTTATTCCTGCAGAAACTTTAAATCCCCAATAATCTTATTTTCGTTTATGACAAAATGACAAAGCAGACTTGAATAACGCTACACTACAAATTTTATATAATGCTTAAGAAATCCCAAGAATCAGAAAGACCGAAAGGTTTCCAAGAAAGATAGAAAGAAACAGGAGATAGAACATATTTCAGCCCAAAAAAGATATCTAGTAGAATCAGACGCACAGTTTACCGCCATAAAAAATGCCTATCAAACCCTATTTTGTCAGTAGCAGAATCAAAAAGAGATTGGCAATCCAAAGGGACTGACTATCTTCATAGAAATTATAGTAAGATTTCTGAACCTGAATAAAAGTATTCATAGGAATAGGGGCAAGAGTAAATTGCTTCGGGGAGTCATATCAGTCTCTATCAACATCTAATGTAATTTATCTCTTAAAAATTAGGAAAACATAAAACGTTTAGCATAATTCAAAGAATACTATAAAAAAATGAAAAAAAGTTTCAATGCAGATCTATTTCCTTTCCAGAACTGACATATTTTAAATGATAAGAAGAAAAATTGCAGTAATTTGATGTTTCTAAATACAAATGCAGGGAAAAATTAAATTTTTGTGAGTAATTTTCTTATTTTGAGAGGTATACATATGTGCACCGTAGATTTTAACTGAAACAGTAAAAATAATCCATCCAATTTCTTTTAAAATTACAGTAACTTAAATTAATCTTCTTTAAAAATGTTGGATAAACGTATAACTAAGTTTGTTTAATAAAGGTTTGAAAACAACTATGTTTTATGAGAAAAGGTACCAAAAATTATTGCATTTAGTACAAAAAACATGAGTTCTAGATTTGTAACCAACATATCTGTATTTTGATGCAAATTTGTCTGTCATAAATCGAGGTGTCCGATACTTTCATATCGAACATCATAAAAAAGTTGTGGCCCAGTGTTTACTTTATACGTGTTAACTATAATAACTGGTGTTATAACATTGTTGTATCATTTATTCACTATTAATCATTATTTTCAAATAATACATCAACCACATCAGAAAGAACTACGTGTTCAGAATCGCATTGATTTAAATAATCAGAAATGTAATCAATTTGAGAGAGAGAGATTCCATATTTTTTTAATTCCATTCTAATTAAAATACCATAAAAAAGACAATATAACAATAATTATAGTAATTTTCAAAAATATAATTATGTAAATTTAAACTTAGATTGAGAAGAAAACAATTTTAAGTTTAATGACGAGTTATAAATATCAAATCAATATCGAATTATCTCGAAAATAAAACCAAATGTCTATGTAAATTGTATGTGTTTCTAATGTTTTCCTAAATTGCTGTCTAAAATATGAACATCATGATATGTACACACACACTCACACACATACAAACACGCACACACGCACACATACACACAAACACACACACACATATATATTTATATATATATGAATATATATTCTTACTTAAATTTAAGTGTATAGTTTAAATTAAAAAATAAGTATATTATCGTAAAAAAATAAAAATTCCACTTGCAATTTCAGTCTGGGTGTTATTTTATTCAGGAACCGAACAACAACTGCCCAATTGTGCACCACCAAAGTAATTTCTAACTAGAAAACTATAACTTTTAAACTATGATTATTGTTATATGATCTATCAGCGTTTGAAAATTAGCTGTGTCAAATAGAAAAAAAATGTGAAGTTCAGAGATAATAATTAAAATTAAAAATATAACTTATACTTTTTCGGCTTCTTATCGAGCTGGCCACTTATATTTTGTGTGTTGAAAATCCTAAGGAAAAAATTCAAGTATTTCTCTCTGGCGGTAAAACAGAAAAGCATAAACATGCACGAAAGATAATATTTGATCTAAATTAATTGCTTCCATTCATCAATAAGATACGAAGCTAACACTGTAGATACACGCATGTGTACCTGCGGTTACATATGTGAAGCGTTATATACGTCTGAAAAAGTTAAATATTACTTTGGAAAATAAGCCCAAAATACAGTTTGAAATAAATTCTTTTTAACAATTGATTAAAAAGAAAGTCACAAAGGTTATTAAAATTAGGTTCTAGTTTTTAAATGTTAAGTCGAAATTTTTCTTTAATAATTAATAAAATTTTTGGGAAGTAAAATTTTGTGAATTGGATGAATAATAGTGAAATGTGAATTGCAGTGTTCGATTTAAGATAGCCCTTATATATTATACTTTAATTTATCTCCTATATACACTAAAATATAATAAATGGGGTGGGAGGGTTTAAGAAGAAACATTCCTTTTTTTTATTTTCTTAACATTTAAGTACATTTGTGTTTTATTCGTAATAAGTTATAACGCCGTTTAGTTTTTTTTTTTTTTTTTTTGATAATTCAGCTGACTTGTTGAAGGCAGAAACGGCTGAGTTAAGGTATTCAAGGCCAAATTAATTAAAAAAATAGTGCTCAAATTAATAATGAATTTTTATTTTTAACCGAAACAATAATAAGCACTTTTAAAAAAAATTTCACTGGCTTGAATTCCTAATTGATTGATTGATTGAATATTAACGTCGCACTGTTCAGCTACACGAGGGCTTTTGGCGACGGACCACGTAATTTTGAACCATGGTCAAGTGACGTGGAGGACACCTGAGCTGGCACCCCCCTCTCCTAACTACCACACCACACCAACGGGAGGACGTTTCAGCTCTCGACAGATTTAACGTGCATCGCTGCCCTACACGGCGGGTCTTTAGTGGTACTGGGCTCGAACCTGTGACAAAGCAAGCCACAGTCCGATACCTATACCACTCGGCTACCGCGGCCGGCGGCTTGAATTCCTAAGCACAAAATATAAAAATAACGAAATAGGATTTTATAAACCAATTGAAGCAAAACAAAAGTTCAGACCTTTTTAAAAAGTAAATAAAACGCTTTATTTTCATAAAATGTTTTTCTTACATTTAATTTTGGCTGGATGGATATTTTTTTTTATAAAAATGTTTAACAGTAATTTAAAACATTGTTAAAATTGCATACGAATGGAATAATAATTATGTATTGGGAGTAGTAAATACAGTCTGTAAATATTTGTTTTTAAATTATTGACCTCCTATAATTTTTATGCTGTTATTTAATCATTTAGGCATGTTTCTGCACAATTCACACGCATTTGATTTTTTTGCACCTTAATACCTACCGTGTAGTTTTCCGATACACGTATTGAGGCTTAAAATGTTTTGTTTAGTGTGAAGGTTTGGATAGAGAGCACCAGCTAAAGTGTCAACTTCATTACTTTTTTTTCTGATACTCTAGGTAGACTTATTGTGTGTCGATTAGCATAACACAAGATTTACAAACGTAAGCATGCAAAGATGATAGATAATTGATGCAATATAAGAAATTCGATGAAAGGTTTTCAATACTACAGATCCAAGACACTACTTGAACTTAAATAATGGTTCTAACTGTCGCCAACATCATTCGTGTTGCTGCAAAGGAGAAAATCAAATAAGGAAAATAACAGAATATCAAATAATATTCCCATTTCTAAAAATAATTTAAAATAATTTGTGAAAGGAATTTTTAATTTGAAATTTCTAATGTTCGAAATTATTTAGAACTTAAATCTGTAGTCTGTGCATGTATTGTGATTATATGGAGAAAAACTTACCACAGTACAGATACTACAGGTATCAGCATTATGTTTTGGGTCATAATCATAACATTTAAAGTTTAATTAATTAAAATGTTTCTGGTAACTTCTGCATTCAAAAATTAACTGAGAGTGAGCCACTAACGAACTTCTATTGTCAGTTGTAAAGAAAATGGCTTACGTTGAAAACAGTGTTCAAACGATTGTTCTTCAGCTTCAATTAATATGTTTCGATAGCATGTCATGGCTTACTCTCTAAATCGTTTGTTTACTTTAAAATGATGTAATATTCTATAGATTTAATTTGAATTAATATTTCCCTATTTTCTCCATGATTGTTCCATATCAGTGATAAGTATTCTATTATCAACACAGAAGTTTCTGAAGTTATGTGTTACATGTCAGCCTTACATATTAGTTGGTATTTACCAAACTTTGAATTCGATTGAAGGATCACATTGGATAATGACTTTTAACACAGTTCATGTGCCATAGTGGGAATATTTTTCAAAGTTTTCATTTCTTTAAATCTCCTACAAGAAATTGATCAATATTTTCAGTTAGCATTCATAGGGTGGAAATGTTTGTGTTTTGTAATAATTTAAGAAAACTGTGAATGATTTTAGAATTTTTCATTCATCCAATATGAAATTTAAAACGAAAAAAAGTCTTAAAATCAAATTATAAGTAGGTTTTTCTTTCAGAATATATGTGAAGCTTCATTTTGACCCCACATTTTCTAAAGCATTGTACATACAAATATTTTTTCCTAAGAAGCACAGTACATGATTTCATTATTTTAATTAATTATACTTATTATTTTTCTTTTTTTTCCATCTCAAATGCAAATTTTTTTTCGGATTGTTATTCATAATCATTTTTGAAATTTTCATTTTAAAAAAATATTATGGAAATATAACTCCTGGAATTATCCTCAAACATTATTTCAAAGAAAAATATTCCCTCTTTTACTCGAGATTATATTTCATGAAAAGTTGATTAAAACTATATTAGATAATATATATATATATATATATATATATATATATATATATATATATATATATATATCGCTTTTTATTATTAAAATAAGTGAAATAAATTTAAAATAAGGCTTCTACATTGTTTTTAAATAAATACATTAAGAAAAGAAAACGGAAGGAAAGTTCATAAATTCTCTTGAATCTCAGATTCTAACAACTTTACTTAATATTAGTCTGGAATAACTTTACTTAGTCTTACATTATATCAGCTTTTCTCCAAATGAGGGGCGTGCCCCTAGGGGTACGCGATAATCCTACAATGGGGTCGTGAGCAAATAGAAAAGAAGGTCTTACAAAAATTAATGTACTGGAATGAAGTAGAACAAATATATATATATATATATATATATATATATATATATATCATCTATGATTTACATCATCAAAAAAAGCTTCCACTTCAATCGCTCATTAGCTAGCTATCTTTGATCCTATAACCAAATGAAAAAAAAGCATTTTGTTTGTGTGATGTAATACGACGAAAAAAGAATTTTTAATTACGTTTCTTTCAACCTAAAATACTACTATTTCCTAAACATTTGTTTGATCTTCAAATTTACTGGTATGGTTAGTTCCGTCCCTTTTTCTTTTAGGGAAGTTGTAAATATATAAATATAATACATTTGTATTGCTCCCTTTTCCATGTGAAAGTGTTTTATGAAATATGAATAAGCCTATTGGGCATTTTGAAGGGTTACTTGGCCAAGATTTATTTTTATGAATATTCTGAAACATAGAATGCATAATGAAAAACGTTTTATACAATATGTTTTTAGAGCTAACATCCCTATTTTTAGAATAAATATACTTTTAACTCGGGTGCGGTCGCATGAGGCTCTGGGTCATCTTAGGTTCACGAAATTGTTAATTCTGAGAAAACTGTTTATTTGTTACCAGAAACCTTGACAGAGAGTATCCTCCTATATGGCAATCTTAATGGGAACTAAAATTAATTCGTCACATGCATCCCTCATTTGTGAGAGTGTTGTAAACGTTTTTTACAATTTTAAAATCTTAAGGTACTTGTTTTGATCGAGTTTCGGCACTACCACTTTTGTTCAAAAATATACTTTTTGATCACGGTACACTTTCCTCTATAAACAACATCGTAGTTTTGATTATTGTGTTGTATGACTTCTTATGTTTTATAAATGTTAATGAGCAGAATATATAAAAAAAAAAGAAATGGGCAAATGAGATCTCTATTGAAGCAAGTTGAAACTGATCAAGCAAGTGAAAAACCAGCTGAAATAAAGCATATTAATCATGATAGTGATGAAAATGAAACGAAATGATTACTTTCAATTGCTACTTAAAGAACTCCATCTAAAAAGTGTACCGTAAATCAAAAAAAGAAGCCAAAAGTTCACCGTAAGACACACTTCGCACTGTCAAAAAGACACAAGCAAGAAAATGCTCAACAGGATATTTGTGGATCATCTAACGACTGCAAAACTACAATAACGTGAACAAAATATGACAGTTAAGCATACAAATAACATTCCTGTAATGTTAGGGGAAAATGTCTGTGATGTATGTCCTTTATTAAGGTCACGTACATTTTGAACATTTTAGTTTAGTTTTATTGGATTTTTTTCTCAAATTATCACAGAAAAATTCAAAAGTTCTTGGAAGTAGGTAAGTATATTTTCTCTTAATTAAATTATTCACTGAAATTGTGATTTTTATCGTGTTAAGTAAAAGTAATTATAAAAAAAAAGGATTGGGGAGACTCAGTCACTCCGCGCGACCATTAACGTTAGAATCGATTGCGCACCTGCTCCCGGGCTAAAACATTTTGAAATTTTCTCACTTTTAAGATTAAAAATAACCCAATTATTCTTCATTGGATATGTACATTATTTTTCATTACTTAAACTTAATTCTAAATGCGAATTACGTGAGAGTTAAAATTACAGTTAATTTAAAATTATTTATAATATGAGCATTCATTTACAAAAATCATTTTGTATTTTTTGTATTCATTGTCATTCACTTGGCTTCACTCTCCTTACCATTAAGCTATTATATCAATAATATAGAAAGTGACAAAGGCCAGATTGAGTTAAATATACATTTATTAAGGGAAACTATTTACAAGGGAGGGCTAAAAGTTAGTAAAAAGTAATCGAAACATCATTAGATCGTTGGATTCCACGAGGCGTTTCGTTCCTACACCCTCGTCATCGTCTCCTCACCGTCGTCTCTCTAAGTCTAGTTTGCTCGTTGTCCTCGAACCGCCTTGTCAATTAGGTTGCACTCTCTTGACATTACGTCATTAAGGTATATAGGAAGGATACGATAAATGGACATCCATTCCTACATCGGCCATCATGACCAAGCATGCGTCCTCGCATGTAAAATACAGTGAATTTTAAAATTTCATGAAATAAAATTGAAAAGCTAGAGGAAATAAACTTACATATAAAACAATTATTAAAACAGACAAATATGTATCAGAAAATCAAAACCAATAATAAAGATTAAAAAAATAAAATAAAATAAAATAGGTATACAGATGGAACGAAGACAAACAATACAAAGAAATCTCTGATTATGGTGATAATGTCAAAAAAATGTTAATGTAAAAATTTTCGTTTGTAATGTAACATTACAAACGAAATTCATTTGTTTGGTCATGGTTTCAAGTATTCGGCACAAGTACTTGTTTTGGTTGGACCATCAAATTTCCACATTTTTCGACGTTGTAGGTATTGTTAGGTTTTACTAGAGTAACTTTATATGGACCGATAAATTTATTGCAGAGTTTTTGTCCAGGTCCTTGTTGCGTTCTTTTAATAGCAACTGAGTCCTTAACACTATATAAATAAGGAGATTTTCTGCGAAGATTATAAGACTTTTTGTTTTGATTTTTCACTTTAATTATTTTCGCTTTTGCCGCTTTACGTAGGAGTTCTCTGTTTTCATTAAATTTGAGTTGTAGCTGTTCGTCGATTAGTTGTTGAATGCGCAAATCAGTCTTGTTATTGATTTGTGTTCCAAAGAGTAATTCAAAAGGAGTTGTGTTAATGCTTTGTTGGAATGTTGAGTTTAAGACTTCTTGTAGTAAGGGAACATATTTGAATCATTTCGAGAGATCGTCTTCTGACATCTTAGATAAGACAGGAATAACTGTTCGATTAATGCGTTCTACTTGACCATTAGCACGTGGCAAACCTGTAGTAATATGATGAAGTGTAATTTTTTTGTTCCGAACAATAAGTGTTGAATTCGTTAGAAGTGAAAGTAGTTCCACGACCAGTGATAAGAAAACGAGGATTTCCAAATGTAGTTTTTTTAATGTCTAATTTTTTATTACCTCAGAAGTAGATGCAGTTTTTGTGGGGTATAACCAAAAAATTTAGTGAAAGAGTCAATGACAGCTAAAATGAGTTTGTAGTTTTTACTTGATGTTGCTAGAGGACCAAGATGATCGATATGTTATGTTATTAGAGGTATATCATCTTTGACAAGAGGATGGAGAAATCCTTCTTGTTTACGTGACTTTTTTATTTTTCAATATACATGTTACACAATTAGAAATATATTTTTTTCAATTTTGGATTGAAGTTGTGGTATAAAATATTTATTTTTTATGTGTTCTAGAGTTTATTTAACTGAAAAATGTCCTTGGTCGTAAGCATTATTGATAAAGTGATGCTGCATCTCGTCGGGAAAAACAAGGACTTCGGCACGGTCAATAAATTTATATAGTATATTATTTTTAATACAGTAGCTATCATATGGACCATTTTGAAGAAGAGCTTTTATCGAAAGAATATGTGGGTCCAGCTCTTGAGATTCTTTTATCCTATGCACAGTAGAATCATTACACTGATTTGTTAAAACCTGTATTCTACTTAAGGGCAGTCGGAAAGGTAAAATTTGATTTTTTTGACAATTTGAGATTTTTACATTTTCACATAGTACAGATTTTAACCTTTCTAAAAATACCTTACTTTAACCTCTAGGGTAGTTAGAAGCTCTAAAAACCTATTTTTAAATAATCGTTGAAACTGGGCCACGCCCATTTGACAAGGGAAAAAGTAAACAAAGTTTTTTGTTTTGGCTTAAAAGTTGAGTGTCTGGTATAAATCAAAACATTTATCTTTTATTGTATAAATTGAGCCTTTTATTATTTTATTTCCTAACCCATTTGAAACTTCACTGTATTTTTAACGGTCAAATCAATGTTTGTTTACACTTTTAAAACTGCGTTGTAATTTTTGAACTCGCAAGTATTCTTTAACATTATTAAGCTTAAACTTTCAAAAAAATTACTATAATATATCGACTTTATCATGCCTAGAGCATCAACTAAAGTATTTAAGAAACGAAAAGGAGTTTTAATAAAGGAAGATATAATAAAAGTAATGATGGTTGTGGTGAAAGCAATTCTACTGTTCCAAAGAACTCTGCTGATGAAAAGAACTGTGTTGATGGTGCAAAGCTTTGTACTAATGAAACTGAACCATCTGCCAGTGAGAAAAAAATTGTAAACATGGATATTTCATATTCGAATGAGGCTTTTTCTGGTTTCAGAAATGTTATTGTGGTCATTAACCTTTTAGCTTGTGTGTTTTTTGAAGCTGTAAAATGTATAAAGTGTGAAAAAACAGGACTCAGGTTACACCTCAGTGAAAGTAACTGTGGTGAAGCTGTGAAGTTTCACTTAAAATGTCCTTCTTGTAAATATAACTATACTTTTTTTAACTCCAAGAAATGCGATAGTTCTGAGAATTATGAACTGAATACCCGGCTAGTGTATGCTATGCGATGCATAGGTAAAGGTGCTGAGTCTGCTAGGATGTTTTGCGGTATCATGAATCTTCCCCCGCCATCCACAAAATTCTCAAAGTACAACCACATTTTACTGCAGGCAACAAGAGAAACCTGTGAACACACAGTATGGCAGAAGCTGTTCGTGAAGCAGTTGATGAAAATGATGGAAAAAGGGACCTTGCTGTTGCTGTTGATGGTAGCTGGCAGAAGCGTGGTTTTTCTTCGAAGAATGGCTTGGTGACAGTCACAAGTGTTGATACCGGCAAAGTTATAGATGTCGAAGTTTTTACAAAACATTGTATTTGTCCGAACAAAACCAAGCATCTTCAAAATTGTAAGATAAATTTTGAAGGCTACAGCGGTAGGATGGAAGTAGCTGGAGCTCTATCCATTTTTCAGCGTTCCCAGTCTCTCTACAATGTTCGGTACACAAAATATTTAGGAGATGGAGACTCCAAGGCTTTTACTTCTATTGTCGAGAACAAAGTATATGGTGACCATTGCTCTGTCGAGAAATTAGAATGATAGGTCATGTTATGAAGGTCCCTTAGGACCTCACTTTGAGAACGAGAATAATTTTGAGTCAAATAAGAACCAGTAGCCATTTTTATAAATAACTTTCTTTATTTGGTTATCTTTCCCAAATAGAATCAAAGACTTATTAACAAATTCGACTACTAATATTATGAGATTTTAAAGGTAATATCCTTTAAGTTAACTTAATTAATTAATGATCCAAATAATTAATTTATTAAATAACGATCACGCAGAAATTACCACGATAAGAGATCCCAGAATTATATTTAATAATGTTCTTATTGAACATTTAACTTTAATCTCACTCTTAAAACTTTAATGAGACTTTAAACTCAAATCTATATTTTCCGCTCGGAATCTCAATTCTTGAGATTAAATATCTCTAACAAGAAATCTTCAATTTAAATCCACGAAAAATTTCTGCTTCAATCTCTATCTCCTACTGCTCTAACTTTACTATTTCGTTTGACTTAAATACTTAATCTAATCTGCATAACAAGGAATCCTGTCCGCTTTTTGGAGTTGATTGGAAATAGGTAGGGAATTAAATTTCCCTAAAAAGGTCGACTCAGAAGGTTAGTGATAAAGTTCCGTATAGATTCGTCACAATGTTATGAAAAGAATGGGGACACGTCTTCGGCGCTTGAAAACTAAGATGAGAGGTCAAAAGCTTTCTGACGGAAAGCCTTTATGCGGAAGAAATATATTGACAGAGGCAGAAATCGACCGTCTGCAAGCATATTATGGTCTAGCTATCCGCAGAAATTTGTCTAGCGTGAAGGACATGCAACAAGCCATATGGGCAATATTTTTACACAAGCTATCAACCGATGAAAAACCTCAGCATGGATTTGTCCCTCTGATACAGATGGTGCAAATTTAAAAAGGCAGAATTGCTTGGGGAGACTTATCATCACAAAAATAGTTTACCTGTGGATGTTGTGGAGGCCATGCGACCTGTTTTTAGGGATTTAGCTAATCCAGAATTGCTAAAAAGTGTTTACATGGAGTTACGCAAAATCCTAACGAAAGTGTAAATAATGTAATATGGTCTCGTGTACCGAAGAAAACATTTGTACAATTAGAAGTTTTGTCACTGGGTACATATGATGCAGTTTCCTCATTTAATATGGGGAATGTATCAAAACTAGAAATTTTGAGAAAATGTGTATTGAGCCTGGTGATTACACGGTACAGGCGATGGAGTGCCTCGACAAACAGAGGCTGTTACGAGCAAAATACTCTTGTTTACAAAAACAAAGGAAGTTAGGAAGGAAAAAAAGACTTAAAAGGAAGAAAGAAGATGATGAGCTACTAAAAAAATGCTGATGATTTAGAATATGGAGCTGGAACGTTTTAATTAAAATTAATTAAACGTTAAAATCAATTTTCCTCAAAATGTCAATTTTTGATGTTCGATGTTCCTTTTCTTAGAGACTACTGTTCACAGGTATGTAATTTTTTTATGATATATTTATAATGATGGCTAATATAAACTGAAATGAGCTTTTTGTAAAAAACCCCAAAATTTATTTTTTACAAATTTTTTTATGTGAAAAACGGGTTAACTTAAACTATGTTTGATTTAAATATTTTATAAATTATGAAAAAATTCAAAATTAGCTAAAAGCTCATTTGATTATAATGAGAAATGTGTATTTTAATTATATGAAAAATTTCAAGCATGTACATATAACAGATTTTGAGAAAATGTACCTCGAAAACAGCCAATTTAACATTGTCGGTATAGAGGTTTCCAACTGCCCTTAAAGCGTCAACATGGGCCATTTGTGAGCCAGATCGATGTAAAATGATGAATCGTAATCTTGTAAACTCAGGGCCCAACGCGCAATTCGTGTGTTTAGATCTTTTTTAATCATAGTTTTTGTAAATGCATTGCAATCCGTAATTATTTTGAAAGGCATTCCTAAAATGTACACTTTAAATTTTTTGAGAGCTTCTATAATTGCTAAAACTTCGAGTTCGTAGCTGGTATATTTTCTCTCCGTTTCGGACGTTTTTCTAGACATGTAATATATAGGATTGAAAGGAATTATCATCGGGGGATCTTTGTAATAAAACAGCAGCAAGTCCGTGGATTGATGCATCAGTTTTCTTGCATCGTCATAGTCCTAATGCTTCGGCTTTTTTAAGTTAAGGGAATGGCCGAGCCCCCATATAGAGAGTAACAACGTCCAGATTGAATTAAATATATATTTAATAACGGAAATTATTTACAAGGGAGGGCTAAAAGTTAGTAAAAAGTAATCGAAACAGCATTAGATCGTTCGAATCCACGAGGCGTTTCGTTCCGGCGCCCTCTTAATCGTCTCCTCGTTGATGCCAACAAGGCCAAATGGTATAATTTACTACAGTCACTACTGTCGTCAGAAGGACTCATTTAATTTTGAGTCAGAGCTTCTCTGTGGATCATGCAAAGTATCCAAACGCATAGTGAAGTTTTTTGTTTCACAAGTCCCTGTATACCTTTTAATCTTCCAGACATTGTACGTACATCATCAGTATATATTCCGACTTAATTTTTCCAATCTATGTGTTTGCCTCGTTTATAAAATCCTTTAAAATATCAAATAATGATGTTGCTTTTGCTATGAGTTTTATTGATTTACAAAAATAGTTCTTCAACTGCTAACATACAATCCCAAATTCGAACATACGCAATGAGTTGATCTTCTTAAGTGCTGTATGTTGCCTCGTCAAGTTGAATTGAAAACAATTTATCACGCAACTTACCAAACGTCTGTTGCTCTACATTTTCAGCTATATTCTCATTTCGACGGGCAACAGTATCATTTGATAGATGAATGAAATGCAACTCTTTTGCGAAATTGTCTCCAAACGTACGATCTCGGCCAAGAATGACTAAAATTGCACGAGGCACAGCATTTTTACATGTTTTAGGCAGAGGTCCGAAGGTTTGGCCACACTCAAGCAGTCGTTTGCGAGAATGCAAGATGTGATGGATATGATCAAAAACAACATAGACTAGACATTTTTTCTCAAATTCCTATTATTAGTTCACTCTCTCGTTATATATATATATATATATATATATATATATATAATTGTTAGATAAATATATACTTTCTATTCATTCATTCCAGTTTAAATACATTCTTTATGCTTGTAATGTTTGACACTTGATGTTAATACAGTGTTTTTCAAACATTAATTCAAATATTAAATTAAAAAATGAATAAATAATAAAAAATAATAATAGTCCAACAGCATGTATAGAAATGAAAATTTTTCGTTGTGTCCCTGTAGCGCAATAGACTTCTAATCCAAAGGTCATGGAATCGAATTCCACCTGGGATGGCCTAATTCCTGAGAATGTGGTTTTCTTTTTACAATACCATTTTATTAGAATAACTAAATTTATTTTTTTGAATAAATAGTAACAAACAAACAAAAAATTGTCAAACACAATATATAGAAAAGAAAATGAAAAATTTCAAAGAAAATTGCTTTCTATTTTGTCACTTAATATTGTGATTCTTCTGTCAGATGTATATACATATATATTTATATATATATATATATATATTTATATATATATATATATATATATATATATATATTTATATATATATATATATATATATATATATATATTAATTGTAACTATATTTATATAATAAAAAAGTAACTATATTTGACTAAACTAATTTTTCCTTTGTTGACCAAAGTAGAAATCGGCTTAATTTTTTTTTTACATTACTTGCTCTAATGACATTTGTACTTTTAGAAATGGATGACGGAGAAAATAAATCTTTAATTAAATACATTTTGTAATCTGTTCCATTTTTAAAATTAATGAATTTAAAAAATACTTAATAATAATCCTAATGTTTTAAAGTAATTTGTTTAAAATATATAATACTTAAAAGTAACGTATACAACATACTTATCTAGTTAATTTGTACGGTTTATAAGTTTGATCGTACTGTAAGCGTTAGAGCCAAAGTGCATTATTGTTACATTCAATACGTAATTATTATATAACGGGGGTGCGATAAAAATATGATTGAAAATTGGGTCACCAGAAGTGAAAGTTTGAGACGCACTGCATTATATAGATAACAATTGAGAAGGAATGCTAGTCGAAAAGAATTTCGCTTAATAGATACATATTTAAGATAAAATTAAAGTAAATAAATTATTTTTACAATCCAGTAACTTTGGAATGATATGAATTTATAAGATCAACGAGATTGAAAACTGTACTGCAGTATAACAATGATATTTGCGAGTAATTTACAAGTAGTAAAGTTCAAAACTTCTGAGATATGGGGAAATATTATATCATAACAACTCAATTAAGTATGCAAAATACAGTATTTCTCAAATATTGACTCCCAAAATCGCTTTTAGGATCAATTACGTTTTAATTAATCGTTAAAAATATTTTAACACCTTAGCGCATTTGCCCATGCGTGACACGAGAGAAAGTTCACAATAAATTTGAGCATGTTGGTTTCACACACAAGCAAAGCCACCGTCTGAATCATGTTAAATATTTCATGACATAAAAGTCCCCCCCCCCTCCCGTTGTTATGGAATGAAAATTAAGATAAAGGATTACCAGCTCAGGTGTCGTACTTGTTACCCAATAGCCCTCGTGCAGCTTTATAGCCTATATATTAATTTACTGTAAGAAAAGAGAAACTAGATAATTTTTTTACCAGTTTCTCCGAAAAAAAACACTCGTGCTTTAAGGGGTTCAATACCTTTTAAAGCTTGTTTTTACTCTGATGTTGTTATGGATTTAATATATATATATATATATATATATATATATATATATATATATATATATATATATATATATATATATATGTATATATAGTTAGATCTTCGTGAAAAAAACCAACAACAACATAGCTTACAGAAAACGTAAGTAAGGAATCTGGGTAAAGACTAGTGTTTTTCCAGCAGGTATGAGGAATAATCTTTTTTGTTATAATTTTGATTGATATAGCACATTTTATTCTTCATACTTTCTCAGTGTAGTATGTCATACAACGTTAATTTTTTTTCATCAAGCATGTTAAATAACTTAGAAATGACTGATAAGCGCTTTAAATATACTTTTAGAATAATTTGCAGCCACCTCACTTCAAAAATCTTATTTTATTGTTTTAATTTTTATCGATTAAATATCAATATCACTCCCATAAGAAATAGTGCGGACAAATTTGTTTCATAATACGAAAATAAATATTCTTGCATAAATAACCCACTTTTCTTAACAATGAATGCATTTTCCTACAATGTTACGATAAGTATTAAATAATTTAGGACACATGTATTGGTCGAAGATACTAGCAAATAATTCCAGTAGAATTTGGTAGTCAAAATGTCATTTTAATAAAACTCTTCAGTCGCATGTTTATTGGATACTAGATATTAGAAGTTAAAAAGTTCTCATCAACAATGGGACTAACTCTACATTTAACTACTTGTTATTCAGTAATTAATTCAGGAATTAGTTTTAATTGTAAAATTCCACCAACTCTGAATCAATAAGCATGTTTAGCAAATTTACTTAAGATATATGTACATTTACTTTTATCATACCATTGCACAGATGGAATGTTACGAATTTTGATTTATGCAGAAATCATCTGCATAAGTTTACGAAGTTAACAATAGAATTAAATACGTCTTACTTTTGTTTCGGGTTTGTTGCATTTTCAAACATCAATCTGTTCCAATGAAATGAAACAAATGTATCCGTCACGTCATATGAGTTGTTCTATAATATAAAAAATTGACTTATTTTAAATTCTTACAACTGTTGAGAAATTAATATACATTATTGGAATATTTGATGTAAATAGATTTGATGCGGACAAAATTCTAATTTAATTATTCGAGAATAACATCATTGATATTCAAGACCCAACAAATGGATTGTTAATCGAATAAAACACTGCTGTTTTAATTCTTTCTAATTTCATCTTACATCAAAACATGGTCTTAATTCCGGAAAATAATTCCATTTAAACATTCCAAATATTACAAATATTTAGGTCTGTTCATATGTTTACAAAATATAATAAAAGTTTCATTTAAAAATTTATTTGAAACATCTAAATCATTCCAGATAAAATTGTCTAAAAACATACCTTCAAGCTGCAGAAAATATTTTAAATTTACAGAATTCTGCATAGTATTTATTTTTGAGAGCATTATCAGGGTATTTATTAGGTTTGCAATTTTTAAATGAAAATACTCTTTTTTTAAGTAGATTTCAGAAGAAGCACATAATTGATGCAACTTTCTCGAATTGTAAAGAGCTATCGAATGGTAACTTTTAAGAGAACTTGGCACCCTTTGAGCAAACTTCTTTATTTACGTATATAAAAATTATAATTTAACATTTTATACAATGTTTCTATTCAAGAAAATGTTACCAGATGAAAATTTTCATATAATCTTCACACAATTTTAAAAATTTAAATTTTTTGAAGAAAATTGGAAAAATTTTAAAATCCTACTCCTTTTGTAAAAATTAATTTTTTGACCTGAAATTTTATTATAATATTCTTATAGATGTTCTTAACAACTTTAGGGAACGATTTTAGAATAACTTCATTCATTTTTGAGAAAAAAAATAAAATGTTGACAGACAGGCTAAAAATCAACGAAGCCAACGTGTCTTACATTTTATTTTTTTTTAAAAAAAAAAGTATTCAGTTTATAGCAAAACGGATCCCTAATTTTATTACATGCTTTATTTTTAACACGCAGGAAAAAATTGAAGTGATTGGCAAATAATTGTCGAAGGAGTAGCATTTTGAATGCACTAAGGTTTCGAAAAACACAAACTGAGAAAAACCACTTTAAAGTTTATAATTCTGAAAAAATAATTATTATAAGCTTGATTAAACTTAAAATACCACTTTAAGATATTAGTTATACGTTTTTCTTTAAAAGAATTGCATTTTCATATGTTTTCAACCCACACATTTTTATAAATGATCAACTTTTAGAGAGTACTAATTGCACAAGAAAACTCAAGAAAAACTTTAAAAAAAAATTTTTCTGTCACGACAGAAATTTTAGCTGTTTTTCTTCTTATAATATTAAAGTATTACATTTGTATGAAAAATATATCAGGAATAAGAACTAAAATTATATAAAATTATTAATATAAAACGCCTTAATTTAAAAATTTTACATGCACACATTTCACAAGGAAGAAAAATTACATTATTGTATTGCCTCGGAAATATTCTGCTTTTAATACTACACATTCTTCTTTATAGTTATTATTTCTATTTATAAAATAGATTTTTTTTTATCATAACGCATATTTTAGCTTTTTTTTCTAAAAAGGGAGTGTGGCTGGATTGCCTAATTTGTTTTCAAATGAAGTTTTAATCAACTTCTAACTTTCCGACATGCACAAGTGATATATCAATCGAAAGATAATAATGCAAAGAATAAGATTAAATGAAAATTAAAAAAAAAACGATAGGTTTGTGATTTTTAGGGTACCAAGTCCTCTTAACGAACTTGATTAAATATTCCCTAAGAAGGAAACCCAGATGATAAATACTTGATGGTCATGATTTATCAAAATTATTGGTTTTGAATAAAAGTAAAATACAGTTTTTGACCAAAAGTAATAATACAAAAAATGTTAATGCTGAGACTCTTGTATGCCTTCTTTTAAGTTGATATTTTTCAAACATGAACTTAAGTGTTGTCATATTAAGTGTTGTCATTCACAATAAACAAAAACGTTGCTTTAATTGAACTTCTAAAACTAAACGCAATGAAAAACATGATAGTATAACACATATTTTGATGCTACAGAACCAATATATGTGAGCTGCAAAAGCATATTCTTGCAACAAAAAAAAGATTTTTGTTCAAAAGTTATTAATTACGTATTTATATATTTACATAAATATGAATGAAGATTGAATACTTTTTAAGAAGAGTGCATTTATACTTAAATATTGTCAAAGCTTATACAAGTTATTTTCTTCCATGCAAAGTCTTTTGAGAAATTAATAATATAGCCAGCACATAGATTAATTTTAAAATAATTATCATAAAATTTAGATATTATTAGTTACCTACATAAACTCATTTAAAATTTTAGACATTTGTTTGACAATAAGTCATTTGCTATGTCTAAAGTAGATGGAAATATAAGTTAGAATTAAATACCATTTTTTTTACTATTGTTTTTTAATTAAACAGGAATAACATACTTTGACAAGAGTAACGTCTCATTTTAAATACAGTTACTACTTTTTCTACAAAGTTTTTTACTTATGCATTTTTTGACACTATTGTTTATATTAACTTCAGAAACTCAGCACTGTTATTGATGATAAAAAAAGGAATGATCATAGATAGTGTGAATCAACCATTTAATATATAAATATCTGCACAAACTTTACCTATCCAAAGTTATACGCATTTTAATTTAAAAACAGTAATGTTAAAATATACTAATTTAACTGCACAGAGTATGATACGAATATTATGAAAACAATATACGGAATATATAACTATTTGAAGCGACAATTAAGTTAATTCATTGTGAATATAGTCGTATATCTTTTGTATGACTAATATCTCAATCATTAAAAACCAACCTACTGGTTTTACATCAATAACTGCATATATAATTAAAAAATAAATTAAATTTTTGAAGTGAATACCTCTTTAGGTGCGTTTTTGTTGATGAACACATATAGCTCGGTTAGGCTGAATCGGGTTTAATCGGCTCCGCTCGAAATCACGCAAGGTCGCTTCGGTGACACACTGGACCATGTATAATCAACGCAAGTCGACATTATGCACGTTTTGAAGGAATTATACATTATTAGTCAAATAATGATATTAATGAATTCCTCGCTGAAATAATGGTATCTCTACCTTCACCGACACACAGACGATTTTAGTATCAACGATCTATAGAAATGACATACCTGCGAACAGTTTATATTGCTTAATTCCGTCGCACATGTGGACCGCGACAAATTTAAATGAAAAAGAGTGACGATCTGTTGTAATAAAGACATACTCTGGAGCGAATCATGAGTGTTAAAGTGATAAGTCGATTGATAGACCCTCAATTATTTGTGAGATGTACAACGATATTGTCGATCTCAGTCTCCCCAGCCTATTTTCTCAAAACCTGAAAGGAGTTCGGACGAAGAAAAGGAGAATCATTTGAGTGTCCACTACGCTCGCGAATCATGGATACTTCGGGGTGGGAAAAGGCACACCGCAGTTTTCTAAAGGGTCGACTCGAAAGTTGACGAGGGTTATTTTGAAATCCTGCATTAGTTTTTTCTTTTCTTCTTCGTACACACGCAATAGCGATTATGGTGACAGCCGCACCCCATTGTCTAAGAGAAAGAAACTTCGGTGTCCACTAAAAGACAGAATGCCGGACACATCAGATCTACAGCTCCATATTTCGATTGAGGGGGGAAACAGCGAAATGTGCTACGGGGGTAGCAGTGCCCGGAAAACGAACACTTCAAGACATACGAATATTAAACATGATTTGAACTTTTCTCCAGCGAAAGGCTTTAAAGAATAGCATATATATATATATATATATATATATATATATATATATATATATATATATATATATAAAGGAGAAAAGCGACTCACTCACTCACTGACTAATCACGATATCTCCGGAACTATTCAACCTACAAACTTGAAATTTGGTAGGTAGGTTCCCTTTATGGTGTAAAAGTCAGATAAGAACGCATTTTGCAAAGTTCGAACCCCAAGGGGCATTACGAGGGTTTAAGGGGCGCTATAAATAATTATTTCCTTTACTAAGCTATTAGATGTAAAGTAGTGAAACTTTGTACGAAGATTTCTTTCATAAAGTAGATTTTCCCTACATGATGATTTTTACAAAAATCGACCTCCAAGGGGTGTTGAGGGCGCATAAGGGGCGTTATACATAATTATTTCCATTATTAAACTATTAGACGTAATTAATTGGTGTTATATGCAATTAACTCCTTTTTTTAAACTATTAGACGTAAAATCTTGAACTTGAGTAAGCAGATTCCATTCAATGAGTAGAGATCTGTCATAAGATGGGCTTTGTGAAAATCGTTTCCTAAGTGGCGTTGCGGGGGCTTAAGGAGCGTTATAGATAATTATTTCCATTTTTAAACTATTAGACGCACACTCTTGAAATTTGGTAAGCGGATTCCTTTAATAGAGTACAGATCCACTACAAAATGGGTTTTGTCAAAATCGACTCCCAAGTGGCATTGTAGAGTATTAGGTGGCGTTATAGGGAATTAAATCCTTTTTTAAACTATTAGACGTAAAATCTCGAAATTTAGTAAGCTGATTCCATTCATTAAGTAGAGATCCGCTATAAGATGGGTTTTGGGAAATTCGTTTCCTAAGAGGCGTTGCGGGGGCTTAAGAGGCATTATACATAATTATTTCCATTTCTAAACTATTAGACATACAATCTTAAAATTTGGTAAACGGATACCTTTCATAAAGTACAGATCCCCTACAGAGAGGGTTTTGTGAAAATCGGACCCAAGTAACGTTGTGGAGAATTAAGGGGTGTTATAGGCAATTAACTCCTTTTTTAAACTTTTAGACGTAAAATCTTGAAATTGAGTTAGCAGATTCCATTAACTGAGTAGTGATCTGTCATAAGATGGGTTTTGTGTAAATCATTTCCTAAGTGGCGTTGCGTGGACTTAAGGGGCGTTATAGATAATTATATCCATTTTTAAACTATTAGCTGTGCAGTCTTAAAATTTGGTAAGCTAATTCCTTTCATTGTGTAGAAATCCGCTGCAAAATAGTTTTTGGGAAAATTGATCCCCAAGGGTCACTGAAGGTGATTAAGGGGCGTAATAGATAAATATTTCCGCGGTTCAACTAATAGAACCACCTGCTTGAAAATTAGAAGATAAGTTCCTTCTACAAAGATTTTTGCGAAAATGAACCCCCAAGGAGTGGGGTTGCGAGGGATTAAGGCGTGTTATAGAAAAATTTCTGTTTTTGAATTTAACTCATTTACTTGAAATTTGTTGAGCACTTTTTTTCTTTAGTTGAATAGAGTTCCACTAAGAATGGATTTTACGGAAATCAACTCCAGGGGGAAGCGGGGAAAGTTATTGGGGCATATTGATATACAAAATTCCCGTTTTTGAACTGCTAAGACTATAATAATAAAATTTGGTTTGCATGTCTCTTTTGTTGAATTGAAATCCGCTAAGAATGCTGTCAACTAGGTATTGATGATAAAAATTCCGTTTTTGCTCTGTTAGATTTAGATATGAAATTCAGCACGCATGTTTATTTTATGGAGTAGAGATTCACTAAAAGTTGCTTTGGTGGAAATCCACTTGATTACTAGGTTAAGTGAGCGAAAAAAAATCTTTCTACTTTGATTTTAGACATAAATAGAAATTAGATATTATAACTTATGTTTTTTTATATCAAGGGGTGAGATTGTAACAGCTATAAATATATTTTTCAATACAATCGATTTCTTATATGCTAGATATCAATAATTAATATATATGTAAACAGTATACATATATGCAACATCGTGAAATACCCAGTGAAGTGGGTGGTAATGGCTAGCATTATATATATATATATATATATATATATATATATATATATATATATATATAATAAGGAATTTATTTTCTTATTAAAGTTAATTTATTAATAAAATGCATTTGGGTTAATAGCTATGTTCTGCCTTTCTTCACCGGTTAATGAAGTAAATTTAAGGACTCAAGCCTTTGCATTACTATTTATAAATGGATAATTATTTTTGAAATGAATTTTTTACGTGCGTTTCATCTTAAATAAAAATTTCATGCACACCCTAGAAATTTTATTTTCCTTTTCTAAATGTATGTATTACTATTATTTATTAACATTTATACAGTGATACTTCGGTAAGAACTCAAATGTATATATATATTTATCTATTGTTCTTTTGTGGCACAATGTTTCCCAAACTTACATAATATACATATATACTACTACTTATATATATATATATATATATATATATATATATATATATACTAGACGTTACCCACCCACTTCACTGGGTATTTCACGATGTTGTATATATGTATACTGTTTACATATATATGAATTATTGATATGTAGCATTAAGAATTCGATTGTATTGAAAAATATATTTATAGCTGTTACACTCTCGCCCCTTGATATAAAGATAACACAGATTATAATATCTAATTTCTATTTATATCTAAAATAGAAGGAGAAATAATTTTTTCGCTCACTTAACCTAATATTCAAGTGGATTTCCACGAAAGCAAATTTCAGTTAATCTCTACTCCCTAAAATAAACATGCTTGCTAAAATTCAAGTCTAAATCTAACAGAGCAAAAACGAAATTTTTATCATCGATACCTCGTTGAGGGCACTCTTAGCGGATTCCAATTCAACACAAGAAGCATGCAAACCAAATTTTATTATCGTTGTCTTAGCAGTTCGAAAACGGGAATATTGTCTATCAATACGCCCCAATAACTCTCCTCGCTTCCCTCCTGGAGTTGATTTCCGTAAATTCCATTCTTAGTGGAACTCTATTCAACTAAAGAAATATGCTCAACAAATTTCAAGTATATGAGTTAAATTCAAAAACAGGATTTTTTCTATAACACGCCTTAATCCCTCGCAGCCCCACTCCTTTGGGGGTCCATTTTCGCAAAAATCTTTGTAGAAGGAACTTATCTTCTAATTTTAAAGCAGGTGGTTCTATTAGTTGAAAAGCAGAAATATTTACCTATTAAGCCACTTAATCCCTATAAGTGAACCTTGGGGATCAATTTTACCCAAAATTATTTTGTGGCGGATCTCTACACCATGAAAGGAATTCGCTTACTAAATTTTAAGACTATACGTCTAATAGTTTAAAAATGAAAATAATTATCTATAACGCCACTTAAGACCCCGCAACGCCACTTAGGAAACTATTTTCACAAAACCCATCTTATGACAGATCTCTACTCAGTGAATGGAATCTGCTTACTCAATTTCAATATTTGACGTCTAATAGTTTAAAAAAGGAGTTAATTGCCTATAACGCCCCTTAATTCTCTACAAAGCCACTTGGGGTCGATTTTCACAAACCCATTTTGCGGCGGATCTGTACTCTATGAAAGAAATTCCGCTTAAAATTTCAAGATTGTTTGTCTAATAGTTTAAAAATGGAAATAATTATGTATAACACCCATTGGATGTCGATTTTTGTGAAAATCTTTATGTAGGGTATATCTGCTATATATGAAAGAAATCTGTGCACCAAGTTTCACGAATGTACATCTAATAGTTTACTAATGGAAATAATTATCTATAAAGCTCCCCACACTGTCACCCCTTCGACAATAAACCCCGTAACGCCCCTTGACACGGGGTGCGAACTATGATTTGCAAAATCTGTTCTTAGCTGACGTTTACACCATGAAGGGAACCTACCTACCAAATTTTGCCAACACCGAGTCTGCGGGTTTAATAGGTCGCCGGAGATATCGTGATTAGTCAGTGAGTGAGTGAGTCGCATTTTTTCTCCGAAATTTTAATCATTTGCATATAGACTACATTCTTGCCGATGATATATGCATATATTTGCGATATATATATATATATATATATATATATATATATATATATATATATATATATATGTCGGGCCAAAGGGGCCTGCTGTTGAATGGAGAAAGACATGCTCGTTAAAATAACAGTTTTTTATTAAGCATCGTTCATAGATAATCTAAGATAGATATGTGTCCTTGAAAGTAGTTGAGTATATTTTCTCTTAATTAAATTATTCACTAGAATTACGATTTTTATTGTGTACTATAAAAATAATTATTAAAAAGAAAGATTGGGATAACTCAATAACCCCGCTTGACCAATAGTATCGAGTGCGTGTCTGCTCCAGGGTTAAAACATGCTGACGCGCGCGTTTTTTCGCTTTAAGTATTAAAAGTAATACAATTATTCTTTATCAGAATTTTTTTTATTGTTCATTATTCAACATCAATTCTAAATGTTAATTCTGTGAGGCTTAAAATTACAGTTCACTTAAAACTAATTATAGTTTGAGCAATCATTTAAAAAAATGATTTTACATTTTTGTAAACGTTGTCGCGCACTTGGCTTTACTCTCCTTACAATTAATCGATAATATCAATGATATTTTATTTTATTATAAATGTACTCGTGCAGAGAGCGGAAACTTCAGCCGATATACTGTTAATGTATCAGTGCTGCACAGAGTATTTGATAATTAATTAATTAATACTAAATTAAGAACAAGTTAAATTAGCTTGTCTTACAGAGCAAAGTTTTTCAAAGGAATGCTTCTTATTGGAAATTGACCCTCTGAATTATTTTTCTATACTACTTTGATATCTATATTTTGTCTTCTAAGCAACCACTGAATTTCGCAATATGTTCCATTTTAAAAATTAGATAAAGGAAAAAAAAACATAATAAATATCATATTACTTTTTTTTTTGCTTAAAATTAACGTATACAAAATTTAATACTTATGTTATTACTTTTTATGGTTTATAATTAAGGTCGTGTATTGTAGCCTTAGCGTCAACAAAAGTGCATTATTATTGCATTCAGTACATTATTAATGTATAAGGGGGGCGCGATAAAAATTGTGATTTTATAGAAAATTTTAAATTGCATCGAAATAAACCTCCAGTTAAGTGTTTTACAGTTTTAAGCCATTGCAAAGCAGCATGATCAGTAAATGTTGTGAATTTGGATCCATGTATGTTACAGTGAAATTTGTCTAAATCATCTATAATGGCTATGCATTCTTTTTTCTGAAATTGTTTAATTGTAAATGCATAACTGTTATATTATGTATATGAACATCTTTTACTATAATGAACTTTATTGTAAATTCAAGTACGCAGGCTTGAATATAATGCGACATAAAAATGTGTCCTTGAATAACTGTGTAAACTTAAATATTTGGCTTGAATTACCGTATAGAAACTTATTTACCATCCTATTCTAAGTGGATAACTCCACGAATAGGTATCCATTGTTTGCGAAATATCTATGGGAATGTATCAGGAGTTATTTTTCAGAAATTTATCAAATAAAAAAACTTTCTCTAACTTTTTACCAGCTGTTTCTCAAAATAAATCTTAATCACTTTCCTGTTATAAGGATAAATGCTCTAATTGTCAGCACCATATGTTCTGAATTTTTTATACAGTATGCAATAGTTAAAATATTGTTATAAAAATTGATATTTTACCTATTGTACATCATTATTATCCTGTTTTAATATGTTCGTAATATATCGTGTATGTAAAATGTTTAAAATAAACAGCAAAATATATAGATCATTTGTTCATTTTAAATATAGGGGAGTTCCTTAAAAGATAATTGAAATTAACCGGTTCCAATTCAATGCAGGAACGAAATGTATCATAAAACATATTGCTTCATGTCTGACACAATTTAAAATTTCTATAAGAATAACCTTTTTGTCCATTTTTAAGCTCTACACACCTAATTTCACTATTTTCATCTATGTTGCTGCTAAACTGCTTCCATTATTTTATAACCATCTCGTTAAATCATTTAGAGGAATTTCTCTAATGAGATAAAGTGAGATTTCGATTGTGCCGCCTTCCTTTTAAAGGGTGATGCAATTCAATCAATTCTAGGTTGCAGTTCAATTGTCATTACAATCGTCCATTTCGGAGTCTTGTGCGTGAGCGGAAAGGGGTACTTCTCTCCAATTTCGAGACTGGTGGGGAGGAGGGGGGTTCAAAAGTACGATATGTTTCTTATACGTTCGAGTTGTGACCAATTTGACCAACGAAATAATATTTTGTAAAATTACAATTGCTGAAAAATTTTATTTAGTCTATATGAAAAGTGAAGTGCATTAAGGTGCATTTATCCAATACGAATCGAAAGTTTACGAAGCCATACCCTCGAAAGTAACAGACAGTGCACGCAAGATCAAAATATGCCTATTTTACTTAAAACATGATTTAGTAAAATAAAGTTTTAAAAAAAAACATTTGATAAATATTTAAAACAATTGCACTTTTTTTAAAACAAAATAGTTTTAAGATTTTTTAGCAATTCAAAACACATAAATTCTATACATGATATTAATAGTATGTACTTTTCGAATATAAATGTTGGGTTTTTAATTTTTTTGAGTTAAAAAAAACTCATAAAAAATTCTTTCACATTCTCCATTTAGATTTCCGTACAGTGTTTTTCATTCCACTCAGTAATTTATTAGTAAAGAATGCCTTGCAAATTAATAACCAATTACATTTTTTTCAATTTCAGGCACGCACATGCTTCTATTTTAATTGGAAACGCTTTAAAAAGAGAATCAATCTTAACTGTAATATAAACCTGAGTTTCCTTTTGTAAGTAACATACTGTTAAAGTGACTTTAATGTTTTAATCTTCTGCTTTGCAGCGTGTTGAGAATTTAAACATAAAGTGTGCGAATTATTGTTAAATTTTATAATAATAAGTTCTCAGGATAAGTTTTAAAGAAAATTTTATTTTGTGTAAACTATTTTATTTATTTTCCATTTTAACAGTGAAATTCATTAAAACTGCCACACCCTCGAATGAAATATAAAAAAAATGCCGCGAAGTGAGCTCCGTACAGCTCACTTTTTCTGTTTGTTTTTGAAAATTATCAAAATAAAATTTTGTAGAAACCTTTTTTTTAAATCACATTAACTTTAAGGGAAAGGTCAGAAAAACTAAATGACTGTTGTATATCAAATTTAAAAGGACATTTAATAGTAAATCACTGGGAAACTTCAATAGATAATTGAAAGAATAAAAACTTCAAAAGAAATTATTTTAGAATTGGTAAAAGTAAAGGTTTATTAATTATCTCAAAAAAATAAACAAACTTAAGGCAGGAAGTTAAACTCATTATATGGCTGAATATTTAAATTAAAATTTAAAAAAAAAAATGTGTGCGTGTATCAGTGTGAACACGCTGTAGATGTTAACTTCTTCGGCCTACATGTATTGAATTGCATAATTAAGTTTTATTTTAAAGTAATCTTACATAGAATTGACAAATTGATTGTTATCACTGTTATTTCAAACTGTATTTTAAAAAATACTTAGGATGGAAAAGGTATAATTATAAACAAAAAATTTTAATTTTCAATATATAATACCAAAAAGAAATTATTGTATACATTTATAGAAATGTATCATTATTATTAGTATATTTACATTATGCTTATAGGTGTGTTTCATTACATACTTTTGTTACCAAAGGCTTGTAGTAACTAAAATAAGAAATGTAGGTTTTGCACTCAGTATCATTTAAGAATCTTGAAAACACTGCAGCAATCGTAGTATTAGATTATGCCGTTGATATCATTCTAATATTTTGTAGATTTAAGACGAAATTGTCTTTTTGCGTCTTACTTTTCCCCCTATTTGAGGTAAAACTGGAAACTCGAGCCATATTGTCGTAATTAATCATTCATCATTTGTTTTTACATGAACTAGCTTTCCAACTGCACTACTTGTCAATCCATCTGTCTCATCAATATTTGCGGTAATCATGTAATAAATATTATTCACACATAACCTGTTTGATAAGACAATCCATTTGTATCAATTCATGATTACTTATGTAATTTTTGACGTACGAAAGTTGCTTGTTCTTTTGAAGTACAACCAATATATATATATATATATATATATATATATATATATATATATTGCAGTTAAAGTTATTCTGTCCGTATATGCATTCAATATTTTATTATTATACTCATTGGTGGAATTGTTAGTTTTAAATAGTCTGTAACATCGTCTTTTGGGTGAATTAATCAGCTCTAATTAACCGGATTTACCGTTTTTATTATTTCTTTCAAAATACATCACTATATTAATAATTTCATTTACAATTAAAAATCACAACGGAAACTACAAGCAGCTTCGTCCATCTTACGTTCGAGACTTCTTCTTCTCTCCTTCCCGCTCAAAGGCCAAAACAGATCACAGCAGCGCCCTCTTTCTAGTCTAGCGTGTGGTATGTGTCAAGCCTCCTGGTGTAATATGTGCCACACCGTTACAGTCTAATTATTTCCTCCCATCCTGGAGAAAACTTTTCACGATAGTTGAGTGGAAAGTTTTACTGTGATACCCCTGAAAAATACTTGACATAGGATCAGTTTATGCAGCAGTAGAGAGTTAAGAATTATTTCTTGAAATCATTTTCTTTTAAACGGAGCTAAAAAAATATGTTTTTAAAAAATAACGTGCAAGTACCTGTTCTATCCGAAATTAGTACCTTATTTTAAGGAAGACATTAAACTTATCCCTACTAGTCTATGTGAACTTTAACATATACAAAATATCATTTGGTGAAATACTGCTACCAAATGCAAACTTTAAAGTACAAATATAAATATTAATTATCAAAAATTAACATACAAATATCGAAATTTTTTTTTAAATATTAATACCAAATATTAAAATACAAATACAAAAGTTTAAAATACTAATACCAAATATCAAATTTTAAAATACTAATACAAAATATAAAAGTTTCAAATACAAATACAAATACTAATATACAAATACCAATCATTCTAGACAAAAAAATAATAATACAAAGAAAATTCTTATTTTTCCATCAATTCTCATTACAAGGGTGTGTGTTTTTTTCAAGTTTTAAGGGATACGGCTTAAACTATCAGCATTCTGATTCTGTTTTCCCTTCCGATAAGCAATCTCATAATTAAATGCTTGCAAAATTAAGGACCACCTTAAGAGTCTTGGATTAGTCCCAGTATTTTTCTCTAACTAGACCAAGGGATTATGGTCAGTTTGTATGACAAATTTTTGGTGTCCATCAAGATAGCATTTCAACTTTTGCACGGCAAAATAATGGCTGCACATTCTTTTTCCGTAGTGCTATATTTTTGTTCTGCAAGCGACAGCTTTTTGCTCAGGAACATGATGGGAGGTTCTTCGTTTTCACATACTTGCGACAACACAACGCCTATTCCAAGATTGGATGCATCACACTTGAATGATGAAGGGTTTTGTGAAATCAGGGCTGTATAAAACGGGATTTTTAGATAGTCTTGTCTTGAGCTCCTCGAATGCATTCTGGCAAGAACTGTTCCAGTCAACGGTTGATTTTCGATTTCGGCCCTTAAGTAAATCTGTCAGTGGAGCTGCGATTACTGAAAATTCTGGAATATATCTTCTATAATAGCCAGATAATCCTAAAAAGGCTCCAACTTGCGTCTTGTTAGTGGGAATTGGGAAATCTTTAATGACCTGAACCTTTAATTCTCCAGGTGTTCTTAAGCCTTGGCCTACCAAATGTCCAAGATATTTAACGTATGCTTGAGCAAATTGACATTTGGATGGCTTGATATGTAATTTAGCGGTGCGTAGGCGATCAAATACATCTTTTAGATGTTTTAGGTGATCATCTCAGGCTAGTGAAAAGATAGCTATATCATCTAGGTAGGGGACTGCAAAGTCTTCACAATTTCTTAATAAGTTAGCCATAAGTCGACTAAAGTAATAGGGCGCATTTTTCAGTCCGAAAGGTAACCTCAATGGTTTAAAAGTTCCAAATTTTGTCACAAACGATGCGTACCTTTGCGCTCGGGGAATCAGGGGTATTTGTCAATACCCTCGAGTAAGATCCAAGATAGAGATATATTTAGCTGCCGATACCTTTTCTAAAAGTTCTTCAATATTAGGTAAGGGAAAGAATTGTGTCCGAGTTACTTTATTCAACCTTCTGTAATCGATACAGGGCCTTGCTTCCTTTCCCTGAGCTTCAACAAGTATTAATGGAGATGTAAAATCAGATTCTCCTGGCTCTATTATTTTCAGTTCTAACATCTTATTAACTTCTGATTTGAGAATTTCAATTTGTCGAGGCGACATACGATAAGGCTTAGCAACAATTGCTCGTTCAGATTTTAATTCAATATCATGTTCAGCTAAATCGGTACATCCAGTAATATTCGAAAAAAGATTACTATATTCATATAAAAGTTCTTTGAGCTGTCCTCGTTGAATTTGAGATAATTTTGAATTTAACTGCACATCGCTGATGATTTTGGACCATCCCGACCGTTCGTTTTCAAGTTCCAAACTAGGTATGTCTTCTTCTTCGTCATGCTTTAAAGGATTAATGCACAATAAGTTAATATTTTCCTTTCGTTGGTGATAAGGTTTTAGCATATTAACATGATAAACGTGGGTTTTATCCTTCACTGGGAATTTGACCACATAATTTGTCTCAGAGAGTTGTTGCACTATTTCATCAGGGCCAACCCACTGAACAGATAACTTGTTTGGCCTGGATGGAGCTATGACCCAAACCAGTTCACCCAGTTGAAATTGACGCTTAAGGGGTCATATATCTTTTAAAATTTCCTGAAAATCGATTTTTTTATTATTATTTTATTTTATAGAGTAAACCTTTCTGAGTATTCTAAAAGAAACCGCATGCAGATATTCCCAATAGAACGGACGTTATTAAGAAAATAAAAAGAGTAGAAAAGGCGATTTACATACTGTTTACATTTTGGCTCCAGGGTGACAGCTGTCATGTCGCTGGTGACAGCTGCGTTTCTCTGTTTCTTATATTTTCATTCTAATTATTATCAAATGCTTGAATCTAAGCCTCAAATATTATTATTGTTGTTCTGAATATTAACTACAACTTCTACTAACTATATAAACTTCTACTTATACTTTGTTTTGATAAAGTTAATCTTGAATTTATACTCGCTCGTTTTTGATTTTCATACCGTATCTTATTCTAAGATAAGTTTTAGGAAAAGTATTATTTTTTTATAAACTTTTGAAGGATGAATTCGACTGAATCTGCTAAAAGACCATCTGGTAAACGTCCTAAGAAAAGGAAGTTTACTGGTAATATGTGCATACGAGATGCAAAGCTGTACACAGTGTGGATGAATCAATAAACAACAGTGCATCTGGAAAAAAGATTCGGCTGCAAGATGTTGATTCATCTTTTATTGAACATGATGACTGTTTTGATGGCTATAGAGTGTTTGATAAAACTATCATATTTACAAACATTCAAAACTTTGCTTCTTGCAAAAAATGTGGTGGTGATATTAAAACTATCAAAAAAATGTGTTAGAGGTTTGTCTAGTGTTTTTTCGATTGAATGCAAGCACTGTAAAGACTTGTGTTCGTTTAGAAATTCAAAAATGCTGGGTAAAAGAAAAAATATTCCAGAAATAAACAGACGTTTTGTATACGCAATGAGGACAATTGGACAGGGTCATGCAGCAATGACAACTTTCTGTGGTGTCATGGACTTTCCTCCTCCAGTTGCAGAAAAATCCTATAATAACATTATAAACAAACAACAATTGTGTAGTAAAGAAGTCGCAGAAGCTTCAATGCAAAGTGCAGCTTTGGAAGAGGTAACTTTGACAAATTCTTCCGATATAATAATTAGTGGAGATGGAACATGGAAAACCCGTGGCTATTATTCTCGTGTTGGTGTGTGTGCTGTTATAGGAGACAAAACAGGAAAGTGTATTGATGCGGAAGTGATGTCTTCTTTCTGTAAAGGATGTGATTCTTGGAAACGAAGAAAGGGGTCACCTGCTTACAAAAAGTGGAAAATTCTTCACGTTAAAGAATGTTTGAAGAACCACAATGGTTCAGCTGGCATGATGGAGACTGTGGGAATGATTCGTATATTTCAGCGTTCATTAAGTCATCGTTCTGTGAGATATATATCTTACATCGGGGATGGCGATTCCAAAACATTCTCATCTATTACTGCATCCAATCCGTATGGAGAAAATATCACAGTTTCAAAAATTGAATGTGTTGGACATGTTCAAAAAAGAATGGGAACTCGTTTACGAAAATTAAAACAAATGAGCTCCAAACTCAGTGATGAGAAGTCGATTGGGGGAAAGGGAAGGTTGACCGACAGAATGATCGACTTAACCCTCTAACTGGATACCTTTAACCTGAAAAGTTATTCCGAAAACGTTTTACTCTTATATTGCTATTCCCTTCAAAAATGCAACAGACTTCAATTCTTTCCCCCTTTTAAAACTTGGGAGGTCGAAATGGGACAAATTTATGACTAGGCTCGGCGTCTTTAATCAGTAAGAAAATAATTTTAATAAATTGAAGGGTATTGACTAAAAAAACTTCACATTAGTTTTAATTTAATTTTACTTGTTGTTTGAGTAACCAGAATAATATATATATAAAAATGTGGTAAATTTTACGTTTGATGTCAATTTTCTCAGAACGTCATTTTTACTCATTACGCGCATGATATTTTCAAAACCGTGCCATGGAAAATGATAAAATTTTTACTGTAGATTTTGATCATATCTGTACTTAAAATAACGAACCAGTTTGAATTTTTAATGAAAAAATTTAAAATTACAAATATAAAATAGCAAAAAATTTTTAAAAATTTTATAGTTAAATTTTAAATTGTTATAGTTTACTAAAATTTTAAATCAGTGTTTCATGCTTCGTCATTTTAAAGATAACACAATTTCCAACACTGAGCAAAAATTTCATCAAAAAATATTGGTAACTTTTTTTATAAAGCTGCGCGTAATGCATATCACTTGCGAAAAGAAAATAAAAATTTCTTTTTGTAATTATCTAATTAAAAATTTATCCTAATTAGCACTGTGTTTGTTGGTTATGTTTTAAGTAAAATAATATCTATTTGTTTATTCCTACAAAATTTACATTTCAGGAAACAATAATAAAAAAAATTATAGAGCTTTAAAGAGCTCACTATTTTTAACCATTTTCAACTTTTTAAAAGGTATGTGACCCCTTAACGGTCCGGCGATCATACCACAACTTCTGTTTTTGTTTGGCATCTTCCATGTGTAGGATTGCCAATTCCTGACATCTTTTCATTCTATTAATGAGTTCAAATACATAATCCACAACACTGCTTTCTACATGCTCTTCTTCTGTCAGTTTCTCGTACAATAACATCACAGGGGAGTCCTTAGATTTTTCCCGTGAACTAGTTCAGCTGGTGAAAACCATGTACTATCGTGTATAACAGTCCTTAGGGCAAAGAGGGCTTGAGGCAGAATTTTCTCCCAATCTGGAATTGCCTCCAGACACAGGACACGAAGAATCATCTTCAATGTTCTGTGCATTAGTTCCACAGGATTACTTTGTTGATGATAAACAGAACTTCTAACTAATTTAACTCCAAATCTTTCTAAAAATACTGTAGTTAGTGCATTCATGAATGACGTGCCTTGGTCAGACTGTAATTCTCTTGGGAACCCCATTCGGCTGAAAATCTGTAACAATGCATTTATAACAGTTGTTGAGCAAAGGTTTGCTACAGGAATGGCATCAGGATACCTTGATGACATACATAACGCCGTAATTATATATTTATTTCCTGACGGCGTCATTGGTAAAGGTGTACTTGCATCGATGTTAATCTTTGTGAAAATTTCAGTTATTACGGGAACAATTTTTAGTGGGGCCTTCTTTTTATCTTGCGGTTTACCCACCCTTTGACATTTGTCACATATCTTTACAAAGTCCTCAACATCACTAAAGCATTTAGGCCAGTAAAATGTTTTGAATATGGCATCTTTCGTTTTAGTTACTCCTAGATGAGCTGCAGCCGCCTCGTGACCTATCGTCATCAAATTTTTTCGATACTTTTCGGGAACAACCAAATATTTACGTTTAGTGCCATCCTTATCTTCTTTTTGGAAAAATAGTAAGTTATTTTTGACAATATAATGGTTTTTCTTTGAAGACCCGCTTTTAGCTTCTTCAAACAGTGTTTTTAATTCAGCACTGTTCATTTGTTCCTTTGCAAAATCTTAATGAGATAATTTTATAAGATTTGATTCAGAAATTTCAGGTTGAATTAAAGGCAAAATATCATCCAGTTCGTCCAGAGATTCTTTATTCTTTTCGTTAATTTCAGGAATAGTTTCTTTTGACATATTAAGATCTTGTTTACTCTCTTCAGTCAATTTCTTCTGCGAACGTGTTTCAACAGCGTTCACCATATACACTTGTATTTCTTTATTCTTCTTCACTTCTTCAAACAATGCAGCAGTCTTATTTCCCGAAAAATATTTTCCTTGATCTAATGAATCTCTTAAAACAGCAGCTTTCGTAATCACATGACCAAAGACATAGTCCAACTCAATTTCAGCCATCGAAAGAAACACTGCGGTTTTCGCAGAGGAGTTCGAATCCACACAGTTTCATTTATAAACAGGGAAGGCTTTACGTATTTTTTACATATTAAATCGAGAGTTGCACCAGTATCACGTAGTATAGGCATTTCAATTCCATTCACTGTTCCTAAACTTGAATATGGAGCCAATACATCAGTACCATTTTTAACATTTTCATTAGACGCGATTGTTTCGTAATTCTTCTTTAGTTTATCACATTGTGGTCTGAGATGTAAATAAGACCCGCATTCATAACATCGATACTGTCTTCTCTTCTCAAAGTCTTTCTCGTGATTTTTTCATGGATAGGTTCCTTTTTTATTTGAAATTTTGACTTGAAATCTTTAGGAGTTTCCTTTGGTCTGGCACCACTAAATTTACCCCACCTTGGAAATAGTAACTATTTTTCTTTGGGAATTCTCTTCTGAAACTCTGTTTGATGCTTTCATATTCGTCTAATTTCTCTGCAAGGTCATAGGGAGTTTTTAACTTGATCCAGTCATCAAGAAAATGCTCTCTTACTTCAGCTGGAACACGGTACTTAAATTGTTCAGTTATTAATACATCTTTCAGTTGCTCGAAAGTTTTAACCTGCAATTCAGCTATCCATTCTGTAAAATAACTATTCAGCTCATGAGCATAATTCCTCCAAGACTTATCTGCTGATTTTTGATGTCTGTAAAAACATTGCTTCAACTTTTCGCTGTTCAACCTGTACCTCTTCAATATAAGATATTTTACAAAATCATAATTATTTGTCCTTTCGGTAGGTTCTCTAGCTAGCATATTAGAGAGTTCTGCTGGTAAAACCGCCAACATGTAGGCCACGCAATCCTTCTTTGGTACTTGAGCTAATTCTGCCTTCCTTTCAAAATTAATCAAATATAAACTAATCTCATCATGTTTTTCATCAAATTTAGTTCTGATTTGTGTCAATTGAATCTTAGGTCCACTTTCAACTCTTCTTCCAGATTCATCATTTAATGGTTGATTCTGCTGCGATAATTCTAACTTTCTCAATTCTAATTCGTGTTGTCTGGCCTCTCGAGCCATTCGCTCTTCTCGTTCCCTTTCTTTTTCTTCTTGTTTACTTCTTTCTTCCCTTTCTTTTTCTTCTTGTTTTTTTCTTTCTCGTTCTCTCCTATCACTAATGACTATGTGGAGAATTATCTTCACTTCCTCTTCAACATAAAATTCGCTATTTAGAATCAATTTTTTTATATCTACCACCTTGCTGGACTGATCTACTTCAACCCCCATTTCCTCACATACTGACAAAAGATCAGGTTTATTACCTTTAGCTAAATATCCCATGATTTAGGGACTAACAAGATCAGAATGCTTTCCAAAAAGAAAATTAAAATAAGACGAGTAAGAAACTTATTTTTCGATATATTATTTAACTAAAAGTAGTTATCGATTTTGCACTGTACCAAAATATGCACACATATACACTTAAATTATAATGAATACATACATATTCAGCACTTTCGAATTCTATTTTTCAAAAGTTTCAAGTGATTAAAATATTTACGTAACTACAATACCAGAATAATCAAACAAGCACAAAAATAAAAAATAAACACTTCAATGCAAAACAATAACATACACCTTAAGTCCAAATTAACTCTTCATAAAGTCTCTTCAAAATTTAATTTGTCACTCATTAATTGTCATTTATTTTCAATTTAAAACAAACAAATGCGAGCAAATATGTTAAAAAAATCTATCTATCTATAGAAATTCTACAACTTCACCCTTAAATCGAAAATAATAATAGATGTTTATATTTGTGAAAACAAACAACTTTTTTCTTGAAAATGTTTCATTGTTTTGACCACTTTTAAATCAAAGAACAACATTCAAATAAAATCTACAGATTTACTTTCTTTTCAGAAAAACCAAACACTTATATTCGCAACAAAAAAAACTATTATCAGACAATAATGAGAGTAAAATAATTCCGCTGGTATTCTGAAACTACAGAAACAAAAATTTTACTGAACAACTTATAAAAAACAAATTCTTATATGATTCAAATAGCTACACAATTTATGCATTTAACCTTGAGAACTTCTGAAACGTAATGAGTCAGCTTTTTTTTCTCTCAGTAAAATAGAAGTCATACATATTTCGTTGACTCAGCAAAATCAAAAATATCTCTACTTAAATATACACTTTATACATATATTTTTTTTATTGCACCTTCAAATCGTTCTATAATTACAATTTTCATAAGTTATTTATCATTCACTCTTCACAAATTCTTAATATTGTGTTTACAATACAGATTTTTTTTAAAACACCGTTGAGAGAATCTTTTCATTTATATCTCATACATAGAAAACACAGTTTTAAATCAGAATGCACTAACTAAAACTAAAAAAAGAACAATTTTATGTACTCAATTCAACCACAGACAAAATAAATTTTCTTCCTTTGTATAGGATTATTTTTTGTTTTTATTTAAAAACAAATCATTAATTAACGATAATAGCAGGGATAAGTAAAAAGCTTTAAAATAATCAAAATTCAACATTTAATACAAAAAGTGAATTAAGAATGATTGCTGTATTTAATTTTAACCCATATTTTAATACAAAAATTGAGATCAAATTTAAAATACGCCTGAAGCTACTTTCAGATAGAAAAAGTACTTACCCCAACTATTTCTTTTGTTGTTAAAGACACTGTTTTTAGTTTCGTCTCATCGCTGCCACCAGTCTGTAACATGGTATTTTGGGTGAATTAATGAGCTCTAATTAACCGGATTTACCGTTTTATTATTTCTTTCAAAACACATCGCTATATTAATAATTTCATTTACAATTAAAAATCACAACGGAAACTACAAGCAGCTTCGTCCATCTTATGTTCGAGACTCTTCTTCTTCTCTCCTTCCCGCTCAAAGGCCAAAACAGTTCACAGCAGCGCCCTCTTTCTAGTCTAGCGTGGACTATGTGTCATGCCTCCTGGTGTACTATATGCCACACCGTTACAAATCATATATCTTGAGGACACATTAATTCAACTTCTTCCACAGTACAAAAACGAGACTCAATCAGAGTTATTTCTATCTCATCAAGTTGTTCGCCGTTTCCATTTTTCCTAATTATAGAAGAAAATTGTTGATTCGCTTGATACATAACTTCATTTAGTTCATAAAATTTTAGATTTCGCCATAAAATCGGTCCAGCGATGGTCTGTTTCGGTTACTTATAAATGGGTGTAGAATGAACTGGTGGTAATTGATGTAAATCTGTTATTAAAATAACATCTAATATACCAAAATTTGACTGAAAATTTCAGTTATTTGTTTTAATCTGTAATAAACATTCAATAATAATTGAGCACTGATCATACTTATCTCATCAACGATTATGATTTTTATGTATTTGAAAAGAGTTCTGCATTGTTGAGCAGTTTCAGTATGTAACGGAAGTAATATTGATAAAAAAAATTTTAAAGCTGTATGAGAACAGTCATTCCTGAAATAGCTACAGCTGATTTATCAGTTGAAGCACAAGTTATATATCCACGCCACTATCTATCATTATTCGTATAGTGATTATATATTTCCATCAAATTTCAATGACGAATGTTTGACCGCATCCGGCAGGGCCAGTAAAAATATTTGAAATGGAGTTCGATATGATGATAAATGATGCGAAATAACATGGAGTAAAAGTTCTTTGTGTGTGTGTGTTCCGTTTGAAATTCTCACTAATTGATTGAAATCTTCTGTGGGCATTAAATTTAGTAGTAAATTCGTAATAGTAAGTAATTAGTAGTTCGTAATGTTGCTAAGTAGATACCATTATTGAAACAAAAATAAAATTTCATTCGCATTTTCTCTCCCTCGCCAAAATCGGTGATTTTCATTTGTCTCCAGTTTTTCTAGTGTAACTCCTGAGAAACTGTGAAGTGGACGTGATAAAGGAGATGTTGATTGCCAATTTGGCACGAAACTGGTTTTCGTCGCCAAATCCTTGGCTTTTAGTAAAAAAGCGCTTTTTATTAAAGTTTTTATGTTTTGAAGGCTCAATTTTAAAATTAATGGTTTACAATTTCAAACATCGATTGAAAACAATGGTAATTTTTAAATAAAAAAAATCTAAGAATAATGTTTTAATAAAAAACTCTCGTAAAAAGGCTAATAGACGAAAAACGCCAAAAACTTTTAAAACTATAATTTGTAAGCCATTGTTTCAATCTTTGTACAGATTATGGATAATATTGCTCTTCAAACAGAAAAAAAAACGTTTCGTGAGATTACTTTTATAAATAACGAAGTTATTTAATATTTACTTAAAATTTTGAGCATTTTTTGAAAATCGTAATCCCCCCCCCATCTCGGCATTCTATTTTTAAATGAATTATTCTAAAAGAGAAAAGCATGATCTTTTTTAGGGTATAATATCAGTTCATGAAAGTGAAAGGAATTTGAAGGTGAAAGATTCAGAAATCTTTTTCTTAAAAACGTATCAATTTTGACTCATTTTAGAAAAAATCGTAAAAAAATAATATGTATCATTATTTTGTAGAAAACATTATACCGTATCGTGGCGAAAAAAGTGATCTTTTTGATTCTGTAATTTTTTTTTGTCTGAGTTTGATTGAAATAATTAGATGGCTTTTGTTTCGTCCAATTTATAATAAAACAGATTAGTTTAAATAATTCACAACCACACAGAAACACGGTATTCTAGATCTTCTTTTTATTTATTTTTTCACTGTTGTCATTTACATAAAACCCTAAATCTTTTATTTACAAAACCACTTGAATACAAGTTCAGTTGTTTCATTTATTATTATAAACTTCTTAGAGTTTTGAATTCATTTTAGCTTAAATATTTATATTAAATTACATCTCTGGGTTATAATATAAATATTCGTTAAACTCGCGACATCTTTTTTGAAAACGTGGTGAAAATCGGAGCTTAATAATTTTTAACTTACGTTCATTGCGTAACCGTAACTGGTAACGCGTGTCGAGAATTCTTCCCTAACGTGTCATAAAAAGTTAGCGTCAATAAGTAAAGTATATTGATGCTTATGAAACGCAAAATATTATACAGCTGTATAAATGCGAACCTCTTTCGATAAAAGAAATAGTGATTTGAAAATTTCAGGAAAAAGTTGTTTTTTAATGCAATACATGTGATTATATTTACACATCGTCTACCGATCTTAATAAATCACATTTAAATATGAATTTGAAGCAAACTGATGTAAAAGAAAATTGAAATTGCTTGAAGCAAAGTGTTCATAATAAACGTCTGTGAAGGCTGAACTCTTGTTGAAGATTCAAGTCCTGAGTTCACTAAAACAATATTGTATAAAATAAGAGTCTTTGAGGGGGAGGTTTTTGCCTTCTTTTCATTATAAATTACCCGACTTTAATACTTTACAGCTTTCAAAGTGCACCCCTTATTGCGACAACATTTCAGAGCGAAGGAGAATCTAACCTCTATCATTGCCTTTAAAGGGGTTTTTTTCTATCATGTTTTCTCAAAAGTAAGTCAAAAGTAAGAGTTGATCGAAAGTGTAGTTTCGGTATGTTTTAAAAATAAGCCTTCATGTCTAAAATATAACTGGATTACATAATATTACGGAATGATTAAGTGGTTTGATTTTTTTCATTAACATTTCACTTAAAAGCTTTCGCTACGGACCTGGTAAGTTTTAGTGTTTGTCAAGCTACACTTTGTATAACATCTTACTCTCCTAACTACAATGCTAATGTCAGGTTTATGAGCATTGATAGATTGAAGTATATTAAGTATATATATTTACCTGATGGTTCGTCGTTGGTATCAAGATTCGAATCCTGGGTCCTGCCAGCCTAATCTTTGGACCCCTGTTCAGCCGGCTACCAAGACTGTGAACGGACAATGAAGTCCATACTTATCATGCAGGCCCACTTGATAGCAACCGTACTTGATTTTTAATACCAGGTTATTTTTAGTGTACATGTCAAATTTACAATAGATAATTTAGTATTTGATTGAATAACAGATTTTCAGTGTAAATAATATATTCAATATAAGATAAGATTTTCAGAAAAACACAAATCTAATCTTGTGAGAACTTGAAAAGATTTGTAGACGATTCTAAGTATACGGGAAAATAATTGTAAAACAAACCAGAAATAAACATATGCTACAGCTTTCTTCTTTAAAAAAATGACAGAGGTTTATAAAATGTGTGCTTATTAGCACGACTTATATTCTAGAAGAATTTCTTTTAGAATACTGCAAAAATTATACCAAAGACCTGAAGAATTCAAATTTTTACATTTCATTATGAAGCAAAAGATTTGTTTGGTAACATTACATATGTGTGGATCGATAATAATTATTTTTTTAATCTGCGTATCATAAGACACACGTATATATTCGTATTTTTGTGAATCTGTGCATTTCGGTTCTTAAAATTGTAGTTGAAGTAATTTGAAGGGTCTGGAACAGTTTGCTCTTTGTTTCATTTCAAATATCTGCTAATTTGCAGATTTGTTTCCATTACAACATTTTTAAATTTTACTTTATTTCCACCACTAAAAAGTTTATTGAATTATAGCAATTTGATTGACAGTTACCATGACAGTTAATTGAAATGAAGCAGTTATAAAATTTTGAGTTTTTTGCAAATGCTTTCACTGACAATGTGTACATTTTTCCACTAATAAATAGAGCAGATTCACTGTTGAATACGTCAGTATTTTTGTACGAAGGGATCTTTACTGTTATCGTGATTGAAAAATATTTTTACTTTTATTATGATTATCATTGAGTTAATTGCTTAGCTATACTGCCAAACTAATCTTTATTGTTTTAAGCCACCGTTTGAGTTACTTTTTAAAATCTCTCACACTTTCTTCGTCTGAGCATAATGACGTTTCATATCTATCTGGAAAATAGTATATTTGAAGATATCTTTGAAAGAAGAAAACTTATTTCTTTAAAAAGGGAAAAAACACACACTTATATACTTTAATTTCGAATGTATTTCTGGCAAAATTATTTTTTTGCACAATTTTTCAGGACATTTCTTTAGCACTGAAACTGTACATTCAAAAAGGCGTATGAAAACCAAAATAAAAGCTTTTACCTAGAAATTCGTGAAATATTGAAAGGCAGGACAAATTCATTAGTTGGAACTAGATATACTTTGTTAATATGAACCGGTGTATGTCAACAGTTTATGTTTAAAATTCGAAATAGAAGTAGAGAGTTAAAAAAGTACTGTAGTGATAATCGAGCTTTTAATTCTGGCTATGTACGAATTTCTTCACAAATCAAGCTTTAACAAAATTAGATGCAGTAGAATATATTCAAAAACTTGTATGCTTATTATTTATTAAATGTTACCTAATAAAAGGGGACAATAAATAGATGAAAAATATGAAACATAGCTGATTCAATCTAAATTCATGCAGTTTTCAATATTCTACTGTGTTTTTCAAAATCCAAGTTTCACATTTAGAATAACAGCGTTGCGCAATTTGGAGTATTGAACAATTCGGAAAACCTGACAAACATAGCAAAATTTCTCAATTTTTCTATATTTAGAGTGCAATGAGCGAGAGGAAGACATACTTTTTAATTTTAATTGATGTTTTGCCTTTTTTCTTACCAATGCCAATGACAACCTTTTCGAGGAACAGTGACCGAAAAAATTATTGCCACCTAACCTAATGTGTAATAATGATGTTTAAAGAACAATAGGGTTCTCCTTATAAATGCATGAATTCAATTCAAGAACGAAACTCTCTGCAAAATGATGATAGTTCTTCTATGGTAAAAATAAGCTGATGTTAGATGGTAAAAATGATTCTTTAATTAATCTTAACCAATCCCTGTTTAGAAATGGTTATGTTCAATTATTTGGGTAAGATTTGCAGTCATCCATCGATTTTATGCATTTAAAAAATCAAATGCCCCAACATATCTCTGGGACAATTCATTTACAATTGATTTGATAAACTTTCGCGATAATGTCAGGAAAACATTTGCAATTAAACATGAAGAACTAGACAACTGCGTTTAGCAAAAAAACCCGTTTTGTAAATAATAATAAAAATTTAGAATTTCTAAAGAAAAAAATGTGCATCAGTATCACTATAAATAAATAATTATTTCTTGAAATCGGAACACACATTTATCTATGGTGACCTTCGTGATGCCAATTATTTAAAGACGATCAAAATAATTCTTGTTGAATGCTTGTTACATTGAAGTTCCAGTTTCATATTCCTTTTATATAATTGTTTTCATGTTTTATGCAAAACATCTTTTACATTTAACTTTAATCCCTATATATTTCATAAAATGCTTTTACAATTTTATATGTGATCAGTAACCTTCTCAAAGCTATCAATGTCGTTATAAATCTTTAGATGCGGATTTTAGATAAAGTCCTTTCGTTTTTTTCTTCAATTTTAAGTGCTCGTACGTCTTAGAATGAAATATCATTCCTCTCAGTAATGTGCTGTTTAAAAAACCAACGGGAAGAGGAAAGACTGGGAATAAAAAGTAGATTTTAAAATGTAACAAAAAAAATGTTTCTTACAGTAAAAATATTTTTTTTTCCTCATGAATGTCTTATGTCACTTAATAAAAGCCTAAACAAACATATTTTTTAATGCGTACTGTAGATGAAGTTAAATTTTTCTATCGAAATTATACCATAATTTTTGGTTTCAGATATGCGTTAATATTGTATGCAGCATTGCATTGACAGTACATTGAATATCTGATGTAACAATTTTGTTTCAAATTGATAATTGATTCAGTTTAAGGGCATGGAATTATAATTTTAGTAATCTATTTTTTCAACAAAAAAAAAATGTTTTGGAGAATGATTTATATTTTCCTCTTTTCTAAATGTTATATTATTAATTAATTAGTTAAATCGTTGTTGAAAGACTGAGCAGTAACTAAATTACTAAAAAAAATGAAACTTTATACCTTTCTGCACAAGCCAATGCCTATTTAAATATTAGTTTCGATAATTTTTTACTGATAGTCTTATGAACAAATCTTTTTGTTACGTAATATTACCACCAGATGGCATTTCTCCATCATTTTGAAATACGCTCATATATAATATGCTATTATATATAAAAATATGTTTTTCTCACTTTAGGGTTTTTCCATTCAGTTTTTTCTTTCAAAGGGTACTTGTACAAGTAACTTGTAATTTTATTTTTTTATTTGATTTAACTAGTCAGAAAAGAATATATCTTTTAACATTGATTGCTGAAAAGGGATAACAACTCATATATAAAAAAGAAAATGTTTGAAAAATGCTCATAACAATTTAAAAAAGGTATGTTTTTTAATTGTTTTCAATAATAATATTTGAACTATTATGTAATATTTACCGAGAATTTCATAACGTTTAAAATAAAATAATTTTAATTTCCTGTTTGTAAGATATTAAAAGAAACATATTACAAGTTTGATCCTTAACTTTTTTAAAAACAATTTTGTCAAAAAAAAATTAATCGATTACGTGTGTAGAATAAAAAATAGGTCTATGAAACATTACTTTTTCAATACGGTGAAAGAGTTTACACAAGGGAAAAAAAGATATATCTGAATAGTAAGATGAATGGGTTTTTGAATGTGTAAAAAGGAGGAAAATAAAGTAATACGTTATCATATATATTTCATATCTTCATGATATAGTAACAAAGAAGAAATATATAGAATAAATCATTTCAAAATATATATATATATAAATATATATAATAAATCATTTCATATTCCATAATCACGTTTTAACATTTCTCCCAAAAGTATATACATTTGAATGTATAGGTAGACTTCTATAATTTTTTTTTAAATAATCAAATAAGAAATTCAAAGATATTTCCTTTGGAGTGTATGTGTAGTATCATATATTACTTCACTGTTTAAATATCAAGTTAAATAAATAATAATTTGTTATGCATTTACTGTAAAGAAGTTCATGGATTTTTAAAATCATATGCTAAGGTATGAAAAACCAAGCATTCACTTATTAAAATTTTAAATTAGAGTAGAACGTCGTTTATCGGAATCAATTGGCACCGGACACCATTCGGATACGCGATTGTTCGGATAATCGAAAATTGAATGCGATCCATGCAGTATAAAAAACCTGACACTATACGAATATTGAAAATCCTCAGTTGCGGGAAACGTACTTAAAGAAAAAACAAAATAGGTGCAAAATGTCGCAATTTTACCTTCATTGTGGGAAAAATATCCTTTATTTTTCACTGTACCATTGTACTCCTTCGTGTTTTCACTGGAAGGTATCTGATTCTCTTGAGCAACAGTCTGATTATTGTTCGTACCACTCGATAGCTGTCTCTAACACAGAAAACACGTCAATAGTTTTCCTTTTCTTTGTGCTATCTTCTGAGTAAAGTTTTCTCTCAAAATTTAAAATGGTTTCTCGACTTTTATTTATATCAGAAATTGTTGATTTTCCAACTTGTTAAAACTGTGCTAGATACGCTCCACTTTCTCCTTTCACGAGACGGTACAATATTTCAAGTTTTGTCTGTATGTTCAAGATATTGCGCTTCCGTTTTGTATTCGAAGCCATAGCAGTTCACAACTCAGCAAAGAAGCAAGTGTACAAAACCCCATCACTTAGAAAGAAACTGACCCAATACTTCACGCAGATGTTTACTAAATCTCACAACTATAGTTCCCCAAATATCACATACCTTGGGTTTCCCCGTCACTTCTGGCCTCAAGCGAAACAACTGTTGAGCATTGATTGATCGAAAACGTATCCATATACAGTTCAAGTATATGGATCAATCATTTGAGGTTCCGGATAATAAATGTTCATATAAACGACGATCTACTGTATACAAAGACGTTCTACTGTATTAAATTTAATTTACGTCACACCTTGAAGCTTCATACATTTTATTGAACATTGCCATCGAAATTTATAACATCTGTCAAGTGGTGAGGTTGATACCTAAGCTGGCACACCTCTCTCTAATACCCACACCCTGCTAACTAACATTCATCTGAAAGTAGTGTTTTTTAACTTTAATGTGTGATTTGTTGGAGCAAAAGTTGCATTAAAGTTCATCATTCACATATGTAAAATTTACTAAATGCACACAATTCTTTAATAATATTATAAGGTTTATTTGAATAACTATTTTACCTCTCAGTTTCCAAAATAAATCAGAAAAGATTATTGGATAATTAATTTAATAAATTTGCATTTAGATTTTCTTTTATTCTTTCTTTTCCGTCTATGACCTTGAGAGGTTGCTAATATTATCAGAAAGCTCTGGTAATATTCAGAAACATTTTTTTTATATTAAGTTTGATTTTATTTATTTATTATTTCTTACTATAGGAATTTAAGATTTCATTCTGTGTATGATAATTATATAAAACGATTTTAAGCACCTTCACACCTTTTTTTCTTAAAATTTTAAGAACATATTTTAATATTTGGTTATATTTTCGTACATACTATTCACAAATATTTGGATACAATTTTAAATTATTTATGCAACATTTTGTGCCTCAGTAAATGTAGTTTATGATCTTTGTTACTGTCTCAATAGTGATGTGATTACAGTTACGTTAAGATAAGTATGCTCAGCAGCATTCAAGCAGTTTCACTGTAGAGACTTTTCGTAATTTACAAAGGGTAATGCGAGGGGGGGGGAAGAGAACGAAATTTAATTTATTGTTGATTTGTCTTTGAGCATCAAGATGATAAATACATTAATAATCACGATAAAAAAAACCACTGTGCTTGTTTCCTTATACGGAAAAACCAAAAAAAAAAAAAAAGAAACTGTTTTGACAAGTAAATGCTACATATATGTGAGGATTAGAAAACATATTATTATTACATGCAACACAACTGTTTCTAGTGCATTCCGGGCTGATTGTTTCATTATAGCGCATTACTAGAGATATTGGCGACGGACCTCGTGTTGCTGTTATACGATCAATTAAGGAATGTGACGCATGAGCTGATATTCCACTTCTCTAATTTCCACGCCATTACAACGTGATGACTATGAGTCTCACCAAACTTAATGTGCATGATTGTCTCTAATCAGTGAGTCTTGAGTATTACCATGACTCCATCCAATGGCTCGAAACAAGCACTTACGCGTCTGTACGTGGTCATACACGCATTATAAGATATTCAACTGAATAATGAATAATCTGGAGAATAAAAGCAGTTTCCATAAAAAAAACGGAAAATGCATTTTAAAAATTAGGTATCAATGTAGTTCCTATTTAAAAAATGCTTGCCAGTGATTTTCTTCTAAGAAGCAAGTTAACTGATGTTGATATCATGTCGAACTATTGTGAGGTTTTCTGCAATTAGTAACTTCGTAAAGATATTTTATTTCACAGTAAATCTGGAGGAACAAACTAATTATTAGAAAACGTGTGGAAAAACAAGCAACAGTTTAGTATGTTCTAAGCTTGAAGGAAAAGCAAAATTCCCCCAGAACTTATTAACTTTTACTACCTAACATTTAGAAGTCGATGGTTGTTAAATCTGTAAGTATTACATGAAAGAAAAAATAAAAATATCTAGTGCTAGATTCATTCCTTATTTCTACTTAAACACATCCAGTCATTACTAATCCAATATAAGTAGTTTTCCTTTGCATCTAAGCTTCTCTTGTATGTATTACTCTAGTTGCGTACTTATCGAAATTGCTATACAGCGATAATTCTAGAAAACAAAAATAGTAACATAAACATCACAAATCATTGCTTAATGGAATACATTCCAGTTACACAATTTTTTATAATATTAGTAAGAGCTAACAGTTCATTATAAAAACATGATTTAAAAGTAAGGAATAATTCAGTTCACATTTCGAATCTAGCAGATTAGCATAGTTCATATTTTAGCAAATTATTTACCTCAATTATTACCATTTCTACTATGAATATTCCCAATATTGTATCCATTTGTGTAGTTATATATACAAATTTTGACTTATATTTAACTCCTTAGTTAAAAACTTCAAGTGTAATTTTGTAAAAAAAATAATTAATTAACATAAAACTGTTGAAATTGTGTGCATGAATTGCTAAAATAAATTTGTTAATATAGAAAAATTTCCTTAGATTGTTTACAGTTAAATTATCAGTTGATTTTATGTATTCAACTTTTTCCGGATAATACAGATAATTTTTTATGGAAAACTTTTATACCTTTTACAGATATTTTGTTATATTACCAGGGATCTTTGAATCATTTATCTACCGCATTATAATTTACTGCAGTTTTTTTCATCCAATATTTTTTTTGATCACTACATTGAAAATTAAGGGATATGCATAAGCAAAATACTCAACTTTGGCAACTTTAATCCATTAGAGATAATTAATTAATTAAAGATATTCAACTGAAAAATTAATTATGTACACTTTTCACTTTAAATATATAGTCAAATCGTTTTCTAAGGTCTTCATTACCATACAAAAAATAAAATAAGACTCTTAAATTTTGACATTGACTATTTTTTTTGGGACAAAAATTCGCAATCCGCTTGAAATGGTGTCAGCTGAAAATGCAATTTCTGCTATAAAACTATTCGCCTTCCCCGCTAAAATACTCACCATAGAAACCGTGCTGCCAAATATCTTGAAAAATAGGATTTAAAGAAATATTCCGGCAAAGTATCATCAGAATATTCGTAAAAAGGTTATTCTAAGTACTTTTGAAGTGAATGGTACTTATAAGTACCATCGGTAGACAAAAGGTTAATCTAGATATTTTTGGTATTTTTAAAGTTTAATACTGTGAGACACTTACCAATACCTAAAACTAGCCAGCAAACAAAATACCTAACTTCTAGACTTTCAAAATCTTAATCGAACCCTACTAGATAATAGACATGATACAAAGCAATAGCGTAGTCACATGCACACATAATTACTCACAGTATTTTGCGGTAAAAAATGCGTCCATTTAGCATAAAAATTCAGATCAAACATTTTATAACGTGGATATAAAATTATAGCTTGAAAAACTAAGAAATAACGTGAACATGAAAAAAAAAAGATTTCTATATATGTCTTAATAATTATTATTTAAAAGGAATGGTATATCTTATGAAAGTTCATTATTGGATAACATGAAAAATTCATCATATTTGTTAAACCTACCTGGACTTGTTACCTTTTGGATGTACTTCAATCCAATTAAAGAATGACTTCGCGAAATTGAATAATTTTATTCTTCATTAAGAGGACTTGGTACCCTTTGAGCAACTTTCTTTATTTATGTATTTAAAAATTCTATTTTAGTATTTTATACAATGTTTCTATTCAAGAAAATGGTACGAGATGAAATTTTTCACGTATTATTCACACAATTTTAAAATTTTAAATTTCTTGAAGAAAATTTGGAAAATTTCAAAATCCTATTCCTTTCGTAAAAATTAATTTTTTGACCTGAATTTTTATAATATTCTTACGGATGTTCTAAACAGTTTTATGGATCGATTTTACAATAACTTCATTCGTTTTCGAGAAAAAAAATAAAATGCTGAAGTACAGGATAAAAATCAACGAAAAAGTCAGCATGTCTTATATTTTATTTTTTTAAAAAAAAATATTCAGTTTATAGCAATTCGGATCTCTAATTTTGTTACATGCTTTTATTTTAACAAGCAGGAAAAAAAATGGAAGTGATTGGTAAATAATTGTCGAAGGAGTAGCATTTTGAATAGACTAAGATTTCGAAAAACAAAAACTGAGAAAAACCATTTTAAAGTTTATAGTTCTGAAAAAATAATTATGTTAAGCTTAATTAACATTAAAATACCACTTTAAGGTATTAGGTATACATTTTTATTTAAAATATATGCATTTTCATACTTTTTTCAACTCACACATTTTTATAAATGGTCAACTTTTAGAGAGTACTAATTGCACAAGAAAATTCAAGAAAAACGTTAAAATTTTTTTTTCTGTCACGACAGAAACTTTTGCTGTTTTTCTTCTTATAATATTAAAGTATTCCATTTGTATGAGAAATATATCAGGAATAAGAACTGAAACTATAAAATTATTAATATAAAATGCCTTAAATGAAAAATTTTACATGTCCACATTTCACAAAAAAAAATGGTTGTATGTATTGCCTCGGAAATATTCTGCTTTATATATTACACGTGTTATTATTTCTCTTTATAAAATAGATTTTTTTTTATCAAAACGCTTTTTTTAGCTTTTTTTTCTAAAAAGGGGGTGTGGCTGGATTGCCTAATTTGTTTTCAAATGAAGTTTTATTCAACTTCTAACTTTCCGACATGCACAAGTGATACATCAATCCAAAGATAATAATGCAAATAATAAGATTAAATGAAAATAAAAAAAAACGATACGTCTGTGATTTTTGGGGTACCAAGTCCTCTTAAAAATAAATTTTCAAAAAGATATAACTATCCGATATAGAAATTAAACACAAGCATGTTTATGCTACATCTGAAACTATACCAAATTACACTTATGTAGAACACACGAATAGTATATTTATACATATGAACACCTCATGACAGAAATAAAAAACCTTTATATACATGAGTTTATGTAAATGAGCAAGCTCTTTTGCCCGGGTAGCAAGCCTGAAAATAATTTATTAAATTTATTTAATAAATACATTACTAAATTTAATAGGAAATCCTGAAAGAAAAAGTGTAAGAATTTATTTCTAACAAATTTTAAATTCATTTCAAATACTCGTATTGCTGTATCATCAATCCCATCAATGTTTCATCTTCATCATCAATGTTACTCCGTTCCATAAATATGTATCTTCCTTTCACTGTAGACTTTTTGATATACAGCATTCAGCATTTTTTAATGTCATTTGGATTATGGAAGCTTTAATTTTATTCCAAAATTTTACTATCCTCTCACGCGTATTTGTAGACTTACATAACCTGCTTCTTTAAGCAAATTTTCATCTTCTAACATCCGCGTATTCTACATTTGTTTTAAATTTGTTGCGATTACTTTATTGATAAACACATTTATAAGCTGAACTAATTTCATTAATTCCCATAAAATAGCAGCCATCTCATTGCTGCCTTATTTCAGCAATTTTCTCATACTATAATTTAGATGGGATCCGAAATGTCCCAAACTAAAGACTTCCGGAATTATTTAAAGAACAACCGGATTTTTTTACTGAACATTTCTTATCTACAATGTGACACCATTCTTGTGAATATGAATGAAAACATCTTAGGAAAAATTAGATTTTGGCATTGCTTTTCCTTACAAGAATAACAAAAGTTTTAATTTTGCACCGTCCACTAAGTAGGAGAGCCCTACGGTGAAGTGGGATTTTTTGTGAGTTATTTTCAAGTAAAAAGAAATTCAAAGGCTGTCATGGACCAAAAAAACAAGGTTTACCTTTTGGTGGGCCGCACAGAAAATAGAAATTCATAGAAAGGGAAATTTGATTTCAATATATATATATATATATATATATATATATATATATAATGCATTATAATAAATATTTATAAAATAACAATACAAATTTTCCTTTCATATCCATTGTTATCTATCATTTAAAAAAATAATGGAATTCCATTCAAATTCAAATCTTTGACAGTCACTTTTTTATAGGTAATTGTGATACTTCTGCCAACTAATGAATTTGTTGCTAAAATATTTGTGTAGTATTTCTCAACTATATGTATATTTTCCTCGCATTACTAATATATGCGTGTTATAAAAGAAATACGTCAAGGTCAAAGTTGCTTTAATTTTTTTTCTTCATTTGCATTCTTTTTTATGCACTTTGAGACTACTAAACGGGCATTGTTTCCTGTTTCAATTATTTACTTTCGGATATTTTTGAAGACAAAATCCACAACACTTTTTCTAGGATATGCCACTTCGTTACTTCTTTATGCAAAGTGTATTTATTTCTCTTTATATATGTTAATCATTCTCATTTCATTTTTCTCGCACCTTCAAAGGGAACTCTCACCAGCACCAAACACCCTTCTGAAGTATGGTTTCCATTTTCTTTTACAAACCCAAACACTTCGATTTCGAAACCACCCCTATGTTTATCCATTTCACATGATGCATATTTACTATTGAAAAGAACACTGTGGACTTTATTGTATATGCTACAGAGATCATAAAGTCACATGCGCGGTGTAATGTGTTCCAAAGTAAATCCATGAAAGGAAAAAAAATCAAGAAATTCTGTCGAAATATACATGTTTTACCATGGCGAGGATTTTTTCCCTCTTCTCCTTTTTTTTCTTGTGTTTTAAAGCTGTATTTCTAGAAATACCCAGTATTTAAAAGTCTAGTATTACAGATCAAATAAGTTTTCCAATATATTCGTAAAAAAATAAATGCATACAGTTATACGGAAACTTACCTAAAAATTAAAATGTGCATTTTGAAAGTATAGGCGTGTGTAATACAACGGAATACACTGTATTTATTTGGTTAACCTGAAGTAGAAGATTAGAGGAATCAATGTTCCCGTTCAATTTAAAATAATAAAAATAACTTATTTGCAAACATTAAATGAATTCCGAAACCTTGATACCGATCCTACAATGAATAATTGATGTTTCACACAGTAACATACTGATGAGATGGAATTCAAACTGATACCTGTTTGGATTATCTCAAAACACGATTTATTTTATAGTGGATAAACATCTAAATCTGAGAACGGAATCGTTATTCTGCCAACTGAGTGAGTGCTACTTCACTTTGGCAGAATTAATGTTATCAGATTATATAACCAGTGAATTTGCATCGCTTTGTGTACAACTACTTATATCCATATCATGTTTCTTGAGTTAAAAGTTGGTCGTTCACCTTTGAAGAGAACAGTCCATATTAATTTCTGAAATGTAACTCTCTTGACATAATCTATTATATCAATTTGACTGCATTTTTATTATAAATCTTCACCTACACTTAAGATTCAAGTTATGCTTAAGAAGCTCTAGATTAAATATGTGCTATTTAATGTTATTAAATACTACACAAAACCTTTCGCTTAGTACTATATCATATTAATATTTTATTTAGTAAAAATGTTTCAAAATGTTTGATCCTTATGCAAAAAAAAAATATCTTACGTGTAAAAAAATCCAAATTATATATATATATATATAAACGTCATGATTAAGACACAGGACAGGACACAAGAGACAAACAACCCCTTTATCATGGATAAATGAATAACAATAAATATAAAGCCCACATAATTTTGTTTTATTGTATTTGCGTCATCACTTTTTTTTACTTGAATGTCGCATTACAAATGTATCGTTGCCGTCAAATGTAAAAGACTGCCATCCGACTTAAATTTCGTTAAAAACAAAATTCATCTTTTTCTCAATCTGATGCACCTGTATTATTTAATGTTCCCATATATAACAGTAATATATACAAGGATGAAGTTTTAGGAGTTATTTCGCTCAAAGACCAACAGGCTGAAAATGTTTACTATAGATAATGCATTTCATCTACACGTGTTTTTAGAATGTAATTCCCATCACCACTACATAAGAATCCTGTGTACGGCTATTGCTAGGTAACATAATCCGGTATAATATTACAGATGATTGACTTTCTTATTTTTATGAAATTAATGTTTCAGTAACCGTTTGTAGGGAAAGTTATATCTTCAAGATATATTTTTGATTTGATCATAAACTCTTTCAATCCAAGATGTAAAACACGTGTAGTACGCATTCAAAATAACTCTGAAACTAAAAATTCTTACTCCTTTCATTCTACTACTCTATATACAAATATGATGTTTTATTTAATTGATTGTCACGTAAGTTTATTCCATCGGTTTAAGGGAATAAATTGAATTTGAAGTGTTAGGCTCTTTGCAGGTGGAATTTATCATCAGTATTCCATTATTTCAATAAAAAATATGATAGTCGCATACAGCAAGCATTAAAAGTTTGACTTAAAGAAACTAATGTTCCATTGTTCAAACATTAAGCAATAAACAAAGGCATTTCTAATTTGACCAAAAATAAGAATAAGGAAATGTTAATCAAAGATTATATAAAACACAATTTTATTTGCTTCAGACTTAATTCAACCAAACTAACTGGACGGAAAAAAAGCATTATACTGTTTAATGACCCACGTAGATGACGACGCTAGATAAACAAAAGCACACTTATTTCTAAAGAAATATTTTTTATATGTATTTACTAAAGATTTAATTCTTACGCTAGAATTCTCTGAACACGTTGTTTGAGATTAAGAATCCGTAAAAGCATTCTTTAAGTATAAATTCTAGTTACGCCAACACTGCTATGATGCTAAATGCACGATGCTTTAATTACTAAATTTAAGCTCAGAACAATGGCCTTCTTAAATATAAGTATAAGACATAATCTCTAAGTTATGCTCCTTTTAAAATTGAAAAGTACAAAGTTAGAAAAAATAAATATTTAATCCGCTGTTAAATAAAAATTCTTTCACCAACTAAGCCTCATTTTACTTAAAGTTCTTTCAATTAAGTTATTTTCTACCTCTGTTCACGCTAATGTTACCTGACATCCAATAAATGGATTTTTTAGGAACTCAAGGATATTAAGATACTGCTTTTCTTAAGAATAGTTCATAGAATATTTACAACTCCATTCTTTTACAGACAGAAAGGTCCGCTAATCACATTAAATTATGTCTTGTAACTTTGAACCAAGTTCAGTTGAGGAAGTAAACTCTAATATGTAATAAATAATATTGTACTAAACTTTAATAAATATAATAAAGCAAGTTAACAAACATAAATAAAACAAGATCACATAGGTTGAAAATAATGTAGTTCCAGTGGTATTATAGCGAAATCTTATATAGTTTTAGGAACAAATAAAGCAGAGTTAAGCATAATTAAGCCCATTATTTCCAATTGTTGGCTATACCATTGAGCTTCAAAAAGGAACATAAAAGAAGAATAAGATTCTATAAATACTTAAGTTCTTTCTTCTTAATGCTAGAACACTGCTTTTCAACCAATTGGCTACAGCATTTTTGAGTGCCGCCTTTTTTTAAATTATTGATTATAGTTTGATAAATAAAATTCGGAGCCTAATTATTTGACTTTTATAGAAACAAAATAAGGGTATTTTTTTTATTTTTAAATATAAACTTCGTTGATAAATGGACGTGTATTGTCTATAAGTAAAATTATTTTAAAGTTTTGAAGTTATTTTTTTGTTAATGTGGCCCCAAATTTTAAAATTGTTGAAAGTGTAGCCCAAAAAAGTACTTGAGAATCACTGTGCCAGGAAAATAATATCAAATGTACTAAAACTAAGTTAATCGTGCCAAATGCCAGGCAAAAAAAACCCCAAAAGTTTAGGCAGCGTTTTCAAACTGTAGGGTGTGCCTCTCTAAGGGGACGTGATACCCCTATATGGGGGGAGGGCACACGAGCATATCGAAAAGACGAAAATGAAACAATTTTTTTAAAAAAATTAATTTACTGAAAAGAAGTAAAACGAAATAAATTCCTGCATAAAAAGTAAGATCCGCGTTGCTTGCTTTTTTGTAATATGTTCCAATTTAAAATTAGAAAGGAAAATAACACAATAATCTATCCTATTATTTAAAATATATACTACTTAAAAGTAACAAATACAAAATTTAATACATATATTAATACTTTGTACGGTTTATTAAGATAATATTGTAGCTTTGCGTCACACACACACAAAGTGCATTATTATTGCATTCAATACATTGATATTGTATGGGTATGAAATTATTTAAACAAGTAATATAAAAAATAAGTCAATTCTTACTTACATCAACAGAGGAATATTTTGTTTTAGCTACTGTTTATTAAATAGTTACAATCAATGTAAATATGTATACATATAACAGAAGCACCAGATTAAGTGGTAATTCATTTTTATTGATTATCATTAAAGTATCGTATTGTCATCCAAAACAATCGTGTATATAATATTTCAGTTCAACTGAGTGCTTTAAAACGTGAGAAAAGAATATTTTCAAGTTTTGACACAAGTCACCAAAAAAGTCGTCAAAAATTATTTCAACGTAGCTGTATTTGTAATTATTTAAATAATTAGTTTTAATCAAAATGGATTTTTTATTAATAATAGTTAAAGTTTTGTATTGGCATCGAAAATAATGATGTATATAAAATTTCAGCTCAATCTAATGCTTTAAATTGTACTTTATTAACGATTGAAAATTCCACTAAGATAAATAACTAAATATATAGAGAGTGGGAGCTAATAATAGGAATTCAAAAATGATGACTATGATTGATGACTGGGTCGCATATAATGAAAGTTTGAGAAACATTGACCTAAAGCCTATTATCAAACATTTAAATAAAATAATAAGCTTTTTAAGAAAATAGTATGACAACAAAATTATAATTCCCTAAATGACACATCAACTGTACAGTTTTCTTAGGTTTATTATCTTTTTTAAAAAATCAATATAGGTCGCAGATTAAAAGTAATATGAAAAATAGTAGTTAAGGTCTTTTATTTCCTATCTGCAAAAATAATTCTTGAAATCGTGTTCGGTAATTTTTATATAGCTTAACACTAATTGGATGTCTAACACTAAATAAAGAAGAAAACATAAATTCCTAATGTGTTCCTTTTTATCCAAAAATTAGCTCTTCCCAATATTGTGCAAATATCTGATAAAAACATTAAAATTATTATTTCTTAGTTTGAAAAATATATTATTAAGATATTTCTAAATCAAATTATTCTAACAGCTCCTAAAGAAGCTATTTCGATTATTTTGTTCTGTAAAAAGTCTTTAAAAAACCATAATTGTGAAGCATGATTAAAAAAGAAATAGATTATTTAATACCATCAAAAAAAGAGAGAAAAAACAGACATCAAGCAGTGTTATAGGAATGAAGAAATTTATGAATTCTTAATATTGGTTTATTTTTGTCTTAATTCATTTTGCAACTAAAATTAAAAAATAATCTGTACGTACATAAAGTTAAAAAAAATGTTTTTTAACCCTTAAGCTTATGACCATTGGGAACTTTTAAATGTAATAATTTCATCACAAGAAGACGAAATATTAGTTTATATAAAATAATGTAAATAATATTTAATTTGTTACATAAATTATCGTAGCAAATAATAATAAAGAACAATTATTTGAAATTTTTTACATCAAATATGTGTTTGGAATTTAGATCTATTAAAATTATTACTCTTTTTACATTTTTTTTACAATTTACAATTTTATTAATTTGCATTTTTAATTAAATAAAACATTTACTCTTTTCTGAAATTTAACTATTAAAATACCTCATAATAACTCATATTTATTTAAGCTTATGAAAAGTTTAGCAAACATATAATTTAGTGTATATTGCCAAACTTTTAAAAAGTAAGAACATGTTAGCATTGTTAAATCATAATTAATAAACAAATTAATGTTTAAAATATTCATAAAAAATAATGTGGATAACTTTTCTTAAGTCTAAAATAATTTCAAAAGACTTAATTATACCTAATTTTCGAAAAGAAATTTCTGATGAAGACAACATAACTAATTAAAAAAACAATTTAAGTTATTAGAGTTGTGAAAATGAAACCATGTATTTTCAGCAAAAACAGGAACTGGGTCATTAGTTAAAGTTAATCGTAAAACATTTGCTCATAGTTGTACGAGAAAATGTACTTCATATTCATTCTAGTACAAATGGAATATACTTACCTCAGTAATATTACATTGCTAATCCTAACGACGTATAGTTAAGCCAATGTATCTCGTACTTCTGCATTTGGATGTATAGAATAGATGAAGATCATTCCAGATTTCAATTTAATGCCAGATAAGGTCGATAAAACTCAAATATAGATTTATATAGCATTAATACAAATTTTTTTCGCAATAAACATGAATGACAGGAGAGATACACAAAAATACTGATACAAAAATAGAAAAATAAATTATTTATCTACATGCGTGATGGTATTACACGCCAAATATATATTAATAAATACTCCTAAAACTAGTAGACACCAAAAAAACAAAGTCATTGGAATTTAAGGAGTACACAAATCGCCAATTAATACACATATTAATGACCAATTAATACAACACATTCAGATGTATCGAAATATACATATGAATAAATTATTTGTAGATTAGTAAGAATTATATCAATGAAGGAAGTAGAGTTTGCAACAGTAGGGATGCAGTTCTAAGATCCAAAGATCCAAGCGAATAATAAATAGTACGCATAAAACGAGCAATGCTGGCCTTGAAACAACTTTTCAAAAATATGTCTTGCATTTTTTTCCAAGTTTTAAAATGAGATTAATTTTTTATACAACCTAATCAAGATTTGAAGGAAATAGTGCTGATAACATTTTCAAATTAAGAGATCCGAGTGACCCCAGTTTGGCAGATCGAAGTGTAAACATTAATATCTTAAACCTGGGGAGGAGTTGAAAAGTCTCTACTTCTCTTTAATTTAATCATGCAAGATTAATTGCGGATTAACTGTATAATAACTGAAAGTTTAACTGTTAACCTGTTTGCCTGCTTTCGGGGCAAAGTTTCTACATTTTATAACTTTGTGCTTTTAGTGATTTGAAATTTGGAACCCGGAGGAATGTTTCGTGGCTTAAATCTCCTCAAACTGCTTTGAAATTTTCTCCTTGCGTTAAGAAGAAGCTTATGCTTTTAAATTCTGCAAAATTTGTTTGTGGAAAATCTGCTGAAAACTGGTAGGAAGCTATTTACGTAAATGAAAATAATAACAATTTTGCTGTTGCATGTTGATAAGTCATGGAAGTAATCAGGTCACACGACTCTGAATGGTGCATTTATTCAAACAACATAGATATACTTGACATGTGATACATGTTCAAATACTCTCGAAGTACTGCATGAGTAAAACTAAGCCTTTTCATCAAAAAAAAATATAAATAAATAATAAAAGGATATTCGCATTACCTAGTAGGTAAATGGTAATTGAAGATAAACCAAAAATATTTAAACTTTCTTACCTTAACATAATTAATTATGGCGATTTTTTTTGACGAGGTAAGGTTTTGTACAAAAATTACTCTTTTTATATTTTTAAAACTGTGTGTAAATTTACTGAAAGCATGTACTCTATGTTCCTTATATACAATTTGTATATTAAAGTGGCATTTTTGAAATATTCTTAAAAGATTTAGCTAGAAAGCAGATATCGTAACAGAATTGCTAATTTTCAATAAATTTATAGTGATGAGCAGTTAAGGTTTGTCTTTGAAAAAGCAGATATAGGTATTTAAAATTTTTTACTTCAGTGTAATTGTAAATAGCTTACTAAGATACAGACAAACCCTTGAGTCTTTATGTTAAATAGTTTTTGAGAAAAACGTACATCAAATGCAATGTCCATTGTCGTTGCAAGAAGTTTGTTACATACATAAAAATAAATGCATTTCACATTTAAAAACAAAACCAAAATCTTCTTGTGGCTGTTTTAGAAATCGTTTGTGTAATACTTAGGGAAACTTTTGAATTTTGATACTGTAGGAAATTGTTTGAATGTGAACGTATAAATCCGTAATGAAATCTTTCAAAATGTCGTATAATCACATATTCCCAAACAATTACTTTTGCATATTAATACATTCATACATTATATTTATTACTTACGATCCATTTTGATGTAGGTAATGCATCAAATCTGTAATATTTTCAAAGATTGTTACATAATTAGAGAGAAATGATGTAAATGTTACAAAATATCTCGTTAGACAAAATCTGGAAAAAGCTATGCATGTATTTTCTGAGCAATTTAAGTAAAATAGAAAAAAAAAAAGAAAAATCTTAAAATAATTTTAGAAGAAGCTATTTTTAATGAAACGGTACAAAAATGTGTTGCGGTTCATACTTTCTCTGATAAAGTGGTATTTTATATTAAAATTGCAATTTTCTCAAAATGACATTTTTAAGCCTACTTATATCTTTTGCGTATATCTTGATTACAACAGAAATGTTTACTGCATATAATATCGACACGTAATTATATGTACTGAATTGAACTTTTTAATATATTACTAAAAGATTTCTCTAGAGGCCAGATATCGTAACAAAAAAATAACATTTTCAAAAAATTCGTTGTGATTCTCAGTATAAAGTTGTTTTTGAAAAGGCTATTCACAATAAATTGGAAACATTTCACTTCAATATAAATATAAAAGTTTATTCAATACACAGAAACAATTTGAAACCTATTCATTAAATGGTTTCTTAAAAATGCTACATTAAATTAGCTGTATTTAACATTGATTGAAAGAGGGGGGTATCGACTAATCTTAAGGCGTTACAACTCTTGTACGGTGTTCTTAAACACATGATTCATTTACAGATATATGGCGGCACTAGGCACAATGATGACTCGAAAATAACATTTATTAAGACGTATAATATTTTTAGTTCTAAAATGGCATCAGTTTCGGGGTTTCGAAAGCTGAAGGAGAGTGAGATGTGACAAGAACAAACTATGCATGCTGTAAATATATCTATGCATTCTTAAAAAAAAATATTTTAGTACTAATTATTTTCATTATTTAGAATGTGTTAATATGTATTATTTCATTAAAGTCAATTAATGGCAACTATATAAATCTCACATTTTTGGAAAAAAAGAAATTGCTTCATTTAATATGCGCTTCTGAAAAATAGTACGACTTGCAAGAAGCCAATTAAAAAAAACACACAAGAGGAAGATTCCAACACAGGATGCTTTCCCTAAAAACAGCTCTAGCGCATATTGCGCCATTAAATAAAATGATTTAATGAATTTAAAACAAATGTATTATAGCTTTACGCTGGGCCTCATTTTTGGCAGATTTTGTAACTCGTTGATCGAAATATTTCGTTATGAAAATAATTTATAAATCAAGAGAAATACTCAGAATACCTACATTTCGTTGAGAAATATTCATTCACTTAAAATATCCAATTTAAATTTTTACTCTTAATTCTAGATGCATATTCACGAAGTTTTTTTTTTTTTTTTTACGTTTGGTACTTTTCAGCCGGAATGGTGGATCGGAAGGAATTAAGGGTAGAACTAGTACTTATGTATAACCTTTTCTCTACTGACACTGTACTTATAAGTACCACCCTCTTGAAAATTACATAGAATAATAATTTTAACGCATAATTTGACGATATTTAGCAGGAATACACTTTTAATTCCACTTTTTCAAGATAAATGGCAACTCTAACGAATTTAATTTTCCAAAGTTGAAAATTTTACTCGTGCTTTTTAATATGCAATGTAGTGATTCAAAAACAAATATTGTACGAAAAAAATGCAGTAAATCATAAGGCGGTCGATAAAAGGGTTAATGCTTTTATTTATTTAGACAATGGTATTTTAAAAAAGCTACGACTAAATATTTGATTATTGATAATACTGATATTTTACCAGTATTTTCTTTCTAAACAATCGGTTTAAAGCTAAAATAGCCATTCTTTGTACAAAAAATTATTATAAACAACATTAAATTGAAAGAATATAGTCTTTTAAAAATAATCATCAAATTATCCGTTTATTAAATGTAATTGTTAAGGCATTTTGCATATATTCTTCAAGTATTTCAATGCACTAAAAAAGTTATTATTTGTTTTTATAAATATATAATTCGCTTCAATTAGGGTTATAATAATATTAAATCACTATATAGATATTGCATAGGAACAAGGTTTTTAAGACTGAAACGACAGACTCAAGTGTGTGTGCCTGTATATATATATATATATATATATATATATATATATATATACTCACATACATACAGACATACATGCTTGCGTACATATATATGTGTGCATTTAATATGTTATATCAATAAAGTGATAAATAAAGAAAACATCTGGGTTTATAAACTTCCCAGTTGACAGGTAAATTGAAATATTTTCATCTTATGTATAAGATGATTTAATGAAATTTGAAGATTTAACAAAGAATTATTCAGACACTATCAAATATTATAACTGTTGCTTTAATAGGAGAGAATGATGGGATAATAATATTAATATAAAAATGATTTAGTAGGTTATTGCCATATTATTTATTTAAACTATTTATGCCTTCAATGAAGTTTACAAAGTAAATCCCTTTACATTTACGAGATTTTAAATTGAAGTAATCCTTTAAACTGTAAACGAAGCTTATTACTAAAATCTGATTAAATGTACATCCAACTTCAAAGTCGAGATCATAATATAAATCATTAGGTTCATGAAGTTTTATCATTAAAAAAGTAATATATTTGTTAATTTAGTTTATCTGTATCAAAATTTAACCAAATATCGGAAATCTACGTTTGGTCTTTCATTATAGAGCACGAGAATTTCATTTAAATCAATGTTCTCCTAAGTAGAAGAGCATTTAGTTGCACATACATATATATTTGTGCACTTCAAATATCATAAATTCAAAAAAAAAATACGCAATTAATGACGCATATTATTAATGAGTCAAAACAATTTTTTAAGTATTCAGTTGTCAACAATATATGCTTCCTAATAAATGCACGGCAATGTGAAATAATACGTCCGTACTTTTTACTCGTTTTTTTTCCAGAACACGACATATTGTGTACTTTATTTATTTTATATTAGCACCAAAATACTTTAAATATTATATGTTAAGAAACATTTGAATTTCTTGTACGTATAACTAAATTAGTAAAAGTTTTACACCAGAATAATAATGCTGCAAACCCAACAATTAATAACAATATTTTTAAGCGTTTTAAAGCTATTTGAATACCGTTACTGTTTATCAAAGACAAGGAGGTACATTTGTTTCTGTATTCGACACTTACTATTAAAATAGTGTTTCCAATTGGACTTTTATGCCCGACTATTAAGTCTTCTATAAGCTAAACCAATTTGTCTTACATCGCATACCTGCTGTGTTACCAATTTAAAGAGCTGAACCTACATAAATTTAGCATGTAGCAGTCCTTGTTCATGATAGTACTAAGACTGAAGACACTACACAAGATCTGTGCTAACATCTAACACTACTGGCAGAGTAATGTTAGTCACACAGATCTACAGCGATTCAATAGTCTAAATAAGAGTTTTACTTTAAATAGCATTCGATTATTGATTTGAAACCGGTTCGTAGCGCCTCTGTGACAGTTGTACTATCAAACAACATTGCCATGTGGCAAATAGGATTTCTTTTCCAAGACCAATTAAAGTGTACATTTATAACTGCTCCTTATAGAATTCCAACTCGTATGTGCGGATGTGTTGCACAAAACGAAATGAACCATGTCCCATTTCTTACAGATATATAATGCCAATCTAAATTAGTGACAATATAAATTTCTTTTAATTGATAATCAATAAATGATTGGCTAGAAAACTAACAATTATGTATAGAAACCTGTGTGCGTGTGTGTGACTAATATGTTTAATTTTCTTTTATAATATTTAAGTTACTGATGTACAATTAAGATAAATATGTGATTTCTTGGAAGAATATCTATTATCAGTGAGTGAGGGAATAGTACCGTCGTTCTGTTCAGTTACTCGAGGGATTTTGGTGACAGACCCCATAATTTTTAACTATGATCAAGTGAAGAGGACGATCCCTGAACTGGTACCCCTTCTCTCCTAACTACCACAACACACCAACGTCAGGACGTTTGAGCTCTCGACATATTTAACGCGCATCGCTCCCTCAATCATCCCTCGTCCGTCTTCAGCGGTATTAGGACGAAGTCATGACACGCTAGCCACAAGTCCGTTTACTAGACCACCAAGCTAGCGGCCACATATGAATGATCAGAGAAACATGCGTAAATAAACATTTGTTGTGGAATTTTATTTTAAAAATTTGAATTTAAGAAAGAAATATATGTCGATTTTTTTTAAATAATAGTCACTCAGACATATAAAGTAATTTGGAAATTGAATTTTATTTTAAAGAATTCAAAGGTATATTTAAGAAAGTTCAGGAATTAAAAATTTCACAGGAGTAAAATATTAAGTAAGTTATTTATATATAATAAGGGATACTTTTATTGAATTTGACAGTGCTTTTGAAATCTAATTTATTTAATCATTGGAAAGTATTTGAGAGTATGTTTCATAACTTATTGCATAATTTTGCTTTTCATTAAATGTAATTTAAAAAATTATTACATCTATAATCAGAAATTATAAAATTTAATATATTAATTCTTAGGAATGTGATTTTATTTTGATATATTGTTAAAAGCTGCAGCCAAGAAGTTAAGCTCAGAACCATAGACTTCTAAAATATTTGAGTCGAAAATGAACTTGAAGTTACAATCTGCGAGCACTTCTAAAGGAATAAAAATCCATTTTAATATTTGTTCTCAAACAATGGATTGTTGAGCTAGTTACAACATTCATTTGATTGGAAATAAGATTACAAATTTTTCAATTATATATTTTATTCTTTAATTGATATACTGGTTCGAAAACAGAATGAGATTTATTTATAAGAGGATTATAGGTAAAGATAAAAGAAAATCTGAGAAATGAAAGATGGTACTTTTTTAATGAGATTTTTTCTATTTAATTTTTAAACTATGCGAAACTGAAATTATTGTACTGCGAAGCAATTTTAGTAAGAAGAGTTTTATTTTTAAATTTCTAACATTTGTTTCGTATATTTTACTAAGCTTCTATTAACAAGAATACATTCATATATTTCTATGTAAAATAAATTAATATTTGAAGAATACTTTAATGGATTACAAACACAGTACTAACAGAAATTTATGAAGAAAGAAAGTAACATAAATATTACATTATGTCATGATATAATGCAGTTACAGTTCCCCTTACAGTTTATGTATAATAGTGTTACAGCAGTTACAAAAAAATATTTTAAGTTTATCTCTAATGCTGACGTTAAGTTCTAATTACTTTTTCTCACTACATGGCTTATCCATTTTGTTAATCCATCCGTTAATTTAACTGTATCGCACAAATCATACAGCTGTACAATAATACTGTGATTGAAATCATGAATACTTTTAAATATTTCTGGTGAAACAAAAATGTAACTAGAATTTACGATTTCTTACTGAAAGAAAATTATGTCTTATGTAAAATCCTCTTACTATTTAGTTCTTTAAGAAGACACCACTTTTTTTTTCAATACAATGTGTCTAAAGTTTTAACTCTAAAAATCAGAATTAGTTAACTCTTAGTTAAACATTTAAATATTTTTTATCAAAATAAGAAATTAAATATATATATATATATATATATATATATATATATATATATATATATATATATATATATATATATATATATATATATATATATATATATATATATATATATATATATATATATATATATATAATGTGACAGTCTATTGGTCATGGTCACGATATGACAGCTGACGGTATCGAGTTCTAGTACTATCGAAGACCAACGATGGCACACGAGGCTAAAAGTCCTCCCATTTGAGCAGTATGACAAATTAAAAGGGTGGGGTGCAAACTCAGGTGTCGTTCTTGTCACTTGACTGACGTAAAAAGTCCGAAGCTTTCTAGCAGCTTCAAAGTACGACACTTTATTAAAAAGTGAAATCTTCTCAGAAACAAAAATCAATCACTGACACAATAAAAGAGACGAGAGGAGTCAAGCAGCTCCGATATTGTAATGGACAGCCTTTTAGAAGTCTTATAGAACAGATTAAACAAACATTAATTTTTAAAAATAATCCTTATTAAATTAATAGATTTGTTTAACCCAGTGCACGCCATTGACATTTTTTTACGGAATGCATTTTCTTTCCCTACATGAGAAAATCTGATTTCAAGTCAGATTGAAAATTTAATTTGGTAAAATAGTTTCATTGATATATTTTGATAATCAAAGAATATATTTTCATAAGTAAAGTTAGAAAATTCCAATTAGACTACTCAGCTAGATACTCCTATTTGATCTCTTTAAATTTAAAAGATTGATACTTGTCTCATAATTATATCATGACAAACATTGGGAGCTGAACAATAAGGACATCAAACTCTTATCTGGTGTTGTTCTCGTCCAGTGCAAAGTATTTTCCTCGAAGAGAAAAAAATCTGTCTTTTATCATGGTTTTGGCATTTATAAGATGAGTTTCATGTAGGATCTGGTATTCACCACATTATTTCCGTTTTTCAGTATCATCATCAGAATTCATAATCTGTATCTAGCTGTTAACTGTATAAAATATACAACTGAATGAGAATTCTTAAATAAATAAGCTTATAGGGAATTTCAGGATACCTTTTCTTAAATATTCTGAGAACTGCAGTTCATTAAATAGAATTTTAACTCCAACCTTTCACTTGAGCTGGATTGGAAAAAGGCAACATATAGTATTAAATCAGTGTTACCTAGTATTCCATCCATATAAATCACAATGGATCATTTCCAGATAGAAGTTGTTTATGGCATCATTTGGTTATGACTCAAAATTACTAAATATATTATTTGTAATTAGCGCTTTTTTATCTTCGTTTACTGCCAGAAGCATTGTCAGTTTAGTAGCAAATGAATTTCATTATCATAGGTCACTAAGAAGACGTTGGCCTATTAAGTATACTATATTTATACAAACAGTGCCAGTTTATCCACAGGGTGCTTGGTGTAGGTGACCATTTTCCGGTGCTAAGAGGGCATGGAGATCTTCCATTCTCAAGGACGGAAATGAGCTTAAATTGACACTGTATGCACATATAAATCTAAGTGCCCTCTAAAATGAAAGAACGATTGCAATGTAAAAATAATAATTCGTTGAGAGGTTTACGATGAATCGTATTGTATAGTATTTGTTTGCTAATATTGATAGAGGATTAGTTATTTTTAATAAGTGGTAAGAAAATATATATTCATGCAGAACATAACAAATCATAATTTTATTAAGTGAACTGAAATTTTGAGTCATGGAAAGTTAATGGTGAACCAAAAGTTATCAATCTCAAATGCATTCGATGCTTTATATTCGACCGTTATTTTTATAAGTAGGATTCGAAAACAAAACACAAATGAATTATTATCAATGAGGAATAATTATCCTAATGCTTTAACTATCAGTTAATATGAAATCAGTATTTTTGTCTTATGAATGAGATATACGTATACGATATTGCACAGAAATATGCAACGATAGTTTTTTTTTTATCACAGATTTACTGAAGCTGTTTTCTATAGGTAAGAATTTGTACTGAAATTAAAAAAAATGTCTGAGTCCGAAATGAAATGTTAGTAATTAAAAAATTCAAACTTCCATGAGTGCTACAGATCCAAATCTAAAAGCATGTACTTGTATCAATGCCTAATGTTCCTAAGATTGACGTTCAGGATGTCCAAACTAACACGTTTTAACCAATACTGTATTAACAAAATCCTTAAAAAAGGGAACATATTTTGGGAGAAGAAAAAAGGAAAGGATAGTCTCTGAATTGCACGGAGGTACTCATAAAACGTAACCAAGGTAAATGTGGAAAATAATTATGTACATCATGTGTATTCCAAGTTTTAGTGGCTAAAATATTCAAAGTATTCTCTCATTTTGCTAAAACGTTACATATAAAAATGTTTCATACCATAATTAATTCCTTAATATTTGTAAATGAATATTACATAGAAACATATATATATATATATATATATATATATATATATATATATATATATATATATATGCTGAATTCCAATTTCTTACTTCTTTAGTACTGTGGGTTCTAGTTATTCTTCACTTTTATTTTATTGTACTATATATATACAAACACACACACACACACACACACACACATATATATATATATATATATATATATATATATATTCGATTGTCTATTAGCTCAATACATTTGTTTAAAATATGCAATTTAATTGTGGTAAAAAAAATTGTGATGTGTGTGTGCTTTGTGTCCAACAGTCTAAGAAAAAGTAAAGTCAAGAGTCCATATGCAAGGAATAAAAAGTATATATTCCAGCATTACCCTCGGAGAAAAATGTTTCGAGGAATATTATAGATTTTATGACTGCAAGAAAGAGAAAGAAGTTGAACACAACTTACTCGGTTGAATGCGGGATTTTGGCAATAAAGAAACATATGATAGAGTAAATTTAAATATGTCTCCTTTCCTGTATATAAATTTTATAAATGCAATTTGCTACAATTTATTCATAGCTCTGTGTATGATTGATATTATTGGTCAGAAAATGAACAAGTTCTTAATTAAAAGTTCATTTGAATATAAATCTATACAACTGTCCGAATGCCATTATTTTATTTTATTCAGAATTAAGATACTTTTAAATATTTTAAATGAAATATTTAACATAGTGAAATTTTTACTCACACAGCATATATAATATTCAAATTCCTTATTATAAAGTATTTAAAAAATTATATAAGCTTGGAAAGACATCACTTTGTGATGAATTTAATGTGTTTTTAAATATTGAAATGCCTTTTTTTTACTGAATGTAGGATAAATATAGTTTTAAATTGCACATTTATACTTTTTGAGGAGAAAAAGAATAAGGAATTATGTCTATATTAAAAATTATTTCCAAAAAAATAGTGTTTCATATATTCAGCAATGAGACGGCATTGTAATGCTAGTTGATATCTTTTGTTTAGTTTTATTTAATAAAAATGCAAAAGTTATTTGAAATATTTATGGAAAAAAACATATTTTAGATTCTTTAAAATCACTTTCGATATTTTTGTTATTTTTAAAAATTCAGAATATACGTTTAGGAAAGCATTTTTTGGAGAAAAATAACTTTAATATAGAAAGAAAACTTGACATCTTTTCAGCTGTTTCTTAAATAAAATTCACTTTTCTTGTCCAATTCAGAAAAAAATATTTAATATATGTCGTTTTATGTCAGTTGATTTGCTTTGAAATGATTTCTAAGAACTTCCGAAAGTTCACTCAAAATGGAATTAAAATTTCACTATTCACTGTCTGACTGAAGGAAACAACATGAAGATGAATGCGAATAAATATGGAAATTTAGAGGAATAACCAGATACCTAAATAAGTTATGGTAATGACTTAAAATACTTCGAACACGTGGTTATTAAGAGGAGCAAAAAGAAAAATATGTATATCAATAATCCATATTTCATTGACTTGAACGTAAATTTCCAGAACTCCTCAATTCCAGAATGCACGTGTGGCGTAAAATATGTTTAAACGATGATAGCCAAAATAATCATGCAATCGTACGATTTTACAACATAAATGTTGCAGTACATTTTGCAACATACATGTAGTCACAAAAAAGGCTACATGTATCTGACTGTAAATGTCTCTGATTGACTACATCTTCACCGTCTACTGTTTTCTGCATTAGAGTTTATGAGTCTTTGCCTTCATCAAAGCCGAAAAAAAGGTGGATTTACCTACTCTACATAGAGTTGGAAGAAAATGGATCAAAATTGCTTAGACTCTTAGTGAATGACCAGTTTTTCTAAAACCTCAACAAAATGAGCATATTGATACTTTAAATGAGATGAGACAACATTTCACAATTTTCTGGACTTTAAAATAAGTTTTGAGTGTCTTTTAATATCTATGAAATCAGTTTCTTGTTGAGTGACTCATAGAGCTTTTCCATAAGTCGATATTCTAGAGTCTACCCATTGGAGTCGACCTACGCACAAAATGGATTATGATGGTGTGAAAAGAGATGATAAGATCTTAGACATTAATGCATGATTCCATCAGGCACGATAGCAATTCAATGCCGATTATCCTTTGAGACATAATGACAGTGCGATGATACGTTTTTATTTGTTTCAACTCGTTGGGCTGCTTCACATTCATTGGCTACAAAATGGTATCTTCCTGTAGAATAATGTGCATCAACACGCGTACTTTTTCAGCAGAAAAGACTTGTGGGTTTCCCAAGAGTTTTACTTTATACATATATAAAACAAGTAAAAAATGCATTTTCTACATGTTACCATTACACTTTTGGAAAAGATTTTACAATCAGGACAATAAAAGACTGTTCAATAGAATAGTGGTGTTTTTCCAAAAGTCGGCCTTGTGACATATGAGGAACATCCTGAAATGCAAACGCATGGGATACGTGCTCTGAGTTCCAAGACAACTTAAAAAAGGAGGAACGACACATTTCCGGACATTTATTGTGTATACGAGTGTTTTTTTTAATTCATACTGGCTACAAGAAACCACCATGCTTCGCATCTAATTATGATTGGATGTTTAGAAAGCTGGAAGAGTTGTGTAGTTTGAAATTGACAAATTAATGCATGGATGAGTGAATATTAACGTCACACTGTTCAGCTACACGAGGTCTTTTGGTGACGAACCACGTAATTTTAAACTATGATCAAGTAAGTGACATGGAAGACATTGACAAAATTGGACAGCATTTTAAATTGCAGGTATTGCTATAAGAAAGGTCGTTGAGTGTCACGGGAGGAAACCCATAGTAAGTAATGGCGGATATATCATTCTTCAGGCAGAAATTACCGGGATCAGACAATGGTCAACATTCTTAAGAGGATGGTGGACCTTGACAATGTCAAATTTAGGTCAAATTTGTGATTGTGAATTTGTATACTAATCATATTCCTTATATTTTATACAATAATTCTGTCAAAGAATTTTGTCATTTTGATTAATAATTACTGAATTATTATTTTTTTTATTTTACTCAAATAAATGTTTAAAATACACTTTTCTTAGTTCGTAAATTTTCCCTTTTCATTGTTACGTAAAATGCTCCTTGCGGTTCAAATTACATCATATCTCTTTTACATTTTCACAGCTTATAAAAGATGATATAATTCACAGATTTGTGCATTAGTTTTCTAAAATATTTATCGAATCTTATTTTGTGTTGTTTTGAATACTTTGAATGGATGGTAATTGATGAAATATTTCATATAGTATAGAGAATGTCTCTTTTTTCCATCAAATTTTATTCTGAATTTAAAATCCATGTACAGATTTATTTTGTTGTAGTTTATCTATACATAAAACAAAAATTATGTACATATCTTAAAAACTAATGCGCAAGGAGTATTTTTAAAAATAGATTAAAATATTAAATTTTAAGCAGTTGCATAAGGCAACTGGATGACAAAAATCACGGTTTCCGGTTAACTTTTTTCACTCATTATCACGAATACTGAAAAATATAAATAACATTTCATTTTGGCACCGTTTTAAGAGAGGTGCCGAGAACATAAAGATGGCACATTGCATCAATCACGTACTGCTTATGCATGAGAGCCGTTAAAGGGCGAGAAATGTGATTCACAACAACATTTGATATTTAAGGTATCCGACTAGGTTGAAAAATTGTTTTTTGACAAAAAGGTCGAATTTTTTTTTTTTATGATTGTAAAATCAAGCCCCAGCCTTTAAGATTCCAAAACAGTCTTTATTTTAATTTTACGTAAATTAGAACTCTAATTATAGCAATTTAAATAAGTCATAGTAGTTGAAAATGAAACCGGAAGTAATGTAATCTGGACCGGAAGTGAGCTACATATGCAGTGTTTAATTATTATTTCCCTAAAATGAAGTTTCAAAAACCAAATTTTAATTATCTGCTTACTAAAAGCCACAGTTTGCTAATAATTATTTCAAATAATTTTGTTGCAAACGATTGGCAACGGCATTTTAAGACTATCGCTATTTCGTGTTTGTTTACATTCGACGTTAGATTTACCACGCCTATTTTAATTCTTTTTTTTTTTTTCTCTATTTTGCTCTATTTTTAGAATTTAAATTATTTTAATTTAATCTTTAATTTATTTTACCTGAAATCATGGGTAAATGTCGTTCATATCGTCCCCGTAAAAGAAAGTTTCACGGAAACCAAAATACAAGCACTGAAACTGCTTCATCTAATGAAGAAATTATGACCGCCAGTTCACTGAAGCTGCAGCAATGCAATGAGGTAAGTAATGAGGTAAGTAACATTTCATAACGTTTAACTGGAAACAGATTGATTGATCTGGAAATTTTAATTGGTATTTTTTCCTTATTGTGTTGCCCAACAAAAATGTGTACAGCAGGAAGTAGAAGATTCAAGGTTTGGATTATCTTCAAACTTTTATTTGCACTGCAAAAATTGCAGTTTCATATCGGCATTTTGTACTTCTAAAAGGTTAGACAAAATGAATGAACTTAATTCTCGTTTTGTTTATGGATTAAGATTGATTGGTAGAGGTGTTTCAGCAGGAAGAAAACTTTGTGCTGTTTTGAATCTACCTCCCTTTCTCTCAAAGCTTGCATTCCGCCAACAAGAAAAAAACTCCTCATTGCTGCTATTTCCATTGGAGAAAAATAATGAATGACGCAGCAAAAGGTATTAGGCAATTTAAAAAATCTATACATGGTATTGTAAATTGTGGTGTTTCGGTGGATGGTACCTGGCAGCGTCGTGGTTTTCTTCGCTAAATGGTTGTGTTAGTGCAATATCTGCTGATACTGGGAAAATTATTGACTTTGAAACTTTATCTCAGTTTTGTAAAAATGTAATTCAAAGACGAAACAACAAAATGTGAAATTGCAGTGTAATCATCATAAAGGATCTTCCTCCAGCATGGAACCGGTTGGGGCTTATCGTATTTTTGAGAGGTCGGAAGATCATAGAATGTTACGATACACTGACTATTATGGGGATGGGGATTCCAAAGCTTTTGATGCCGTGAAGGACATTTACGGGAAAGATTCTGTTACGAAGCTAGAATGTATAGGGCATATTCAAAGAGTTGGAACAAGGCTTCGAAAATTGAAAAGCAGAAATAAAGGACTCGGGGGAAAGGTAAATTAATTGATGGTTTTAATTAATAAGTTACAAAATTACTATGAGATTGCTATTCGAAGCAATATTGGGAATTTGGAAAAATGCAGTCTGCTGTTATTGCTGCCTTTTTTCATTGTTGCTCATCAAAACATCAGCCAAAACATGGACAGTGCCCTGTCGGAGATGAAAGTTGGTGTAAATTTCAACGGGCTAAAGCTTCAAATATTGTGTACCAGGATAAATCTTTGGGTCTGCCACAAAATATTGTTAACACGATAAAGCCTGTTTATATGGATTTGTGTGACAGAAATCTTTTAAAAAAATGTTTACACGGAAAAACTCAGAATCGAACGAAAGTTTTAATGCAATTTTGTGGCAGATATTACCAAAAGAAGTTTTCGTTGAGCATCAAACATTGCGTTTAGGAGCATATATTGCTGTTGTGCAGTTTAATAATGGCTTTCAGGGATTAATATCCATATTAAATGAAATGGGTATTGTTTCGGGGTATTATACTATACGGGGACAAAAAAAAATCTTCGATAATGAGCGTATTGCAGACTCAAAATGTCACTCACTGCCAACAGCAAAAACCTGCAGAAGAAAACTTAGGGCCATTCGAAAAAAAATAAACAGAAAAATTGAGGAAGAAGGAATTACCTATAAAACTGGAGAATTTTAAGTTGTTTTTTTAATATTTACTTTATGTAACTTATAAGTATATTTTTTTAAATGTGTTTTTTTTGAAAAATGAAATTTTCACGATAATTTTTGCACGAAAACTGGGATATCTCCAGAACAATTATATAAAATTTAATGAAATTTGCAACACTTATGTTATAAGCCCTTGAGAGTGTAGCAGTTTTTTTAAGCTACTTACACTTGATAACATTTTATAGTCCTTTTTAGCATAGAATAAAGAGTAATTTTGACGAAAAATCATTAACGTGAAGTTCGAATGCTTATTAAATATTTATTTTTGAAAATATTTTTTAACCTGCGTTTTGCGACACTTCAGGTGGATAAATAAATGTATCAATGCAATTAAAATTACATTATGTCCAATATATATATTTTTTACGCTGTTTTTCCTGAAATTGAAATTTTTTTAAAAATTTTATTAAAATATTTTTTTTTTCAGAAACAGAGGTGATGCATGGTATTTATTTCATAATTATAACTCTTTAGGCCAATTTATGTTCTTTAAAATAATAAAATTCTTCTGATAATCAATTTTGAAAAAATTGGTCTTCGAACCTAGTCGGGTGCCTTAAGGAATTAGTAACACAGGTTCAGAACTCAAATGTCAAGGATGTTGGCTAAGAGTGTAGGTTTGAGAAGCTATTTGTTGATTAAAAGAACATGGCTCCATATTTTTAACAGTCTCATCTTTGAAAAATCAATACATGTAAGGGGAGAGATGCCTTTTAAATCTGTCAACAATTCAAATATTATCCCGTTGGAGTGGTTTGGTAGTTAGGAGAGGAGGCCACCACATATGGTATCTGCTTCGTCACTTCACCATGATTCAAAGTTACGAGATCCTTCACCAAAAGCCCTCGAACAGCTAAACACAGTGCGACGTTAATATTTACTCACTCACTTGTGAAATCGTTATTGCAATGAAATTATCCTCACATGCTTGCGTTTTTTCCGAAGCACCATTGTGGTCCTGACTTCCATTTTTTATAACAATGTACGTAATCACATGACTTTTGTTTTTGAGGAACTCTTAAAAAGTAAAGGTATCAGAGCAAAATGGATAGGCCATTGTGCTTTCCTGCTTTAAATATCAAGTGGTATGTGCTCGATTCCTTTGCAAATACACCTGTCAGCAAACTCGTATTTTCCGAACGAAACCAGACTCAAGCGTGACAACTCTCAAATCAAGAGCTGCATGATAGTTTGGTATTGGTTATGAGCAGACGGTGTTACTCATTTATGAAAAATTGTATCCATTACGAAGGACTTTGCTCTGTTTTTCTTCCTCAATGCAAGACAATGGTTTTTTATTCCTAACCCCATTCTGTTAATAAAGACTTTTCCTGCTTTGTTCCAGAATGCTTGCGTCTAACTCTTCTTGTCCTGCTATTCTTTATTTAACCTTTAAGTTAGTGTTTCCAAAATTTTCAATACTTTTTGACGGAAATCTCAATAATAATTCTCTTCTCGCCCTCTCCTCATACAGTAACAATGGATTTAATAAATAATAGCGTACCTTTGACACTAAAGATACTATATGACTTTGATTATAAACCACATAAATTATTTTTGGATTTTATATATGTTACTTGTATGTAATTTATATTTTAAGTAAGTTCATTTTATGTAATAGAGTATAAGTATTACGTTACTTTTATGTAATAGGATAAGTATTACGTTATTTCTATGTAAAAGGATGAGTATTATATTACTTTTCCTTTTTAACTTTTAATTTAGTAAGTTGGAATGCATTTTGTTTTGTCATCTACAAATAAAATAATAATGTTTAAAAATACTTTTTTTTTTACTTTTGACTTTTCGAGACGATCGATCCCCCTCCTCCTAAGTAAGATTATCCCACCCCTATGAGGGTGAACTCCACAGTTTTAGAATCAATGCCTTAACTCCTTAATTGGTCATAAATTTTTACCTAAAAGGCTTAAAAAATATATATATTTTGTTTTTTATACCTAAACACCATATTCCCACCTTCACCGCAAAAAAATTGCCGGTTGAAATGCTTTTTAGTACCATAGACAAAATAGATAATCTTTTCAAAAAGATGGCAGTAAAAAATGCACTATGTGACCTAAAAATAAGCGTAAATCAAAGAAAGAAAATATCAGTGCCCGTATAACGTATGGGCAAACCAGTTCTGGACAATGTTCAGTAGCCAGTACTTTGCTCGGTTAAACCGTTTAAAGGGTTTGATGATACAATAGAACTTTGTAGTATTGTAAATTGCTTGTCACCCAGTTGATTTTTTTTCTCGTAATTATGGAATTGTCTGAAAAATTTCGTTAGTTTAGTTCACTAGCATATTATTTTACATCTTCAAAAATTCAATAATACGTTACTTTAGATACCACATGTAATTATATTACGAATAAGTATTTAAAAAAAAGTAGAAATATTTTTTAAAGAGAAACTTAGGGCCCCAATATAGTTAGAAACTGATGTTCAATTAATTTGAGTGAAAATGTAACTAAAGAGAAAAATATATTTCTGTGAAGGTTAAAGTAATTTTAAGTATATTTATTTCTTGGATCCATATGTATCACAAACATCTCTTTTTTTATTTAAATGATCGTATCTCTGAGTTGGAACTTGTGTTTGTGTGCATAAATCACATGGTGAATTTCCCTTCTAATATTGTATTCTTTTCTCCAATTTGTTTCATTTAGAGTGCCAAAATATTTCAATACAACTATTAGACAAAATTTTACTATGAAATACAATGACTTATTAATTATTCTTTGCCATGAAAGGAATTTGCAGTCGTTAGTTATTTTTCATTCAGAGAAAGGAAACTGCCTAAAATGTTACAAAATCATGGACACTTTTTATTTTTCTTCTATTAGTTTTTTTAAATTAAAAATAAAGATGATTTAATGATGATTTATGTTTCAAGGCATATGATTCTTTTCAATGCATATTACAAACGCAAATAACAATCACTGAATAACAATTATTGATAAATTAAATAAAAAAACATCATAAAAGTTAAACATATACTTTGCAAATCTTATGTTAAAATGTATTCTTAAATATGCCAAAATAATTAATTTTTTCACAAAATATCTAATGTTTCATCATCTCTTTTGGAAAAACATCTAACTTCTTAAATAAAACTATTTTTAACACGTTGTATAAGATAATGCATCTATAAAATAATTCTGAAGTTATAGATTCTGTTAGAAACCTGATTTTATTGCATAATATGAGTAAGTATTAATTAAGGAAATGTATGCTCACAAACAATAACTTGCTTAAGTTATAAAAGTTTTGAAGATACTTTAATGCTACTTTATATGCTCCTTTTTAGCACACCAAAAGAATTTTCATTCGTAAAAACTAATCTTGTCTCGTTTATAAGATATGCGACATTTACTTCAAAGTTAATTTCCAGTCCACCTTCAATTAGTAATTAATGGACATTACACATTTGACAGAATGGGGAATTTTTTAATTAGTGTGTAAATAATTAAAAGAGGAATAAAATAAAAAAGGTAAAATATTCAGTTTTGAAAAATATGCACCTTTTAAATTTTAATCATCTCTGTAAATGAAACAAGTGTTATTCTAAAGTTACTTTTCTTTGCTCTTTTGTCCTTTTTTAATTGGTTAAATGCAACAGTATTGTAATTAAATGGAAAGTTTAATGTTTATAACTACGTTGTATAATCGATTTAATAAAAACATTTTATACATAAGTAAGTAAGAAACTCCTTTTTTTCTAGTGTATAACTATTATATTTTGATATTAAAGTTTTATTATACACACAATAATATATGCAAATCAATCATAAATTCGTCCCTACTTTCTATTATGAGTTATATTAAATTTCTTACTTTTTAAATTACTCTCTAAAAAAATTCGGAGTAATATTTTTTAAGGAACTATTTCCTTTATTTTAATTCAGTTAACTACATATTTTTTTTAAAAAAATGTATTTGGTCAATTCACCACGTATGCTAATTTCATTGTACTCAAAATTAGTCTATATAAATAAAAAAAAGCATCCTCAGAAAAATTTCTGACAATTCAGCTTTAATATTACTAAAGTATAAAATCAGTTCGCGATGGAAATAATGCCAATTTTATTAGTTCAAGAAGATTGTTACGAATGTTTAAATGTGTTCATAATACCTAGATAAAGCTAAATATATTGGAACTATTTTAACTATATATATATATATATATATATATATATATATATATATATATATATATATATATATATATATATATATATATAGTATGCTATTTTTAAGTTCCTTGTTATTTAGTGATCAAAGTATCAACCCTAAAAATTCGAAGATTTAAATGAATATATACTGCCCTTCAAAAACATTTGTTTAATGCTATGTACAAGGAATTACTTTAATAAATTTATTTGTTTTCCTTTTTTGTTGTATTTTTTCATGGTGTTCTAGTTTAACTACAGTTGAAAAAAAAATGTTTTAAGGAAATCAAGAATTATTTTATGTTTCAGATAATTAAAAATTTCATCGAATGAGGGATTTTAATGAAAAAAATATGCTTATACCATTTAAAACACTAAAGTGAAAGTGGTCAAATATAAGTATTCAGACATTTAAAAAAATTACATTACACACAACATGAGCAAAATCTTAAATTAAAACTTATAACAAAGAGAATTACGAAGATAATTTAGAACTGATATTAACTTAAGTAATATTATATCCAAACGATAAATGTTCGCGTCTTTGTAAATCTCGTCTACTACTTTTTTGCATTGCCGAAGTAGCCGATTGATCATGGATGCCAACTCTCAGCCGGCTTTACAGTAGCAAAGGATTAAGTCTTGGAGTCACTGAAGAAAAACCGAGAAAATTCGCTGAAATCCGTTAATCTTTAGAGACAAGTTCAGCATGTAGACGGGATGTAAAATTTGGAAGAAGGGGTGCTAGGTCAAGTGTTGTTCTTGTATCAACTGCCATTAAAAATCACAAGGTGCTTCACCAATAACCCACTCGTAAAAGTGTGACGTTAGCAAAATCCAAACCAGCCACTAATTTGTATCAAGTTAACGATATATTTCAAGATTCCAAATCAAACAAAACCACTTCTCATCAACTGATTACGAGGGTCTTGCATACATGGAGATTCTGGAGATTAATATTCATCAGAAATATGAACAATATTTGCGACGGTGCAAGGATAGAGCTAACTGGATGATAGAATAGAACGCGTGTTCTGTTCTCAGACGAGTAATTCTTATTTTTTGCTCAAAGGTGACGACGTTCTGAAAGTCCCAATAAAGCCGTGTTTTAGGAATGCCTTACCATGAGACAAAATGGTATCTTAGTTTGAAAGATACTGGGCACATTTGATGGTTCAACAATGCATAGATGATGTGATGCGGCCGTTTATATTCACCTCCTTTCGAGAATTTTGTAATTTTTACCTGCAGGAAATCACATATCCGCATACTGCACTCATCGGGAAATGAGACACTTCAAAATACATAAGTTGTATTTAATATTCATCGTTATATTATTTTATCTCAGTCATACATTTAATATTTATAGTTTACGATACTTATGAAGAAAGGTTGTCTTGAGTCTTGAAACAGGATATACAAGTATTAATAAAATAATTAATTTTTTTCATCACATTTCCAGAACAATTAAACCATTTTATTTAAGGTATCCGACTAAGTTCGGAACCTTGATTAAAAAAAATGCATAAATGGATCAATTTCATGATATTTAGTGTCATTTAGATTAGAATGCATGTATAAATTTGTTTTAAGAACATTATGAAATAAAATTATTTAAATACAATATTTTGGCAAAATATTAAGTTAGAGAATAACTTTTTTTCAAAACATTCTCCTTTAATAAAAAATGCTTCCATAATAATTATATTTTGTTTATATAAAGTTAAAACATTTTTTCCAGAGAGTTTCTGAGCTAGGAATTTTGAGAAACTGACATAAGACTCAGAGTTACCACCAATTGAAATAATTATCGGCGTTTTTTTCTTAAAATTTCTCTCCTATGTTGTAATGAAATGTGGATAAATCCACCTCTAAGTTATATATTTAAAAAATTCTTTTTCAGCATCTGTTAAGATGTATGAGCCATGTACAGGCAAAATATTATTATTATAGTAGCAATTTTATAAAAGTTTTCTAATCTAAGTGATACTAAATATCATAAATATTATCAATTTATACGCTTTTTTAAATCAGTGTTCCGAACGTATTCTGATACATTAAATGGACGTGATATTAAAAAACACATTTGACAATTTTAAGTTGAAAAAAATTTAAAAATACTACAAATAGTTTGATTTAGGTTGTATGCCTATTTAAAGTTGTAGACAACTTTATTTCTGCATTTTACTAAAATTTTAATCGGAAGAATGCATGCGAATTAATTTGTTCCAATTCTATATTTTAAAGACCACAGCAAGGAATCCTATTATTTACTTCTGTATAAAAAGTTCCATAGATGTTTACATTCTGATGTATTTGAATATAATTTCCTTTTACACTTAGAGTATTTTGAAAAAAAAAAAAATTGTAAATCTAAAAATTTCTATCCTTATATATATATATATATATATATATATATATATATATATATATATATATATATATATATATATATATATATATATATATATATATTATATATATATATATATATGCATATATATATGTATATATATATGTATATATGCATATATATATATATATATACATATATATATATATATATATATATATATATATATATATATATATATATATTATATATATATATATATATGCATATATATATGTATATATATATGTATATATGCATATATATATATATATATATATATATATATATATATATATATATATATATATTAAAATATATAAATAGAGCGAAAAATTGTTTTTTTAACAGCACAGGAAATCTATCAAAAATAAGTGAACATTTAAGAATTGAACAATTTCATTTTGTAGTAGAATTAATTATAAGAGAACTTAATTAAAGTGATTAAAGTGTTCCTCAATTTTCTAACGTCATTAAACCGCAATATCTATCGAAAAGGATGGTTTAGTAAAATTTTGTATATTATACGTAAGTATTTTGTATACTTATAAATTAATATTTTCCTGTACATTTGTCTTTCAATATGTTGCCACAAAAAATGTAAAGACAACTTTTAAAAATGAATCAAATTTTCACAGCTTATAAAAAAAATATCCGACTTGTTAAAAAATTGTATGGTATTCATAAATGTTTGGAATTTTCGACCGGATGTGCTAGCCAACAAATGTTATAAAGTATCAAATGCTTCATTTGTCACCGATTTTCTCTGTTCATCTACGCTTTGAGTACATCAATATATTGCGAACACTACTATTGGCAAAAAAAAAGTGGGGTAAGATTTCTCTCTCATATTTTCTCATTACTACAACTTATATAATCATTGACTGTTCCGTGACGTGTTACTGCTTATATAATCATCCACATATTGTAGATCGACGCCCTATAGATAACTTAGAAATGCCGTTTACTAAATGTTTGTATCCTTTTGAAATTCTAATTCTTTACCTTTAAACGCTGTTTCTTTGTTACCCGACATTTATCACTTTCTACATTTTCGTTCGGTATGCTGCATTTTTATTTCATTGCAATTTATTTGAGAATATGAAAATAAAAATTAGGTGAAACGTAATTTTAATGTTATTGTTTTGTTAAACTCTTTTTCTTGCATCATGAAAACGATGGGATTAAAGTATGAATATATTTATACCATACATTTGTTGAAAGTGTAAATTAATTTTAACACAATATTTGAACTTATTTCGGTAGGTCACCTCTAATCACGTATTCAATAATTTCTACCCAGGTTAGAGCGAATGCCAACTGTAAACCACCTTGAAAGGCTTAAACGGGGACTTTTCAGAGGACACAGTGACAAGAAGTTTCGTTTGCATCAAATAAAATCAACGTACAAGATCCATATTAAAAAAAATTCCTTGGATTAAATCAGATGCGTTTTTTCTGTATTCCTGGTTGAGATGTTTTAAGGAAAAATATATATCAAAAAACTGCAAAAGTAACTTAATAAATGATCCCTTCTTTCTTACGACTGTAGCAGAATAGGGGAGAAGAGTTTACTAAAATCGTCGTCTATATTTATATACACAAATGTACATTGCCTTTCATTCAATACATCTACTTGTTTAAGTTATGAATTTTAGATTAAGATGAACATTGCAAGATGGCATCATCCTGTAAAATAAAAAAAAACAACTTTAGACGCTAAAATATTCGAGTCTGGTTGATAAGGTTTATTTCAAAATTTACGCTACTTGGATTAGCAGTGTTTTCTCGATTTTTTGTTGATGAAGAAAACGTTAAAATAATATCCAAAACAAGAATATAGGATACATATTTATATTATAATTCAATATTATTTCTTTCAAAGGCAAAAAATGGCTAATCTAAAATGTTCATCTAAAAATGTGCAGAAAAAGTATGCAGTTCAAACAGAACATTTTCAGTACTTCATCATTGATACAGTTCCTTACACACATTCTTAAAAATACATTAGCATACGAGATATTAAAACTTTTACAAAACACAGATTGTGTTATCTTACTGACTACACAGGATGTAATTAAAATCTGCATCAAAACTTTATGGCTTGATAGTACACATCAAGACAAACAAAAGTAAATAGAAAACTTAGGATCACAAATGTCTGCCGAAGAAGATAGGTGTCATTAAAGTTTAGATACAAAATTTCGAATGATTGAAAAAAAAATAAGAAAATGTGTGGATTCGTTACCGGTTTTTGCTAAAATTATTCTTTTTGTCAGTATTTTCTTGAAAAATAAAGTTTAAAGATAAAACTAAAAAAAAAATGTTGGTAAGGACGTTTTAGACTTTGGAGTAACGAACAATTATTTTTTACTGTTATTTTTTGTATTACATTAAATTATTTCAAAAGCTTAGATTTAAACTTAAATTTTGAGCTCAAAATTTTAATCGTTGGGTGTTGTTAAGTAGTGGAAACTCAACTCTGTTGAGGATGTGAAATTTAAACTCACCTTCTCCCTTGGACACAATTCAGTTTTGCACGATCTCCGATGCTCGGTCGTAGACTAGACAGCAGCTTCCACCCACTAAATGCAAAATAAACGACCGATGGATGATAAAATTAAATCAAAAAGTTATTCATAATAGAAATGATTAATTTCTCCCCACAAAATACTCAAGTTGTATGCAAAATGTTGTTCACAAGGATTTTGCTGTATGGCGCTAATTGTATGTAAGGATGTAAAGTTCTACTGCAAAGTGTTCCATCCAACATAAAGGCTCGACTATGGTTCCAGCATGACCGATCACCTGCACATTTTAACGCAGATGTACGAAGTGCACTGGATACAGCATATCGAGAGCGATGGATTGGAAGGGGTGGTCTTGTAAATTGTCCGGCACGCTTGCCAGACCTCTCCTGCCTAGACTTCTTCCTCTGGGGCCATATGAAGAGTCTTGCTTAAGCAAGCCCTATCGAATCCAAAGAGGCTCTTGTTGCGAGGATTGCCGTTATAGCAGGAGATATCCGGGCCTAGGGTATTTGCTAATGTTCGACAGTTCCTCCACCGGCAGTGTGAGGCATGCATCTTTGCTGGCGAGCGCTCTCTCGAGCAGTTTTTGTGTTTCCGCAAGAAAATCATGCGTGCATCATTTTATATGTGTCATCATTCATTCTACCTTCATTCAGAATCAAATCCATTCATAATCCAAACATCAAATTGTTTCTTTTTATTTTGAACAAAGAATTTGCTCATGTCTATTATGAATATTTTTTTTTTAAATTGTGTCATCCCTCTCTCGTTTATTTTACGTGTAGGAGGTAGTAGTTGCTGCCTGGTCTACGACATTAAGATCGGGAATAACTGAATTTTTTTCAGAGAGAAAGGAGTTTAAAATTTCACCTCCGGAACACAATTCCATTTGCGCTAGTTAACCACCTCCAATAAATCAGATTTTGAGCTCAAAAATTAAGTTTAAGTCTAAGCTTTTGAAAGCATTTAATGTAATGCAAAACATAACATTAAAAATAGTTGTTCGTTATTTCAAAATCTAAAGCGCCCCCTATCGACATTTTTTAGCTTTAAAATTTATTTTTCAAGAAAATACTGTCAAAAAGAATAATTTTAGCGAAATACGCTAACCCATTGTTCCGTTCTTTATAATCCTTTTAAATTTCGGACCCTAATTTTTAATGGCACCTATATCCTTCGCAAGACCTTTGGGACCCTAAGATTCCTATTTTCTGTTGTTACACCCTTAAAGTTTTGCCGTAGAGTTTAGTTATACCCTGTGTAAACTCGTTTCAAAAATATATACTTGTTATATTAATATAAGTAACTACATTTTTTGTAATAATGTTACGATTGCCAAATATTTTTTTTTAGTCAGCGCAATCCTAATTCTTTACGAAAGAAATACAATTAATTTCAGATTTTTATCTTATTTTATATAAATACATGTGGCATACATATTTTATGTATACACCATTAAGTTTATCCACATTTTAGGTAATAATTAGGTAATAATTAGTCTTAATTTTTATCAGATACTGCATAATTTCTCTTCTTGAGTTCTCTGTATTGTTCTATTCCTGTTTGCAGCTGTCATTTCCTATCTATTTAAATCTATTTCTTTCGCCATTTTGTTCTACAAATTCTGTCAAAACCAGCATGTAACATAAACTCGACTGTGCATTTTTAAGTGTTCTAAAGAGGTAAGTTTCCTTTTATCCACCCCCACTTAATTAAACAATTCAACGAATTATTTTTAGAAGGTGAATGAACTATGATTCCTAAAATGCGAATAAAATTCACGCAATGGTTTTTTGTTTTTCTATGTGGACTTTTATATAGAGTTTCGCATCTCACAGGTACTTAGAAGTAGATTTTAAAGTACTTTTGTTCCACTCCTGTATAGTTGTACTTCTTTTTTGACCTTTGGTTTTTTAACCAAGAATCAGATCCGAATGAAATCATTGTTAGAAAAAAAAACAATAGAACTCAGCAACAATTAATGTCTTCTCGTAAGAAGAGTTTCCAATCAGAGGTTCGAAGTAGTTTTGAAATATTTAAGTACATTGATGTGCGAAGTCCACGAGAAATCTGTGAGACATGAAATTCAATGAGAGACATAATTTTACACTTAGACAGTGGCGAAAGCATAGTTTTGCAAAAATGAATACAATACCTGTAGAATGAAATCAAACACAGAAAGGTTTCGTTGAACTCATAGTATTATTACACATGATTATCAGTCGAAGAGGACGGACAACAAGCAAATGTTTCTTTGTGCGGGATATGATCTCTCTACTCAGTTCCAGATTCTTCAACAATTCTCGAGGAAAGAGTGCCTATTCATTAATCTACATTATTTTCAATTATTTAGTGTTTTTCAGATGGCTAAATTGTTATGCTAGTCAGCTCTCTAGATTATTATATACGTATTCTATGGGATTTAAAGCAGAACAGAAAGTTGGTCAATCCATAAGAGTGTTGTATTTGGTTTCCAGTAGCTGATTAACAGCAGCAGTCTGGTGTGACCGTAAACTGCCATTCATAAATTTAGAGTCTAGTACAAACGCATCTCGTAACAGACAGACATGGGGAAAGGTCCCCTCCTTACAATGATGATCTCAGGTTACAGAACCTCTGTTGAAAACGTGGATCTCAGTTCCCATTCAGCTAATGCCTCCTCAGATGTCAACTCCAGGATCCTCTTCATGGTCACGTTCCGGGATGTTACTGGAATGAAAGACGATCACAGATGACCACCTTTTGAAGGAATGTCGCCTTTAGAACGATGAACAAATAGGCTACTTTCGTCCCCCTCTAGCCACAGTTCCACAAAGGGACACTTGTCACCCTGCTGTTGGACATAGTTGCTAAGCAAAGAATTTTTCTGAGTCGTATCGGGCTCTTTACGCCTCCAGGATGATATAAGGGCATCCACTGCAGTTTTTTTTATGGACGGCCACCACCAACTTTTTTAACAACTATACATAGGGTTTGAAAGGATCCCCAAGTAAGCAAAACAACACTTTGGTTTATTTCGAATTCTTCTACTACACTGGCCACACTTCGACTCTCCTCCAGCTTTCCGATCATTCGTACACATGTAAAGTCATTCAGGTGATTTCTTCTAGCCATATTTCACGAAATAACTCCTTTGTACTTGCAGAGAATATCTCTAATTACTTTTCAATTTATCCTTTTGTTGTAGTCTTGAGCTTCGTGCACCGACCGTACGTGCTTTGCATAAACTCATGTCACTTAACCCGGTCACTCGCGCTTGTTTTTGCTACCGTCGTTACTCGCGGGGTGTAGAGAACACCCCAAACTTTTAACGCGTGTATTTAATTATGAAAATAAAATTAAGTCATTATGATTTATATTTTTAAATTACAAGATGTTTTTTATATAATACAAATAAAATTATTAAATGTATTGCATACAAATGAGACTAACATTAATTTAAACTAAAGATACAAAATTTTCATTTTAAAACACATAATTTTATATTTTTCCAAAACCAGTAAAATGTATATACCAGTAATAAATTACTTAATAATTAATGGGATAATGATAGTAGAAATTAGAAAAATAATATTTTAATATTTTTCCAAACATTCAGAGCAGACTGTATACATATGCTCAACTTCTCATGGTAGTTCTGAGACCCCCAGATAAACTTTTGAATGCCTTTACATTCCAATCATTCGAGAAAGAGGGATTGCATCAGGTCTGAAGGTCCAAAGACCTAAAATGTGCATCTACAGAAGAAAACGTGGTTCTGCGCATTATTTTAAGAATCCTGGGAGGATTTTCTTATTTATGGGATGTACAGAACACCGCGCGTGAGTGTGTGATCGCGGGTAAAGATAATTTATTCATGACATTTATATACTTATCTTTCTACTGAATTGCATGTTCACTGTACTGATCGTAATAACCCTTTTTACACAATTTCATGGCTGTATGCTTAAAATTTACATTATTATTATTTAAGTTTTTCCCAGTAGTGTGTATAATAATCACTCTCAGATTAACTTTTTCACTTAGATATATTTTTCAAAACATTTAGAGATATAATCAACCCTCCTATGTGCATATAATATACATTCCTGTTTCTTTACACAATAAAATCTATATATGCTTTAACATTAGTAGTTCTTTTGAATTACCATTTTGAATACAATAAGCATGTCGAATACCAACGCTTAATTTGAATTTTTAACATGATCTTACTCGAAATTTACTCAAATCCAATTTTAGCTTTTTTGAAGAATGTAGGTTAGTGATACTCAACCTGTAGCATGCGGTGAGACAATTGGCAAAGAAATTAAATTTTTTAAGAACAATATACTAAAAAATTGTAAAAAAACTTAATCAATAAAACAATTACATCTCTCTATTGTGTTATGAATTTACTTTTTTTTTCTTAAGGTATAATGAAAATAAGAGGCTTAGTCATTGATGCAAAGAAATCGAAACAACTCCAAAAATCAGTAGAAGAATTAATAAAAGTAAATAGTCTGTTTGTGTTAAATATAAAGGCTAATCTAGTATTAAAACAAATGCCAAAAGAGAAATTTTAATATTTTGATCAATTTTATTTTATAATTTTTGCTTTGCTTTTAATGTTTTTGCTACCCCAACATCACCATGCTGTGGCCTGTGTGAAATATCTATCATATGCATGTGGTCCGGAACATACCTCTGATCCATAAAAACGTCCGAATGTGTGCAAAATTTCATAGAGCTCATGGTTCCAAACAAAATATGCATTAAATATATAGTAAGTTTTATTTTCACCATTTATCACTTACCTTTACACCACACTTATTTGTTGGCGCCTAAATCAAAACGTTAAAAAAAGTATCTTATTAGCATAGGTCAGTTTATGTAGAGTTTCAAACATAATTATTTATAATATTTACTAAATGGTTCCTTTCATGCAGAGGAACTTTTTTTTCCAGTTTTAGGCTTTTAGAAAATGAAAAGAGATTTTCAGCAATAAATTATTCAGGTATGATGTAGAAGTAAGTATATTTTTAAGTAAGTACTTTTTTTATACATGAAAAAGAAATTAGACTGCAAGTACATCTTGAATCTTTTTACATGAAGAGTTCATGAGTGAAAATAACTAGCTGGATGTATGAGTAAATATTGAAACTTGCATTTCCATGTCGAAAATTCTACTACCTAAAAGAGTTCTCTAAATGATTTGAAATAAATTATAAATTATTTTCCTTTCTCGGTTGTGTTAAAATTTGCGTTACATGGCATACATACATATAGGCATGCAGTAAACGTTTTCTTTTCCTGACTAATCCTTCATGCGTCTTACATTGCAAAAGTAAATATAATATTCAAAAACAAATTTATCGGCTAAATAAAATTTAACTACTTTATATAAAAATACAATATAAAATAAAGCCGTTATTAGTGAGATTGAACCATGAAACAAAGTAAATAGAATGACCAATTGTCCACGCATTGCCCAATTTAATCATTTAATTTAAAAATAATAATATTTAAGGTCATTTTGTAATGTTTGAGTAAAATACTCAAATATATTTTAATTAAAAAAATTCTAGAAAACGTATAAAGAAAAAAAGAAGAAAATTTTGATTTTAAAATAGTTTCTAATCGGTCCCTGCTGAATCTGTTCTTACTAAAGTAATTTTAAATTTTGTCTTATTAAACGGAAAAAGAGAAAACTTGGTATTTCTTAAACTTAGTAAATTATCTAGAGCAAAGGAGCTTGAATAGCCTTCCCTTTATTCATTTAGAAACACATACTCAAAAAATGTTAAATGCAAAAAAAAAAATCAACAAATTATTTTTAACTTTTATCATTAGAAGAGAAAAAACAACTGCCATGTACGTTATATTTTCTAGCTAAATTTAAAAAAACTGTTTGATTCCTGAAAATATCTCAAATTTTCCATGTTTGGTGTTTTCATAAGAAATTCCAAGTCTTCGATATTGCTTAAGGAAAAAACTAAAGCCTTTGGTGACAACTAATAAAAGCATATGATTTATGTAGATAAATATTTTAAATACATTATCTGATGATAATCTCTAATATTTCTTTTATTCTAGCACATGGCAAGGACAAAAGTTTGATTGTAAGGATTAAATTTTATTCAATGTCCTTTAACTACTTTAAATTTAAGGTGTTTTGCAAAGATGCAAAAATTATTAACTTTTAAAAAAATAAAAAAAATGATAATTCTGATTAAAACACTGGAATGTATTACATGAATTAGTATAGAAAATATATTTTTTTAAAAAAATGAGTTAAACACATTCTAGGATTTTCCTTAATAAGTCCGGAGTGTGAAAGGGATTTAGGAGGGAAATTAATAGCGTAATCACACCAGACAGCATAATGTGGAAAATTGTAGATACTAGCTACCGATTTTATCATGTAATCTGGCCCGAAGTCTTACTTAACCAAGGCTTTTTATATTGTTATCAATAAGATAGTTAAATAAATATATAATGACTTCGGAAAAGAAAACAAAAGAAATATCGTGATTAGACTAAGTCTTTGTTATCCAGTATCATCCAATTGCGACTAGTTAAATTCTTTTTCACCCCTTTTCTCGGATATAAACTACCCTAATTGATTAGTTAAGGAATTCGATATACATTGATGATCTTGAGAGAAAAAATGTTTTATTTAGCTAATACAATCTACAGTATTATCAGAAGGATAAATTTCATGTGCGGGATTCTGTAGATTTAACGAACTGAGGAGAAAAGTTAGATAAATTTATTTGTGTTACTCTTTTTTTCTAAATACGATTTGCAGTGATTCAATGAATTATAAGCAAATGTAACCTTGATAAATTTGACTTTAATTAACAAATCAGTTTTTTAATTTTTTTTTATTATATTAGCATTAATCACACACAATTTAAACTGAACCTGATTGAGCATCATTGTGCGTTAATTGATTAACATTTGAAGTAATCTCAAAACATTTTACGTTTCTTCTTGTATATTTTTTTTCAAAAACAGCACTAGTGAGAGTTGATTGATTGTTTATCATAGCTCATTTAGAAATAGAAAATAGGCTATTGGTGATGTATTGTTGATTAGAAACGAAGAGGGCCCCTGAGCTCTAAGAGTGTGTGTGTGTGACGTATCTCTTTCCAAAAAAACATATTATTAACATACATCAGCTTTTCAACTAAGAATATATTTATTTGTACCAGGAGTTGAACTAATGGCTGGAAAATACCATTGAACTATATTATATCAGGGCGATTAATACTTGACTATGCCAGCCACATTAATGTGCTGAAATTGCCGATACAAAAACTATTTATATTTTATCGAAAATACCAGTCAAAATTTTAATTAACTTTCTTTAAGGAATTTTAAATGAGTTGTTTTAATTTATTAAGATTAAATATGAGCATGTTGATGAATTTTCATCATGCCATTTAAGAAACGCGAAATTAAGACAAAATTAAACTTAAATATATTCCAGTTTCTAGAAACGAAAATAACATTAACTCATAAAATAAATTTATTTATCGAAGTTCATAATTAGATGCAAACATTCTACATGTCTTTGAGATAGGAGAGAATGGTAGTTAAGTAGCTTATATATACATACCATGTAAATTGTTCATTCTAATAACACTATTAAGTCATCGTGGTAACGTATGATCATTCAATGAAACAGTTCAAATGCAGTAAGAGGTTTCTTATTAATATTGTGATTGATAATGCCACCTGCCTGACTGAGGCAGAGCGACGCCTACGAAACTCCTCGCGGCAAAGGGCTAGATGTAAGCATGTCGTTAACCGTAGCTTTGAGCACGAAACAGTTGACAAGACAATTAGGATCTCTTAGAAATACTGCAACTGATGATTAATTTGTTAGCCAAATTATTGGAGTTAGGTGAAACTTCGTCAATTGAAAAACATCATTGAATGATCTTTGTCTTCTTTGCTAATTAGGAAACCTGTTTTAAAAAGAGTAAGCATTCAGTTTACAAATTCGTTTTGATCTATAGGGCTTTTGGCCCTCAGATAAATACAGAACGTATGTAAACATTTTCAATTTCATTTTCTGTATTCATTCTAAGTCTAAATGTTTGCAATGTAAATAATGCTGAACACGGCCATGACTTCTATGGTAACGCATCAGCTCAATCAACTAGTGATTAAACTGGAACATGAATTTATAACCCTTCATAAATGGGAAAACATCCAAATTGTATATGAGTCCGAAAAAAAACCCATCCGAATTGTATATAGGTCTTTGAAGGGATTTAGAGAATTAATTTAATTTTTGTAACCCCCCTTTCAATTTACATGAAAAGAAATAGTAAAATTTTACTTATTTCTCGCATACAACACGAAATAAATGAAACGTGATGAGTTTTTAAAGAGTTTAGAGGTTAGGAAGCTAGAGCATTCCCCTGGTATAAATGGCAGTTAAAACGGAAATAAACCAGTTAGGACAGTGCTTCTCAAACTTTCAATACTGGCGCCCCCCTTTTCAATCACAATTTTTATCGCGCCCCCTTATACATAATAATTTACTGAATGCAATAATAATGCACTTTTACGATAAAGCAACAATATTTATTATAAACCGTACAAATTCATGACATAAGTATTAAATTTTGTATATGTTACTTTTAAGCAAAAAAAAGTTAAGTAATAGGATAATTACTAAGTTATTTTTCCTTTCTCTGATATTTAAATTGGAACATATTACAAAATGCGGTGGTTGCTTAGAAGACAAAATATAGATATCAGCTAAATATAGAAGATGAACTCAGAGGGTCAATTTCTTATCTTAAAACTCCTTTCAAAAACTTTGCTCTGTAAGACAAGCCCATGGAAGTAGCTAATAATTATTAAACTTGTTCTTAATTTAGTATTAATTAATTAGTCATAAAATACTCTGTGCACCACTCATACATTAAAAGCAGTGTTTCTCAAACTTTCAATACTGGCGACCCAATTTTCAATCATAATTTTTGTCTCGCCCCCTGTACAACAATAATGTATTTACTGCAATAAAAATGCACTTTGAGAGAGAGAGACGCTAAAGTTACAATACGATCTTAATTATAAACCGTACAAATTAATACGATAAGTATATTAAATTTTGTGTATATTTTAAGTAATATATATTTTAAGAAAATTACTTAAAATATATATTACTTAGAATTATGTTATTTTTCTTTCTCTAATTTTTAAATTGGAACGGATCGCAAAATGATGTATTTAATTAAAGATTTATTTCCTTCAGCATTCATTTTTCAAAGAACAAATGTCATTAGAAAAATAGTCTAGTCAACGTCGCTCTCTATCATATCCATCATATCTGGCATTATAGGGTACGTTTGCGTGAGTCTGGGCAACCTATCGGACGTCTGCGCAAAACATGTAAAAATGCTTTTCCTCGTACAATTCCAGTCAGTTTTGGTCGACTCGATACTCCTATAGCTACCGAATCTAGCTTGAATGTACATTTTTTTAATTTCCACGTTAATTGTAATTCACGGTAATTAAGTATTTATGGCAGTAGATTAAAACAATATCATACATACATTTTTAAGTCGTAGTAAACATTCTACCATAATAAAGAATCAACAAGTACACAGACGAACGAGCATGGTTCCGAAAATTAAATCAAGGCTATCTTCTCAAAAATACTTAAATTTTGGATTTACCACTACTGAAGTAAATGATGGAAAAAAGCCCCAGCTCGATATGTGTTAAAACTTACAAATCTGTAGAACAACATGTGAAAGTTGTTTTTAAAACATGTAAAATCATTTAGCTATGTTGGCAAAGAATTTTAAAAAAGTATTTTCTGGATGATGACAGCTTGGTAGCAAGTTACGAGTGGATTAGGGATCTATTTCAAGATACTCCAGAAGGGCTCTCAACTTCGGAAGAAGAAATCTTCATAGATTTCACATCCAATGAAAAATTAAAAGGCAATTTTGTAATAAATCGCTCTTTGAATTTGGGGTAGAGGTGGATGAGGAATTATCTGTACTGAAAACAAAAGCACTTTGTATACTATTACCATTTTCAACATCCTACCTTTTTCAAACCGGATTTTCTGCAGTGGATGCCTTGAAGACAAAATATAGATCTCAGCTAAATATAGAAAAATAACTCTTTAAGTGTCAATTTCTGATATTAAAACCTTCCTTTGAAAAACTTTCCTCTACAAGAAAAGCCCGTGGAAGTCCCTAATAATTATTAAACTCGTTCTTAATTTAGTAATAAGATTGATTGATTGAATATTAACGTCGCACTGTTCAGCTGCACGAGGGCTTTTGACGACGGACCACGTAATTTTGAACCATGGTCAAGTGACGTGGAGGACACCTGAGCTGGCACCCTTCTCTCCTAACTACCACTCCACACCAACGGGAAAACGTTTCAACTCTCAACAGATTTAACATGCATCGCTGCCTACATGGCGGGTCTTTAGTGGTACTGGGCTCGAACTCGTGACAAGGCAAGCCACGATCCGATACCTATACCACTCGGCTACCGCGGCCAAATTCAGTAATAAGAAATTATTCATAAAATACCTTCTTCAGTATTGATACATCAAACGTATACTGGCTGAAACACCGAATCTTCGCTCGAGTTCATTTTTAAAAAAAATAAAACATTATTCTTGATATAATAGCTGAACTGTAAGGAGAGTAAAACTGTGTGCACGACATTGTATACAAAAATGTAAAATGATTTTTAGATAAATGCTATAATTGTAAATAACTGTTTAAAAGAACTGTAATTTTAAACCTCACACAATTAGCATTTAGAATTAATGTTAAATTATGAAAAAGAATATAAAATTCCGATGAAGAATAATTGTGTTACTTTTTAACATTTAAAGCCAGTAGACTTCAAAATGTTTTAACCCGGGAGCAGGCGCGTACTCGATACTAACATTAATGGTAGTGCGGGGGGACTCAGTCACCCCAATCATTTGTTTAGAATTATTTTTACTGTACACGATACAAATCGGAATTCTAGTGAATATTTTAATTTATAGGAAGTATACTTACCTTCTTTCAAGGACTATTCAATTCTTTGATGATTTGAGAAAAAATCCAATAAAACTGAACTAAAATGATTCAAAAGTACAAGACCATAATAAAGGACGCAAATCAGACACTTTTCAATTATCCTACAGAAATGTTAAACCAATCAATTCTTTTCCAAATATCGCAAAACTCAATTATTTACAATTTCCCTAAGCGAAAAGCAAACGCATAAAAGATGGGAAGGAACTAATATTGATAATAACCATACCATAAGATTGAAGGTCAATCAAATGATTAGCAAACGTACTATGCAGCCTGGCTGAAGAGTGAATCATGACTTCCTTTTCTTTTTCTACAACTAATGTACAGTATTTCAATAATAATTACAGTGGTGAATTGTTTATCTTCTTAGAATTTTTCTCAGGGTCTGGGTTTCGTTTTTCTTTTAACGAGTAATATTTTATGTTAAAACGTAATAAAAAAATCTCTCATTGAGGAAAAACAGCAAATAAAAGCAAAATGTTTTTTTCTTTAATTTGGTTTTGGGATCAAAGATAGCTATTTGATGACGGAAAAAGCCAGATAATAAATATAAATTATGTCAGTGTTGTTGTGTGTATTTTTTTTTTTTATTATGGAAGAAAGCATTTTGTTTTACTTCTCTTTCCGGTTATTTTTTTTTAAAAAAATCTTTAAATTTTCGATACGCTCGCGCCCCCTTGTAGGGTCATCGCGCCCCCCCAGGGGGGCGCGCCCCACACTTTGAGAAACACTGAGTTAGGAATCAAGTTGAACTGTTTCTGCCTGACATAAGCGAGACAGTTACCCCACAGTCTTTCAAGTCTCTGACACATTTATTATAATGGCTGGAAAACGGTGTCCAACAAATCTATTAGCACCCCATTATCGGATGTTCCCAATGTAAGTAATTAGGGGGACGTAATGATTACGACAGTAGAAAATCCTCTGTATTAAGATAAGTCAAGACCAGACAGATAACATATGTGAAGGCGTTATATTGTTGAAAAATGATACTTCCCTAGGTTTTCTAAGCAAAGACACAACATCCCGGCTTAAAATCTGAGAAACCCAACGCTATTTCTTCCTATTACCAACGATGCGAATCACTGAGTGTTCGTGGCACACCCAAGGACTGCTCATACCATCTCACACACACACATCAGGTACTTATGGCGTCATCAAAAGCAAGCAAATGAAACATATTTCCTCTCAGCCTCCAATTCCGGATTCATCCATCATGAGGATTTATAATGAAAAAAAAGGACTTCTCAGAAAGAGGTCGTGATGTTGCTCCTGTAAATAGTTTCATCATTGAGCACATCATCCATCGGTATACATTTCTATGCTGCAGCGTTAAGATAAAAAGCAATAATACTTGCCTTGTAGACAGTTTGTACAACTCCAGATATCACCGCACGTACAGCAGCGTTTCCCAAACTGAGGGGCATGCTCCCTAAGATGCATGATAACATAACGGAGGGGGGCGAACGTATCTAAAATAAAAAGTTATTCAACCTCTGCTGCCTTTAGTGTCCCGGATGTGTATACTCGTCCTTTCAAAGGAGGACCTTTTGCATGGTGCTGTCCCCTTTAAAACTAGTACCACGGCTTTAGAATACAATAACAAGACATTGAAAGGGCTTCTAAAGAATTTACTTATTTCGGTGAAGAGTTTGCGAAATAATTTGTAATTGAATATTCCGGGAATGATATAATTCATAGCTAATCAATTTTTATTTGTTTGTTTATTTGTTTTCGTTTAAATGTCTCTTTTGTATTCATTTGCTGTTATTTTCACCCATCATGTGCAATCGGAGCTTTTTAATTTTTTTTTTGTATGAGTGCATTGAATGTAATAATGGTTTATGTGTTCAACTACGTTTCAGGATATGTCATAGAACAGAAAAGTTATAAATTATTTTTATAATATTGTAACTCTAGGGATTAACTTTTTTACTTTCATGTTATTATTTTATCCTTTTATTTTCTTTCTATTTTAAAGTAAACAATTTATAGGTGGAAAAACACTCGTTTTCGTTTTCCTCGGCAAACTGTGTAACAAAACTTGCCTTTGGGTAAAACGGTGTCACTGGGGAATGAATTTCGTAACTTTTTCTCTGCAGTTAAGGGGTTAAAAAATTAGTAGTTTATTGAAAGGAATCAAAACAAAATACATTCTTACATAATAAATAAATTAATTAAAAGAATTATATAATTTACTTATAAATTCATCGCAAGTGCAAAATGTGTATTTTTAATAGTTAATTTAACAAATTTCTGGTAGAAACTAGTTTAATGATTAACAGTAGGGATTGCCATACATAAAATTATAAACAAAGTTCAATTCTTATTTTGAAAATGTGTATGGTTTATAATTAAAATCGTATTATTGCTTTACGTAAAAGTGTATTATTATGGAGCTCAATAAATTTTTATGATTTGGAGGGGAGGGGCGATTAAATTATGATTGGAACTTGGGTCACAAATATTGAATGTTTGAGAAGCACTGACGTATAGCTTACCATGATAGAAACAATCGTAATCGTAATTCTAAACTCAAGGTCCGTATTCTGGTTTTCCCAGCTTGAAATGCCAATTTAATGGCATATGTTCTTTTTGATCATAGAGGGATATTAAGATTCTGCATGGCATACAATATGATCCTGTTCCCATCGATTCCATATTTTCATGACAGTTGCTTAATTCCACACAATGAAAGCAACAATATTGCACACAGTGATAAACAACACTCTTACAATCCTGCATTCTTCACATTTCCACAACCATTTCTTCTTCTTATACTTGACTAAACAGGATTTATTCAAATCACTAATATTCAACTGCAATTTTCAATTGAGAAATCTCAGACGTGTCTTTCTTTTATAAAGTATTTATTTTTACACGGACATTATTCGGTTCATCGTTTCTTGTCCCATGTAAGTACACTTTTCATTTGCATTTTTCAGCCTTTTCTTCCATTAAGATGAATTACGTGTTTGTATCATCCTCCCCCATGTGAAAACGCTAATTTAAAAATAAGCAGAGTATATATATAATTTGTACTTGTGTGGCAAGACAAAACAGACTCTTTTATTCTGTTCCACATTTCTTTGATTCAAATTTAGTTTAAATTTTAATTTTTCGGTTGGAAGCAAGTTAAATTATTATTATTTGGGAAAAGAGATTTATCAAGCGTTTTAAAGGGCATTTTAGATACTATATGGGCTAAACTTTAGAATGTCCAACATATAAGATGTACAAATATAACTCTGTGTGTAGCAGAACTAGATGAAGTCTAATACTTTGATGACTAGACAAAATTAACACTGATTTGAAGACCATAAGAAAGAATTGGCAGGAACTAGAAAAAAGGAGCTGGTCGGAAAATATTCTGGAAAAGGCTAAGATCCTCCCGGAGTTGTTGGTCCAATGATGATGAGAGAAGCTTTACAATCCAAATTATTTCTCAATTTAAAATTATGAATTAATTATTTTTTTTTAAAATTATACAATTTTTGGAAATCTTATAAAATGTGTAAAGTCCCAGTGGTCGAGTGTTAGCGTTTCACGCTTCCTCACAACATGTCCCGGTTCTATTCCCAGTCTGGGCAAAGTCAATCCAGCCTTTCATCCCAACTGCAGTGGGTCGATAAATCAGTACCAAGCTTGCTTGGGGACTTAAAATTGGGGGTCCCACTTCAGACTGCTCATCTGATTGGGACATCTGCTCATGCACCTCAGCACTAAAATATCAAGTATACTAGGATGGCCACAATATGCTCTAGCTCTCATGCTCTGTTGTGTTACTGAGTTTGAGTATAAAATATATACTGAAGATCGAAAGCTATACTATTGGTGTAATTCCAAAAACATTTAATAAATTTTTCAAGAATTTTTTCGCAACATTATGTTTAATATAAAGAAGAGTTTAGATTCATGTTAACTTTCCTTGGTTTGTTATTAATTTTTAAAAATGTAAATAGTGTATATCTTTCGATTAGGGAACCAACACTTGAAATGCAATATTTTTTTTATATTGATTCGCTAAGAAAAAATAATTATGAATTAATTTTTAAATGAAGATTTTTTCTACTAAATAATTTTGAAGTTATATTATTAAGCATAGTATTATAAGTTGAGTTGTCAATATTACAAAAAATGTAATATTTTAAATATGTAATATGTAAAAAAAAGATGTTTGCAGACAATATTCAGTTATTATCATCAAATGATCTTAAATGTATCCATTTTCAAAAAAAACTTTTTTTTTCTGAAAATTTAACAACTTATATTTATACAACTGCTGATAGTTTTAACCGTAAATTCTACTTAAAATTCTCCATTGAAATTCTACTGGCTAGTATTTTGCAGATATTATGGATTATTATGGGAAGTGCATGGCGATATATTCCATGCATACGATAAAACAAATTATACACAGGAATGGAGATAAAGGGATGCATTTAATACATTTTAAGTAAAAAAAATAAAAATAGTAAATTGCCAATTAAAAAAAAACTGAATAATTGTCTGCATAATCAACAGACACACATTTGTCTTATTAATGTTTTTCTTTCATCAACATCACAGGTTACAAATAACCTCCAAGAACATTTACTCTACTGGAGAAAAATGTCAATTAAAAATGTGCGACATATTAATATTTTAAAGAACTGTTGAAAATTTTACCATTCGAATCAAATCATTTGAATTTTTTTGGTTTCTATAATTTTCATTAAATAATACGTTTGAGCTGGTGCACAACAAATACGTTCTTAAACCCTTGAAACCCTCTAATTCTAAACCCCCTAATTTAAAAATTTCTATCGTTAGACAATGCCCTAGTTAAGTTTAAAAGGAATGTGTTTAAGTTTGTAATTACAATATGCTTCTTTTTAAAGCAGCAAAAGCCTATAATTGGATAAAATTATTTTTAATCCTGTTTCAGTCAAAGAAAATTTCATTAACTACGCTTTACTTTGCTTTACGTAATTTTAAATCACTTTCAATTAACTAATGTATTCGTTAATGCTGATACTTATGTTCACAATATATGACAACTTTTTATAAGCGGATTAATTATTAAAAGAGATTACTAGAAGAAGGAAAACGGCTCGCATTAAAGGAAAAGAATACATTTTTATCTAAGTAATATGCTGAATTTAGGTACAGGTGTATCAGAAAAAAGTAATGGAACGTTATGACGATTTACAACAGGATTTTAATCTTTCAAAATTTAACTTCAGAGAAATAAAGTATTATATTTTGCTTATAAAGCATTTAAAAGTTAGCAGTTTTGTTGGTTTACTTCACGAGACTTGAATTTTGTTGCAATTTTGCAAAACAATAAAAACAAAATATTGTTCAATTCGTCGTTTTGAATTTATATTCATGAAGTTTCTTTGTTATGCTACCCATTGGTTTATAACCGTGTGATTCGATTGTAGCGGACCATGGTCAAAACACAAAAAATTTTAACCAGATAAATTTTATAACAGCTGTATTAAAATAACTGAAATATTACAAACATTTCTGCTTACTCACTTGAAAACTAAAAGAAGCCATACGGTGCAACTTCTGATCCCATACATTTGGGATTCATACATCCCTAAGACTCCTAAATCTAAAAAGTTATTCCAAACCAATGATTTCCGAAGTTTTGAACAACTTTAGGGATAAACTTTGAAATAACTTAATTAGTTTTGGAGGAAAAAAAAAGATTATATAAATGTTGATTTGCATGCCAAAAATTTAACAAAAAAGCCAATAACTCCTTCATTGTAATTTTTTTTTAAAACGAGGTATTCCGCTTACATCAAAATGGATTCCTAATTTGTTACATGTATTATATGTAACACAGATGGAAACTTGGAAATTATTGGTAAATAAATGTTGAAGGAGCAGTGTTTTGAATGCACTTATGTATTGAAAAAAAGCAAACTGAGTAAAACCAATTTAAAGTTTATAATTGTGAAAAAAAATATTAAAATAATATTTAGTAAACGTAAATTACTATTTTATACATTAAAATTTTAATTAAATATACATATATGCATTTTCTTTGAAATAATTGTGTTTTCATACTATAAATTCATATGCATTTTATAACTGATGAAATCATAAAGAGAATTAATTACACAAACAAATTTGAGAAAAATGTGTTAATACAATTTTTTTTCTCTCATAACATAAGTTTTAGTTTATTTTTTTTTCTTTTTCACGTAATGTTGAAAGATTATATTTGAATGAAAAGCGTATGAATAAAAGAACTGAAATTATGAAAACTATTAATCATAAAATGCCTTAATTCAAACATTTTACATGTTCACATTTCACGAAGAAAAAAAAATGTATCATTGTAATGCTTCAGAAATATTCTGATTTATATATAACACCTACCTTTATTAACGTAATCACATTTCTTTTTTTAAATAGTTTTTTTTTTACCAAACAGATTTTCTTTAATATTTTTTTTTTGTCTAAAAAAAGAGGCATGGTCGAACTACTTAATTTATTAGTTCACATTTTTCAATTGACATTTTTTTTTCAAATTTCTAATTTTCCGACGGACAAATAAGGCAAATGAATCGAATGATAGTAATGCAAAGATTATGACTAAATAATTATTTTTATAAGGATGTTAGTTTGGTCGTTTTTGTGGAACCGAGTCATCTTAATGTATCCCCCTAAAAATTTCAATAACTCTAGAATCTTTAGATTATTACTTAATCTTAGCAATATAAACTAAGTCTGAAAAAGGCAAATTCCGTCTATTCCTACAAAACACTAGTATTATTTGCTAAACGTCTTTTGCAGTGCTGTAAGATAAACATTTTATTTAACTTTTTAAGTAGTTATGAAATGATGCTCGCATATTTTTTCTTCTTTTGTCATAATAGGGAATCTGAACTCTTTTCAAATTCCCTGCATGTCATATTATTATAATGATAATCAGTTACGCTTCTTACTTAACCACAATAATAGCTTAAATTATTACAATGGCACATGATACACAGCTAGTAGTAAAAGAGAAAGGGGTGTCTCAGAATATCAGATTTCCTCTCCTGCTAATTTAAATCTAATTATATTGCAGAATGCAGAAAAATAACAGATAACTAATTAGTATGATAATCCTATTACGAAAGTGAAAGATTTTATTGCGAAAATTCCGTAATCTAAATTTTTTCCCATTATATCTAACTTATTGCATAACAAATGCTTGGAACCCCAAGAGCACCTGAACAGTCTGTTTATCAAATTTCTAAATGACTCTTCTTTACTCAGGATGCGTTATGGGCTTACGGTTGAAACAAAATATTCCATACAGCTTTATATTTTTTATAGCCTTGATCCTAGATCAGATCCAAACAGCGTCTTACTGGATATATATATAATTGATATCAATATTATTTCTAAATTAAACATTAATTTTATCTTAATTCACATATAAGATCAGCTCTTCCCTGCATTGTTAGTACAGCTAGAGACAATAAATCCTTCACTGGAATATCGAAAATAATCTTAAACTTGTTTATTTTCTAATATGAATAAAGCTCAAACGACATGTATTTCTATTACAATTTCATGATCGGTTACGGCAAATTCTTCAATACAAGTTTATGTCGACCAACATTTTTGCCCCTGGGCAATAATTAATCATATATCAGAAAAAAAGGCAACGTAATGGTAATTAACTTTACCTTCAAAGGACTTTATGATGTGTGTGTTTAAGGAGAGTAAATATAGGTTTTGATTAGTATAAAAATCAAGACTTTCATTTGCATTTATTTAATTATTTTTTAAAATTTTAATCGAGACATGTTGTTTGCAATTGTGTGATATTGATTCAGATTTAAAAACAAAAAACACAAAACTCGTATTTAAATTAGAATATCTCGACGTCTTTTTTAAACCCGTTTTATCTCAATTTATTTAGTTTGCTCAAATTTGAGTAGAATGATATTTTCTTAAGTACGTTAAATCTAAACAAACTAAATATAACAACATTTGAAAAAAAATATATATTCTTAAGTATGAAATCTGATCTATCGTCTAAATAGGACACTGGGGTAATGGGGATAAAATTATCACTTGCGTGTTTTCGTATTATGTTCAATGATGAAAAACTATTTCCGAGTACAAAATTTTACTTTATTCGAATAACAAAGCGTTTCTCAAACTGTGGGGCGCACCCTCTGGGGGGATAACACTACTATAACCATATCGAAAATAAAAGATTTAAAAAATAATCAATTTACTGGAATAAATTAAAAAATACTTTCAAATATAATAAAAAACTGCACTGTTACTCTGGTATAATTTATATATATATATATATATATATATATATATATATATATATATATCATCTGCCAATGTTTTGTCATCAAACATAAAAACTTCTTCAATACCTAATTAGCAATCTTGGATCCTATAACCAAATAAAAACAATTATTTGATTTGCATTTAATTTCATAATGAGAGATTATTTATTACGTTTTCTTTTTTAACCTAAAATACTACGCTTTCATAGAAAAAACCAAAACCCAGACCCAGAATCAAAAAAAAAAACTAGGAAGATAAGAAATTCCTTATTATTATTTTTGAAATAACGTACATTATAGCTTTAGGCAGCAGAATATATTTGCTGGTAATCTGTTTGACTTTTTTAAGTTATTGGTACATTTAGTTATGACCCCTCCCTCACGTGTTTGTTTCTCATTCAGGGAAGTTGTAAATAATGCATTTATGTGGGCTTTATTCCATGTAAAAGAGTTTTATGATATTTGGAAAACCACAGAGAGAGAAAGCACTTTAAAAATTACTTGGCCAAGATTAGTTTTTATGAGTATTCTCAAACATATAAAGCATAATGAAAAACGTTTTACACAATTTCTTTTGGCAGTAACATCCATATTATTATATTGAATGCTCTTTTATCCCGAAAGTTGTCGCACGAGGTGCATAAATCACAAAATTGTTCATTCTGACATAACTGTTTATTTGTTAAAAAAGAAAGATTGAAAAGTTTTTGAAAGTAGGTAAGTATACTTTCTCTTACTTAAATTATTCAGTGGAATCATGATTTGTATAGTCTACAATAAAATAATTATAAAAAAAAAAAAGATTAGAGTGACTCAATCATCCCGCGTAACCATTAACATTATTTTTGAGTGTGTGTCTGTTCCCGGGATCCAATATTTTGGAAGTCTTCTCGCTTTTTAAATATTAAAAATAATACAATTATTATTCAATATCTAACATGAATTTTAAATGCTAGTTCTGTGAGTCTTAAAATTGTAGTTCCCTTAAAACTAATTTTAGCATGGGCATTCATTTTAAAAGATAATTTTACATTTTCGTAAACATAGCGCACATTTGGGTTTAATCTCCTGACAATTCAGCTATTTTATCAAGAATATTTTAGTGTTTTCATAAAAAATGAGCTTGTGGGTAGAGCGGGTACTTCAGACATAACAGTTTTATTGTAACAGTGCTGCACAAGGTATTTTATAACTACCATAAAATCCGGCGTATAACGCGCACTTTTAACACAAAAAACAAGATTGAAATTTAAGGGTGCGCGTTATACGCCAGGTAAGAAATGATAGCTTTAAAAATATCAAGAGATGGGCTTAAAACTAAATAGTATATTTCTAAACATATCGAAATAATGTTTCTCTTCAATGAAATTGTATGCCTTATGAGCTAAAAGAGTTTTAGAGTTCTCGAAGTATACTGTTTTTTTCAAAAGTCCTGAATAATATCTCGTATAAATGACTTCAAAACATAAGAGAACTGTATACCAACATTTCAGATTTGTTTTTAAACAAGAGGGTGCGCGTTATACGGCGAATATACCTAAAAATTAAGAAATGCAGATCTAAAGTATAAGCGCGCGTTATACACCGGTGAGCACTATACACCGAATTTTACGGTGAATTATGAAGACTAAATTAAGAGCAAGTTTAATAAGCATACTTTCATGGGCTTGTCTTGCCTGAGGAAAGTTTTTTAGAGGATGGTTTGCGATTAGAAATTGACACTGAGTACTTTTTCTAAATTTGGTTGAGATCTATAAAGCAGTCACCGAATTTTGCAATCTGTTATAATTTAAAAATTCGACAAAGAAAAATAAAATATATATGACTTAAAAGTATAACACAAATAAAATTTAATATACTTATCTTATTAATTCGTACGGTTTTCAATTAAGATCGCATTCCAGCTTTATCGTCTCTCAAAGTGCACTTTTATTGTTTTCAATACATTATTACAGTATAAGAGGGGCGATAAAAATTATGATTGAAAAGTAGATCACCCGTATTGAAAGTTTGAGAAGCGTTGGAATAAAACATTCTTGTTTACAATATATTTCATTTTTAATTTAAATTCCATTCGAATTTTGCTGAAAAGATCCAAAGCGAGCCAGACAAAGCTTTTTGTCACATTTGCGACAGCATGCCTTTGATTTTCCTTTGCAGCCTTCTCTTTGCTAACGATGTTGCTTTTCTTGTTTTAGTAAGAAAATGACCAATACTATCTTTACAAAAGTTTTCCTTTGTATAAGAAAGTACAGTCCAGTTCTTAAGTCTATCTTTCGTTCTTATCACAGACTTTTTTTTGGTTGCACTGTTGTTACATCTTTTCCGAACTCCTTCAGGTATAGAACTTTATCTTTGTTGAGAATTTTATAAATAATCCAGACGTTAGTTATTGACATATCCAGTGAAGGTATATAATTTGGTATAAAGGTATAAATGTAGGTATAAATGTGTAATCAAAAACATGTATTTCGATTGCAGTGGTCAAGAAATCTCTCTAGTGTTCGTTTTTTTTACATCTGCTGCATATCACAAAAATTCTTTTACAATGAGTAGAGAAAAATACTATATATATATATAAATTAAATAAAACTTATAGTGTTGTTAATTTGTCGAGCGAGTGGGCAGTTATACTGTAACAATTAAAGGATAGGGCGTGGTCGGTGGTGAGTGATTACTGTAAGTTAAGATACATTTTCTATGCTGGTTGATATTGCGTATCCATGTTATTGATGAGGTATTCTTTTAAGTGAATCCAGTTCATTGTATATCTTTAAACACATTAACATAAAACATGGACGACACTACACAAAACAAAGACAATGAACCCACAACGTGCTGCAGTCGATTACACGGTTAAGGATAAAGACAGAAGAGAGAAGAGCTTGGTATTTTTTGAATGATCTCGGTTCTATACCCAGAGGGACATAACATGATTTTTTGGTGTGGGGGGGTAGTTCAAGATACTCTCGTTAGGCGGATACCTAATAAAAAATTAAACGGTTGTCCTGAAGGACTGGACATTAAATGAATCAAGAGCTATTAAAAATTACATTACTGGGTGGGAAACATTACATACCCCTCCGCAAGATACGTATGTGCTCCAGAGCCCTTGGTCCACACCCGTATACTATAGATATACCAAATAAGAAATTGAAATTTAGATTAACATTGTTTTAAGTATTTTCTCTTCACTTAAACATTAACTTGGAAATGATTTTGAATCGGGAGAATATGCAGCTCGCGAAAATGAACTAATATGCATAAGTAAATTATAAATATAAATTTGCACAATACGAAAATATCAAAATAAGTTTATTGAACAATTAAAATAAAATGAAAACAGAAAACATTTTAAAGTATTTCCAAATGATGCATATCATATAAAAGTATTAAATTGATTATACATAAGAAGTTGGTTCTTTTTTAGTCTTGTTTGGGAAGTTGTTACGTCGTCCGCCGTCCAAATTAGCTAGACATGGCAAGGTTGAGACGTGTCCGCACACATGTAATTGTCAATATGATGTACCAGAGGCCTCAATAGAAGGTTGTTGTCCCTTATTTCGGATTTATTGAATGCTAACAGGGTTCTCAGAGCTCTGAGAATCAGTGTTAGTAGCCAAGGAGGAGTCACAAGCAAATGAGGTGTGTCTAATTTGAAATTGATAAAAATGACATTGTTGTCTCCAATGATAAGCATAGGGAATATCTTGTTGTGAATATGAATTCACTTAAAAATTTCTAAAATAAAGAAATACTTTCTTAACAATAGATCTAAAACTCTGTACAAGAGTACTGAGAGTGAAAATAGTCTATATAAAAGACAATTTAAGAGATTGACCCATGCCTTGCACAATCATTAAGGCAAGTTTTAATTCTTATCGTGTATATATATATTCTGCACAATAACTCCAAAAACAAAAATTCCTATGAGTGGAAACTGCAAATCAACCAAAAAAAAAAAGAATTTCTTTAAAAACCATTTATGATTTATTTTTATTCATATTATTATTTAATCTGAAAAAAATGTAGAAGTTAGGAGGCAATAGTATTTTGACAGTCAAAGGTGTATTTTCTCTCTCTTGAGGTACTCCCTATGCACAATCCTTACAAAACTCTAATTATTCATATTTCTTCGATGTGGAATAATTTGCTTTCACTTTTATTTATTCAATAACTAGATGATATACCTGTTCTTCGCACGGGTGAACTGAAAATTAAACAACACAGATTGAAAGATAAAGAAGTTTTTAATTAGTAAATTTTACGTGAATTGCCAATTAAACAAAAAAAGCTTTTTGCATATCTCAGCTAAACAAAAAAAGAAAGAAAAAAGAACACCTTTGTTTAATTTTAAGTATGTAGATCTAATAGCTGATAAAAGTTTTTTTTTTTTTTTTTTTATTTACAATTCCCCGTAACACTTTTGAGGGTCGATTTTTGAAAATACCTCCCTAAGCTGATCACTGCTCAGCAAAAGTAACACATTGTTAATGCATAATGACCGCTTAAAATATTGTAAATAATTTATATCTGAAAGTGTAATACATTAATATTACTTTTTGTTGTATTTATTTTATGTTAAAATCGTGTTAAATGTATTTATTTTATGTTATTCGCAAGCAACTCCGTTTCTTTAATTATAAAGGCTATAATGGAGATTCAATGAAAAATACAGCGAAATGATAAATAGAGTCAAGATGTCAAATATCTAGCTACTTTCATAGCTCGAGCTTTATTGGAGCTTTGTAAGACCTGCCGTATGGGAAGCGATGCACGTTAATGCTTTATCTACCACATTATGGTTTAATGTAGTTTTTCATGCAATATTTTTTGGGATCACTACATTGGAAATTAAGGCATATACGTAAATGAAATACTCCACTTTGGGAAATTTAAACCGTTAGAGATAATAAATCAATTAAAAATATTTAGCTGTAAAATTAATTATATACACCGTTCACTTAAAATAAATAGTCAAATCGTTTTCTAAAGTCTTCATTAACATACAAAAACGTAAGACACTTAAATTTTGACATAAACTATTTTTCGGGACAAAAATAATAATCTTTGCAATCCGCAGAAAATGCATATCTGCTGCAAAACTGTTCGCATTCCCCGCTAAAATACTCATCATCGTAGAACCCGTTCTGCCATATACCTTGGAAGAGTCGATTTTAAAAAATATTCATAATAAGTATTGGTAGAATATTCCTTCTAAGTTGGTGTGGTGTGGTAGTTAGGAGAAGGGGGTGCCAGCTCCGGTGTCGTCCACGTCACTTGACCATGGTTCAAAATTACATGGTCCGTTGCCAAAAGCCCTCGTGTAGCTGAACAACGCAACACGTTAATATTCACTTACTCAAAAAATGTACTGTACAATAGTTATAATTATTTTTATATTTAAAAATGCAATATCCGCCTATTCAATTAAAATTATAGCGTTATAATTAACTACTAACCACAGACAAACAATGCAAATATGTCCAAATGATGTAGTGCGAAATGCAAAGTTTATCTACTGTAAGTACCAAAAGCAATAAAAGTATTTATTTTAAAAAAGATCATTTTTATACTACCAAATGTGCATAATAAAATCATTAAAAAACGTTAAAATAAAGAGATATTTATAACAACCTCTCATTTTGAAACTTAAGTTTTATTTTACAATAAAAAAATTAGAGATTATGCTGATCAGAGGAATTAATTAGAAGCGAGTGCCTTGCGTAGCCAAAAGATAAAGTGTTCTTTCACAAACAAAATATAGATATATGCTGACGTGGGCTTTTATATTTCACACAATATCTTTACACTTCACACAATATCTTTATAAATTGTAGTCTATGCTATAAATTATAGCATATGTGTTTTTTTGATGTATACGCTATATTACTGTAAAGTTTCATTAAAATTCATTCAGTTGATTTGGCGTGAAAGACCTCCAAACATCCTCACAAACTTTAACATTTATAATATATATCTAGATATTTTATCAGCCTAAGTGCTCTCAAAACCATTTATTTATACAAACTTAAAAAATTACTCGTTTTCATATGAAATAAATTGTATCATTCAAATAAAGTAAATCTTATCATTATCTTATTAAATACATCAAATAGTATCAACACAAAACTCTGAAAATAAAAAAAAATAAACATTAGTATTAATTCAGTAAAACACTTGAAAAACTATAATATCATCAATTCTCAGATTCAAAATCAAAATTAAGAAATATTAATTATGAACAATGCAGTTTCTCTTTAACACAAAATATAGCTTTGAGAAAATTTAAACACTCGAGATCTCTGGAAGCATTTTTAAAACGGTAACTTAAAAACAAAAACACACACAGACTAATTGGTGGAGTTTTAAGTTTGACTGTTTTTAAGTTTGATCAATAAATTATGTATAATCGAAAATAAAATAAAAATTGTACACATATCGTTGGATTAGGATAAACCATAAAAATAGTACAATGGGAGTAGGGATCATATAATAATAATAATAAGTAAATGATGGGAAATACCTACATAATAGTAAAAAGAAACACTGGGGGTAGAACTAGACACACATAAGATAAATTGGTGTGGTAAAACGAGGCTTTAAAATAAAAAAAAAAAAATGCTGGGGTAGAATAAGATTTTAAAATAAAAAAAATAACTATATATTGGTACCACTACCCCGTACAGTACCATTTCATATAAGGAAAACTATAAAACAAAACGTTCTTAAAATTATTTATAAACCATAAATTTATATCAATACCAAATTTTAATGAAAGTGGATTATTAGAAATAACATGTTAGATTTGCTTGCAAATTATTAGGCATATTAATTGCAATATCTTTCTTCAAAAAATTTTAAAATAAATTATTAGAATCCATTAATGAAAATATATACTCAATTTAGAATTTCAGATAGTTTCAAAAGAACAAAATAATCAAAAATGCAAGATTTCTTGTATGGATTAATGCTTCACTCGGCCAGCAAACACACTTACTAATCAAAAAATCGCTCAGCGGACATGTAACCTTTACGTTTTAAAGCACACTTGTAGCACTTAAAAAAATGATATCCAATCTGGTTTTAAATGCCTAAATGATAATTTTTAGGTTTAATGACTGGAATGAGATTAGAAATTTGTGTGATTATATTAACTTCATAGTGAACATAAATCAATTTTTCATACATATTTATAATTTTTTCGATGTTTTTGCTGTGAATCGTGGAGCCCCAGGGTTCTGTTGAACACATTTAAGGACCACTGTTTTACATTCTTAAATTATTCACTTTAAAATTTTAATATCATTAAATGTTCAATGGGCTAAGGTTCCCTATGCACAATACTTACAAAACTCTAATTATTCATATTTCTTCGATGTGGAATAATTTGCTTTCACTTTATTTATTCAATAACTAGATGATATACCTGTTCTTCGCACGGGTGAACTGAAAATTAAACAACACAGATTGAAAGATAAAGAAGTTTTTAATTAGTAAATTTTACGTGAATTGCCAATTAAACAAAAAAAGCTTTTGCATATCTCAGCTAAACAAAAAAAAGAAAGAAAAAGAACACCTTTGTTTAATTTTAAGTATGTAGATCTAATAGCTGATAAAAAGTTTTTTTTTTTTATTTACAATTCCCCGTAACACTTTTGAGGGTCGATTTTTGAAAATACCTCCCTAAGCTGATCACTGCTCAGCAAAAGTAACACATTGTTAATGCATAATGACCGCTTAAAATATTGTAAATAATTTATATCTGAAAGTGTAATACATTAATATTACTTTTTGTTGTATTTATTTTATGTTAAAATCGTGTTAAATGTATTTATTTTATGTTATTCGCAAGCAACTCCGTTTCTTTAATTATAAAGGCTATAATGGAGATTCAATGAAAAATACAGCGAAATGATAAATAGAGTCAAGATGTCAAATATCTAGCTACTTTCATAGCTCGAGCTTTATTGGAGCTTTGTAAGACCTGCCGTATGGGGAAGCGATGCACGTTAATGCTTTATCTACCACATTATGGTTTAATGTAGTTTTTTCATGCAATATTTTTTTGGGATCACTACATTGGAAATTAAGGCATATACGTAAATGAAATACTCCACTTTGGGAAATTTAAACCGTTAGAGATAATAAATAAATTAAAAATATTTAGCTGTAAAATTAATTATATACACCGTTCACTTAAAATAAATAGTCAAATCGTTTTCTAAAGTCTTCATTAACATACAAAAACGTAAGACACTTAAATTTTGACATAAACTATTTTTTCGGGACAAAAATAATAATCTTTGCAATCCGCAGAAAATGCATATCTGCTGCAAAACTGTTCGCATTCCCCGCTAAAATACTCATCATAGAACCCGTTCTGCCATATACCTTGGAAGAGTCGATTTTAAAAAATATTCATAATAAGTATTGGTAGAATATTCCTTCTAAGTTGGTGTGGTGTGGTAGTTAGGAGAAGGGGATGCCAGCTCCGGTGTCGTCCACGTCACTTGACCATGGTTCAAAATTACATGGTCCGTTGCCAAAAGCCCTCGTGTAGCTGAACAACGCAACACGTTAATATTCACTTACTCAAAAAATGTACTGTACAATAGTTATAATTATTTTTATATTTAAAAATGCAATATCCGCCTATTCAATTAAAATTATAGCGTTATAATTAACTACTAACCACAGACAAACAATGCAAATATGTCCAAATGATGTAGTGCGAAATGCAAAGTTTATCTACTGTAAGTACCAAAAGCAATAAAAGTATTTATTTTAAAAAAGATCATTTTTATACTACCAAATGTGCATAATAAAATCATTAAAAAACGTTAAAATAAAGAGATATTTATAACAACCTCTCATTTTGAAACTTAAGTTTTATTTTACAATAAAAAATTAGAGGTTATGCTGATCAGAGGAATTAATTAGAAGCGAGTGCCTTGCGTAGCCAAAAGATAAAGTGTTATTTCACAAACAAAATATAGATATATGCTGACGTGGGCTTTTATATTTCAACAAATATCTTTACACTTCACACAATATCTTTATAAATTGTAGTCTATGCTATAAATTATAGCATATGTGTTTTTTTGATGTATACGCTATATTACTGTAAAGTTTCATTAAAATTCATTCAGTTGATTTGGCGTGAAAGACCTCCAAACATCCTCACAAACTTTAACATTTATAATATATATCTAGATATTTTATCAGCCTAAGTGCTCTCAAAACCATTTATTTATACAAACTTAAAAAATTACTCGTTTTCATATGAAATAAATTGTATCATTCAAATAAAGTAAATCTTATCATTATCTTATTAAATACATCAAATAGTATCAACACAAAACTCTGAAAATAAAAAAAAAAATAAACATTAGTATTAATTCAGTAAAACACTTGAAAAAACTATAATATCATCAATTCTCAGATTCAAAATCAAAATTAAGAAATATTAATTATGAACAATGCAGTTTCTCTTTAACACAAAATATAGCTTTGAGAAAATTTAAACACTCGAGATCTCTGGAAGCATTTTTAAAACGGTAACTTAAAAACAAAAACACACACAGACTAATTGGTGGAGTTTTAAGTTTGACTGTTTTAAGTTTGATCAATAAATTATGTATAATCGAAAATAAAATAAAAATTGTACACATATCGTTGGATTAGGATAAACCATAAAAATAGTACAATGGGAGTAGGGATCATATAATAATAATAATAAGTAAATGATGGGAAATACCTACATAATAGTAAAAAGAAACACTGGGGGTAGAACTAGACACACATAAGATAAATTGGTGTGGTAAAACGAGGCTTTAAAATAAAAAAAAAAAAAAAAAAAATGCTGGGGTAGAATAAGATTTTAAAATAAAAAAAATAACTATATATTGGTACCACTACCCCGTACAGTACCATTTCATATAAGGAAAACTATAAAACAAAACGTTCTTAAAATTATTTATAAACCATAAATTTATATCAATACCAAATTTTAATGAAAGTGGATTATTAGAAATAACATGTTAGATTTGCTTGCAAATTATTAGGCATATTAATTGCAATATCTTTCTTCAAAATTTTAAAATAAATTATTAGAATCCATTAATGAAAATATATACTCAATTTAGAATTTCAGATAGTTTCAAAAGAACAAAATAATCAAAAATGCAAGATTTCTTGTATGGATTAATGCTTCACTCGGCCAGCAAACACACTTACTAATCAAAAATCGCTCAGCGGACATGTAACCTTTACGTTTTAAAGCACACTTGTAGCACTTAAAAAAATGATATCCAATCTGGTTTTAAATGCCTAAATGATAATTTTTAGGTTTAATGACTGGAATGAGATTAGAAATTTGTGTGATTATATTAACTTCATAGTGAACATAAATCAATTTTTCATACATATTTATAATTTTTTTCGATGTTTTTGCTGTGAATCGTGGAGCCCCAGGGTTCTGTTGAACACATTTAAGGACCACTGTTTTACATTCTTAAATTATTCACTTTAAAATTTTAATATCATTAAATGTTCAATGGGCTAAGGTAAAGCCGAACTCATGCAACTCAAAGTCAAAAATATGGTTTAGGCACTCTGAAATCCTTTCAACCTGTTTTCCGTGTATCATAGACAGAAGGGAGGTTGCTCTGCCATTGGGCAACATGAAAATTCACAGAGGGGTGAGAGATAAGGCGCCATAAGTGCCTAAAAACCGACTCAAGTTCAGTTGCGTTTGAAATTATATAGTGATATGTTCACAGTCACTCTGACGTATTGAAACGAATTTCAGCTGTGAATTATAATTCTTATTCGTATGCATGATTGTAATGTTTTAGTTTTTTTTTAAATATGATTTCAAATATTTACTTACATCTGCATCTGTCAAAAGTGCATTAACGACCCCAGGAACGTCTCAATACATGGACTAACTGGGCCCGGTCCTAGAGCCTTGGCCTCAGTGGGGGGCCTCATTTAGTATTCTCGCCTAAGCATTAATAAGATCTAGATTGAAATAATTTTTATAGTCAAATGATATTCCCGGCAGTATTCTCCGAAAAACTTGGGATTTCAGACTATATTTCAACTGGAAACAGTGGCAAGACCATATTATTATGTGATGACTGTCACCCATGTATAGGCCACAGCCATCCACTAAACACCGTCATTGCTAATTCTGGGAAAAGGTGGCAAATGGTCGAACCGATTTGTGCAGTTTTAAGTCATGTACATTTGTTTGTTTAGGGTTACTGCTTGTACGAGTATTTCACAACGTATGCTATGTACTATCTACTTTTAAGGGTCATAGGTAGAGCCTACATTTATTTAATGGACCCATTGCCTACTTTTTCGTAGGGATTCAGCGTTTCAACTAGTCTCAAAACTTCCCTGAACTTCCCCGCGTCTTTATGTTGTGTTTCTGGCTAAATTGACGATGGACTCTTGGAGATCTTCAAAATGCTTAATTGTAACTTGAGTATCAAATTTAATTTTTAAAATAGCTATTTTACTGTTTTTCTGAAAATCAATTTTGTAATGACGGATAGGGTGAGCTATTCGACAAAATTTCGAAATTCAAGGTGCAAAGCTAGATGAGATATACACATGTAATGAATAACTACTGTCGGAACATCAAAGAAGAATGCCTACGTACTAAACATATCAGGGAAAGCTAATAATAAAACTTGTTACCTTACTGCGCAAGCTGATGCAGTAATAAAGCTGTAGTAATGCAACATTTTGTAAACATTATATTTGTAAATTTCTCCTTTATTTTCCTATATCGCAAATTTCTATGACTTCTCTAAAAATGAGAGGGTATTGAGTAGCTTAAATGCCATGATAGCTAAATAATGCGGTTGTTTTCTGATTCTGAGTCAAAACGAACCATTCCTGTTTTTAAATTTTATGACGGCAGATTCACAACATTTAAATTGAAGGTATATTATGAGGCGTCAGGAATTTTTTTTTAAAAAAAATGTCAACAGAATAAACTTTAATATATTTTCCTGCTCGATCTATTGCAATATAAATTTATAAAACAAGAAACAAGCTATCAGTATAGTCGACATAAGTATATGATTTGTACGGTGTAATAATTGTCTTTGGCTAAAAAGAAGAACATTAATTTCTTATTAAAAATTGCGTTTAAATCAGTCTTCTAAATTTCAACTTTTCATTTGGTTCATTCCGTTGGAAATATTTGTAAGAGAAATGTAATAAATAGATGTTATACGCACATTTAACATATATTTATGTTAATGTGCGTAATACGTTTGAAAATAAACTAACTATATGGTACTTGTTGTAATAATAGTGATATAAAACATGATAAATCTATTTTTATAAATGCATTTCATTACAATTACCTACTTTCGTAAAAAAATATTTTTATTATATGTAATTTAATAGCTGCATTGCCCGGCGTTGCACGGGCTTTCTCCACTTTTACACAAATTTCCCTTTTCCTTTACGAAATCAGAACTTCTAATACTTTTTTTCAAATTGAAATTCCCTCCCATTCCTCCGCTTTGCCCGGCGTTGTTCAGGCTTTTACCGGGTGTGTAACTTAAATTTGTTTATTGTATTTTCTTTGTCAGACAGATTTATTTCCTCCCTGCATTGCACGAACATTTTTAAATACATAACATATTGTCATGTAAATTCTTCTTCCCCTCTCGCTATCAGAAGTCTCGAGTAAGTGAACAGTATGACTTTAATATTCACTCACTCAATTTTTAACTTTTTAGGCCCCAGAAAAGAAAATGTACATTTTAAAAAAAGTTGTATGTTGAAAAAGTAGAAATTTTTATAATTACAAAATTTCACAACTGTGCTAAATGTTGAAATAAAATTACGATCATGTTTTGAAATGTTCGATGCAAGGAAAAAAAAAGTTTCATACAATTTTTTTTATAAATGAAGAAGTTATACCAACTTTGAATTTGATAAGAATTTATTTAATATTTAAAATTTGAGTATTGTTTTTACAAATTCGCAAAAAAAGTTTTCGGCATTTTAATCTTTTAACTCACTAACTCTAAAAGATCAAAATATGAGTTTTTTTAAAAATCTTTTTCATATAAACGCATTGATATTCATTCATTTTAGAAAAAAAAATGCTAAAATACGTAAAGAATCGTTGTTTCGTAAAAAAAAAGAAAGAAAAAAACCCTGCATCGTGACGAAGTAAATTATCTCCTTCCAATTACAAAATTGATGGCGATGTCATTAAATGTGCAAATGAAGTTTTGAGTATTATTTTTTTAAAAAAAATCATAAAAAAATTAAGCGATGATGTACAAGGGAGTACAACCGTTTATAAAGAGTGAAAAGACATTTAAAATAAAAGGAAAATATATTCAATTTCGCCAAATCTGGTGATTTTCACTCATTAAAGACTCGTCTTGTTTTCTAGTGTAACCTTTCATCGAATGTGACGGGCAGAGAGAAAAATCTAGTTTGGCGTCAAACAGGTCTTCGTCAATTCCAATATAAACACGGATTTTGCAGCAGAAAACTACGACAAAGTGTTGATAATGATGGGAGTATTTTTGCAATTCACAATTCGATTAGTATTAGCAATTGTTATCGACAAAGTTAAGGGCCTATCTTAAAAACAGAGTGGCTTATATCTAGACACAGACAGCTTTTCACATGGACAAGTATTTGTTATCGGTGTACTTAAATATTAGCATCACCCCAGCCAAATTACCGCCATGCAAATCGCAATATTTTCCCTCCATTTCTTTTTCAAAAAAAAAAAAAATGTTAGAATCTTTATTGTTTAGATATTAAGGTACAGTATACATGGCACCAATTTTGTTACAGTGATGCTAATACATAATTACTGATGTGTGTTATAGAGCAGCAGTCACCAATTGGTGATGTGTGAAAAATTTTGGATGGTATGCAAAAAAATTGGGAAATTATTTATACTTTTATGAAGATTCAGTTTAAAAAAAGATGAACAACATATTGCGGAACACGAATTATTCTTTACTAAAAGCTTTTAATTACTGAAATAACTAAACAAAAAAACATAATCCTGAGGTTAGTGGTTTTTGGTAACCTCAACCATTTTTTGGAAAATTGTAGGCAAAACCTTTCAGTTTGTTGATTGTTGCTTTTCATGTAGCTTATTTGGTTCACTCCTCGAAGAGCCCACACTTTTGGTGCGAATTACTTCGGTTGGCGATAATTGCGCCATCTTGGTAACCCTACTTTTAAACACTACATACGACAACCCTAACTATTTGTAGCATTTTCGTATTTTGTGGGCGCGCATTTCGAATTTCATTTTGTTGTTGGTCTCCGGGATGGTTGCGTGCGTTAGGGAATCTACTTTAGAATTTTTCATTTTTTTACTTTGTTGAATGCGAAAGGTAAGAAAGAATTGATTGAATGGTGTATTAAGGAAGGATTGATTGCTTCGAGTTATGAATGTCTTAAATGTAATGATCAGCATGTGCTGTAACATGGTCGGCAATAAAACGCTTTCTTCGAAATCGTGCCAGCCACGCCGAATGTATGTTCGACCATTACCTTGCAGAATAAATATGGCGGCGTTCACATGATCATTCGCTTAGCAATGAGACATTTAAGACTTTTTAAAATCTGTTGTTACGTTGTACCCTCCACTCAGAAAAGATCAGTAGTAAGAAAGTAAGTGCTTTTTTTATATTTTATATCTCAAATGTTTAATTTTTGTATTGCTTACATATATTTTCATTATGCATCCACCTTATCCCGCTATATTTCCTTGCCACCATTGTCGCTTTCGCTTGGCACCATCTTGTACTGGCTTGGCGCCTTTTTTGGTTTGTCGCCAAGGGTGTGGGCTCTCCTAGGATTTTACCGCTTATTTTCAGGTCATAGAAGATTAAATAAAGACGTAAATATAGCTATAGTGCTCTACTACATAGAGGTCAATCCTATTAGAGAAAAACTAATTATAAAGTTATACATAAAGTGGTTCATGAAGTGTTGAAAAATGGCAACTACTGCTCTAAAGCAGGGACAGCAGACAATTTCTTTATATATACAGACAATGAAGCAACACAAAATGTCTACTCATAAGCATTGTAAAATTGACCCTTTCACCTCAAGAAGTCATTTAATTTGTTTTCAAACTTGGCACCTCTTCTATGGAGACAATGCAAATAATTTTAGATTCATACCATAACAAAAACAAAACCATAATAACTTGGGAGTATTCTGTTAGCAAATTACAAATGAAATAAATCTGTTTAGAAAAGTTTTGTTAATGTATATTTCAACATTTTTTTATAAAAAAAAATCATACCTCAAGTGCAAGCAGTTAAAGATATTAGAAATGTGTACTTTCTCTTTTCTTTCTTTTTAACCAGACTGAGCCACAGGAAAACATGATTGGGTACAGCTAGCTAGCTATAACAAACTTAAATGATAAAAAGCTATCAAAAACCAATTATTAACAACAAATTATCATTTTGATAAAATCACCAAAAAAAGTTGCAAACAAAGGTTCTTGGGTACTGTTGCAACTGTATCAACCCCGATTTTGTTCGCATCATACACGGTGAATTGGCAATTAAGTGCTAATGTTGCCAATATGGTTGCGATAATACATAAATATCAAAACAAACACAAAATATACATCAGAAAATCTTAATTTTTCCATTTATATTTCACAGTAACACCGAATAAAATTTTGAAATTACACAAAATATATATTTCGTGAGTCTAATGTTATTACCCCAACTATTAGGAACTACAATAACTATTTCGTGGAAAAATTCACTACCAAGTGCAAAAAAGTATTATTATTATGCACAAACAGGCATAGAATGTTCTTCCCTTATTGAATGCATATTGCAGTATTTGGCGATGTCTTTTGATTTTAGGTAAATGGCCAACTAAAGAAAAAATATATAAGTACCATAAAAAATTATATATTAATTTAATTTAGATTCATTGGAGAAAAATAAAATACCGTTAAGTCCGGCATATAACGCACACCCATACTTTCAAGCTGCAATTTTTAAATTTTAGGTATATTCTCTATATAATGTGCATCTCTTCTTTACGAAAAAACCTGAAATGTACAAATGGAATGTTGTTATGTTTAGAAGCGATTTTTTCAAGGTTTTTATCTAAGCAATTGCAAAAATAGTATACTTTTAGAACTACCACCTTTTAAGTTCAATAAGAATGTCATGTCTTTTAAATAAATAGTACTTCGAAATATTTAGAAGTTTAACTTTTTTATTCTCATTTATTTTTTTTTAATTTTTAAAGCCCTCATTTTTATACCCAGCGTATAACTCACACCTGTAACTATCGATCTTATTTTTTGTGTTCAAAGTACGCATTATACGCCAGATTTTACAGTAGGTGGAATATTTTAATCAGTATGCTACTCGCTAAACACATATGTAGTGTACAGAATTAAATTTAGTATTTTATACATAAAAATTATCCAAAGTAAATATTCTGCGCTTAAAAATAAATTGAAAAATGATATACAATACGAACAGTAATTGACATAAAAAGAGCTGAACTATCTTTATCAACGCGAAAGTAAAATTTGAAAAAGTAATTACAATCTTATGACAACCTGCTTCCTCAACATGTATTTGAGCCATCTGTCTGTTTTACTCATTCACTGATGCTTACTCTAATTTGATCAGCATTTATCCCTCGCACTGTGTTTGCTTGACCAGTATGATGATCTAAGTTCGAGTTTCTGCAATACAATTGAATGTACTCAAGCCGATTGACTGCAGTTAAAGTGAAGGTTTAAAGAAAAACTTATGAAGTTACAAAACAGCTCTGAGTGGGCCTTGCATTCGAATTCCTTTGTGGATCTCTCTCTCTTTTTCAGATATGAGCACCATGTAAGTGGAATTGTAATAACATTCGTTGGGGATCCTGCATTATTGATACAGCGGTAGCTCTAGGTCCCTGACAAAAACAAACCATAATAACTTCCAGTATTTTTTTTAACAAATTACTAATGGAATCTGTTTAAGAAGGTAATAATCTGATAAAGCAATGGAAAACAAAATAAGGGGCAATATTTTGATGACTCAAAATCAGAAAATCTTAGTTTTAACATTTGTATTTCAATACTAACATCAAATGAAAGGTACTTATGTATTATCGCAACCTATTAGCGATATTGTATAAAACGAAGCACGATTGCCGATTCCGCGCGTACAACATCTGCGAAAATGGAATGGCCAACTTTGCGAGTTATCATTAAAGTTGGTGATTGTTGCGATAATACGTAAGAATCAAATGAAGTTTAAAAAGTTGTCTAAAAAAGAAAAAAACATTCCTATTAAAAACTCCGTCGATTAATTTCGTCACATTAAAATATCTCCAAGTGGGAAAAAATATTGTTTCCAAACATTAAATGTTATATCGCGGCATTTGGCTACGTCTGTTTATTTCAGGTAAATGGTTGACGGAAACTACTATTTGGTAGAAAAGTAAGTAGCGTACAGAAGTCAATTATGTTAGTTTCATTTTCGCTTGATAAAGAGAAATAAATTTAGCTTAAAATTACAGAAAAAACACGATTTAGAATTTAATCAAATTTATCCAACTCTTGCCAAACCTGCAAAACAAAATTTGAATTCTTGAAAAAATAATTTAAAAAAAGAGATTTATTCGAAAAATAATCCCAATTACGTATCAAAGGACAATAAATAGATAAATATGACGACGCATAAACATAACCATAGAAGAGTTATACAATAATTTCGAAAATTCTAAGCGTAAAGTTTAAATTTTCGCATTCAGAGCGAATCGTGACGTCGTATGACGTCATAACACCAAAAAATCAATTAAAAATTAAATTTAAAAAATTTTTGAGAGAATTTCGAAATAAAAAGTACATAAGATCCTGACCAGAGAGAAATGCAACATTGTGTCAATATTTCAGATTAATCCATGCAGAACTTTTTGAGTTATGCGCGCATACACAAACCAACACAACATTTATATATATATATATATATATATATATATATATATATATTTCTTGTTTTTGATAAATAATACATATTTCTTTTATATATATTTTATGCATTCATTTGGCTGCTTTGCGCCTATCTATGTATAAATCTATTTTCTAATGAGTTTGTTCAGTTATGGATGTAGTCAATATAGAGTATGTTTGCTTATAGCGAATTTTGAAATCGCCATTAGATTCAAAATCTTGTCTATGAATGTTTTTCTTTTTTTATTAAGTTTTATTTGGATTTGTTCTTTTTCCTTGTGTGTTTTTCTTGTTTATATTAAAATATTATGCCAACTTCTGATTTTGTGCCTATAAAGTAATTGTGGATATGTTATCTATGAGTGGATTAGATTTTTTGGAATTATTGCTCATTATTTCACTTTATATTAATGTGATTGAAAAAACTTTTGCTAATGATATTTTATTTGGTCCTTTCAATATACCTTTAACTTTTAAAATAACTATGAATTTGAAAAATAATAAGTTTTATGCGACTGGCAATTTGTTATACCATGGTATGACATTGCTCGGTGGTACTGTATAATGGTATCTGTACCATCGTCATCCATTTACCATTTTATGAGACCTTATATAGAAATTTTGTATATATTTGGGTATGGCTTTAGTTAGTTGTGGTGATGGGCACAAAGGTTCTGAGTTGGCATATAAAAAAACTATAAATTTTTTAAAAAATACAAAAAAATGTGTGAATTGTTTTGATAATCAGAATTTTTTGCTTTCCCTTCTGTATCTAAACATTGTCGAGTTAGAATTTTTAAAACTCGTATTTTTTGGAATTCTAAATATAAGAATTTATCTCGTACAACAAAACGAAATATTCATTTTTCCGATAGTATAGATGAAAATCAAAGAGATAATGATTTTGGTAACATATTAGAAACTCGGTTTTTTAGAGATATTCATGCTTTAAAACTAAAATTTAGATCTTGCACTGATAAAAGATGCAAGGCGTGTTGCATGATGAGTGGAGAACAGTTGAATATGGATGCAGGTTATATATTTTGTAAGACTTTTAACTGTGTTTACAAAATGACATGCAACATATGTAAATGTGCTTACATAGGTCAGACCTCTAATACTATCAATATTAGATTGAACCAGCATAGGTCTGATTCAAGGAAATTTGATTGCAACAAAAACCAGGCTAAGATTGAGATAGGACACTTTCATAAACATGGATTCAATAACATAACTGTACATATACTTAGAATAGTGCCAAATATTAAACAAAAATTATGGTTCGAAAACTTTTTTATAGATTCATTTAGATCATATTATCCTTATGGTTTGAATGTTATATGGAAAGGTGAAAGTGTCTTATTAACTTTTAAACAAAAATCCGAGAATTCATTATATCTTCCGAATTTTAATAAATTTATTGATAATAGTAATAATATTCGTTTAGCGAGAATTTCAAAAGCTAAACGCAGAAAAAGAGTTACTAGAGACATGTCAACCCTCAAGAATTCTATGTTAGAATTGGCTACTAAATTTGATGATAACTACAACACAGGCTTAATTAAATCGTTTATGTTTGGCTTGAATAAAACTGAAATTAAAACTATGACAGATATTTTAAGCAGATATAAATTTCGAGATTCTTATGGTATGCATATGATTCGAGACCTTAATAACTATTTAGTACAAAAAATGAATATTAAATTAGATGCAAGTGAAAATTACTCTACAGAATATTGTACATTATTTTTTATGAATAAATCCTTTAACAAAATTAATTTTTCAAGTATATTTCAAAAATATCAATCCTTTTTTACTATTAAAAATATTATTATTAAAAAAGCTTTCAAATACAACAAGAAATTTGGTAGATTTATATTTAATTATAATCAAATCTCGGAGCTCCTAAGTTCTGAATCATGTAGATGCAATCTATATCGAGACTATATTGATGATTATCATCAGCACGTTGTCACAGGAGACCTTAGCATCGTGAAAGATGATTTGTTAAGAAATTTTATGGAAAAAGCTACCGGTTTTAGACTGATGATCACAAAAAATAAATCTAACGTTATGAAACAAATCATAAAAGATTTAGATAAATTCTACCTTAAAATGGCAATTAAATACGGAATGCCGATTGAAGCATTCGATCAATTTAGATCTTATGTAGCAACAGAAATTCGGGAATTAGATTTTACTGTTGAAAATGAAATTATGTATAAAGATCTTAAATCATCAATAGTAAATATCCAAAATGACTTCGTTATTACATATGTTGATAAGGTCTCTGCTAATTATGCCATAATTTGTAAATATTTTTACAGTAAAATATTAAGTAACCACATTTTAAATAATAATTCATTTCAAAAATCAATTCACAATAATAGAGAAGATGATAATCGTCTTTTAGCTTTGAACAAAAGACTGAATATTCATCTAAATAATATTAAATATCCAAGTATTTTTAACACCAAAATTTCATAAAAGCCCTATAAAATTCCGTAGTATCACTAATGGATACAATACATATATCACGAAGTCTGGGAAGATCTTGCAATCTCTTCTTCAAAATCTAATTGATAATTTACAAAACACGGCAATTATTAAAAATAGCTTAGAGATTGCTAGAGTTACTAAGGATATGTTGATTTTATCTATGCATGGTTTTGATTTCGAGGACCTTTTTAATTCTATAGATATTGACGATATGATTAAGGTTCTTCAGTTAATTTATGATAAATATGAATTATATACTTCAATGAAAAAAGAAAAATTTGATATTCTTGTTAACCTCGTTTTAAAAGAAAATTTCATTACATTTGATCATAATCTTTATAAACAGATCAAAGGATTACCTCAGGGTGGTCCAGCTAGTAATTGTTTAGCGAACCTATATTTACATTTTTTTTAAATGGATCATGTTATAAATGATTCTTACTTAATTTATCGTTATATAGATGATATAATAATTTTTGGTAAAAATAGTGAATACAAACCAAATATTACATTCTACCCTGATTATCTCAAGCTTCTTAAAACTAACTTCAACTCTAATAGGGTGGAGTTCTTGGATTTAGACTTGCATCTTATGAACAATAATGTAGTCAGTAACATTTTTGACAAAAGAGATTCGTTTAAGTTCCATATAATTAAAATTCCCGTATGGAACAGTAATTTTCATATATCAATTTACAGAAATATCATTTTGAATTTTTTATTTAGAAATGATAACTTAACTACCCACAAAATAGATAAATACAATAATATAAAAAATTTTTTTCAATGTTGTTTAAATCATGAATACCCTTTTAATTTTTTGAGATCTTATATTCATCACAAATACATTAACCGTCTTGCTACTTCGAATTCCAAATCCACCACACAACAATAGGTTTTCAAAGTCAGCATGTTAGTGGTCTTGCTGTGAAGATTATATCATAACACTCATATCACAGTTTACATTTTTTCCACACACATCTTAAACATCTTACACATTGTTGACAACCAACCAAATTAGAGCCTAGCAAATTTACATTTTTGACAATCAACCAATTCAATTTTTACCATATTTGATTGTCGTCATTTTATACTTGTCTTTGCTGGCTGGTTTAAAAGTCAGCTCAAAAGATGTGTTTATGTTTTTTCGAAATTTTTTAACTTGGTGAATAATTGTCTTTCATTAATGGCAAGATGCTTGTTTCTCTTCGTAAAAGCTTTGTGAGTAAAGAAATTTTGTTAAATTATTTTTTGAAAGATACTTTTCTTATGTAATTGTTCTGGTATTTTTCTACTTTTCTTACATATTTATTTTGTGATTTTCTGCATTAAGAGTTTGGGAGAGTTTGTTACATAATAGTAGTGATTGGTTTTATCATGCTCTCTGAGTTATACTTTCTCTGAAGTTTTGTTTATTTTATTTGGTTTTCCTACCGAGTTGCAAAGGGGGAAGGTTGGCGCCTTCAAACTAGTTTAACCCCACTTATTCGGTCCTAAGTCCGAAATTGCTTTCTGACTCGCTAGGTTCTTCTTTTTTGTAGTTCTTTTATTTCTCTATAATTTTGTTCTTCATGTTCATCTTTCATATTTTTATTGCGCTATTTCTTGTTATGTTCTTTATCTATTATTTCTTGTTTTTGATAAATAATACATATTTCTTTTTTATATATATATATATTGTGTATTTTGTCATCATGTGTATTTTGTCATCATAGAGATTGCCTCATTTATATTATTATAATTTAATTTCTTAGACGATTAAGGTAAAGATCTTAATAAAGTCATATGAAGATCATGACAGCTCCTAGTTCTTCCTTTATTCCTACACATCTAGCTCACGCTGATAATCAAAGAGATTGTCACCCGAGGGAGGCGACATCACAATTTCATTGAATAATATAGAGAAAACTGACATACAAGAGCATTGTTGTCCTTTTTGTAGCGTTCACCATTTCGGCGGATTACATTTATTTTTATCTCTATGAGCTGTTTCCACCAAATGAATACAACATTTCTTGATTAGTCGATGTCCCAACAACTTTTCCCTGGGATTAGATCATATCGAATCTTCCAATTATCCGCCGTCTTATGACATGATGTATGCGATAACGACCGATATCAACGGGTAAACAAATAAGTTTAAAAAAAACAATAATTGTGCTAACCTACAATGATTCAAGCCCTAACGCTATAAGCTTCAGCGAGCGAATGAGTTACCTTTATGCAAAGTCAATCATAACGCCCTTCACTTATGACGTCACAGATCACCACGTGGAAAAAGTGTCAGCGAAGAGCTCACCTACCTTATTTGCACATAAGTGTTAATTATTTTGTTCTTTTTTTTAAAAAAAAGTGTATGATTGGATGTACATGTTTACATATATTTATGTCAGTGTTTAAAATTCAGAAAATTTGCCTGTTTTGTAGAATTTTATGAAAATAATTGAATGAAATGCAAAAATACTACTTCCAAACAAACAGTTTGTGCGTTGAAAACGTAAGCGTGCCAGTATGCGTGTGTGTAGGCAGAAATGATTGTGCCCAAATCACCTTTTTTTCACTAGCACACTTCATTGAATTATTTGGGGGGGTTGTAGCAATCACTAAATTTAGAATTTAAAAATAAGTAAACACCAATGTGTTTAGAAATGGAATAATTTGTCAATTTTCTGTAAGCTAGCTGAGTTCCAGTGTTATATCCAAATCCATAGAGAATACAATTTAGCACCTAGATTCGTGTTTAACTAACGTGTTAAAAGTTTTGATACTGGATATGGAAATCCTGGACGAGGTCGTCTAAGAGCCATGACGACCAAATAAATCATCATTTGTTCATTATAACTTGGCGTGACAGTGATGTCACAGCTTCTCATCTCTCTTGGGAGTTGTACGCTGCCACAGGAACACGAGGTCAGGTTTTCAGAAAATTTCATGAGAGAGGGCAGTTCACAAGTAGACCTGTTGACCCTGCCCCATTCAGTTCTGAAAATAAGAGATTCAATTTAAAATTGTGGTGTGGATATCATAGGTATCGGAGCATGGATCAATGTGCGACCGTTCTCTTCAGTGGTTAGACATGGTTCTGATTAACCAGTGACTCCCGCCTTACTTTCATACATAGATGAGCAATTATCTGATTTCCTATGTCCGAGAATCCAAACCGTAACACTGCGGAGATATTCTAATCATGGCAGGCATTCAGTTAGATGGCCCCACGTATCTCCATGTCCTTAAAGGGGCACTGTGACTAATGTGGGGTATAGAGATGACGTCTTGGAAGGCCTTTTCAAGAGTACAATTCATACTGATTTCATCTTAAAAAATAATGACACAAGGCGACATAGAGTTCATCTGATCGACAAATTTCTGTGAAGTGAGAATATTCACCGAAAACAACACCACGAAAAACAGTACAACGAATACGCTCGGACTAATACACTCGAACATCTACGACATCTCACCAAATAATAATTTTTTTTTGTCTCAGGAGATTTTAGTTTTCACATGTTTCATCAAACATAATTTTTTACTAAAATATGATTTCCGGTAAAGACTTTTGTGATTGGTCAAAAACCGCGGGGGATATAAGATTGCATCATTTTGTTTTACAAACGCAAACGTTACAGGAGGTGTTGTTGCGGTTATTTTTCGTCAGGCAGAAAATCAAACATGTAATTATCATGAAAAATTTTGCAGTGTTGAAGACTTATATGAAATAATGTCTTTCAAGAGAAGTTTTAAGGGAATTTTTACATAAATAAAAAAGGAATTGAGTCAAAATAAAGGAAAAGAGGCAAAAAAAAAAAAGAAATTTGAATAAAAATTAAATAAGATAGGCAATAAGACGAAGATGAAATATTGGAATCTCTTTTTTTTAAAAATCCTTCATGTTACATGTTGGAGTTACTAATATTTAATTGTATCAAATGAAACCTTAAATCCTTCTCTTGACATTCAGAAGTTGAGATATGACTCCTTTCGCTTAACTAAAGCTAGAATGTATAAGATTTGTCCTTAATTTTCACTTTCCTGTTCTAGAGACGCGTTTAATCAGTGAAATAGTAGTACAACAAACAAATAAATGAAGGTATATGATTCCATTAAGAAATTGCTTTTCTCGTAAATGGAGATCCACCATAAATGTATAGGGAAGAAAAATGACGACAATTTATTTAAGAATATAATTTTTTCCTTTTTTTTAAAATAAATTGAATTAAATTGATATCACCCACTACTTTTCCCTAGGCTAACTTAATATAAATTTTACATCGAAACAGTGTATCTATAAGTAAAACATATCATTTGATTCTTTGGATAAATAGTAAACACAATATATATACAATGTATACACATCATACACACAATGTGGGTAAATAAAGCGACAGAAAGAAATAATAATATTTTATTTCTGCCATTTTATTTACCCTTCCAATATCACTAGTAGCATTATATAAGACTTTTGTTTCGATCTTTGACTTCGATTTCTTTGCTGTACGTGACATAAGAAAATATATCCAACTTACAACCCAACACGTCCTTCATTTCTGTTTGTGGTAACGTTTACGTTTTCTTTCTTATGAAATCCATTGATTCATTTGTCCGAATTAATCCCGAGACAATAGAAAGCGTGATTTAGAGCCCTTAGGGGGCTTCAGGATTAAGGAGTTAGACACAAGCTATCATTTGACATGCACGACAATATTTTGTTTTCTTTTAATAAACGAGCATACAGATTGACATATTTGGTAAAATGTAAATGTTTAAGTATCATTGCTTTTAAAATAATACCTCAGTATAATGAGAAATTCACAGGGTATTATTTGGTAGGGCCAGGAAAGTAATTTCTCGTTCTTTTAGTGTACAATGTTACTTTACTAAAAATAGGTTTTAATCCTTATATATACTATTATAAGCATTAATAATTCAGTATCTCCCATTTTGTTTGATTGCCTGCTTTCATTTTTCTGGAAACTTCAAGATTCCAAGCTAATGCAGTTATTGGTCCTTATGAACAAAAATCTCAGCCAAGTATGGTTTGAAATCATCATTATTACTGAATTTCTTACCATTTAAAAAATTCAATAAACTTCGATATAAATGATTATCTGATGGTGGAAGGCCGTGATTGTAAAATGGATCGTCTACAGTAATATTAATCAAAAAAATATATTGGTCCAAGCATGGTGGGTTTTTAACCTAAGCATTAGTAAGGTGTAGGAATTTATTGAAAGTTTGAATGAAGTGATGTCGCGCATCCAACAGATAGTCCCAGTTTTGCATCCTCCAATTATCAATTATTTTGAATTTTACCGGTCATTTTAAGACATAAAACGTTTAAACATAACAAAGACTTCAAACCACACTTCGTCAAATGTTTAACTGATAAAGACTAGAAACTCAATGAGTACGGATTAATAAAGTTATCAGAAAAATGTCAACAGGAAACTGAATAGAATGAAAAATATTTGAGAGATTAAAGTTGACTTTTTGAGCAGAACAAAATTCATAATAAGATACCAAAATTACTTTCTTCCCTACCCAATAAAGGGTGTTTTTTAGAGGTATAGAACTTTAAATTGCAATAAAAAAACGATGTATTATTCGATTGACGTGAATTTTTTTATTCGAAAGATAATCTTGTGGCATTACATTTTAAATATGATCAAGCAAGGCGCAGATTCGTCGAATGGGCCCAAAACGAGATTGGCGTTGTTCCCGATTTTCATAAGCGAATATTATTTAGCGATGAAGCGCACTTCTGGTTGAATGGCTACGTCAACAAACAAAACTGCCGCATTTGGAGTGAAGCTAATTTACAAGTGTATGTCGAAACACCGTTACATCCAGAAAAACTGACTGTTTGGTGCGCTTTATGGGCTGGTGGAATCATTGGTCCGTACTTCTTCAAAAACGATGAAGGCCACAAAGTTACAGTCAATGGTGATCGGTATAGAGCCATGATTACTAATTTTTTTATTTCTGAATTGAACAATCATGATGTCCAGGAGCTGTGGTTCCAACAAGACGGCGCAACATGTCACACAGCTCCTGCCACAATCGATTTATTGAAAGACACGTTTGGTGACCGCCTAATTTCACGTTTTGGACCTGTGAATTGGCCTCCAAGATCTTGTGATTTAAAACCGCTAGACTATTTTCTGTGGGGCTATGTAAAGTCATTGGTCTATGCGGATAAACCACAAACGCTTGACCATTTGGAAGACAACATTCTCCGTGTTATAGCCCATATACGGCCATAGATGTTGGAAAAAGTCATCGAAAATTGGACGTCCAGATTGGACAACATCCGAGCCAGCCGTGACAGTCATATGCCAGAAATCATATTTAAAATGTAACACCACAAGATTATTTTTCGAATAAAAAATTCATGTCAATCGAATAATGCATCGTTATTTTATTGCAATTTTAAGTTCTATACCTCTAAAAAACAAACTTTATATAATGTTTTGTTAAAAATAATCCATTTTGTGTTAAATAAATGTATAAAATTATTTTATACGCTAAATTAGATCACGAATGTAAATTGCATTCAATGTTTGTTTAAACACAGAAGAGTTATAAAATTTGTAATACTTTTCAGCTACTTTTAAAACTTAAGCAGCACATCAGATAATTCACCTACATTTGAAACTTTCTCTGAGGATTCATATTTTGAATGAGTCCTTCTCAACATTTTCTTTCTTGTTTTTTTCACAGTCTCTCTCTCTCTCTCTCTCTCTCTCTCTCTCTATATATATATATATATATAATTGTCAGTGACTTCATGGATTTTAATCTTTGTTGTCCATCGCTATTTTTATTAATGTTCTGAGCAACAATGTAGCTAAAATATTTTTTGAATGTGCGTATAATTTGACAAAGATTCGTTGCATTTTGGAAAAACCATTCAAATTAGAATAATAGAATGTGATTTATCTTGTGCTTCTAAAAAAATTAATTTTTTTTATAAATATATACATTGCTGGACAATTGCTAAAGACAGATAACACTATCATCCATAGCAACCACAAAAAGAAAGGAAGCAAAATGTGGAAAATTAGAATAAGTGCAGGATATTAGTAAGAAGAAGTATGAGTATGCAAATTTTTTCCCACGTCTGTTCTTTACGTGATAGCGTTCATAAGAGCTTTAAAGGTTTTGACGCGTGTGGACAGTTGTTGTTTCAAGTCAAAGTTTTACAGGAAATATTTAATAGACGAACTTAAAATTTTTGGCATGTCTTCCCGACATCACATAGATGATTTTATGCGTGGCCGAATTATTGGAAAGATTGAAGAAAAGCGAAAAATGACAGATGTTGCCAGGGAGTTCGACATCGCTCACAGCATTGTTTCACGGCTGTGGAAGTCATTTAAAACTACTGGAATGTGTAGTAGACGGCACGGGGTAGGTCATGTTAGAAGTACGACGCACGCAGAAGACAGATATATCGTCCTATCAGCAAAAAGGAACAGGCGCGCCACAGCTCAGCAGGTGGCAAATCAGTTTCTTGCTGCCTCAGGAAAGCAGATCTCCCAAAAAACTGCTGCCAGACGTTTGAGGGGAGGAGGACTATTCGCACGCAGACCTGTTGTGTGTGTCCCATTGACCAGACAGCATCGTACCGCCCGTTTGCAATGGTGTCTTGAGCATCACAATTGGACTGAACAGGACTGAGCATACGTACTATTCTCAGATGAGAGTAGGTTCAGTCTGTCATCGGATTGTAGATGCCAACTGATCTGGCGCGAGAGTGGTACTGCTTATCGTCCAGAAAATATCCAGGAAAAGGACCGATATCCGACTTGCAGTATCATGGTGTGGGCCGGCATCATGATCAATGGCCGTACGCGCCTACATGTGGTTGCGAATGGGACTATGACGGGCCAAAGATACATTGATGAAGTTCATTTTCCTCATGTTCGTCTTTTCCGTGGTGCTGTCGGTGATTAATTTGTTTTTATGGACGACAACGCAACATGTCATCGAACACTCGCTGTTCAGGATTAACTAGACAGCGAGGGTATTCAACGTCTCGTATGGCCAACGCGTTCTCCAGATCTAAACCCCATTGAAAATGTCTGGGATTCTTTGGGGAGGCAATTCGATGGTCGAAACTATTCTTTGACAAACAAGAACACCCTCATCCATGCACTCACAGAGAAATGGGATAAATTGCCTCAACAGCTGCTGGATAATGCTGTGCAAATATGGTACGACGTGTGGAATGTTGCATCACACTCCACGGTGGACATATCCCGTACTGATACCTTTCTTTAAGGTGCCTGCTGACTTTTAGATGCATTGTTCCACTTCTCCGTACGCAGATCAAATGTTTTTTTTTCCCTTTTAGATGTTTCAAAGCTTTTGTACTTTCCAGAACAATAAATATTCTTTATTCTAATGGCTGAACAGTGTGGCAACTATATTTTATCCTACTAGGCCTCATGTCTCGCTTAATGTTATGCTACATAGTAATTTGTGATCTGTCCTTATCAATTGTCCAGCATTGTACATATATATATATTTATCATTGTTCAATAATACTCATTTTTATCTTTATATTGATCACTATATCATTTAGCTGTTACATTTAATACATTATACATTGCCATTTTATACATGAAATTTATTTGTATAATTATGTTTTCTCATCTTAATTTTATTTATAAAAAAATGAAATTCCTTACTATAATTAAAAAAAATACCTATGAATGGAATCCACTTTTTCATGATTTTTTTCTAATCTTAAAAGTTTTATACATCTAAAGAGTTTCATAAAAAAGAAGATTGAAATATTGTAAGCATACATTGGGCGTATATGTTTTAAAACTAAATTATTATCCTTTAAAGATTTCTTGATGTTCAAAAGTGCACTCTCTATATATAGCCTCTAAATAACAGTTATATGCTTCCTATGTTTCTTTCTATGACATACATTCAATTTTATAAGACAAAATCATGAATAACGAATGCAAAAATAAAAAAAATACAACATTTTACTTTAAAGAAAAAACGAAGGTAATGAAATTTATTTTTAAAAAGATTCTTTTGACGTAATATTGCATTACTCATTGATAAATTTTATTTTGCATGTCAGAATTTCAAATCATATAGAAATATTAAGAAAAACCTCTAATATATAAACTTTTAATCAACCCTCTAACTGGATACCTTCCTCCTGAAAAGTTATTCCGAAAGCGTTTAACTCTTATTTTGCGATTCCCTTCAAAAATGCAACATACTTCTTTCCTTTCCCCCTTTTAGAACTTGGGAGGTTGAACGGGGACAATTTTACGACCCAGTTCGGTTTCTTTGTAAAGTAAGAACCAAGAGATCAATCGTTTACAGCTAGCTGTTAAGTTACCTTGAGCGTATTTGCCTTCTTTGAAAGCGTAGTGGAATTAGGTGTTTCTTTCTCCTATATGTTCAGTCACAGTAAAATTAAAAAATGAAAGGTAAAAAAAAGAGGAAAAAATGAAATAAATAGTATGTTAAAAGTTGAAAAATAATTATATTTTCTTCACAGAAAATTTATTTTTCTGTCATTTTTTTTAATATATATATTTATATATATATATATATATATATATATATATATATATTTGGTATTGCGATTTGAACCAGAAAAAAGCATCCTGTATTCATTTTAGAATACAGCTCACTTTCCTGTTTTTTAAAAAAGTAATGAGGTAAAAAGAGGAAAGGCCCTATCTCATTTTTAAACAATAACACAATAAATATTACATACGTTGATTATATTTATGAAATAAAACCGATCTTTCTCTATTCAGTTATATTTTTAATTTAAAATAGCATAAAAAAGGAATACTTTTAATTTATTTTAACTAAAATCATATAAAAGATATTTTTATGTTAACTGAATATTTTTCGGAAAAAAATTATATTTTCCTTCCTAGTGTTCCCTTTTCGAACTTATTGTATTAAATAAAAATTCCTTTTCTACATCGGCATTTGTGATGGACATAACACACATTCAGTCAATAATTTTTAATTTTAATGGGGGATATACGTCTTCAAATGCGCATGAAAATACTTCTAACCATTTTCTACTCAAGTTAAATTTAATATCTTTCTGTTTCTTTTATTACAAGAAAAAATGCCACACATCGATAACTACATTTTCACACAATTCAGTCATTACAAATTCTATTGTGAGAAAAGTTCTCCCTAATTAATTTTGTCTTTCAAAACAGTACACTTAAAACAATTTTGTTCAGTGAAGTTAACCGACAGTTCCACAATGTATTCATACCAAATTTTAAAAACAAATTTAACACTTGGAAATCTATCCAGTATTAAATTTTTCAGTATACACAAATATTTTCTGCTGTAGGGAAGATATAGTATGAGATGTGGTGTGCGGTTATAAAAGAATGTTTTCGTACGTGTAGACTAATTTTGAAAATTTAAATATCACTGAAGCTGATTATATAACTGCAAATGAGCCTTATTTTTATGTGTGCTGGTATCAAAGTAAAACACTTTACAATATTAAACAGCCTATGGGTTTATATTCAACATCAAACTATTCGCAAAATGGCTTACAACTTCTATTCAAATAGTAAAGAAACTGAAATATAAATTTATCTTACTGCAGTCAAAAATATTCATAATATGTAAACATCCTATTCCTCCACTTATATTTCAGTACATTTTAAAAACTGTAGCTGAATGCAATTTTTTATATTTATAAACGAGGCGTAAAAGCTCACACAGTCGTAAAAATGTCTTTATCATTTTTAAATACACTATTATAAAACGTATATGGATTGTAAGATAAGTCGTAAAATCCTAAAAGCTTTTAGAGGAGCTAAAAACATGTAATTTTGGATTGATAAAATTTTTAATATAATACACAAATATACATGTTATTAAGAAAATACATTTGAAAAATCAAACTTCCTTCTGAAATAAACGTAATTGAAAGAAAAATGTTTAATTGCAAATGAGTGGAAATACATGTTTATCTAAGGGGTATTCCCAAAGTGAGGTAATCCTCAAACTTAAGACTAAAACTCAGAAGCACAACAATCCATGAGGGCCAGGAACTACTGTGCCCATCATAATACACGTGACCATTGGACGCTGAGGTGCATGAACAGATGTCCCGATTTGGTGGTCTGTCTGAAGAGAGACCTTCAGTGTTTAAGACCCGAAGCAAGCTTGGTACTCATTTATCGACCCAATGTAGCGGGGATGAAAGGCAGAGTCGACCTTGCGCAGCCCATTAATAGAACCCCAGACTTGTGGTGTGGAAGCACCACTCGATCCTATTCGGTGAAAAATAAAATTTAATGTTAGAATCTTATATAAATCCCTAATGAATGAGGGAGTCCAAAATTTTTTTTTCATGTAAACTGTTTAGACGGAAATGGTTAATTATGAACATTTCACAAGTTGCATAACTTAAAATTAACCGTTATAGTTTACATAAATTTTTAAGGGTACAAAAGGTGTATTTCGGCTGCTCGAAATAATTTTAAAAGGAATACGGTTACGAAAAAGTAGTACAAATCTATCTAAAGTAGTGTTGGTTACCTTAGATATTGTCAAACACAACAGTGTATTGGAAGCCAATTCCAGAATTCGTTGTTATAAAAATGTATGGAAAATTACAAGATTTATTTTTGCATTTGTAATTTATATATATATAATTTTTCCTGGGAGCTTTAAAAGCTAGAGCTGCATCCATCAAAACCGCGGTTCTCTCTCTGTTTTTCCAGGTCGTCACTGACTAAGACGGCTCTGCCATAGTAAGTGAAAATGCCGGATTTTTTTTTGTCAAGATCATTTTATAGCAGACTGCATTTTTCATGTATTTTAGATGGTCGTTTTATATTTTCTACATCAATATCTAAATGTCTGAATTTAAAATTACTTAAAATTCTTGACATTCGCATCAATGACCAATATAATTTTTATTAGTATATGAATGTGTCATCAAACGATTACATGACTAATATTAACACATTATTTTTTTAACCATTTAATTAATTGTAAATATAACATAACGTACACAAATTTTCTGAAATTTAAAATAAATATTTCGAAACCTACTTCAGATATACTCAAGTTTTTTTATTCCTACGCTTTAGCTTCTGAGTTTTGCTTCTATGTAAGAATTTATATATTGTAATTGTATATTCATCAATTTTTTTAGTATATTTTTTGCTCCTTGCATGCGGTTTTTAACTGAATTGTATGGAATCTTCGAAATATATTAAAAGATACCAAAGAAGCTATATAATAAAATTTGAAATTTTTATTATACTCAAACAATTGCTAAAACTTATGGTAAATAATTTTTAACTGCGCGATGCATTTCTTTTTCGAAATTTCAAATGGAATTTCTAACATAAAATTTCTAGCTTTATAAGGTCGAGATTTCAAAAAATATCCAGATTTTAATTACTTATTCAGTTAGCCTTTAAAAAGATAAATGTTGAGGTATTTTATATAAATAGATATTTTTGAACAATATATAATTCGAATGTTTTTCAATAGCTCGAATTTAAAATTGATTTTTATGTTTATTTATATGCATAAATGTCTACTGTAAATTTTTCCGTCTATTTTTGATTACCATTTATTCAAACATTCTAGTTATAAAAATAATGTGTGAAAATCTTCATTCATGTTGTCTTTGACGTAAACTGAAGTTCAAGCACATAAATTCAAATATAATTCGGTGTATTTTAACAATATATAACCAGGCACACACACTGTACTTAAACTTCCCTGAACACTTACGCTTTGAAATCTAAAAAAAAAAAAAAACTAATAATTCTTAATTAGTTTTTTGTTTCGTTTTTATTTTTATCAAAGTGTAAGAAAATGTTTCAAATGATTTGATGAAGTTTAAATTTATTCATTTTTAGTGGTTGGAAAATTGAAAAGGTTCCAAATTTTAAAGAGTTTGGTGTTTTATTAATTTTTTCGGTATCTTATAATAAAATAATCATGTTTCAAAAACTGAAAGCTTTGGTTAAAATAAGAAAATGAAGCGAAATAATATACTTAAAAAAAGATAATTTGTCTAACTATATAAAATAGCAGATTGCCCTGACACGCCCCAACTTGTTACATTTTGAAATTAATATGAAACCAAAAGGGAATTGTAACATATTTTACTTATGCGTTGAGACTTTTGGAAACTTTTAAAATACAAGCTAGCAAACAAACACTTCTTGGGTTCTAAAGAAATTTCTCTCCGATTTTTACGAATGCCCCATTGTCAAAACACGGGTTTCCCTGCGAGCCATAAAACTGCTGCTGTGTTGCTTCCTCCGTCCCTCATTATCTTTCAAGATGTTAAGGGGTCATATACCTTTTAAAATTTCCTGAAAATCGATTTTTTTATTATCATTTTATTTTATAGAGTAAACCTTTCTGAGTGTTCTGAAAGAAACCGCATGCAGATATTCCCAATAGAACGGACGTTATTAAGAAAATAAAAAGAGTAGAAAAGGCGATTTACATATTGTTTACATTTTGGCTCCAGGGTGACAGCTGTCATGTCGCTGGTGACAGCTGCGTTTCTCTGTTTCTAATATTTTCATTCTAATTATTATCAAATGCTTGAATCTAAGCCTCAAATATTATTTTGTTGTTCTGAATATTAACTACAACTTCTACTAACTTTATAAACTTCTACTTCTACTTTGTTTTGATAAAGTGAATCTTGAATTTATACTCGCTCGTTTTTGATCTTCATACTGTATCTTATTCTAAGATAAGTTTTAGAAAAAGTATTATTTTTTTATAAACTATTGAAGAATGAATTCGACTGAATCTGCTAAAAGACGTCCTAAGAAAAGGAAGTTTACTGGTAATATGCATACGAGATGCAAAGCTGTACACAGTGTGGATGAATCACTAAACAACAGTGCATCTGGAAAAAAAAGATTCGGCTGCAAGATGTTCATTCATCTTTTATTGAACATGATGACTGTTTTGATGGCTATAGAGTGTTTGATAAAACTATCATGTTTACAAACATTCAAAACTTTGCTTCTTGCAAAAATGTGGTCCTGTTATTAAATTATCAGAAAAATGTGTTTAGTGTTTGTCTAGTGTTTTTCGATTGAATGCAAGAACTGTAAAGACTTGTGTTCGTTTAGAAATTCAAAAATGCTGGGTAAAGGAAAAATATTCCAGAAATAAACAGACGTTTTGTATACGCAATGAGGACAATTGGACAGGGTCATACAGCAATGACAACTTTCTGTGGTGTCATGGACTTTCCTCCTCCAGTTGCTGAAAAATCCTATAATAACATTATAAACAAACTACAATTGTGTAGTAAAGAAGTCGCAGAAGCTTCAATGCAAAGTGCAGCTTTGGAAGAGGTAACTTTGACAAATTCTTCCGATATAATAATTAGTGGAGATGGAACATGGAAAACCCGTGGCTATTCTTCTCGTGTTGGTGTGTGTGCTGTTATAGGAGACAAAACAGGAAAGTGTATTGATGCGGAAGTGATGTCTTCTTTCTGTAAAGGATATGATTCTTGGAAACGACAAAGGGGTCACCTGCTTACAAAAAGTGGAAAATTCTTCACGTTAAAGAATGTTTGAAGAATCACAATGGTTCAGCTGGCATGATGGAGACTGTGGGAATGGTTCGTATATTTCAGCGTTCATTAAGTCATCGTTCTGTGAGATATACATCTTACATCGGGGATGGCGATTCCAAAACATTCTCATCTCTTACTGCATCCAATCCGTATGGAGAAGATATCACAGTTTCAAAAATTGAATGTGTTGGACATGTTCAAAAAAGAATGGGAACTCGTTTACGAAAATTAAAACAAATGAGCTCCAAACTCAGTGATGGGAAGTCGATTGGGGGAAAGGGAAGGTTGACCGACAGAATGATCGACTTAATTACAACGTACTATGGAAATGCAATCCAACAAAATAACACATGCCTGTCAGATATGCGAAAAGCTGTTTGGGCTGTATATTTCCATATACGTTCAAGCGACGAAGAACCATTGCACAGTTTTTGTCCCGTAGGTCCTAATTCTTGGTGTAAATATCAAAATCAAGTAGTAGAGGGCAGTGTGGAAACTTTTAGACACAGTAACAAATTGCCAGTGGCAGTAATGGATGCCATAAAACCTGTGTTTAATGATCTATCACAACCTAAACTTCTACAAAAATGTCTAGGGGGTAAAACCCAAAATGATAATGAATCCATTAACTCATTAATATGGAAATTATGCCCAAAAACTTTAGGTTGTGGTAGAAAGATTGTTGACATATCTACAAATGAGGCAATTGTCATTTTTAATGATGGCAATCAAGGCAGACTAAAAATTATGCAATCGCTTGGTCTGACTGTTGGTCAATTTGCACATAAATTTGTTACACATGTAGATATAAAAAGAATTCAGACTGCAGAAGTACATTTTAATCTCCACACAAAAGAAGTACGACAGGCTAAAAGAATGCAATTTAAAACTACTTGTAAGAAATTAACTGAAAAAGAGGGAACATCATATGCATGTGGCGAATTTTAGCATTTTAGAATCATAGTAATACACTGCATTCATATCACAAATTGTTTAATATTTATAATAAGTAGTTGTTAATTAAGGTATTGATTGTTTTTAAGTAATATTTATAAATTTTTAACTTTATTTTGGAGAAATGAATCACTTTGTTGCATTTTGATTATTTTGTAGCTTTTGATATCGTTTCGATGCTTGTACTGCATTGGTATAATATATGTTTTTAGTTATAATAATTTTAATAAATTGAAGTTTATTGACTAAAAAAAATTTCACATTAGTTTTAATTTAAATTTAGTTGTTGTTTGAGTAACCAGAATAATATATATATAAAACTGTGGTAAATTTTACGTTTGATGTCAATTTTCTCAGAACGTCATTTTTACTCATTACGCGCATGATATTTTCAAAAACCGTGCCATGGAAAATGATAAAATATTTACTGTAGATTCTGATCATATCTGTACTTAAAATAACGAACCAGTTTGAATTTTTAATGAAAAAATTTAAAATTACAAATATAAAATAGCAAAAATTTTTAAAAATTTTATAGTTAAATTTTAAATTGTTATAGTTTACTAAAAATTTTAAATCAGTGTTTCATGCTTCGTCATTTTAAAGATAACACAATTTCCAACACTTAGCAAAAAATTTCATCAAAAATATTGGTAACTTTTTTTTTTTTATAAAGCTGCGCGTAATGCATATCACTTGCGAAAAGAAAACAAAAAATTTCTTTTGTAATTATCTAATTAAAAATTTATCCTAATTAGCAGTGTGTTTGTTGGTTATGTTTTAAGTAAAGTAATATCTATTTGTTTATTCCTCCAAAATTTACATTCCAGGAAACAATGATAAAAAAAATATAGAGCTTTAAAGAGCTCACTATTTTTAACCATTTTCAACTTTTTAAAAGGTATGTGACCCCTTAAACCTTAAAAGGGGGAAAGGATTTCAGAAAAGTGCGGCTAATCCGCTTTTGAAAACGTTACTTGAAGGCAGAAAAATCCGTGCAGTTGATTTTCGAAGCATCTTTACACTGACGGAATTTTCCGTGCTATCCGGTTAGAGGGTTAATGTTATTTTTCTGAACAGCAAATTTGTTGGGTGCATAAACTAAGAAACACACTTAAGTGGATTTTTCAAAAAATACTGATCCATAGTTATTGAAATGTTTGTAATGTAAATAAGTTGGTTCAGATTTTGCTACTTTGGATTCGAGTGTCTTAAACTATATAGTTGACATTCGTAAAAGTCCTCCTGAAAAAGATGCATACAGTGCGCTTAAAAATCGTCTTATCGACCATTTTGCAGAATCAGAGCCGAGCAGATTAAAAACCCTATTTCAAGACATGACCTTAGGGGATAGGCGGCCATCCCAAATATTACAAGAAATGCGTATTTTAGCTGGAAATAAAATCACTGAAGAATGTTTGAAAGTCCTATGGCTGCAACGCTTACCTGTCGCTATGCAGTAAATTATTTCTGTTAGCTGTGATGATTGGACAGGATTGAGACTAAGGAGGCCAACAAAACAAATATAGTACCTGGTTTTCCCGTTAATGAAGTTTCGCACGAACAAAAATACCATTTTCGCTAGGGAATTTGAGGCTCTAACTTTAGAAGTCACAACTTTAAAAAGAACAATCGAATGATTTGTTAAAAGTAGAAATCACAGTTTTAGTAGACAGCGCCGTAGAACTTTTCCCAAAAGACGAAATTCTACTACTAGTAAAGATGGTGAAGAATTATGTTGGTATCAACGTCATTTTGGGTACTAAGGCTCACAGATGCTTAAAGCCTTCTAACTTTCAGGAAAACTAACTGACTTATCTGTTTCGGTGACGACAAATATTAGCTGTGGTGTTAGTCGTTTGTTCATTTATGATAGGTCTTCCCGCTTTCGATATCTGATCGATAGTGGCGCCTTCATTTCTGTTTTTTCCAATTTATCTTACAAATATGAAAAAGGTTAATGAACCGGATTAGTTAATCCCATTGGCTGCTAACGGTACAAAGATTTCCTCATATAGGGCTAGATGTTTGACTTAAGATCTAAGACTTAAAATAAAATTTAATTGGTCGTTTCTAATTGCACGCTTCTCAAGCCATTTTAGGAGCTGATTTTTTGGAAAAGTTTGGAATTTTAGTAGACGTTAAAAATCCTCGAATTATACACTGGCCTCAAAAAGTTAAGGTACAACATGTTTTTCGAAACTCACCATAAAAAAAATGGCAGTAACAATAAAATGCATAGTTTACATGAATGATAATAACGAACTTTAAAAACATTAATGCAAAAACGATTGCTACAACTTTTATTTTATAGAAAAGAACGTATATTTATGAGTGAGAGAAAAATATGCAAATATCAAGCTTTCGTACTTTTGTGTGTAAGTTGTGTTGATTTTCAACAGTTGTTGGCAGTTTCGGTGACAATAGTCAATAGAGTTTAGAAAATGTCTCAGAGACGTCGTTTACCCAATTCGTTAAGGTGGCGGGCAGTTGGATGGATGGAAATGGGATTGTCGCAGGCTGATGCTGCTAGACGTCTCAATGTGTCTCGTAGTGTTGTTCAGCGACTTTGGGATCAATACCAATCCGAAGATTCTGTGTCCAGAAGACCTGTTCCAGGCCGACCACGAGCTACAACACCTGCAGAAGACCGTTTTCTAGCTCTTTCGGCACGAAGGAGAAGAACCACTACTGTGCCGCAGCTCGTTGCAGACCACTTTCAAGCATCAGGAAGAAGAATATCCGCTACTACGGTGCGAAATCGTCTTCATAATGCAGGTCTGTATGCAAGAAGACCAGTTGTGTGCGTTCCCCTCAACGGACTACAGCGAAGGAACCGCTTATGCTGGGCAAGAGAACATGTTTCTTGGACGCAGCAACAATGGGCTTCTGTGCTGTTCACAGACGAGTCCAGATTTACAATGGAGAGTGATTCAGGGCGTCTACTGATCTGGAGGGAACAGCGCACTAGATACCATCAATCCAACACTGTTGAAAGACACAGTTATAGAGGTGGTGGAATCCTGGTTTGGGCAGGGATCTCGCTCGGTGGCTACACTGACCTGCATGTGTTCCATGGAGGAACCGTAACTTGTCTTAGATATCGGGATGAGATCCTTGATCCATATGTCCGCCCATATGCTGCTGCTATTGGTAACGACTTCATTCTGATGGATGATAATGCACGACCTCACCGAGCTCGGATTGTTGAGGAGTATCTGGAGGATCACGGTTTGGAACGAATGGAATGGCCAGTTCGATCTCCAGACCTGAATCCGATAGAACATCTTTGGGACTATCTTGGCAGAGAGGTTGCTGCTTTAAATCCTCCTCCAAGGTCGTTACATGAGCTGAAACAAGGCTTACTCTGTGTCTGGTCTTCGCTTCCTATTCCGGTGTCCGACAACTTAATAAACAGCATGGGAAATCGATGCCGCCAATGCATTCAAGTTAGGGGTGGACACATTCCTTATTAGAACCCATTTTTGTATTGTTTTTATGCCATTTTACCACATAACACTGTGATGTGCTGTTTTTCCAAGAATGGACTTTTCCGCAGATATTGCTTTTTTTTTTGTTATAAATCGTTTTTGCAATACACTTATACAAATTTCTATGACGCATTCAATAAAAAACTATTTAATGCACATATCCACCAAATTTTTTGTTTCTACATTCATTCATTTGCAAATTAGACACAAAAACCCGGTTGTACCTTAACTTTTTGAGGCCAGTGTATATCGATTGTTCATTTTACAACAAATCCCACGGTACTGTTATAAGTGAGCCACGATCGCGGTTGACTTTAATGTCCTGCCGTGGAAAATACCAAAATTTATTAAATAAATATCAAAAAATCCCTACTTTCAATTTGAAACGTTCGTCTGGACATTCACCAGTGACCCATTGCATTCTTACCAAAGACCCTCCTGTTGCTAGTAAGGCGAGGAGATTATCTCCTTAAAAATTGGAAGCCGTCAAGAAAGAGTTTAAGTCTCTGATTGCACAGGGAAGATGTAAGCCTTCGAATAGTCCCTGGTCGAATCCCATACATTTGGTTCCTAAAAAGGATGGCATTTTCAGGATATGTGGTGATTATAGAGGTTTGAATTCAGTTACTATTCTAGACCGGTATCCCATTTCCCACATACAGGATTTTACGCACTGCTTAGATGGTAAATGCGTGATTTTCTGACTGGATTTAATTAAAGCATACCCTCAGAGATCACTGTTGAAAAATATGATATTCCCAAGAAAGCTGTTATAACTGCAATAGGTCTGTTTGAATACAATTTTATGACATTTGGTCTTGTTAATGTTGCCCAGACTTTTGAAAGGTTTATAGATCAGGTACTCAGGGATCTCGATTGTTGCTGTTTTGCCTGTATTTATGATGTTCTCATTGCGTCTGACAATGAAGAATCTCATTTACGGGAGCTAGAGCTCGTTTTCAAACGATTTGAGGAATTCAATATTAAGTTGAATCTTGGTAAATGCGGGTTTTGTAAAAGTGAAATATCATTCTTGGGATTTCTGTTATCGACAGATGGATTAAAACCACTGCCTGAAAAGGTTGACGTTTTACTGAATTATCCTTTATAAAAAATTGGTTCCAATTTAAGGAGGTTTTGGGCCATGATAAATTTTTAACATAGATTTATTCCTCAAAGTACTGAAATGCAAATTTCGTTACATTTGTTACGTAAGGGAAGAAATAAGAAAAATGACACATCTCTTGTGGTTTGGGATAAGGATGCAACTAAAGTTTTTGAATACATGTAAAAGAAGTTTGATTGATGTTGCTACATCGGTTCATCCTCTTAAAAATGCAACTTTACTTTGATTGTCGACGCAAGTGATTTGGCTATTGGCGGTGATTTGCAACAGGCTACAAATGGTTCGATACAACCTTTGGCATTCTTTTCTCGGAAATTAAAATCACCTTAATCGCGTTACAGTACGTACGATCGTGTATTGTTGGCTATCTATTCTTCCCTCAAATACTTTAGGCATATGGTGGAAAGTAGACAATTTATAGTTTTTACCGACCATAAACCCCTTATTTTTGCATTGAGTCAAAAGGTTGATAAGCTTCCTCCTCGTCAACAAAGGCATTTATAATTTTACGGACAATTTACAACTGATATTAAACATATTACAAGTTCTAAGAATAGTGTTGCAGATGCATTATCGCGTATTAATAAAATAGTATTCCCGAGTAAAATTGATTTTGATGCAATGGCTAAGGAGCAGCTCGGTGATGTGGGCATGCATTCTGAACTTCTAAAATTTAAAGTTGAAGCTAAACAGATAACTTTGGACTCTGGATCATCAACGCTTAAACGAGAGTTATATGTCCTATTGTCCCAAAAACTCTCTGATGTAAAGTGTTTGATGTATTACTTGAGAATATACACACCCTGGTGTACGTGCAACGTCCACCTAATGTGGAAGCGTTATTTTTTGCCTTCGCAACGTAAAGACTGTGCGAATTGGACAAAGTCGTGTTTACTGTGTCAACATTCTAAGGTTCCGCGACATGTTCACGGGCCTGTGGGTAATTGTGACTTGCCACTGCATAGATTTCGTTTTATCCACATTGATATTGTCGACTACGCTTTTTATTTAACATTTAGTGATACGTATAGCATATGGGCCGATACATTTCCAATGACTAATCAAACAACTGAAACACTCGCAGAAACTTTCTTTTCTGGTTGAATTTCACGTTATAACATTCTCAAATCTATCGTTTTAGACAGAGGTAGGAAATTCGAAAGTGACTTATTTTACACTTTATCAGAACTCTTGGGTATTAAAAAGAGAAGAACTACCTCATATCATCCCGCTTCTAACGCAGTGTTTCTCAAAGTGCGGGTTGCACCCTCTGGGGGGCGTGATAATCCTACAAGGGGGGCTTGAGCATATCGAAAATTTAAAGAGTTTTGTTAAAAAAAAATAACCGGAAAGAGAAGTAAAGCAAAATATATTCTTCCATAATAAAAAAGGTCCCAACAACACTGATATAATATATGTGTAACATCTGGTGTTTATACGTCATCAAATAGATATATTTGATCCCAAAACCAAATTAAAAGAAAAAAAACATTTTGTTTAATTTGCTGTATTTCCTCAATGAGAGATTTTTTTATTACGTTTTAACATAAAATATTACTCGTTAAAAGAAAAAAACGAAACCCAGACACTGAGAAAAATTCTAAGAAGATAAACAATTCATCACTGTAGTTATTATTGAAATACTGTACATTAGTTGTAGAAAAAGAAAAGGAAGACATGATTCACTTTTCAACCAGGCAGCATAATGATTCGATGATCATTTGATTACGTTTGTTTTTCGCTTAGGGAAATTGTAAATAAAGAGTTTTACGATATTTGGAAATTAATTGATTGATTTGAAGGATTATTTGGCCAAGATTTATATTTTTAAGAGTTTTCTCAAACATATAACGCATAGTGAAAAACGTCATAATCCTTTTTAGTCCATCCGTATTTTTTTCTGAATACACTTTTAACCCGGGAGCGGTGGCACGGGGCATCTGTGATCTATATTGAAGAAAGTTGAAAATGATCAAGCAACAGAAGAACCTGCTGTAAGAATGCATATTATTCATGATTAAGAAACGTGATGAATATGAAACGAAAGGAAAATTTTCAAATGTTCCTAAAGAACTCTATCAACTTAAAATATGAAACCATAAGTGTACCACAAGATTCAGTTCGCCTTGTCAAAAAGACACAAGAATGAAAACGTTCAACTTGTTACTTATTGATCACCAAAGGTGTCACGAGTTCAACCCCAGTACCACAAAAGACCTGCCGTGTAGGGGAGAGATTCACGTTATATCTATCAAGAGCTCAAACGTCATCTTGTTGGAGTGGTGTGGTAGTTAAAAGAGGCCAGCTCAAGTATCGTCCTCGTCACTTGGTCATGGTTCAAAATTACGAGGTCCGTCTCCAAAAGCCCTCGTGTAGCTTAACACAGTGCGACGTTAATATTCACTCACTCGATGATGAAAGCTCATTAAAACAACAATAACATGAACAAAATGTGGCAGCTCTGCCAGAAAATAACATTTTTGTAATATTAGTGAAACGTGTCTCTGATTTGCGTCCTTGATTAAGGTATTGCACTTTTCAATCATTTTAGTTCAGTTTTCTTGGATTTTTTCTCAAATCAGCAAAGAAAATTGAATAGTCCTTGAAAGCCAGTAAGTATGCTTTCTCCTAATTAAATTATTCATGGTAATTCCGATTTGTATCATGTACAGTAAAAATAATTAAAAACAAATTATTGGGGTGATTGAGTTGCTTCGCACTACCATTAGCATTAGTATTGAGTGCGCGTCTGCTCCTGGGTTAAAACATTTCGAAGTCTTATCGCTTTAAATATTAAAAAGTAACACAATTATTCTTCATCGGAATTTTATATTATGTTTCATTATTTAACATTAATTCTAAATGCTAATTCTGTGAGGTTTAAAATTACAGTTCCTTTAAACAGTTATTTACAATTATAGCATTATCTAAAAAAAATCATTTTACATTTTTGTATAAAATCTCGTGCACGCAGTTTTACTCTCCTTACAGTTCAGCTGTTTAATCAAGAATAATGTTTTCTTTTTATAAAAAATGAACTCCTGCGAAGAGCTGGTGTTTCAGCCAGTATACGTTTAATGTATCAGTACTGAAGAAGATATTTTATAAATAATTTCTTTATACTAAATTAAGAACAAGTTTAGTAATTATTAGTGACTTCCATGGGCTGGTCTTGTAGAGCAAAGTTTTTCTCAAAGGAAGGTTTAATACCAGAAGTTGACACTGTAAAGTTATTTTTCTATATTTAGCTGATATCTATATTTTGTCTTCAAAGCAGTCACCGCAAAAAATCCGGTTTATCAAAGGTAGGATGTTGAAAATGGTAATAGTGCTTTTGTTTTCCGTGCAGGAAATTCATCCTCCATTTCTACCCAAAATTCAAAGCGCGATTTATTACAAAATTGCCTTTTAATTTTTTACTGAATGTGAAAATATTTCTTCTTCGGAAGTTTAGAGCCCTTCCAGAGTAACTTGGAATAGATGCTTAATCCAATCGTAACTTGCTACCAAGTTTTCCTCATCCAGAAAATAATTTTTAAAATTCTTTGCCAACGTAGCTAAATGATTTTACATGGCTTTAAAAACAACTTTCACATATTGTTCTTCAGATTACAAAGTTTTAACACATAATGGGCTGGGCTTTTTTTCCCATCATTTTCTTCAGTAGTGGTAAATCCAAAATGTATTTTTGAGAATATTGCCTTGATTTAATTTTAGGAACCATGCTAGTCTGTGTAATTGTTGATCTTTTATTATCGTCGAATGTTTGCTTACGACTTAAAAATGAAGGTATGATTTTGTTTTAATCTACTGCCGTATATATTTAATTACCGTGAATTACAATTAACGTGCTGAGTAAAAAATGTACATTCAAGCTAGATTCGGTAGCTATAGAAGTATCGAGTCAACCAAAACTGACTGGAATTGTACGAGGAAAAACATTTTTACATGTTTTGCGCAGACGTCCGATAGGTTGCCCAGACTCTCGCAAAAGTACCCGTTAATGCCAGATGAGATGGATATGATAGACAGCAATATAGACTAGACTATTTTTCTAATAACATTTGAACTTTGAGAAATGGATACTGAAGGAAAAAAATCTTTAATTAAATATATCATTTTGCGATCCGTTCCAATTTAAAAAATTAGAGAAAGAAAAATAATATAATAATAAGTAAGTAATATATAATTTAAGTAATTTTCTTAAAATATATATTATTTTAAAGTTAGACAAACATAATTTAATATACTTATCGTATTAATTTGTACGGTTTATATTTAAGATCGTATTGCAAATTTAGTGTCTTTCTTTCAAAGTGCGTTTTTATTGCAGTAAATATATTAATGTTGTACAGGGGGCGGGCGCGACAAAAATTATGATTGAAAATTGGGTCGCCAGTATTGAAAGTTTGAGAAACACTGCTCTAACGGCATAATTGAACGCAATAAAGTGTCTGGCAGCAGAAAAATGGGTATAGACTCTTCCAGCAGTTTTGCTAGGGATACAATGTGGCCTTAAAAATGATTTAAATTGTTCTGCAGCAGAGCTGGTATTCGTAAACACTCTCCGTTTACCTGGAGAATTTTTTAGGTCCAATTCTATGAATTTCCAGATGCTGGCCCAAGTTTTTTTGTAAAATTTACGTACCCATATGCAAGATATATAACCCACTTTGGTTTCTAGAAACTCTAAAAGTAACATTTTTATCCACAAATCTCTTCCTGATTGTTCCCACGTTTTTGTTAGACAAGATTGTGTCAGACGATTACTCCAACAGCCATATGAAGGTCATTTTGAAGAAATTTCCGGTAATGATAATTTTTACTTTTTTAATCAAAGGCAAAAAGAGTGTCATTCAGTTGATTGTCTGAAACCTGCTTTTATGAAAATCGCACAAATAAAGTCAGTTCTCATTGCCAGTCCAGATCCACCCAGGATAGTCCAGCGCAGGCCAATACTACGACCTGGTATGACAGACGTGTGAGATTCCGTCTTTCCATCTTGTCGAGGCAACCGTCCTCAACGGATTCGGAGGGGGAGGGATGTGGTAACTCTGCGCATGCAAATCATTGCAAGCCACGTGATCTCAAAGTACTATAAATGATCTGTTTGCCAAGAAGGATTAAGCAGTTTGTGTGGCAGTTTCTTGCCAACGTGCACGTTGTCATTTAACCTTCTGTTCTTAATTTTAACTGAACCAAATACCCTTAAAATTTATGTTAATAGTAAATGTTAGTTAGTTTGTTGTTCAATGAAATTTGGTCATTTTTTGAGTCTGGTCCTTTTTTGATACCCAAATGTTAATAAAAATATATTTAAGAGCATTATTTGTATAAAATTATATCTAATGCGGAAAGCATTACTTAGACAAGCATCACTATACCCTTCGGAGATCAAAAATCCATGTACAATAATAATGCAATGGAACACCCAAAATAAAAATTTACACTAAAAAGTTTGAAGTACAAATAATAATTACCTAAAGAGGATACAAGTTATTAATAAAGAAGTAAAAACAATACCATGTATGTGATCCGTTTAAAAATTCTCTAGCATCACATCAACTTAAAAAAAAATCTGAGAAAGGGCTGAGCAGATGAGAAGATGCCATACGTTTAACACCACACTGCTGCCACAAAAGAAAGGGATGGCTAGCACTCTCAACTATTTGGAAACCGTGGTGATGCACATATTAACAGCCATGCATATCAGCTTGACAAAAGGCAGCTACATAGTTGCGTCTCAGGTAGTTTGGGAGACTAAAGATACTACTCTTCGAGAGTTTTTTCTCTCTTGCTCTTTCATTTAGTATTGGCTTATCTCATAGCCATGAAGTTTATATTGATTCCTTAAAAATATTATTGAAAGTATTATACTATAAATACAATAGATAACACTCACCCGCGTGATCAGGTTTCCTGCTCAGATAACTATACTAGTCCAAAAATGAAGTGTCAAAATGGCACACATATAATGAGTTTTAAAAGGAATATGATTTCTCTCGGTATCAATACAGTCTCACAATTACCTCTCATACTTTTTACGACACCATTTATGAGATATTGGCACATTGCAACCCAACCAACCAAAACCCACTTTTTATTTCGAGCAGTATCCTGCGAAAGAGCTGGTGAGATGCAATAATTCTTCCAAGAGCGTACTAGTTATTTTCTAAGGGATTCTGGTCCTATTGTCTGGCTAGTTATGCCATATACTTAATTCAAACAATCATTGCATGTTTTCTAACATTAATCTCGACATATTTGTCGAGTAGCGAAAACCTATGTGGATGTGCATTGTAACTTCCGTCTAAATGAACTAGATGCTTGCTGCTAACGCGCGCGCGCTTGGGAAACTTACTTCGTAGATCTAAAATAGAATATTTCTTTCTCGAAGCGGTCTAGATGTTTATGTAAAAGTAGTGCAACAATGGGTATTCTTCAAGCATGTGCTAAATCTCACCGTAACATTACAATTTATAAAATAACTAATTGCATGATGTTACAGGAAATCTAACAGCCCACTGATTTTTCTCTTTGCATAAGTGAAGAAATTTATCTATGCTCGAAAACTGAATATTGATTCATTAATGAAGAGACCACTGATACCTTTAAAAAGGGTGTGGTTGACTGCATCATGTGTGTAGGGGGGACTTTTTTTTTTTTTTTTTTGTATCACTTGAGGTGAGTAGGATGCTGATCATTGATATTATGGCATAAATTTTTGGTAAACAATAAGCATAAGCTAGGTAAGCATTATACCCGAAACTAATGTAGTAGCTGTCATCTATTTATTACACTTTTCAGTTAAAGTCAAGTAACAGGCTCCTGGTGTATAAAAGCTCTTGGGTACTTTATAATCCGCAATCTGTATATGATCCCAGCCTTTTAAAGCGAATACATTTTTGCTAACATGAAATTTAGAAGTTATATTAAATATATCAGTAAGGAATCCCCTAATTTTGGACTTCCGGGAAGTGACGAGTAAGGCCCCTAAAGTGTTACCCAATCTCATAAGTCGCACATCATATGACAGTGAAGACGCGACATATTTAACTTACATCATCCTGTTTACATGCTGAATCTAGTTAATGCAGGGTTTGAAACCACGACTCACAAATGCGATTTAATGACTCGAGTTCATGACCACTCTCGCGGTCAATCTATTATTTTGAAAACGGTTCAATAATCTGTTTTGCATTGCCCTTAATCATCAAATGTTGAATCTGTCGCATTGTTTGCAAAATTTAAAAAAAAAAGGTAAGCTCTTAGAATCATGAGTATCAATGAACCTCAGAGTATTTTAGTACTTGTCTTATACATTTGCATATCTTGCAGAAATTAAAAGCGATGTACATAAATCGATTGTACAATAACAAAACTATTTTTATAATGTTTAACATATTTCATTAAAAGCTGTTTTGTAGATCCCTAATTGTCCCCGAAACTGCAATTTATACTTAAATTTTGCACGCCAGAGTAATTTAGGCATTTACAAATTAGTTTCCTATTTTGATAATGCGTTGAACGTGTTTCAGTTTAAAGTTGGAAAATCAGAATTAAAACACTAATGAAATACGTTTTGTTTGTACTTTGGAGTTTGTTCGAAAAATTATTTTATAATAAGGCTTCAAAAAACAGAAAATAGTTTTTGCAAGACCATAGTATTTTAAAATATTGTTTGAATGAATTTTGTACCTCAGTTGTATTTCAACATTAGTTTACCTTATTTTAAATAATTGATTTATGATATTAATAAATAATTACTTAATAAATATTTTTCTATGCTATTAATAAAAGTTAAATGTTTATTTGTTAAAGTGAAGAAGAGAATCAAGAGAGGAAGAGTGTCACGACTTTCTTTTTAAAATTCAAATTTTAGTGAATGAGACATTTTGCTTAATGTCTTAATTAAATTTTAAGTAAACAAATATGGAACATATTTATTTAAAAAAACCTGAAATGTGGAGGAAAAATTATGTCTTCAGTATGAAGTATAATAAAAAAAGGATACATTGTTAGTACAATGAACATAAATAAATGTTTTTAAAATGAGATTAAAGCAACATTCTACTCTAAAGAATAGCTTCAAAGCCTCAGTTTTTCTTTTATTAGTGTAAGGATTGAAAAAGTAAACTAAGATGATAAATGAATAAATTTCGAAATGCATAGTAAGCTATTGATTAAAACGGTGCTATTTTCTATATGTTGATCACATTTCTTAATAATTATGTTGATTTAGGAGATTGTAAATCTGAACGTTACCAAAAATTGTGCGTATGTTACGTTAATTTTTAACAAAAGGATGGCTGTAAAAAATATTAGCATTACGCTATTTCTTTCAATAACTTAACTTTTTTTCTTCTTTTGTAGATAATTTATTACTTTATTAAAAACTGAGATGTATCATGAAAATTAAAACATTATATTTTTTCTAAGAAAGAGTATAGATGTTTTTCCTTAGCCTGCAAATTTAGTTTGAAGAAACAATTGTTTGTTTTTTACTGGAACAAAAAAAGAAGCGAAATTAAACTTATAATTTAATACTTAAGATGTAAACATATATATAAATAATCTTTATAACTAAGTTCTTAAAGTTTTTTTTCCATATACTTTGTTTTATCTTTTCTTTTAAAAATATATAAATAATCCAAAAATTTTATAAACGTGTGGGGGATTTGAATAAATTATTTTTTTTTTTAAATTTTACTATGATTTATCATATTTAAAGAAAACAATATTATTTTCAACCTGAGTATTTAAGATACAAAAATATTACTTTTAGATTTTATATACTTTAAAAGATGGATCCTGCAACATTTAAACATTACTGACTCAGAACAACTTTTGAATTTACATAAAAGGGAGGTTTAACCAGTTTTAAGGAAAGCGAATCTTCCCCCCTCTCCCCTCCGCTTGTAATACAGTGAAGACCTGTGAAATAAAATACATAAAAATTTAAATCCATTAAAAATAAAATTGTAACTCATCTAAAAATGTATTCGAAAATACTTAGGCCATGATGAATCACTTGACAATAAACAAAGCTATTACTAGATCCAAAGATTCAAAAATGTATACAAACTACAAAAGCAAAGCTCAAATTATATAAGAAAGCAAAAAAAGTAAAATTACTTTAGTACAATATTCAAGAACTAAAAATTAAGACTACACAGTACCTTAAAAAGTTCATTAATTACCGATTTGTTTTGCAATTTCTAGTGGTCCATATCATTCAGAAGCTTACCACCAAATTTCAGATCTCTAGGCAAATTAGTTTTTTTAAGATATTTGAAGTTTTATGAGCTTTTAGCGTCCTAAATTGAATTAATTAAAAATATATTCGAGCATTTAGTGTGAAATGGTTATTAATTCCAATTTTCATTACAAAAATAATTTCTGCTTGATTATATTTTGAGTTTTTTTAATTCTCATAATTACTTAAGATTAATTTCATGGGCAATGTTTGCTTTAAAAATAATTTATACAACTTAAAAGCTTTATCATTATTTTTCCCTGTAAAGAAAATGCCATGGCCAAAGCGTTCTCGGGTTGCTGTGAGAATCAATATTTCGAAGTGAGATGGAATACTAATCAAAATGATGTATCTAAAAATCAATCGTCAGCTGATACTGCAGTTAGACTTCCAAATACAAGTATTTAGAATTCAATTGTTGCAAATATAATTGAATATTTCCTTGATGTGTCTCCCAAACTATATTATACTAAACACATTGTAGTACTATATTTTAGTATTTTAGAGTCGTACAAAAAAAAACTAAAACTTCCTAAACTCTGCCCCAATTTAAAATTAAAAAAAATTAACTTTATGAACTAACCTGGCTATTTTTAGCTTATGTTAGTGTCATTATTATTTTATACATAAATACTTTGTGTTTCAAAACTTTTGTGAAAATAAAAGGTTAAGATTAAATGCTGAAAAAACTGTCGTCTGAACAAAAGCTAGCAATATTATATGCAAAAAAATATATTTTGTATTAAAAATATTATTTTCAGCCATATTTAATTAACATAGTGTTTTAATGTAGAACATAAAATTTGAAAATAACTTTTTTAAAAAATTAGAATTTTACGGCCATTGCAAGTTTTTGTTTTATCACTTTAAAGACTTTAAATGCGTTTTTCTCCGACTTTTAATTTTGAAAGTATAAGTGTTTTCTAATCACTAAGGCTTTTTTTTCTGTTCAAGATAGAGCCTTGGAATATTTTGTATGTACTTCCAAACGTATGTTCTATAAAAGTAAGTATAGAATTAGGACTGAGAGAGAGAGAGGGATAGAGATCTAGTTATTTTTTCTAAGATAATGCTAAATTTGATATTTTAAAAATTTTCGTTTTTTTCCCCAAGTTTTTCTAGAAAAATAATTATTAAAAATCAGCAAGGGAATATATATAATTTGAAATCCATACTAACTTTTGTTTGCAATAACCTAAGAAACAATAATAACTTGAAATGATTGTAAAATTTTAAAAATTGAGTATTTTATAAGAGTTTGAAAAACTTCAAAAATGCCTATTTTTTAAAATTGTAAAACATTGGCTGATCCCACACTTACTTTTTACTTACATAATCAGCTTAATATTATCTAAATATGAAATATAAATTATTTTTACTGTAAATGCATTCAAAAAAGTTTCTGAAAAAGTACTGTGTTTTCTTAAAAGCTAGAATTATGGAAGTAAAATTGAGAATAGTTTTTGCACTTGTATACACTATGTCACTAAATATTATAAAAAACAAAAAAGTTTATTAGGATATTTTGAATTTCAAAGCTAGGGAATGGTATATCTGAAATCAGTAGGGAGGTAATTAAATACAAATTATACATGATTAGTTTTTCTATATTCATTAAATAAAAAGTAAACTATTTAACTAAACATACGAGTTTGATCAATTTCTTTTAAATTTTCTTTATGCAGACAACTATTAATAATACTTATTGGGTAATTTTGATAAACGCAATATTTACAGATATTATAATAATTTGTCAATTGTTTTTTTCTCAATTACTTGAAACTAGAAATATGTTACATTTTTATGTAATTTACAAATATTTTGACTCATCCTCATGATTTCACGCACACATGCATTGCAACGTAATTTATTTTCTCTTTTAAATTAAAAAAAATACATGTTTTCAGATTAATTTAAAATTATTTTTTAGAAACCTCCATTAAAATATGAAATGGTGCAATGCAGGAGTACAACAAAAATTTATCTCCTTTGTTTAATCTTCATTTATGAATGTTTTTTTTTAATTCTTAAACAAACAAACAAATCCAAGGTAGAAAAATAAAGCATATATTTATCTATTGCTTTAAATTGCACAAAAAACTCAAATAAATAAACATTAAATCAATGCATAGTGTACATAGTAGTGAAGTTAATTTAGAAAACAATTCGCGAGATTTTAAATTGTAAAAAGGGAAGCTTCATTGAGCAAAGCTTAATAATAAACCTTAAATGAGAAAAATAATCCATTACATACACACAGTATCACTGAGTTCCCTAATTAGAATTTGGTTTAAATTTTTATCTCTCTTTAACAGTGGCCCTCAATCCAATCAACTTTTAATTACCGACAATACAGATTTCGGACGGGATCCTGAGCTTTTCGGTTGCTATGGAAACGATTCACGTAAGCACTTAAACATGTGTTAGTACCTGATCTCTCGAATGTTTAGGATTTAAAGGCATTATTTCATTTATTTGATTTACGGAGGGCTCTTCAAATAGAAGCAATTCTGTTAATAATGCAACTTAAATGGTGCTCAATTCTATACCAATGTTATATTTATTTATACAATAACGCATACAAATATCCTAATATTTTAACAATTATTTTGGAAGTGATAACTTCTATTGGCACATTTTACTGAAGAGGGAATCTAAATTGAGCGTCAGGTTTAGGTCTGTTACGCCTCTTCGGATTTAGTCACCTCTAGCCGACAATCACGCTCAGGTCGGCAACGCACACTTAGTTATAAATGGAAAATTGTTTAGGCACGTGCTCTTTTTAAGTAAACATTTTATATTTTATCTCACTTTTTTCCCTTGAAGTTTTTTACTTCCTTTTTTAAAAATATTACTGTAATGCAACCCACTTCCACTCAACTCTAGTGAGTAAAAGAGACAAGAGGAGCTCAAGCGAAAATAATTGGGTAAAAACAGATTATTCTTATGTGTTTGATTGACGGTAAGAAGAAACGAAACTTGGAATCTATTTTATGATTCACGAAAAAGAGCACTTAAGTACACAAATGTGTCCGAAACAAATAAATAAATAAATCTTTAAACTATGATGGAGTTAACTTTCTATCCACTTGTCAATATTGTGGATTATTTTAGTGAAGGCGACTTAAGATAAGACGAGAAAATCAAAACATTAATTGCGAAAAAATAAGGACACTCTAATTTCTCTTGCTTAGAGAATTTTAAGAAAAGTAAGCGGCTCTCAGAACATAGTATACAGTGGTAAATAAATAATATAAACTGTAGTTACGTATTATTGCAACGGTATTAAAGACATGATACAAAAAGAGATTGCCAGAGTTCAGTGTATACAGCACATGGAAAATCAGGGTTTCAACTTGGTCAGTTATCTCAAAGATTGTCATTGTTCCGATAGCTTACAAGTAACACATAAATAAATGTATTATTTAAATATAATCTACGTAAGTAATTTACATGTAAATATTTTAAAATAATTAGTCTGACATTAAATATCTCTATCCCATATATATATTTATATATAAATATAATGGGTTGGGGAAAAAGAAATTCATTACTTTTACATGAAATTCAAAACTTTCTTTAACATGTTTCGGATTGTCTGATTTGGACTAAATATGTACTATCATGTTGTACAATGTGTTGCCATTTTAAAGGTAGCTTCATATGAGAAAGGAATCTTCAAAGGAACACAACACCTCTTCTGTGGCCGATTCTGGCCGTATCTGGTCAGCCACTTGCTTCAAACGGTTTAGTTGTTAACAGTAGATATCTGAATTTAGTGTTTGTCCCTAAGGAAGCAACTCATAATAAATTATTCCTTTTCATTCCCACCAAATACACAGTAGAACCTTCCTGGATGTTAGTCCTCGTTTAGCCACCACTTGAGCTGCTTCACCGCGCTTTGACCCCAATCGACAATTTTGTCGTATGTGATCCATTTCTCATCCCCTGTCACCATCCATTTAAGAAAACGGTCTATTTCCTTCCGTTTGGCCAGGACTTCGGATCATGTTTTTTCATCATCTTTTTTGGAATGACACCCAAACATCCGCTTCTTTTTGCTCAAATGGCTTAAAACTGTTTTATGGTCGATCTATAGCTCCTGGACAATGCTACAACTACTAACATGCTGGCCAACTTCAATTATTTCTGTGATTTTATCGACATTTTCGATGACGGTCGTGGGGCAACTTTAACATTAAAATGACTGAACGGAATCGACGAAATCAAAATTGATCGTAATTGGCTGTCACAGTATCGGCACTATAAACAGCATTTACAATTTCAGCTGCCTTGCTAGCATTTTCGGCTTTATCAAAGAAAAAATGTTAAATGTAACGAATTTTCTCTATGTTGACTTCCATTTTTAACACTTTGTAACTTACAATTGAATGGTTCAAGCAATAAACAGCAAAATTAGTTTTTTTAGTGTGAAATGTCACCTAGACAACGAGCATAAATTTGAAATTGTCTGATCAATACTTCACGAGATATACGACACTACAGCCATACACCGAAAAAATAATGGATTTCTTTTTTCCCAACCTAATATATGAATACATAATTATTTAAATACTACCATTATAGAAATAGGACGAAATATACAAATCCACTGATCAATGGGCACGAAAAATAGAACTACTTCAGACCCACATGCGAAAATGTCCTAAAAGAAAACGTAAGGAATCCGAACAATTGGAATCTCTTGCCCAGAGCAAACCAGGAATTTTTACTTTTATCGTGAAGTCATAAGCACATCTAAAATTTTTTTAATCAAATTTGAACTTTCGCAGAAAATATAATTACATCAATGAATAAAAATACGCCCTTTTTTGCTTTATTCTGCAAATGATAATCTTAAATAAATCATAACAATAATGCAACAGCTCGTGTACTTCATGAAACCACAGCAATAATATGTTATAAATTATTGTTTTCAGAAGGTTATACAAGCAATATTTATTTGAACAGAAGTATTTATGCTTTTTACATCCAACTTATTTTGTGTGCACATTTAATTTTTATTTTAAGCAGTATTTAAACGTTGAACAAAGGTCTGAGTTATTACGTAAGACATATTTTTACTCTAAAGAAGAATCATATTAAACACATATTCATCTTTTCAGTCACTGACAAAACAAAATTAATTTGCTATATTCATTGATTGATTGATTGATTGATTGAATATTAACGTCGCACTGTTCAGCTACACGAGGGCTTTGCTATATTCATTGAAAACGAGTGCTTGAATCATTTAAAAGCTGAAAAAAATACAAATTTAATTATATAATGTAAAAATAATTTTATCTCATAATTAAGAGTGCCTGTATTCCAAATAAAAGTAACATTTCTGCAAGAGATGTCATGTTAATATAAATATAATTAGATATCCCGTATCTATTATAACATTCATTCAGATAATTGAAATATATGTAAATTAATACACTTATGATTTTATTATTAATGAAAAAAACTAGAAACTACTCGTTAACACTGTTTTTTCGGGTCGAAATACAAATTTGGCAGCCCCTTGACAGGCTTACAAATCGACTAAAACATTCGTCCCTTATAAATAGTTTCTGTTAGATTTATGAATCTATTTATACAGGATTTCTTTCTCTTAATAATTAGATAAATATGGCCTATTTTTTAACTTAATGCTACGATAATTATTTAATAAGCATCGCATTTATATAAGCATTCATTATTCTTCTTATTAAATAATTACAAATATACATATTTGCATGTATATACCTAGATTTATCATTTAAGGTAACTAAAATACATAAAAAGAAAAAGAAAATTATTTTTGTTCGGAAGACTAAATATGTGTAAAATAACACAGATGTAAAAAAATGAAAAATAAAAACAAGATTTTCAGAAATATATGTGTACTATATAAAATGAAGTATAAGTTTTTATCTTAGTTATGAAATTATTTCTATACACCTTACGAATTATATTCACAAAATGGTATTTTATATATACATAGTAATTTTAAGACTTATAACACGAAACTAAAATGATTTTTACTCAATATTCTAGTTTGATTTCGAATTCTAATTTGAAGGTTCATTTAAAATGTTTACATAAAAAAGTCTTATGTCTATTGAAAAACACATCCTTTCAAATTAATTATTTTTCTCAGAAGCTAGACAGAATTAAGGAAAAAAGAGAAAGTAAGAAAAAAATATATATAACTTATGCATTTTTTAGATTAAAAAGAAAATTGTTACTACGTTGCTATTACACTTTCCCTTTATTATGTTATTAGTTACAGAACTCTTTGTTATTGTACAACTTTCTGTTGATATTAATTCCATTTCTCGACACAAATAACATTCTTCGACATATAACTACGCTGCATTTTTTATATCACAGAGCCAAATAACAATAATTTTACCTATAAAACAGTAAAAACTTTTTTTCTTTTTAATAACATTATTTAAAATTCAAGAATAACAAATACATTAAATGCAGTAAACTACATGCAAATATGTGTTCTAAAACTCATTTTTGTAAATTAATACTGATAAATTTTCTTCCTTAACGGATTATTCATTTTTTATATGCTGCCTGCATGAACCTTGTTTCCTAACAATAGATTCTAAAGGAACCTCAAATATAAAACACAAAAGTCTGACAATAATATAAATAAAATTTCATTTTTCTTGAATTTAGCACTTTTAGTTTTAAGAATTTTGTAGAATTTCTTTTGGTGAGTATGAAAATGATAAATGATTACTAAAATGATCTCCCAAAACCGTATAATATAATCAGATCTGTATATAATGTATATAATCAGATCTGTCTGGGTCACACCTTGAACACCAAGATTCATTTGAGGCAAAGAATCACCAAGCACCATTTTGAATAATAATATTATTTATTTTGTTATAATTTCCTCAAAAATATCTGATAACATATAATACAATAATGTTACGTCGTTTAAAAGAATTTGTCTTTATATTAAATTAAATTACTAAGAATACAATTAATTAATAATCTAGCTCAACTCAAGTAAGGTTTACCGAAATAGGAGATCCGAGAAACACACGTATTCGAATTCTTAACTGTCATTAACTTTAACTAAGTATCTCAAACTGACACTTACTTTAAGCGTACGTGAATTATATTTACCGCTGGCTTATATCAACTTTCTGGTACGTCTAGCAGCACGACGTCTTCACGAATCTAATCTCTTTGAATCTTCTAGCTATGAGTTTAACGTTACTGGCTCAATAGCCTACCATCATCTATCTTGCTATCTCGCAACCCTCGACTTGAATACCTTATCTAATTTAAATATCCCATACTTCTTTTTGGAGTTGATTGGAAATAAACGCGAATTTATATTCCTCAGAAAGACGCCTAAGAAGATTAGTGGAAATGTTCCGTGCAGATTCGTCACACGTATCTCGAATTGCTTTTAAGTAGGTATTTGGAAATTGAGGGTCATATAATAATGAATGAATATATGATTATTTAAATTTCCGAATGTTAATTGATAACTGACTTAGTTACACTTAAAGTATATGTGCTTGATGTAAATGCAAAAGTTTAAAACTGACAAATTCTGACCTCTTTTTAATAGAACGCTGTGGCTTTTAACAGCAAACCTTCCAGTTACTGAGAGTTACAAAAAAAAATACCAAAGCTTGTACAACATAAATCAAAAAATCTACAGTACTATTTTCGTTATACATTAATCATCAAATATGATAGCTTGTAACAAGACTGTAAACTTGAATTTTTTTGTTTTGATGAGATATTATACTGACTCCAATATTTTCACTTATGTAATAAGGATGTTTCAATTAAATATTAATCTCTTTAGTAGAAGTAGTAACTAGTTTCTAGCTTTTGGAAGACAAGGGAAACTAATATAAAAAGTATTAGTTTACATTCGTACTTCTTAGAATATACTTGTGAGTTGGAATATTATTTAACGTTACTTGTCTCTTCATTTTATTACCACGATTATATAATTGTACAGAATTTATATGCATTATAAATATCTAGATTTTTAAAATTATGTATAAACAAATTAAAACTTATACATATGTACACACACATACACATCCTAATATATATTATAAACTCGAAAGTTTGTGAGGATGTTTGCAATCGTCTTTCACGCAAAAACAACCGAATGGGTTTTAATGAAACTTTAAAATAATATAGCTTATAAATCAGAATTACACATAGACTAAAATTTATAAAGATATTGTGTGAAATGTTCAAAATACAACTCTATTTGTCAAGTAAGTATTAAACAATTCTACCATCTGCAAAAAGGCCCATGACCGCATGTATTTATCGTTTATTAATAAGTCATTATTGCCAAAATAAGAAACCATAAACATAATAAAAATTAATATTTGCACGTTGTAATGCAAGTTTGGTAGTATCAAATTCATCCTTATATCAAAATAAGTACTAGTATCGCTATTGGCCACACCATTAACCCTCTAACTGGATACCTTCCTCCTGAAAAGTTATTCCGAAAGCATTTTACTCTTATATTTTTATTCCCTTCAAAAATGCAACATACTTCAGTTATTTCCCCCTTTTAAAATTTGGGAGGTCGAAAGGGAACAACTTTATGACTTGGTCCGGCGTATTTGATCATTGAGAACCAGGATAGCAATCCTTTACAGCTAGCTGTTAAGTTGTCTTGGGCAATCTTGTATGGAAACCGTAGTTCTTTCTACTCTGTCGTTTTCCCCATAGATTCAGTCACAAAAAATTAAAACAAAATGCAGGGTAAAAAAAACATGAAATAAATAACGTGTTAAAAGTTGAAAAATAGTTATAGTTTCTTAAAAGAAAATTTATTTTTCTGTCATTTTTTAAAAATTAAAAAAAAATATTTTGGTATTGCGATTTGAACCAGAAAAAAACATCCTGTATTCATTTTTAAATATGAGAGTAAGAAAACGCGCTCACTTTCATGTTTTTAAAAAAAGTTATGAGGTAAAAAGAGTAAAGGCCCTATCTTTTTTTTAAAACAATAAGACATAAATGGTGCATATTTTTGAAATAAAACAGATCTTTCTCTATTCAATTATATTTTTAATTTAGAATAACATAAAAATGATTTCAATATGCTTTTAATTTATTTAAATTTAAATCATATAAATGATATTTTTATGTTAACTGAATATTTTTCGGAAAAAAATTTAATTTTCCTTCCTAGTGTTCTCTTTTTCGAACTTCTTGTATTAAATAAAAATTCCTTTTTTACATCGGCATTTGTGATAAACATAACACACATTCAGTCAATAATTTTTAAATTTAATTGAGGATATACTTCTTCAAATGCGCATGACAGTACTTCTAACAATTTTCTACTCAAGTTAAATTTCTTATCTTTATGTTTCTTTTATTACAAGGAAAAATGTCACACATCGATAACTACATTTTCACACAATTTAGTCGTTACAAATTCTATTGTGAGAAAAGTTCTCCCTAATTAATTTTGTCTTTCAAACCAGTACACTTAAAACAATTTTGTTCAGTGAAGTTAACTGACAGTTCCGCAATGTATTCATACCAAATTTTAAAAACAAATTTAACACTTGGAAATGTATCCTGTATTAAATTTTTCAGTATACAGAAATATTTCCTGCTGTAGGAAGGATATAGTATGAGATGTGGTGTGCGGTTGTGAAAGAATGTTTTCATAGGTATAGACTATTTTTGAAAATTTGAATATCACTGAAGCTGATCATATAACTGCAAATGAGCCTTATTTTAATGTGTGCTGGTATCAAAGTAAAACACTTTACAATATTAAACAGCCTATGGGTTTATACTCAATATCAAACTATTCGCAAAATGTGTGGCTTAGAACTTCTATTCAATTTGTAAAGAAACTGAAATATAAATATATCTTAATACAGTCAAAAATATTTATAATATGTAAGTATCCTATTTCTCCACTTATTTCTGTACATTTTAAAAACTGTAGCTGAATGCAATTTTTATATTTATAAACGAGGCATAACAGCTCACACACTCGTAAAAATGTCTTTATCATTTTTAAATATACTACTATAAAACGTATATGGATCGTAAGATCAGTTGTAAAATCCTAAAAGCTTTTAGAGGAGCTCAAAACATGTAATTTTGGATTGATCAAATGTTTAATATAAGGCACAAATATACATATTATTAAGCAAATACATTTGAATATCAAACTTCCTTCTGAAATAAACGTAATTGAAAGAAAAATGTTTAATTGCAAATGAGTGGAAATACATGTTTATCTAAGGGGTATCCCCAAAGTGAGGTAATCCTCAAACTTAAAACTCAAATTTAGAGGCACAACAATCCATGAGGGCCAGGAACTACTGTGCCCATCATAATACACGTGACCATTGGACGCTGAGGTGCATGAACAGATGTCTCCATTTGGTGGTCTGTCTGAAGAGAGACCTTCAGTGTTTAAGACCCGAAGCAAGCTTGGTACTCATTTATCGACCCAATGTAGCGGGGATGAAAGGCAGAGTCAACCTTGCGAAGCCCGTTAATAGAACACCAGACCTGTGGTGTGGAAGCACTATACACTACTACTCGATCCTATTCGTGAAAAATTTAAATTTAACGTTAGAATCTTATATAAATCCCTAATGAATGAGGAAGTCCAAACTTTTTTTTCATGTAAACTGTTTAGACGGAAATGGTTAATTATGAACATTTCACAAGTTGCATAAATTAAAATTAACCGTTATAGTTTACATAAATTTTTAAAGGTGCAAAAAGTGTATAACGGCTGCACGAATTAATTTTAAAAGGAATACGGTTACGAAAAAGTAGTACAAATCTATCTAAAGTAGGGTTGGTTACCTTACATATTGTCAAAAACAACAATGTATTGAAAGCCAATTCCACAATTAGTTGTTATAAAAATGTATGGAAAATTAAAAGACTTAGTTTTTGCATTTGTAATTTATATATATTTTTTTCCATAGAGATTTAAAAGCTAGAGCAGCATCCATCAAAATCGCGGTTCTCTCTCTGTTTTTCCAGATCGCCCCTGACTAAGCCGTCTCTGCCATAGTAAGTGAAAGTGCCGGATTTTGTTTGTCAAGATCATTTTATAGCAGACTGCATTTTCCATGTATTTTAGATGGTCGTTTTATATTTTCTACATCAATATCTTAATGTCTGAATTTAAAATTACATAAAATTCTTGACATCAATAAGCATTATAATTTTTATTAGTACATGAATGTGTCATCACACGATTAAATGACTTATTAACATATTATTTTAACCATTTATAATTAATATTAAGTATAACATAACGCACACAAATTTTCTGAACTTTAAAATAAATATTTCGAAAACTACTTCAGATATACTCAAAAAGCTTTCATTCCTACCCTTTAACTTCTCAGTTTCGCTTCTATGTAAAACTTTTTATTGTATATTCCTCGGTTTCTTTAGTATATTTTTTGCTCTTAGCATAAATTTTCCAACTGAATTGTATGAAATCTTCAAAATATATTAAAAAATACCACAGAAGCTATATAATAAAAAAAAATTGAAATTTATATTATACTCAAAGAGTTGCTAGAACTTATAGTAAATAATTTTTAACTTTGCGATAAATTTTTTTTTCGAAATTTCAAATGGAATTTCTAACATAAAATGTCTAGCTTTATACGGTCGAGATTTCAAATAAATATCCAGATTTTAATTACTTATTCAGTTAGCCTTGAAAAAAAATAAATGTTGAGGTATTTTGCATAAATAGATATTTTTGAAGAATAACTCGAATGTTTTTAAATAGCTGCAGTTTAAAATTTATTTTTATGTTTATTTATATGCATAATTGTCTACTGTAAATGTTTCCGTATATTTTTGATTACCATTTATTCAAACATTCAAGTTATAAAAAAATGTGTGAAAATTTTCATTCATGTTGTCTTTGATGTAAACTGAAGTTCAAGCACTTAAATTTCAAATATAATTCGGAGTATTTTAACAATATATAACTAGGCACTCTACGTAAACTTCCCTGAACACTTGGGCTTTGAAATCTAAAAAAATTAATAGATCTTAATTAGTTTTTTTTTTTTTTTGTTATTATTTTTTATCAAAGTGTAAGAAAATGTTTCAAATTATTTGATGAAGTTTAAATTTATTCATTTTTAGTAGTTGGAAAGTTGAAAAGATTTCAAACTTTAAAGTGTTTGGTGTTTTATTATATTTTTTGGGGGGCATCTTATAATGAAATAATCCTGTTTCAAAAACTGAAATCATTGATTAAGATAAGAAAAATGAAGCGAAAGAATATACTTTAAAAAAGATAATTTGTCGAACTGTATAAAATAGCAGATGTCCCTGACACGCCCCAACTTGTTACAGTTTGAAATTAATATGAAACCAAAAGGGAATTGTAACATATTTTACCTATACGTTGGGACTTTTGGAAACTTTTAAAATACAAGCTAGCAGACAAACACTTCTTGGGTTCTGAAGAAATTTCTCCCTGATTTTTTTACGATTGCCCCAAGGTCAAAACACGGGGTTCCCTGCGAGCCATAAAACTCCTGCTGTGTTGCTTCCTCCGTCCCTCATTATCTTTCAAGATGTTAAACCTAAAAAGGGGGAAAAGATTTCAGAAAAGTGCGGGTAATCCGCTTTTGAAAACGTTACTTGAAGGCAGAAAAATCAGTGCAGTCCATTTTCGAAGCATCTTTACACTGACGGAATTTTCCGTGCTATCCGGTTAGAGGGTTAATACGAGCACAATACAAAATTAATAATTGCATGCTCTAATGCCCGTTTGGTAGTAACAAATTGATCTTTATTTCAAAATAAATACTTTTATCGATACTGGTATTTAAAGTAGATAAACTTTGTCTTTTTCACTACATCATTTGGACAAATTTGCAACTTTGTTTGTGGTTAGTAGTTAATTATAACGCTATATTTTTAATTGAATAAACAGGTATTGTATTTTTAAGTATAAAAAAATAACTGCCGTACTGTATTTATTGGAAGTGTGGAAAAATCACCTATTACGAATTATGCCGCGAAAGCGTAAATCTAATTTTTCCCAAAGCTCTAATATAGCTCGTGCTAAGAAAGTAGCTAGATTTAACAAAATATTTCCACCATCCGAACTGCTAAGGCTTGAACAGGTGGAGTGTGAGACAACTCACAGAACTGCTGAGACAGTCCCTAGCTCGGCGTTGACATCTTGCTGAATATCTGGCCTATTTTTCTCTTGATGCCCCGGGTGGTACAGGCAAAACCATTTTACTTAATTTGCTATTTTAGCAAATATTCCTAAGGACTGTAAAGTTGCATTAAATGTGTCTTCTTCTGGAATCGCTGCAACATTACTGAGTGGTGGATGGACGGCACACTCGGTTTTTAAATTGCCAATTAATCTGGCAAGCGAAGAAACCTCAACGTGCAACAGCAGTAAGAACAGTGCCCTAGGCGCCCTGTTGAAACATTGTAAGACGATCGTGTGGGACGAGTGCACTATGTCACACAAACGCGCCATTGAGGCATTTGATAGCTGTCTACAAGACTTTAAAAACTATCGAAAGTTGATGGGTGGTGTGGTAGTGCTATTGGCAGGAGATTTTACACAAACTTTACCTGTCATCGAGAAAGCCACTGCATCAGACGAAATTAGCGCATGTCTGAAAGCATCATTTGTGTGGACCAAAGTTGAAAAGCTTTTTTTTACCATTAACATGCGAGTTCAGTTATGGAGTTATGTTGAGTGAGGAGCATATGCCCAAAAACTTCTAGAAATTGGTTTAGGCCATCTAGACACCGACCAAGAAGGTACGGTTCTTTCCACACACCAATTTTGTCATGTTGTGAAGTCGGAAGACGAACTTATTGATCAAGTTTTTCCGAATCTGCAACAATATATTCTCGACAAAAAATGGCTGTGTGAAAGAACTGTACTGGCACCAGAAAATGAGACTATTGCGAAAATAAATAAAAAAAATCTTGGGTGAAATAGACAACGGAACATAAGTGTATAGGCCCAACGACACAGTCATGTCATCTGATGACACTACGAGCTATCCCGCAGAGATCCTGAAATCTTTGGAGTTATATGGGGTGTTTTAACATAAGTTGGAATTGAAGGTAGGTGTACCCGTTTTGTTAATGTGCAACTTGAATGCGCCAAGATTATGTAACGGTACTCGGTTGCGAATCACTGAACTAGAAAGGTATATTGTGAAGGCCACAATCTTAGCTGGAGAAGACAAGGGAGACAATGATATTATATCACGCATGCCAATCATATCCAATAGCTTAACATTTAATTTTAAACGCCTGCAGTTCCCATTAAAAGTTGCATTTTCAATGACAATTAACAAATCCAAGACCAAACCTTAAAGGTAGCAGGCAAACATTTGGGTATGCCATGGTTTTCCCACGGTCAGCTCTACGTGGCTTGCTCACGTGTTTCTAAATCATAAAATCTGCATGCTTATGCTGAACGAAAAAAAGTCGTTTAACATAGTTTATAGGAGTATATTGCAATAGCTACTGAGGGGAGGCCAGAACTTCCTAATTTAGAATTTGCCTCTGAGATGGCTTGGAATTTGTTTACGCGTCCCTGGACAGGATAGGGTTAAATTCCTGTTTGGTGAGGTGCGTCAAGAAAGATTCCCGCGTTAAGAAAGTTCACTAAGCCCATAAATTGTGAGGTGGTGCAACACTTCACTAGCCTCTGGACCAATCAGAGACAATTAAAGTGGACAAGACAAAGAGTCCGCTCTAGGATTTTTGTGTGAAAAGTCGTAAAATGAAACGGGACGCACCCCTATTTTACACACAGAGAGAGAGAGAGAGCCGATTCCAGAGCTGCATATAATTACGAAAATACTCCGGAGACTCCGTGCATCACCCACGTCCATCTCTTGCACTTCCCCTCTCTCAAGCCAAGTTAAATTTTGATCTTCTTGTAGTGAAGTAAATTTCCATATAATTGTGCTTAAAATAAATTTAATAATGTTTAAAAACTATACGATCAGTGTATGATTTAGTGTGAGATAAGTGTTTTAATTTTTAGAATTAGTTAACTTAATTTATTGTCATGATGCGATGTGAAATTAGGAATCTGGGTTCAAAGTTTTAGAAATTAAATAAGTTTAAAATAGCGTCGCATCACTACCTATAAATTTTGCATTACCATCAATCATCATATGCATCCGTACATTTATCAACACAAAATATAGGATTTATAATACCTATCAGTGAGATCATCATTAAAAATACTTAGTTTCAGTTTACATACATTACACAATATAGAACAAGTGTCTCACAATGTAACTCTGTCGGTTACGCCTTTACGATTAAACCGCAGAACCCATTTTGATGAATTTTGGTATAAAGATAGATAAAGAGGACCTTAGAGAATAAAATAAAAGCTACTCGAAGGACTAAACCTGCGCAGATGAAGTCGCGGGCACCAGTATTATAAAATATATATATATACATATCTATGTAAATAAACTGCACTTTAATAAACTTAATTTTGTTAAATATATGGGTTTTTTAGTATTCTTTAACATGAAATTCTTTTAGCTCGAAGAAAAAATTCATACCCTATCAGTTTTGTGTTAAATGACTTTCACTGCATGTAAATTTTCCATACACTATTTTATTGATCTGAAATTTAAGATTCCTTAATGTTATTTGTTTATCTAAAAAGCAAAAATGGATGTTTGTATGTATGTATGACCTCGCTTCACTTCAACACTGTTCGACCGATCACTATGAAAATTGGCATGTATATGTATTTTTTAATGCAGAAGAGTCTTGTGCAATCGTCTTCGTTGCAGCTCTCCACCAGGTGGGCTGTATATGCTGTAGCATATTGACTTCTGCACAGTTCAATCGATTTCCAAGTTACCAACTTGACTCTATCGCCAACATTTCGCTATGTTTCCATTGAATCGCCGTTATAATTTTAAAAAGTTGTTGCTTGCGAATATTACAATTTTAACAGATTAACATCAGAAAGTAATATTAACGTACTAGCTGGTATACCCGTTCTTCGCACGGGTGAACTGAAAAATTAAACAACACAGATAGAAGGATAAAGAAGTTTTTAATGAGTTAATTTTACATGAATTGCAAATTAAACAAAAAAGAGCTTTTGGCGTAACTCAGGTAACAAAAAAAAAAAGAGAAATAAAACACCTTTAATAAATTTTAAGTATGTAGGTCTAATAGCTGATGAAAAGCATTTTTTTTTTATTTATAACTCCCCGTGACATTCTTGAGGGTTGATTTTTGAAAATACCTTCCTAAGCTGATCTCTGCTCAGCAAAAGTAACACATTGTTAAAAGTTTTGTGTAATGAACGCTTAAAATAATCTAAATAATTTTTATCTGAAAGTATAATGCATTAATATTACTTTTTGTAGTATTTATTTTATGTTAAAATTGCAATATTCGCAAGCAACGCCGTTTCTTAAATTATAATGACGATCCAATGAAAAACATAGCGAAATGTTAACGATAGCGTCAAGTTGGCAAATGCCTAACTACTTTCATAACTCGAGCTTTATTAGAGCTTTGTAAGACCCACCCTGTACGGGAGCGATGCACGTTAATACTTTATCCACCGCATAATGATTTGCTGCATTTTTTTTCATAGAATATTTTTTTGGATCACTACATTGAAAATTAAGGGATATACATAAACAAAATACTCCACTTTGGAAAATTTAATCAGTTAGAGCTAATAAATTAAATAAAAATATTCCAATGTAAAATTAATTATAGATACCGTTCACTTAAAATAAGTAGTCAAATCATTTTCTAAGGTCTTCATTGACATACAAAAACATAAGACACTTTAATATTGACAACTATTATATTCCCGCTAAAATACTCATCATGGAACCCGTGCTGCCATATATCTTGGAAGAGTGGATTTCAAAGAATATTCCTGCTTATTATTGGTAGAATATTCCTTCTAAGTTGGTGTGGTGTGGTAGTTAAAAGAAAGGGGTGCCAGCTCACATTTCGTCCACGTTACTTGACTATGGTTCAAAATTACGTGATCCGTTGCCAAAAGCCCTCGTGTAGCTGAACAGTGCAACATTAATATACACTCACTCTGACACTCCAAGAAATACAGAACAATAGTTATTGCGTTTTTAAGTGTAAAAATAATTATATCTGCCTATTCAATTAAATTTATAGCGTTATAATAAATTTTGAAAATTTGTTCAAATGATGCAGGGTGAAAGAGAAAGCTTATTTACTTTAAGTATCAGAACTGATAAAAGCATTTATTTGGAAAAAGATCAATTTCTTACTACCAAATATGCATAATAAGATGTTTAAAAAAACATTAAAATAAAGAGAGATTTAAAACAACCTCTCCCTTCAAAACTTAGTTTGATTCTGAAATAAGAAATAGGCATTTTATCAGAGGAATTAATTAGAAGCAAGCACCTTGCGTAGGCAAAACAAAAAAGGTTTTTCACAAACAAAAGATAGATATATGCAGATGTTTTTTTTTTTTTTTTTTTTTTTTTTTTGCAGCGCATGCCAGAATTGCTAGCAGAAGACAGAATTTTTTCCTACTTATTTGACAAATATCGTTATATTTTTGACACTTTTCCCAAATCTTTATAAATTATAGTCTATACTATAAATCATAGCCTATGTGCTATTCTGATGTATAAGCTATATTACTGTAAAGTTTCATTAAAATCCATTCAGTAGTTTTTGCGTGAAAGACTAACAAAGCTTTTCCCAAACTTTCAGATTTATAATATACATTAGATTACACTTCTAGAAATAAATTATTTACACTATTTCAAGCGTTTATTACACACAATTTGTTGCAATTTTTTACTTTTGCTCAGCAGAGATCGGCTTAGGAAGGTGTTTTCAAAAATCGACGCTCAAGAGAGTTAAGGGGCGTTATAAATTAAAGAAATCATTTTTATCAGCTATTAGATCTACAGACTTAAAAGTTTGCAAACATGTTTTTTTGTTTAATGTATGCATTTAATGTAAAATTAACTCATTAAAACTTATTTATTCTTCAATCTGTATTGTTTAATTTTTCAATTCACCCGAGTGAAGAACGTTACGATTAATTTGCCTATAACTCATTTTGTCCCCACAAAATTCTATTCGAGTGTCCATGCCGAATTAGTTATATCCAAAAAGTGTTTAATTGGTAGAAAATACAAGCCAGGTCATTAACGCTATTTAATGATTTAAGAAGTTTGAATATTATATGTAGCGTGTTATTGAGCATTGTCAATTTTGCACTTAAACACTAGTAAGATCTGAAAAAATGTTAGATATAATGTTACAAAATTTAGAGACATGACATTGGGCATACATTTCTAAGTTAACAACTTCCTCTTACGCAATTTAATTAAAGCATTGTACTTGTAATGTATTAAGGGATGTGAAAATGCACCTGATCAACGTTCAAAAATATGATACTGACTATAAGCCCAGTAGGGCCCTACCCAGCATATAGCAACAGTAAGTTACCTTTTCTCCCGAAGTCTGAACAATTTTAATTCGCCCATCGAGATGTAGCAGCCGGAAGGCATTTTAGATTGTATTTGGTTGTCGGTGTACATTCTTCAATGCATCATTGACGATGCAAAACTTGTAATTTTAACAAACAGAAACTACAGCAATTTGCGCCTTGACATTGTATTGTGCTGCAGAGAACATCGAATGGATGCTTGTAAATAGAAAGCTACGCACCGAGTTTTATAAAATGCACATTTTTTTTTAATACGATTTTTTGGGGCAAAGCGAATTGTTAAAATAAGTGCTCAATATGCCTGTCATCAAATAGAATGGTGCGATAGTGCTGTCATTATCGGAGACATATAATCAGAATAATCTGAGACAAAATATCACTGAAAATCGTAAGTAATAAATCGTTTACATTTTTACATATAAATTATATTGAGCTCAATTTCTCTTCACATACAATTTTAACTCGGAATACTAGAACTCTAATCAGCCCCTTTACTTTAAATGTCAATGAATTTATGTGTATTTTGTAGAGTTAAAGGTTTAGATTCATAGTCTCCCATGTGAGATCAATATGGCCCGAAAAATTCCTCCTTTTTCATATTCGTGGAAATTATCTAGGAAAAACTTAAACGTCTTCAAGAGAACTAATTTACCAAATGACCCTTTACTATTGCCGGAGAGGAAGAGAAAAAATGAACAAAATCCTAAAATTCAATACAGCTATAGTAAATACAGACGCCGTTAAGCAGTTATGGGAGCTCTATTTATTTTAACAGGGGCGCCAAAGTTAAGTCAGTCTCTAGTTACCTCTCTACCAATTGGAAAGAAAAGTCAAAAAAGGAAGCTCTTTTTATAACGGTATTACTGCTATTGACTCAAAGGAATGTTACTACTTTCCGGAGAAGTTACAGCTTTATTTTTTATTTCTTTTGTTTCTTCTCTAGACCGTACTGTTTTTAAGTAGTGGAGATCTCGCAACAAAGAAGATATATTTTTGATAGTTATTACATTTAGATTATCTTAAATTGTGTACATATTTACAAGTATGAATTGAAAAGAAACATTTTGAATATATATATATATATATATATATATATATATATATATATATATATATATATATATATATATATATACTAGCCGTTATACCCACCCGCTTCACTGGGTACTTCACAATGTTGTATAAATGTATACTGTTTATATATATATATGAATTATTGATATCTAGCATTAAGAATTCGATTGTATTGAAAAATATATTTATAGCTGTCACTCTCGCCTCTTGATATAAAAAGGAAATAAATTATAATATCTTATTCTAATTTATATCTAAAATAGAAGTAGAAAGCTTTTTTGTGCTCAATTAACCTAATAATCAAGTGGATTTCCCCCAAAGCAACTTTAAGTGGATCTCTACTCCATAAAATAAACATGCGTGCTAAATTTCAAGTCTAAATTTAACAGAGCAAAAACGGAATTTTTTTCATCAATACCTCGTGGAGAGCATTCTTAGCGGATTCCAATTCAAAGAAAGAATCATGCAAACCAAATTTTATTATTGTAGTCCTAGTAGTTAGAAAACGGGAATTTTGTCTATCAATAGAGCCTCAATAACTATCCCCGCTTCCCCCTGGTGTTGATTTACGTAAAATCCAATCTTAGTGGAACTCTATTCAATTAAAGAAACGTGCTCAATAAATTTCAATCAAATTGGTTAAATTCAAAAACAGGATTTTTTCTATAATACGCCTTAATCCCGCGCAACTCAACTCCTTTGGGGGTCCATTTTCGCAAAACTTTTTGTAAAAGGAACTCTATTCTATGAACGGAACATACCTTCTAATTTTCAAGCAAGTGTATCTAGTAGTTGAAAAGCGGAAATATTTATCTATTATGCCCCTTAATCATCTCAGTGACCCTTGGGGATCAATTTTACCCAAAACTTTTTTGCAGCGGTTCTCTTCACCATGAAAGGAATCAACTTACCACATTTTCAGACTGTACGTCTAATAACTTAAAAATGTAAATAATTATGTATAACGCCCCTTAAGCCTCCACAACGCCACTTAGGAAGCGATTTTCACAATACCCATCTTATAGCGGATCTCTGCTCAATGAATCGAATCTGCTAACTCAATTTCAAGATTTTACGTCTAATAGTTTAAAAAATGAGTTAATTGTATATAACGCCCCTTAATTCTCTACAACGCAAATTGAGAGTCGATTTTGACAAAACCCATTTTGCGACGGATCTCTACTCTATTAAAGGAATCCGCTTACCAAATTTCAAGACTGTACGTCTAATAGCTTAAAAATGGAAATAATTATGCATTACTCCTCTTAAGCACCCTTAACGCTCTCCTTGGAGTACAATTTTCGTAAAAATCATTGTATAGGGAATCTCTATTTTCTTCTGGTATAAATTAATCATTTTCATTACATTCAGTTTAGTTTAACATAAAACATTGCAGATAAACTTAATTTCGTCCATAAAAGAAAAACAATGAAATACAATTATTTCTATAGAATTTCTGTTGCTAAGTTGTATAAAGAAATTTCTCACGGTGAGTTCACACAATTCGTAATGTACTTTCAGGGTAGTGCTGTCAGATACAATTGCTCCATATGATGTTTGTGGATCTGGAATAAAATTGTATTACTTCGATAGTTTGGAGGTTGGCTAATTAAACTCATGTATGCTAAAACAAATTACACAGAAGTTTCTTCGATACACCATAAAAAGAAGTGCTTAAAGACTGGTGACATCCAGTCTCTCAGCTATCTAGGACCACATGTTTAGAATAAGGGAGACAAATCTAAGGAGACCTGGCCAGGAAAACAGTGGGATAGGTCAGCGAGTCAAGGTAAATCAATTACAAGGTGCAGTATGGCATGATTTTGATTAATGATGACTCCAGCATTTTTTAGATAGTAAACATACAACAGTTTAAATCGTTCACGGCCTGTTCAATTTACCGATTATTTTAGCAAATCGTGTTCGTGTCATGTACCCAATGAACGTCAATGCCATTAAACCAGACTCAGTGGTCGTAGCAGGATGGAAAATATGCAAGCATAATGCAGTCGTTCTCATCTGTATCTTCATACACAGTTATCACTATCAGGATGCAGCAAGTCAGTGGTGTAACTAGACATCCAAAAGCCCTGGTGCAAAAAAAAATGAGAAACTTACCTCGGTTGTATTTTGTCAAGTAAAAATATATGAATGTTTTAACATTTAAATATACAGGTTTTATTCATTATCTTTCTTTTCTTGGCGTTGTTTGCGCTTAAACGCACAACTTGTTTTTTTTTATATTTAGTCCATAATTTTAGTTTTATAACTTATACTTAATTTATAACTTAAGATTGCAAAATATTGAAACAGGAAACTAGCTTTTACGAATCATATGATTATTAAAACAATAATGTAACTAGGAAAGCATTGTTTCTTGTGTACGTTTTTTAAGATCTAATAATAAGTATGGCAAAATTCTTCATCACACTTAAAGTATATTTTCAAGTAACAGTTTATAGGAAAAGGAAACAGTTTAAAGTAACATAAACTTCTCAATAAGTGAAGTTCGCAACACTGAACTAACAATAAAAATAATTTAGGGCAATTCCCTACAAATTTGAAAAAAAAAATTCCATTTTAAAGTTATGTGTTGCAGTATTTTATATTTTTTTATCTTAAATTAGGGAGAAGATCTTGCAAATTCAGCTTGCTTGATGGTCAAGGTCTGAGCAACCCCCTGAGTTAGAGGGTTCCGGTGCACGTCACAGCCTAGCCTATTGGTAGCTACAAGCACTGCTACAAGCAGAACAGGGCCATCCTGACAGAAAAGATAAGATGCCGCTACTATATCATGTTTATTGTTATGCCCATCAATGTTCCCGCACACCCGTTGCTGTGATGCAGAGCCAAGCATAATAGAATGGACAGCCAAAAGGGAATAATTATCAAATACCAAATTACCTGCCTAAGTTCACCACGCTTAAGCTGATTGTTAAAGCAAATCTTAGAAAAGCAAATGAACTATTCATTATATATATATACTTAAATTCATCCTGAGTTACATACCTAAAGAAACAGAAGAAAATAACATTTAAAGTATGCACAATCAAAACGAGAGAGCAAACCAATTCTTTAAAAGCTCAAAAATAGGACTTCACCTCTCTTATGCGGAACTATTTTTTTTTTTTTTTAATCTATCCCAATGCTAAACCCCAAAATTATCTAATTAGAAATGGTACTTAAATTTTATCTCTCTTTAACAGAAACTTTCTCTGTTCTGCGCTTAATTACAAACAGTAAATTCGACCAAATGGATGTTTAGCTTTTTGGTTACTATGGGTACATTCCGCCTAAGAACTCTAGCATATTTTTTTTGTGTTCGGTCTGTCAGATGTCTGGACTGTAGAAGATAACTTCACTTTTTTTCGATTTATAAAAACCTTTGTATGTGTGAAGCATACTGATTTTTAAAAATATTTGTCATGAGAAAAAGTAATTTGAAATTCAAATAACATTTGAGATTTGGAATCCCTTTTAATTTATATCTCAAACAATACAAACCTAACACATACTCAAATGGTATCAACCTAAATTTTTGTTACAGAAAAAGTTTTCAAAATTTAAAAAATTAAGATATAATGGAATTCTAAATCACTAAGAAATTATCCTACATTTTTTCCATCCAGGGTACAAAGGATAAATATAAATTACCGATATTTAAGAAACGCACTAAGTTTTTACGAAAATAAATATATATATTGACTTCAATTTCGTTCGTACAACTTGGTAAAACCATAAGATACTAAGGTTGTTTAATGCTTCAACTCGAAAAAGTTCATATATTGTAGAATATCGTCTTTGTTTTGGATGCAATTAGGAAGAATTTCGTATACACATATTTTTCCCCGTTGAAATGACCTGTGCAACACTAAGTGATATATTAAATAACCTTTTGAAACACGTACATGCTTGTTAAAATAGCATGTCCCAAACTGAAAACTTTACGTAGTAGATTTTTTTTTCCATTGTTTTCTATTTACTATACTTTCGAAAAATTTCCCGTCACATCATTAAAGTATCCGACTACGTTCGGAACCGTGGTTTTGCAAAAGCGTATTAATGAATAAAATTTATGGCATTTAGTATAAATTCTATTATAAATTGTTTATAAACTTATTTTAAGAATAGTATTACAATAAAAAATTATTTAAGTAAAATATTTTGACAAAAAATGAACATAGAATTAACCAAGTTCAAAATATTATCCTTTCGTTAAAAACGCTTCTTTTATAATAATATTTTGCCTGTATATAGCTCCGACTTATGTACAGAGGCTCAGCTAGAAGTTTTGAAATGTATTACATAAAAGCTGGTTTATCCATGTTTTACGACAACAAAAGAGAGAAATTTTAAGAAAAAAATGCCAATAATTATTTCAATTGATTGTTACTCTGAAAATAATGTGAATTTTTCAAAAATCATATTTGAGCCTCTGTACAAAGATCTGAGGTATATACACAGGCAAAATATTATTATAATTGAAGCATTTTTCACAAAAGAAGAAGATTTTGAAAAAGGTTATTCTAAGTTAATTTTTTGCCAAAATGTTGTATTTCAATAATTTTTTGTCAAACTGTACTTAAAATAATTTTATACATTTATTATAATCTACGTGACACTAAATATCATGAAAATTATCCATTTATGTGATTTTTTAAAATCACGATTCTGAACGTAGTTGGATACCTTAAGTAATAAGAGAAAAAAAATAATTCAAAAACAGGTTTGAAAGTTCGAAATTTGAAAGATGGAAAGCTATCGCTATATACTTTATTTTATTCATTTTCTTTATAATTATTGGTGTTGCAACATTATGCTCTAAACGAAAAATTTGGTAGACGAGGAATAAGAAAAAAAATCATTAAATGTTCAATATTTTGCAATTTTATTCGACCTTTAACCATTCGATTTTTAACCATTTAATGTACAAAATTTGGTTATTGGATAATATATGCTCATTTTGTGAGTATTCCAATATTCACAATACCCTCAAGAGTCTTTGCTAGTGGATTTCAACTTGATAAACAAAAGAATTCTGTTCTGCTAAATTTGAAGTCTCTAAATATATTAATTTAAAAAAAGCAATTTCATTTCATAACAAGCCTACAAACTACTTGGGATTCAATTTTCTCAAAAACCATTTTTAGTAGATCTCAATTCATGACATGAAAATGTTTTCAGATTTAAAGTCTGTAGGTCTCAGGGTTTACAAATAAAGATTTTGTCACCCTCATACCATCTCCGGAATTACTTTCTCAAATACGTTTTTAACGGATGCCTCAACGCAAGAAACATGCCTGCCAAATTTTAATTCTGTAAGTCAAATCGTTTCTGATGTGTCGATATGAGTGATTGAGTTTCCTATCATTTCCTTAGCAAAAACAATTCGTTAAACGTATGTTTAATTTAAACTACATGTCAAATAAAAATAAAAATATTTCACCACGAAGCTTAAAATTCAGTAATTGCTTACATGGCACACAACGGCTTTTTGTATTAATATACATGCATCGCCTCGTTAAGAGCAGTCAGTACGGTAAAAACTTTTTGAAATTCGATTTTGAATTTTTTGATATTTTTAAAATCTCCAAGTCATTAGCTTTCCAATGATGTAACATGCAAGTCATTATATAAATTATAAGTATTTTAGAATGACTTTTAAAAAGCAATCAGCTGCTCCGGTCACGCCCACTTTCACACATTAAGTGTAAATACTGACTTTTTTTAAATCTGATAACTTGTAAAGCCTCCACAAAATTTCATTTAATCATACACAATTAACTGTAGATTAAATGAAACTTAGCTGCAATTTTAACTGTTAGTTTGTTCACGTCCTTTTGGAGCCAGGTTTGTAAAAATGATGAAAATATTTAATTTTAATTTGAAAGTTAGTACCTGGACAAAAAGTTTTTGTAGTGTAAATAGAAACAAATAGTGAGAGAGACATTTCTCCTTTAGAAATTTTTATACTTTTAAATACTTAATAACTTGTTTGTAAAAACGTGCGTTTTGAAAAAATGATAATAATAAAATTATTTCAATACCTTGAAAATGAGATTAAGGCATAAATGCGAATGCCTTTATCGTAACCAATATAGATACTGAACAAGCAATAGTTGTTACAATATTGCATATGTAAAACACCTGCTTTTCATCTGAACAATAGAAAAGATATTTTAAACCATTCATTAAATCAATAGAAATTGAAGGGGAACCAAAATTCGTATCCTTCATTACTTTGCATAACAAAATTATAGAATACATTTTTTTTTGATAAGGTAAGATTTTTTCATAAAAATTTCTGTTCTCTAAAATTTATATTTCTAAAAATGTGTAAATGTATTGTATATACATATACTCTATGCAATTGCTCTAAATGCAATTATGTATACTAAAATAACATTTTTCAAATATTCTTAAAACTTCCAAATAGAAAGCATATATTACAAAAATAACAAATTTCAATAAATTCATAATAATAATGCTCAGTGAACTAACACAGTTTGTCTTTGAAAACAACTAATTAATATATTAAAAAAAATTCACTTCATTATAAATATAAATCTCTGTTGGCAAAAAATTTACTTAGAATAATCTTTTTTCTAAATGTTCTCATTTTGTGCAAAATGCTTCTATTATAATAATATTTTGCCTATGTATAGATCAGACCTCTCTACAGAGACACAACTAGAATTTTTTAAATATATAATTTAGAAGTGGGTTTATTCATATTTTACGACAACAGAGGGAAGCAATTTTAAGAAAAAAACGCGAATAATTAGTTCAAATGAGGGTAACTCTGAAAATAATATGATTTTTTCAAAACCTCTAGTTGAGCCTCTGTAGAGAGGTCTGAGCTATATACAGGCAAAATATTATTATAATGAAACCATTTTTCACAAAAGGAGAACATTTGTAAAATATTATTCTAAGTTAATTTTTGCCCAAATATTGTATTTAAATAAATTTGATTATCAAAATGTCCTTAAAACCATTTTATGCATGCATTCCAATCTGAGTGGCACTAAATATCATGAAAATTATCCATTTATGCGCTTTTTTAAAATTACGGTTCCGAACGTTGTCGGGTACCTTAAAATGCAATTTTCTCAAAATTGTTGTGTACCGTTCTCACAGAAAATACTGAATAAAACTGCTTGCAATTTTTACTGCACATAAATAAAATGTAGAGCTATTTTCTTTGAGATTTTCCCAAAAAATTTTGCTGAGAAGCAGTTATCGTAAAAAATGACAATTTTCACAAATTTCAAAGTGTTACTTTTACGATGAATTTTTTTGAAAAAAATAAACAATATATTTGAAACATTTTACCATTATTTAAATTAAAAAAGACAAAAACAGAAAACAGACAAAGTTTGAAGTTTTTATATGTAACAATTTCTTAGAAACAGGTTCCGAAAATGGCTCAATTTAACATTATCGGTATGAGAGGGGGGTACCGACTACTCTTAAGCACTTTAAAAACTCGGAATACGCCATATTGAAATTTGTAACTTTTTATGTTTCTCATAATATTTCTTCCCATTAAATGTCTTGTGTGTCCTTATTTTTATTTTAATGATTCCTTGTATGTGCAGCAATGACTCCGAATGATCTGAGGGGCAACACTTTTAATAAAATAAGTCATTCTTCATCCTTTCTTGTTCCTGGCGTAATGCAAACACTATCAATTTAATTTTGACCATTCGATTTCATATTTGGAAATAAAATTAATTTAAACAAACTATTAATTTATAAAAACAGAAAACTAAGGATCACGCTGTTTTGAACATTTAACTCTTTACAAAAGAGAGAGAGAGAGACATGAAATACAGTTTGAATAGAGAGCATGGTTCAACTGTGAGGTGGGGATGTCAAACAGGGGTAGGCTTAAAGAATGTTCAGCTTTTGTTTAGAAAACGAAGCAAATAAAATGGCGTTGAACCACACTCGTTCATGGTCGACGTAAATGTGATTGCTCAAAATTCAAAATGTGACTTTGTGTATTTAAATTCCTGCAGATTTGATTTTTTCTATTGTCCTCACCATCTCTTACAATTGAAATTTATTGAAATTTTGAAACATTTAAATATATACATATATATCTGACCATTTAAAAAAAATCGGAATGTTTGTTGTGATTGTCCGGGAAACTTAATTATAAACATAGAGATCCTTCTGACAACCACATTCTCGAAGTATTATATCCCGTGTTATCTTATATTGAAATGCCACTATTAATGATATAGGCTACTTCTATATTAATGCGTAATTGACAGACATACTAAAGCAGAGACAGTTTATGTAAAACGAACTATAAGGTTCCGCATTTAATTCTAACCAAGTCATAGTTTTTCAATGCGTAAGTAGCATTCTGACATAAAATATATTATAAGCAGAATAATACGATACATTTAAATGTATAACCTTAGCAAAATATACTATTGGCAGCAGAATTAATGATGTACCTCAAAAAGTGCATAACTGAAATGAATAACTCTATATAACATTTGAAACATATTTTATTACAACTGACAAAAGCGCATTCATACAAGATATAACTGGGCTAGGTAAAAATTCCCGTTGGTATGAATTTGTTAATTTGAAGGTGAACAGTATAAGATAAAAAGATGTATGAAGTTGACAGTTTAGAAGAATGTTTAACTACTTAATAAACAAATAATATTTAATAATAGCAAAAAATTAAGTTGCGGTACATAATCTTGCCAGATAATATTACCTAAAATTCCATAAATATGGTTGCCACTAATTCTAACAAAATGGGAACCTTGCATTTGGCCCCGCTCAATGAGAATTTTTTTTGAAAGAAACGTAAACAATTTGTAGCGTAGTACTGCAATATAATTTTTCGCTATTATTAAATGTTATTGTGTGATGTTCCTACCCTTGGAAGTACATATATCGAAGTATCAACGTGAGCTAGAGGTGTAGGATTAGCGAAAGAACTAGGATCAAACATTATCTTAATATGACTTTATTAAGATATTCAACTTAAATATTTAACAAATTTAATTATAATAAGTAATATGAAATAATCTACGATGAAGCAATACGCAACACACAATATATATATTTAAAATAAGACAATCTAATTCAGACCAATATCAATAAGCGAACCGCCTAATCCTCGATTCTAATATAAAATAATCAATCCTACCTTATTACAGCTTCGAGTAACACTCAATCTTGTCTTTGTATGCAATAGTATGTAACTGGGCGTTTTCCTTCTAATCTAGCACTAATATATGTATCCACGTCACGCTGGCTGATTCAAACATTAAACATGAACTGTAATGAACATCAACTGCCACAAACCAACCTCAATTGTCAAACATTCCTTTACATTGCCATCTTGCTTACTCTAAGATCCGATATTTAAAGTCCGTTCAATTGCATCTTCTGCTTTCATTTCATTTCTTGGATTTGGTTGGAAATAAGTTTCCATTAATTCTGGCCCAAAGAACCCAAAGAACTTGATAAAAAAAGACGCGTGAGATGTCACAATTTGTTTCTTAAATAGTTAAACATTATTCTAAACTATCAACTCTATACATCTTTTTGTCGTATATGGCACAGACGATTTTCAAAAACACTGCAAAACTGTGAAATATTCCAAGTTACAGAACTGTTTACATGCATCGATGATAAGCCTAATTCACTATCATGCACGTTAAGCCTAAAAGATTATTCGAAAAATCGTCGAGTTGGCGGAACTCGATCTCGCCAAGATCTTCAATCGCAATTACTCTTTGTTTCTCGCCAGTGTCGCCAAGATCTGAAAACACAACAAAAATCTTCCTTTTTGCCAAGCTCGCTGAAAACAGCATCGCCTCGCTCTGCAACTGAAGTTATTCCTCCCTTCTCACACCAGCCCTGCCAAAAAACCCTTGCCAACATCAAAGACAGTGCCAAGCTCATTTTGCTAACTAAACCAATAAAAAAATGTCAATAGCTGCTGATATTTTGAACTTTTTGGAACCGCTTCATAATCTAACAATCACTGACCTAAAGAATGAATTGCGTTATAGAAAGCTTTCAACAAATGGAAATAAAAGTTAATTTATTTCGCGCATTGTGGAGGACAATAATGAAAGAAATAATGAAGGAACCCCTTAAATGTCTTACCTATTCTTCTATGTATCTCTCGCATGCAGTCATAAAAGAATAATAGAATATTTTCTGATAAAACAGAATTATTAAAAGATATCGAATCTCTTTGAAAACAAGAAAAACTTTTAAGTAATCTACCTCCTCAACCACCTCCTGCTCAAATAGACCAAAATATTGTTGCTGTTCTCTCTACATTGATTGAAACACAAAAACAATTGCTAGATAGACAAATAAATCAAAATTAGATCCAAATCACATCCACCAATGACACTGAAAATTCAATTCAGATTTTTAAAGAAGATATCATTGACAATGCCTTCAAATGGATAAAGGAACTTGAAAGAATTGTAACATTAGCTCACTGGTCTAATGAACTATAATTAGCAAATGCTATTTCTTGCCTTTCTGGAAATGCAAAAAATGGCAATTAACTATAGGAAATAATTTAAAAGATTAGACTGTTTGGAAAACTGATTTAGCTTCAAGATTTAAAAGACGCATCGCAATGCAAAAATTTATAGCACATCAAAGTGAACGAAAAATGAAGCGCAGTGAAACTTTAGTCGATTATAATTACAAAAAAGATGTCCTCCTTGAAAATGCTGATTTTTCAATTCCAAAACTAGACCGCATTTCAATAATAATAGGTAATGTTACTGAATAAAAACGGCAAACTGCCTTAGCTACACAAAATTCTAACACTGTCGAATAATTAGTTGACAGAGCAACATCACTTGACGTTATTAGAAGTGTTAAACAAGAGAATAAAAAGCAATCCTCGAGACCTTAATTGAGATCTTTTAGCACACATTATGTACACCTTCATAAGTACAATCCCACAACTGACAATATTCAAGATATTAATTGCTGGCGATGTGGACGCAAAGGTCATGCATCTTTCATGTGTCATTTGTCACCTCCTCCACGTGGTTCAACCGTAGTTCGACCAAGTCAATTTCAAGAACCCAGCATTCAGGCGAATGCTCCTCTCCTATCTTGAAGCAGCTCAATAAATCATGGTAATAATACACAACGTGACACCACTAATTTGAATTCCTCAGATTCCCGGTGCAACAGTAATATTAATCGCAATTCAACATCTGGAAGATATCCAACTATATAAATCCAAGTAATTCTGTAAATTTTATTGGAACTCAAACCAATATGCGTACGTTGATACATGTTGTGATAAACAATAGCATCGAAATTCAAGCACTGTGTGATCCATGTGCTGACATCACCATCATTCAACAGACTTGCATTGCAGCTGATGCTGTTATCCACCCATGGACTGATCGACAGTTTCAGGTTATTGATCACAAAATAAATCCAATAGGTTGGATTTCCTTGAACTTGTCTGTCAGTAATATAGTACACACAATGCCTAAAGTTGGAATCTGCACCCATCTTCCATTTCCTCTTATTCTGGGATTTAACTGTCAAGCAACAAGTTAAAGTTAACTACGACTCTAATGGTGCATAATGCATTTCTACTCCATCTTCCTTTCATTTATACGAATGCATTCATGCATCAAACCCTAGCATTAACTGCATCGCCTCTAATGAAGTCTCATTACCGCCTTTAGAGGATATAGTTTTACCAGATTTAAACACAAAAATACTTCCGTATCAAGGACAACTCATCCCAAAATTTGCCACTGATTCTAACAAAATGGGAACCTAACAATATCAACGGTACATAAATTCAATACACGCTACTGTCAATGTAATATTTTTAACACTAGAACGTCCATCGGTGTCAATTTGACACTAAAGCCTGTTTCTCAGGGAATTTTTTAAAAAAAAATCATGACGTTTAATTATTTTCAAAGGTAAATACACAGTAAGAATTTTATTGATCTAGGTTAATTAAGAAAAATTGAAGAACTAAAAATACCTGGAACGTCCACTGGTATCTTTACGACACTAGTGAAATTTATCATCATAAATAGCTCTGTGTGTGTCATTACTATTCATTGCTATTAGCTTCATCATTACTATCAGTAAAACAAACTTCTCAAATTACTATCATACATTTACACTGGCCTCAAAAAGTTAAGGTACAACATGTTTTTCGAAGCTCACCATAAAAAAAATGGCAGTAACAATAAAATGCATAGTTTACATGAATGATAATAACGAACTTTAAAAACATTAATGCAAAAACGATTGCTACAACTTTTATTTTATAGAAAAGAACGTATATTTATGAGTGAGAGAAAAATATGCAAATATCAAGCTTTCGTACTTTTGTGTGTAAGTTGTGTTGATTTTCAACAGTTGTTGGCAGTTTCGGTGACAATAGTTTAGAAAATGTCTCAGAGACGTCGTTTACCCAAATTCGTTAAGGTAGCGGGCAGTTGGATGAATGGAAATGGGATTGTCGCAGGCTGATGCTGCTAGACGTCTCAATGTGTCTCGTAGTGTTGTTCAGCGACTTTGGGATCAATACCAATCCGAAGATTCTGTGTCCAGAAGACCTGTTCCAGGCCGACCACGAGCTACAACACCTGTAGAAGACCGTTTTCTAGCTCTTTCGGCACGAAGAAGAACCACTACTGTGCCGCAGCTCGTTGCAGACCACTTTCAAGCATCAGGAAGAAGAATCTCCGCTACTACGGTGCGAAATCGTCTTCACAATGCAGGTCTGTATGCAAGAAGACCAGTTGTGTGCGTTCCCCTCAACGGACGACAGCCAAGGAACCGCTTATGCTGGGCAAGAGAACATGTTACTTGGACACAGCAACAATGGGCTTCTGTGCTGTTCACAGACGAGTCCAGATTTACAATGGAGAGTGATTCAGGGCGTCTACTGATCTGGAGAGAACAGCGCACTAGATACCATCAATCCAACACTGTTGAAAGACACAGCTATAGAGGTGGTGGAATCCTGGTTTGGGCAGGGATCTCGCTCGGTGGCCACACTGACCTGCATGTGTTCCATGGAGGAACCGTAACTGGTCTTAGATATCGGGATGAGACCCTTGATCCATATGTCCGCCCATATGCTGCTGCTATTGGTAACGACTTCATTCTGATGGATGATAATGCATGACCTCACCGAGCTCGGATTGTTGAGGAGTATCTGGAGGTTCACGGTTTGGAACGAATGGAATGGCCAGCTCGATCTCCAGACCTGAATCCGATAGAACATCTTTGGGTCTATCTTGGCAGAGAGGTTGCTGCTTTAAATCCTCCTCCAAGGTCGTTACATGAGCTGAAACAAGGCTTACTCTGTGTCTGGTCTTCGCTTCCTATTCCGGTGTCCGATAACTTAATAAACAGCATGGGAAATCGATGCCGCCAATGCATTCAAGTTAGGGGTGGACACATTCCTTATTAGAACCCCTTTTTGTATTGTTTTTATGCCATTTTACCACATAACACTGTGATGTACTGTTTTCTCCAAGAATGGACTTTTCCGCAGAGATTGCTTTTTTTTTTGTTATAAATCGTTTTTTTGCAATACACTTATACAAATTTCTATGACGCATTCAATAAAAAACTATTTAATGCACATATCCTCCAAATTTTTGTTTCTACATTCATTCATTTGCAAATTAGACACAAAAACCCGGTTGTACCTTAACTTTTTGAGGCCAGTGTATTTGAATGCAATGTCATTGGGTTAACAGCGAAAACGAATCTTATTTTTCTAAAACTATTGTGTCTCAGTGTTTCATTACATAGCATTTGTTTATCTGCAAATAAAAAAAAGGATTTTTTTCGGAACCTTACGTAGAGCAGACACCCTGAAATGATGGCTCGTAGAGAAGGTCCAACTCTTGATGAAATTGTTAACTTATTGCGAGAGATTTCTGATAATTTATCGGCTCTAATTAGATTCCGATGAAGACATATCATTGAGTGAAAAAGACTACGAAGAATCTGAAAAAATAAACAGATATAATTGCTTATATTCCAGTAACTCCTGATACATATATCGCTAGGATGGAACAGAATTGATACCGCATCATGGGAATGTACTTAGTAGATTTATGACTCGAAATATCTTGCGACAAAGCAGTAGTCCAACAAGCTTCGCGAAACGTAATGTCAACGTCCGCTTCTTATGATTTAAAGGACAATAAAAATAATAATTACATGAAATAATATTATAAAGTTTTAAAACTAACCCCCTCCTCCTACTGAACAGTAGTCCTGAAATTATTTAGTTAAAACAATTATCTTATGTATTATTCTCGTGGTGTCAAAATGACACCGATGGGCGTGTAAGAGTAATGGAAAACCCGGAAGAGCTCTAGTGCTAAAGTAATACTGGATGTTCTGTAAAAATACAGTTTATCATTACAAAACATAACTGCTCTAGCAACTTATTGTAATCTTAAAATTACAAGTGTTGTTTAAGTAGTTATTATACGAGCTAAACAAAACCACACACAAGAATGTAAAAATTGTCTTAAAAAGTTTCATTGGGTTATTCATCAGCAAATATTGTTCTACATAGCAGTAAATTTTGGATATGTTTCAAATATAGTAACTAAAACTGTAATTTATATTCAAGTATGGTGAGTTAATTACTGCGAAATTAGCAAATTTGTCAACAATATAGATCAGGCATGTCAGAGTCATATAATATTACGAGCCGCATGTGTGTGTGGTATATTTTATTTTAAGTTAAAGGGCCACATGTTTTAAATCTTCAAAAAAAAAAAAACAATAGAACACGACTATTATTATATATTATGCAATTATTATTCACAATGTAAAGCTCAATGTATAGTTTATTATCTAAATATAGTCGGTTTATATTTCATGTTATTTTGTAAACTTAAGCTATAAATGTATTCTATTCTTATTAAAAAAAGCTAAAACTAAAAACTATTATTAGAAATTCAATTTAACATTACTTTTTAGAAAATATTTAAAATCGTGTTTTTCACAAAGCAAGGCATAAAGATTTGATTGAAAACATTGAGGTGGTGCTATTTTCAAATTTGACGATAAAAGTTGATAGGTTAACCTTTATCCCTCTGAATTTTTGCTTTCAATAAAGAAAATAAATGCCCGAATAAATAAGTGCTTCCAAACATAGTCATTATTCCTTTAACAATAGATAATTTTTAGGAAACGTATTCACTAATAAATATGTATATAAATCTAGAATTATATCTTCAATATATTTTTTCTTCACCAAGGAATAGCATTTGATTTTAATTAGTCTCATTTGTACACTTTTACCAAGATGAACAATTTCAATATCAATAGGTAGAAGTGAAGTAAAATTGCAACTCACAGTTTTAAAATCAGAAAATTATTGATCTATAATTCTGTTTCCAGCAACTTAATTTAGTGAGTATATTTTTAAAGATATTTTAATTAATGGAATTTATTTAACATATATTGACGGCTTGCAAAGTGAGAAAATTTTTTTTCTATTCATTTTCTTCAAAATATTAGGTTGGGGGAAAAAAACCATTATTTTTTTCGGTAGATGGCAGTAGTGTTGATATATATTGAAATAGCGATCAAACAATTTCAAATTCAGGCTCATTGTCAAGAGGACATTTCACACTAAAAAGATATTTTGCTGTTTTTGTATGGCCCATTCAGTTGTGAGTTACAAGGTGTTGAAAATGGTATTCGACAAAGAGAAAATTCGGAAAATTTTCTTTTATAAAGGTAAAAATGCAAGCCAGGCAGCTGAAATTGGGAATGGTGTTTATGGTGTCAATAGTGTAACAGCTAATTATATGCAATTTTGGTTTCATCGATTCCGATCAGGCATTTTTGATGTTCAAGTTGCCCCTCGCACATGTAGGCCCGTCATTAAAAATGCCGATAAAAATCACAGGAATAATTGAAGTTGACCGGCATGTTAGTAAAATATCATCTCGACCAGGAGCTAAAGATTGACCTTAAAACAGTTTGAAGCCATTTGAGCAAAGTTGGATTAAAAAAAAGAAGGATGTTTGGGTGCCACACCAATTAACACCAAAAACACATGATGGATTGAATTTCCATCTGCAGAGCTCTGGCCAAACGGAAGGAAATTGACCCATTCCTTAAGCGGATGGTGACTGAGGATGAGAAATGGGTCACATACGACAATATTGTGCGAAGCTTATCGTGTTCAAAGCTGGGTGAAGCAGCTCAAACAGTGGTAAAATCAGGACCGACACCAAGGAAGGTTCTACTGTGTATTTGGTGGGACATTAAATGAATTATTTATTATGAGTTGCTTCCGTATGACCAAACACTAAATTCAAATATCTACTGTCAACAACTTGACCATTTGAAGCTAGCGAATGACCAGCAATTGCTAGAATTGACCAACAGAAGAAGTGTTGTGTTCCATCAGAACAACTTCACGCCACATACGTTTGGAGTGACTAGCGAGAAACGCTGGGAACTTGGCTGGGAAGTTTTAATGCATCCATTATATACTTCAAACCTGGCACTGAACGGGTACCACCTTTTTCTCGCATTGCAAAGCTACCGAATTTATAAGAAATTGGGATCAAGAGAAGATTGTGAAAATCGTTTACTAGAAATTTTCACCACTAAAGGCAAGATTTCTATGAGAGAGGCAATATGAAACTACCTTTAAAATGGCAACAAATCTAATATATATTATAAATGCGAAAGTTTGTGAGTATATTTGTGGGTCTTTCACGCAAAAACAACTGAATGTATTTTAATGAAACTTTACAGTAATATAGCTTATACATCAGAATTACACATAGGCTATAATTTATAGCATAGACTATAATTTATAAAGATATTGTATGAAGTGTCCAAAATATAGCGATATTTGTCAAGTAAGTAGGAAAAAAAATCAGCCATCTGCGGGCAATTCTAGCTTGCATTGCAAAAAGCACACGTCAGCATATATCTATCTTTTGTTTGTGAAAGAACTTTTTTTTTGTTTTGGCTACGCAAGGTGCTCGCTTCTAATTAATTCCACTGATCAGCATAATGATCAATTTTTTTTTATCTCAGAATAAAATTAAGTTTTGAAGGAGAAGGTTGTTATAAATCTCTCTTTATTTTAATGTTTTTTTTTATGATTTTATTATGCACATTTGGTTGTAAGAAATTAATCTCTTTTCCAAATAAATGCTTTTATCTGTTCTGATAATTATAGTAAATAAACTTTCTCTTTCACACTGCATCATTTGGACAGATTTTAAAAATTTGTTTGTGATTAGTAGTTAATTATAACGCTATAATTTTAATTTAATAGGCAGATATAATTATTTTTATACTTAAAAACGCAATAACTACTGTACTGTATTTTTTGGAGTGTGAGAGTGAGTGAATATTAATGTCGCACTGTTCAGCTACACGAGGGCTTTTGACAACGGATCACGTAATTCTGAACCATGGTAAAGTGACGTGGATGATACCTGAGCTGACACTCTCTTCTCCTAACTACCACACCACACCAACTTAGAAGGAATATCCTACCAATACTTAGCAGGAATATTCTTTGAAATCCACTCTTCCAAGATATATGGCAGCACGGGTTCCATGATGAGTATTTTAGCGGAAAAACAGTTTGTTAAAATTTAAGTGTCTTATGTTTTTGTATGTTAATGAAGACCTTAGAAAATTATTTGACTACTTATTTTAAGTGAATGGTATATATAATTAATTTTACACAGTGGAATATCTTTAATTAATTTATTAGCTCTAACGGATTAAATTTTCCAAAGTGGAGTATTTTGTTTATGTATATCCCTTAATTTGTAAATGTAGTGATCCAAAAAAAAATATTGTATGAAAAAAATGCAGTAAATTATTATGCGGTGGATAAAGTATTAACGTGCATCGCGCACCTACACGACGGATCTTACAAAGCTCTAATAAAGCTCGAGCTACGAAAGTAACTAGGCATTTGCCAACTTGACTCTATCGTTAAGATTTCGCTATGTTTTTCATTGAATCGCCATTATTATTTAAGAAACGGCGTTGCTTGCGAATATTACAATTTTAAAATAAAATAAATACAACAGAAAGTAATATTAATGTATTACACTTTTAGATATAAATTATTTTCACTACTTTAAGCGTTCATTACGCAAAACTTTTAACAATGTGTTACTTTTGGTGAGCAGAGATGAGCTTAGGGAGGTATTTTGAAAAATTGACCCTCAAAAATGTGTTACGAGGAATTATAAATAAAAAAATAATTTTTATCAGCTATTAGATGTACATACTTACAATTTAACAAAGGTGTTTTTTTTTCTTCCTTTTTTTGTTTAGCTGAGATATGCAAAAAACTTTTTTTGTTTAATTTGCAATTCACATAAAATTAACTCATTAAAAAAAACTTCTTTTTCCTTCAATATGTGTTGTTTAATTTTTCAGTTCACCTGTGCGAAGAACGGGTATACCAGCTAGTTGTAGAATAAAACCGTACATATTTTACCCAAATCGGATAATCCAAAATATGTTAAATAAAGTTTTGAATTTCTTGCAAAAATAATGGATTTTTTTTCTCCAATATAATCCTATTTTTTAATAATAACAAAGGGAGCTGTAAAAATATAATTTTTGCTTTGATTCTTAATTTTAAGTTAAAAGTGACATTTTATTTCAACTGAGAAATCTGGATCATTCATCCATGGTACACCTTTTATTTTAGTGCAGTCCTATTTTTTTTTCTAAAAAAAATTATAATTTCCAACAGTAATTTGAAATATCATTTTAACGCTTTATAAGTTTAAGGCTTTGTACTTCGGATTAATATGGTGAATTGCTGTATTCACTTTGTATATCTTCCAAAAATGAAGCAAATTAATGGTTATAAAGTCTTATGTTCTCGAATATAATTTAAAAGTTTGGTGATTATTTTTAAAGCATGCGCCAATATTTAAAACTTTGGAGCACAGTACTTGTACTCCAAAAATTTTTGAAAATGTTCAAAATTATTAACATGCTGTTTGTATGTTTCTTTTAATTTTGCAACAACTCCTTTAGTAATACCCGTCATGGTAGGTGAGCCATCATGAAACGCAAACCGACTTTTCCAATTCCAACATATTTCTTTAAAACATCCATAAGTGAATTCAAAATGTCAGCTCCCGTGGTTGTATTGTGTGAAAGCAAGATTTCGGAAGTTTTTTACTTATTCAATTCCTACTATTAGCTCACAATCTCTATATATTTATTTATCTTCGTGGAGTTTTCAATCGTTGATAAAATACGTTTTAAAGCGCTCAATTGAGCTGAAATTTTATATACATGATTATTTTGGATGACAGTATGGTAATTTATTTATAACTAATAAAAATTAATTGATTAAAACTAATTATTCAAATAATTACATATACAGCCACGTTAACATCCTTTTTGGCGACTTGTGTCAAAACATGAAAAGGTTTTTTTCTCACATTTTAAAGCGCTCGTTTGAGCTGCAATTTCCTATACACTATTGTTTTGGTTAAAAATACGATAATTTAATTATAATTAATTAAAAGTAATTGTCTGAAACTAGTTTTATAAGGAATTACAGATACACAGCCACATCGTTAGTTTTATTTTTAGCGGATTGAGTCAAAACATTAAAATATTTTTTTCTCACGTTTTAAGGCCTTCAGTTGAACTGAAATTTTTTATATACACGATTATTTTGGATGACAATACAATACTTTAATAATAATTAACAGAAACTTATGTCCACTTAATGTTGTGATTATTTCATATGTATATATTTTACCGGTTTTTAAATTAGTTTGATAATCGTGACTAGCTGAGTGAAATTTTGAATATTTGAACTTGCATTAGTAATGCAATAAAGTAGGCAACTGCACTACGATAAATTTTTCTAATTTTAATTTTCTCTGCTTGTTCTGGACTTAGAAATTCTTTTGTTTTATAATAAACATTTACAGATAAATCCCATTTCAGTCAGTGATTTCGATCTGCGTAAATAATTAAATGTGATAACATAACTTTTACTGCAGCTCTATAGTCTATTAACAAATTTAATGCTCATATTTTATTGTTTTTGAAAAATTGATCTGATTTCGGTCAATTTGACTTCATGAAGTCTCGAAAAGTATTGGTTATAGTTAACTTCATGATTTGTGTCGTAGTACCTTTTAAGATTATATTCCTTAGAAAGTAGAAAGTAGTTCCATTATCTAGAAAACTAAGACGTTTTCCTTTAATTGATATTTCTTAAATATTGGTTGATGTTGCATTTTTTTTATTAAATAACTTTTTAGTTTAATATAAAGAAAAATGACAAACTACTTTCATTCGCAAAGGATTAAGTATACATTTCATTTTACCTTAACCGTCTTGAATAATTTCTAAACTTTAAAAACACCTTTGAGACTACCTCTGGCTGATTTGACACTCCAAAAAGAGAATGAGTAAGAAAACAAAATGTGCACACAAGAAGAATCAGGACACTAATTATAGTTAAGAATTAGCGGTATACCCTTTCGTCGCACGAGTGAATTTAAAAATGAAAAAATGCAGACTGAAGGATAAGGAAGTCTTTAATGAGTTAATTTTACGTGAATTGTGTATAAATTAAACAAAAAAAGCTCTTTACATAACTCAGCTGAAAGAAAAAAACCATGTTTGCTAAATTTTAAGTCTTTAGATATAATTGCTGATTTTTTTTTATTATTGTTATTGTTTTATAACACCCCGTAACTTTCTTGTGGTCCGATTTTTGAAAACACCTACATGCTGAGCAAAAATAACACATTGTAATAAAGTTTGTGTAATAAACGCTAAAAATAGTGTAAATAATTTTTATCTGGATGCGTAATACGTTAATATTACTTTCTAATGCATTTATTTTATGTTGTCGTCTACTTTGTGAATCTATGTTTCTTTTTTGTGTTATTTTTTCTGTCCTTTTTGTTGAGCTACGGGTGAAAGGGACGCATGAATTTTGAAACTGTCGATGGGGTGAAGACTAAAATATTTAGGATCGAAATAGGTCTAAGTAGCAAGTAGGGAGAAGCGCTAACACAAACGAAGCCTCAAGGAAGGGGGTGAAAGGGACTCATGACCTTTGACAATGCAGTTAATGACTGTAAAATCATTAGGATCAAGACATGAACGGGAAATGTCGCGAATGGCAGGAACCTAATCAAGGAAAATAGTTTGATATAACGGCTAGCAATCGTTGAGACAGAAGGCACACGAAATAAAATAATTTCTATTAAATAAAAATAATCCATTTTGAATAAAAATATTCCCTATTGGAATAAATAATCCGTATTTCAATCGGATATTGCTAACTATTTCATTGGTTTTAATTTTATTTTCTCGGAATCCTAATTATGTTTTCTAAACTAAAAGACACCTAAGTTATTTCTTATAACATTAGCTATCTGCCAGTGAAACTTTCGTCAAAATTGGTCTAACCGTTTTAGAGATTAGCCGGAACAAACAGACAAAAATTTAAAAATTGATTTTTTCATGTAAGTACCGTATATACTTTTAAATGCATTTAGTAAAAAGCTGTTAATTTCAAATTAAAAACAGACACTTCATTTTTATTTATATGTATAGGTATACATAATGCTTTTCAGAATTTAATAAAAAATAATCTATTATGGTAAAATTAAGTAAAAACGTTTAATAAAATATAACCATTTTTTTTATCTAAAGGCCATTTCTAATATCAAAAATGATTTCTTTTAAAACAAGAATGGGTAACATACAAATATATTGTAAATATTAATTCAATATATATATATATATATATATATATATATATATATATATATATATATATATATATAGGATGTTGAAATAATAATCCGATTTCTTTCAAAAACATCCGATGGTATTTGTGTCATTAAGTTTCAACATACTTTTTTCTTAACTCAAAAATGAAATTTTGTTAACTTCACATTTGTTATTAATGATAAATTTTATACCAGAAAAAAACGATCACGAAATTTTAAAAATAACTACTCGTCCAAAAGTGCAATTAAATGTTTTTAGGCTTGATCAATTAAAAACATTATCAAGTTTCTTGAAATAATTAAATAAAATATTTAAAGTTGTTAAACGTTCACAACAGTGAGTTACCGTGAGCAAAACAGACAGGCCTGCGGACAAATAGTCACTATGTCACGAAACATCTTTGCGCGGTTTACATTGATATTGCCATACCCATGACTGCGGATAAAAATGAAACAGGTCAGATACTGGACTCCATCTGTTTCTTTTGACAGTTACTGCTCCATACTGGTTTTCGTTTGGCGTTGTAACCTGGACGTGAACTATACTGTAACGTATACTGACATATCCACCATCTTGAAATCGTTGCTAAAGCATAAAGATGATACTTAGGGCAACTCCAAGTTACTCAAATACATTTATCTTATTACACCTACATTCCAGGGATCAACGATAAATCTAACACGTAAAAAATCATTAACATGCATTCTCTGTGTCAAAATTATTCAGTTATGACAATGAATGCTTTACAGAATGCTTATGAAAAATTTTACTCCTTTGCCACCATTTCTAATTTACACCTTTATTTTCATTGCATTATCATCATCTGGTGGCTCCCTGTAATTTGTATATTATTTTTGAAGTATTTAATTTGTATATATTATTTTTCCTATAACATTATATTATTTTTATATGCGTCGCAATTTTACAAATGAATTTTTTATTCTAGAATTTAATTTCCGTTTGATTCTGAATTATTCTTTATTTATGAGCATGAGTTTATTTCTCAAATTAACCCTCCAACTGGACAGCACGGCTTTTTCCACCCTACTAGAAAGGCTTCGAAAACGGACCACACTGAATTTTTCCTAAGGCCGGGGACTCACCAAAAATGAACCAAGCAGATTTTTCCCCTTCAAGTAATGTGTTCAAAACCGGTAAGGCGGTATTTTTCCGAATTCTTTTCCCCCTTTAAAGGTTTACGATCTTGAAAGATAATTAGAGACGGTCGGGGAGACACAATGGGCATTGAGGGGGAACTTTTATGGGCCACGTGGAGACCGGTTCCTTTTGCAATCGTAAAATCTCGGAAGAATTTCTTTAAACCCAAAAGTGTACGAAAATAAATTGCAAGTCAACCAGTTGAGAATTCTCAATTTTTTACTTTACCTTAAAATTCTCAAATAGAATTAAGTTTTTATAATGTATGTCTAAGTTTTTAAAAAATATCTGTAGTATTTAAATTCAAATTGTATATTAAAACATTGATTATAGTTTACTGTTTCATTTTTTTTATTTTAATCAATACTTTCAGGGATGTTTTTTTAAAATGATTATTTTGTTATGTGTCAAAAAATAAAAAAAAGGTTCAAAATTTAAAATCTTTTGAAATTTCGGACACTTCTAAATATGAATAATTTTTAAGCTTCTGTATTACATTATTTGCAAAAAATTTATATGTATTGTTAAAAAAAAACCCTATTTAAAAACCTTTTAGTTTTTCATAATTTTAAAGCCAGATATTCAGGGCATCTTACATAGAATCCCTTGTTTTGTATTGTTCAGATAACAAATTATATTTGAATTTTGAATGTCTGAACATTAATTTCATTCAAAGAAAATTTTAATTTCAAGTTTATATTTTTAAACTTGAATCTTCAAATAAAGAGTATTTAAAAGCATCTGGACAAATTTAGAGTTAACATTTGCGCATATAAATAAATATAAAGATCCTTTTTAAATTGAAGTTAAAAAATATATATTTATGCATAATCCCTCATCATATTCATGTTCCATTAGTGGTTGACTGAAGAAAAGGTTATTAAAATTTGGACATTTTTTTTTATAATCTTAACCATGCAAAACTAGGAATTTTGTATTAGCTTCACTAAAATTCTGCATTGGAATTTCGAAAAAGATATTTATGAGTGTCTCACATACTCAGTTGAAAAACATATATTTACCATAAATAATAATAATTCTTTGGATATTTAAAATTATAATTAGATTAATTTTTAACATATATATATATATATATATATATATATATATATATATATTAGACTTCTAATATTTTTCAAGTATTCCTTAAATTTCATATAATTTAATTAAGTGAGGGGATATTAAAGTCGCACTCTCTCTCTTCTCTACTCAACTTCTTGAGGTCTTTTGGCGACGGTCCTGTGGCCGGGGTATCAGGTGGTCAAGGTATCGAATCATGGTTGGCATGTCTCGAGTTCGAGCCCAGTGCCAAAAAAGACCCGCCGTGTAGGGCAGCGATGAACGTTAAATCTATCGAGAGATGAAATGGTCTCTCGTTGGTGTGGTGTGGTAGTTAGGAGAGGGGGTGCCAGCTCAGGTGTAGCCCACGTCATTTTGACCATGCTTCAAAATTACGAGGTCCATCACTAAAAGCCCTAGTGTAGCTGAACAGTGCGACGTTAATATTCACTCACTTAGCGACGGACCTCGTTATTTTATACCATGGTCAAGTGACGAGGATGACGCTTGAGCGTCTCTCACTTACACGGCGGATCTTCAGTGGTGCTGGGGTGGAACTCATGAGACGACATCTACTTGTCCGTTACTTTGACCATTAGGCTACCGCAGCCTCACAATGAGGTTGAAAACTGCATGCTATGAGTAAAAATATGCTGAAACATTTGATGAACTTATAATAGATTTTTGCATAGAAGATAGATGTGTGATATGCTAAAATGACAATATGTAAAAGTTATGATAATATCGATGACAATTTCAGAAAAATTCAATTTAAGTTTCAGTTTGAAACTTGTTCGTTTTTTTTTTCGCATTTAATATTAAATAGTCGCAAAAACAAATTAATAGTTTAACGCATTCATAGATTATAAAAAATAAAGGTATATAAATGACATTGTTGGGAATAATAAGTTTTTTTTAGTTTTGAATTCAGACTTCTTTGCAGGAGTGTAGACTATTAAAAGGCTGATGTAGAAGTTAAAAAACTAATATTTAAAATATATGGAAAGCGATATCTGAAATTCCATGATCTTGACGAGCAGAAGACGGCATTTTTACTTAGTAGGGCAGAGTAAGCATAAGGTAGGAGCTTGTGGAGTAAACAACCAGGCCTCTGCAGTTTTGGCAGGTAATGAACTCCCATTTGTTGCTTTCAGTAAGGAGTATAAAAATATCAAATACAAAAATAAGTCATGTAAAATTTTATATATTTTAATAACAATGAATTGTGAACTTAATTTCCAATTCATTGTCACGAGTTGGCAGTAACTACGGTACTCTATCGACGTACTTCTTATATATATATATATATATATATATATATATATATATATATATATATATATATATATATATATAAAAGTACGGTTGATAGAGTACCAATAATTTTAACGCAATTTTATATTTCTTTCTCGTAAACGTTACTCCTTTTAAAACATGTATTGTCAAAATACTCTCCTTTTGGATATTTATAAAATTTTAAAAATATAATGGTTATCTTACCCAACATTTTAAATCAGGGGCGGCAACTGTGTAGCTAAGACGTGCCAAACCATTCTGTCAGTATCATTCAGCATGCCACATAGTAGGAAATTTTTAAAATCCTTCTATTCTTACGGTAATATTTGCAGATTTAAAGAATAGAGGTAAATAATTTAGATTTACAGTTTTATTTTATATTAATTATGGATCAATAAAATACATTTATTAACATAAGAATAAACAATATAAATAGTTACTATTTTTTCAACAAAGATAAAAAAAATTAAAAATGTATGTTTCCAACATATTTATTTAAATAAGAAATAGACAAAGTGAAATATAAATGATTCCCTTCATTATAGTTAAATAAAAAATGTAATGCGAATTAACTCTTTCGCGACTCTTCTTTCATATCGCAAAACCACGGGTATAATGCATGACACGATTCTGAGTATTCAGTTGTTAAACAATTCCTTTGCGGAGTCGAAATATTTTTCATATTAGGAAAGAATTTTTACTTTGATATGCCGAATCATAAGTGGAAAGCAGAGTACATGCAATTTTCTTTTTTCAACAATTAAATCCCCTAGCAATAACATTGAATTATTTACAAAATAGCTGTAAATTTATCCTTAGAATTATCTTTCAGATTATTTTGTAGTTCCATAAATGCCCATAACTTAGAAGATGTTTGTCAAATAAGGTCTATTGTCAACTTCCATCCACTCAAGAATTGACAAATTTGTAGAGTAGTGCTGAGTGCCACTAAGAATTGTACCACGTGCCACAGGTCCATAGATTGCCGACACGTTTTAAATGTTCTTATTAACTAACCATCTCCTATTCAAACAAAATTTATATGATAAAAAAGGGTTTTCATTCATTTTGTAGGGAATTGTATTAGATTCAACCATAAGTGATTTTGTGTATCAAAAAAATTACACTGTTTCAGGGACCCCTTAGAGCAGCTCACGTTGGTGTGATGTGGAAGTTTGGAAGGGGAGTTATCAGCTCAGGTATCATCCTCGTCACTTAACCGCGGTTCAAAATTACGTAGTCTCTCGTCTGTAGCCACCGTGTTGACTTTTAATGCAATATAAACCCTTGACGTGTGCACTTGAGTTAATTCGAGTACGCTAAACAGTTCCAAATATGCACATTAGATATAATTCAAACGAGGTCGCATTTTATGCTGCTTTAATTTTATCACTCAAATATCAGCGAGCGCCGTCTGCTCTCGAGATATTTGACTGTTGTTTCTTATATTTACGATTTAGTCGTTAAACATCAAAAACTCGTTTTCAATGTAAAGACTGTAATGTTGGACTGTGTGCAGTGCCGTGTTTCGAAAAATATCACACTGTGACATTTCTGTAAACGACATGTATGTGTCTTTCTCATACTTCTTTTATATTTTTTGCTACTTATACCTGTTAAAATTATTTTTTATAAAATATTTTTTGTAACTAATTGTAAATTGAATAAAACCTTTTCTTACAATTATATGTATTTGAGGATGTAATCTGATTTACTTTATTCAGGAAATTTTAGGTAATTTTCCTTTTCTTAGCCAATTTATTTCTTTTAAAACATGCATATTTGTGTATTATATAATTAAAATTCTAACTATCTAAAATTATGTCTGCATTTTTTTTCATTAAAATCTTTCCGGATTTTACAAATTATCTTGCCATTATTAATTATGCACATAATAAGGAAAAATATATCTAAATATAAATAATTTCTGTCCTAAAAAACATATAATTGTTTTTAGCTACAGTTTGGAAAATGCATTGAAATTTGTATCGGGACAGGATTTTAACATATTATGATTGTGTTTTTTTTACTGCCACTATGTTATATATTTATCTTTCATTATTTTTACAATATGAGTAGAAGTCGTAAACAGTTTGTCACAGTAAAATTAATTTTTTTTTATATTCAAATTATACTATTATATTGATTCTGAAAATAATAGGTTAGTCTGACAAGCCATTATTTCCCAATTTTAAAGCATTAAACAGTTATGAAATTTTTTAAACTTTTCTAAAATGTTAAATTATTAAAAATATTTAATTATTGTAAGTGATTAATATTTCTTACATTTTTGGAAACAAAAAGTATAAAATTTAAAATATATCTCTTTGTTGAATTTTAATAATTATTTTTATGGCTAAACCTGGAAAAAACCCAACTTTTTTTTTTAAAAACTAACATTAAGATATTTTTAAAAAATAACTAGAGCTCTCAGACCTAAATCCATATGAACTGTTATAGAACATATGTAAGGGAACATTTACAAGATATTTCAAGACTCTATCTTGAACAGGTAAAACGCCTTAGGGAATATAAAACACTCTCATCTTCAAAATTAAAAATCTGAGAAAAACATATTTAAAATTTGTAATGGCATAAAAATGATTCCATTGTGTGTAAAGCTTTAATTTTTCAATCTGTTACTATCCATTTTATGCTCTACATGAAAATTCTACTTGAAATAAATATGACTGAAATGTCTTTTTTAATTCAAAATATTCTAAGACATAACATTGATAAAAACTGTTAATTTGATCAATTATTCACTTTTATCAGAGCCTTATATATTCACAAGAGTTTTAAATGCAAAATATTTATATAGAAATTAGTAGTTATACAAACGTAATCCAGAAATCACCAAGTTTGTAAACAATATCTATTTTTTCTCAGTTCCCCATCGTGGCAGTTAAGCAAGTTTAAGTTTTTGTTGCATGACTTTAAAATACTGCAGTGTAGTACTACAATAGATTTATTATAATGTAGTTTGTGGTACATCAGGGAAATATTTAGTTCATTCTGCAACATTTATATTCTGTAGTCTAATTGTAATATTACCTGAAAAAGCTGCATTTGAAATTTACCATTTTCAGTCATATTCCATCCCTTTCAAGTATTATTTATCACAGTAGCCTGCGTACATTTTGGTCATGGCATTTTTCAAAAGGAAAAAAAATAATGAAAACAAAGTAAAGAGCTTTTAAGTTATATAAACTATGTATCAAAAAATATATTGGTCTTTAAATCAATCTTAATTAAGTAAATGTGAGAAAACTCACAAACTTAAAAACATGAGCAAACAGAAATGATTTTAGAAACTAAAATTGTAGTTAATTGCCGTTTCACACGAAATATTGGATTGTGTTAAAAAATATTTTTAATTAATTCAATCTAGGAATGCAAAAATGCTTTAAAATGAAACCGAATTTAAAATCAAAACTCAGAAAATTAAAATTTCTTAAAACCTAATTGGTTTTAGATCAGAAATTGAGCAAGTTTTCCAAATATATGAAATATATATTTGCAATAAATTGGGTGAACTCTCTGTTGGCCGTGAAGTGTAGTCCATTTCACAATCCTCGCCCTAGCCCACAGCTGTGAATGAGAAACCTCCCGTTTCAAAGAACACAGAGACCGAGAAGCAATAAAATCCTTCCCTGCAAAACCAGTCGGGACCTCCTGCGGCGTTAACAGGGGAAAGCACTAAACTGCCATTCGTTTTTGAAGCAGTTCGCGAAATTTATCGGAGCATTTTCGGAGTAGCTAGCTTTAAAAAAGTAGATCGCTTTCGAAGTGAAATTCAATTAGCGGGTCATCCAGTCAGAGGGTTAAATGTTATTTTGTCCTAAGTAATATGTGTGTGCTTACGTTTGCATATGTATGCATGTGGTGCCAGCCACTATTGCTAAATCACAAGATCTGTCTGTTCTCCTCTGAATATGTCTGGTTTCGCGCGCAGTGTTGTGAGAGCCTTATTGTACATAGGCATTCGAAGAAGACTCCGTGATGTGACAAAAAAAGACGATGACCCATCGTGCCACAGAGGAAGAAAACTCGGACAATTAATACATGGAGTTATTCATTTAAATAACTTATAAATAATCTGTAAGTATGCTAATCGAGAGAAAATAAATTCAAAGTTCACTGATGACGTCTTTGATTTCTAGATCATCGCTGACAACTATCGCTCTTATAAACACAGATATATATATATATATATATATATATATATATATATATATATATATATATATATATATATATATATATATATATATATATATATATATATATATATATATATATATATATATATATATAAATATATATATATATATATACATATATACATATATATATATATATAAATATATATATATATATATATATATATATGTCAGGTTTGAAAAGTTTAGGTTCAAAATTAAGGAAGTAATAAATGAAAATAGAGCGAACTCTTTACCATCGCGTAAGGATTTATGAGTAAACAAGCCTGTTAAAAGGAGCAACGAGCGCTGACGAAGGCGAACGCATACTAGAAAGGACTTGGCTGGTGTCTCCTCGCTGCGATGTTGTATTTGGTAACACCCGGTTGCGCGGCAAAAGGTCCGCCATGTTAGATTATATATGATGAAAGCGTAATAAAGGAATATTGTGAAGATGATGCCCTCCTCTTTTTACCAGCAGGCCTGGGGCCTGTCAAGAGCCGGCAGGATGATTTAAAGTACTGCAAAATACGCGAGGAAACAAATGGAATGAACTTCAAAAAATATTTTTTTCGAACGAGCGACTGCATTGAAAACGATACTACCATGGAAGACGACTCTTTCCGGCAGGAGTCACCAGTCAACACATCCAGGGAAACTTTCTTTTTTCCTGAATTTGATCTTAATAAGTTTAGTAGTTTGAAGAGTTTTCTTGAGTGTTTTGATAAACAATGTTTGGAATATCAAAAAGACGAGCAATGGAAGAAGCAAAATATTCCTAGATATCTCACGGGAGTTTATCTTAAATTTTGGTACGAAAACCATTTATTTGAAAAGTCTTACGAAGAAAGTAAACAACTATTAATGACGGTGTTCGATGCGACGAAACAAGAAGATATTCGAAAATTTCAAAACCTAACATTAAACGACACTAAAGAATTAATTTCCTTTTTACGGAAAAACTTTCGTTGGGGAAGAAACTAAATTATGATGACAGTTCAATTGTGGAGCATATGACATTATCAATTCCTTTAGAGTTCCAAAAGTTCCTAGTTATCAAGAAGATTTCGACACCCTGCGAATGGATCTCAACGATGCGACAATTAATCGCAGTAACACCGGATAGCGCAGACCGAAAACCGGTAGATACTGGAAGTTATACCCGATGGAATCACGCATACGGTAGTGTACACAGAGGAACTGGTCAACAGTACAGATTCCAAGCAAGAGGAAATCATGGACAGCCACATCAATCGCACATGATGAGATTCAGTGGAAGGCAACAGTTCAACAATCAACCTAGGCAGTTTGTACAACAGAATCGACATTTTAACTCGCCCAGAAACGAAAGTAACCAGAGGCAAGGATGACAACTAATTATTGAGTCAATGGTATGTTCCAAGCACTTTTGTACTCTAATTGACACAGGAAGCAATGTGTCATTAATTCCAATAAATTTAGCTAAACAATTAAAAAACATTAAAATTATAAGAAATAGTAATGTAAAAATAAATCAAACTTGTGGGACTATTCAACCCAAAGGTATAATTAAAGTTTATATGAATATTGGATGTATATCTAAGCAAATAGATTTGTTTGTAATTGATACTGAATTGCCTTATATTATTTTAGGACTAGAATATTTACATTTATTTAAGCTTGACATTAGTATTCGTAACATGTGTATTTTTCAATGTGGTAAAAATTTAAGTAATATTAAATATGTAAATAAGTGTGTTGGTGAGTTGAGAACATATCATGGGACATATTGTAAAACTCTTAATAATGATCAAAATATGAACTACTATAATGCAAATAATGAAGATAATATTAACGTTAAGAATAATAAAGATTTAGATCAAATATCAGACAGCCCTGAAGCTGATCTGAAAAGATTGTTTAACCCAGCCATGGTTGTTGAGGACACAATACCAAGACAAACTAGTGAGCAATGGGGAGATTTAACCCAACTTCTTGACAAATTTCAAACCATATTTTCACAAAATAAGTATGATGTAGGTTGTATCAATTTAGAGCCACAAAGAATTCATTTAATTTCAGACCTTCCTATAAGTTTACGCCCTTATAGAAACAGTCAACAAGAATCTAAAGAAATACAAACACAGATAGAAGAATTGTTAAAAGCAGGTTTTATTAGACCCTCTCATAGCCCATATGCTGCCCCTGTAACTTTAGCATACAAAAAGGATGAAGGGAAAAGATCAAGATTATGTATCGATTATAGAAAACTAAATGAAATCACACGAAAAGATTCCACCCCTGTACCTCTGATAGACTTTGTAATTGATAATTTAACTCATGCTAAATTTTTCTCTACGCTCGACTTAACAAGTGGTTATTGGCACATTAAAAATTCATGAAAAGACGCAGAGAAACTGGCTTTCACAACTAATTTTGGACTCTATGAATGGTTAAGACTTCCATTTGGCTGGAAAAATTCACCAGCTGTTTTCCAAAGAACTATAAGACAAATTTTACAAAAATATCAGTTAACTTTTGCTTTAAACTATTTTGATGATATAATAATTTTCTCACAATCTTGGGAAGAGCATTTAACTCATTTAGATACAATATTTCAAATTTGTAAAAAAGAAAACATTAAACTTAAAAAATCAAAATGTCAGTTTGCACAGGAAAAATAAAATTTTTAGGATATGAAATAACACAAGGTCATTATTCCCCAAGTAATCCAAATATTGAAACAATTAGAAAATTAGCACCACCTAAAGATGTGAAAGAACTCCAAAGATTTCTTGGTTCCATCAATGTTTATCAAAAATTTATTAAAGATTATGCAAAACTTAGAGTACCATTAAATAAATTACTTAAAAAAGATGCAATTTGGAATTGGTCACATGAATGTCAAGAAGCTTATCAAAAGTTAAAGAATTGTTTAATATCAAAACCTATACTTAACTTATACAACTCACAATTTCCATGTCATGTGTTTTGTGACGCAAGTCAGGAATCAATAGGCGTAGTCTTGAAACAACAACACCCAGATGGAACACTTTACCCCATAGCTTATCACTCGAGACAATTACTTAAACATGAAAAAAATTATACAATTTCAGAAAAAGAGTGTTTAGCAATTATAGATGCCTTAGATAAATTCCATTGTTACCTACATGGATCCAAATTCACAATACATACTGATCATGCTGCTTTACAATGGCTTAAAAGTGTAAAACATTTAACTGGACGTTTATTTCGGTGGAGTTTAAAACTTTCTCAGTTTGATTATTCGATAGTTTATATAAAAGGTAAATTAAATGTTGAAGCAGACATGTTGTCGAGGAACCCTGTATGCCATTATATATCACCCATTTGTCATTTTTTAAATACTGATGAAATTATTAAATACCAAAATTCAGAGAACATTAATGATCCAAAATATATAAAAATTAATGATGTATTAACAGTTAAGAAAAAGAATTTAATTAAAATTGTAGTACCGTTATCTTTGAGAGAAAAATTAATTACAACTGCACATGAACAATTTGGTCACCCAGGTGTAAAAAAGATGTTAAAATTAATTTCCCCAATTTACTACTGGAAGGACATTATATTAGACATTTCAAATTTTGTTAAATGTTGTGAAACATGTCAAATGAATAAAAAGTCTACACAAAAAAGTATGGATTATTGCAAGAAGTTCCTGTAGCAGAAGAACCATTTGAAATGATTTCACTAGACACTGTAGGAGGATTTAATTATCATAATTCACAAAAGAAATACCTGCATATTGTTCTGGATCATGCTACCAGATATGCTTGGACATTTCCATCCAAAAGTGTCACTTCTGAAACTTATACAAATTGCTTAAAACAAATTTTTTCAATTCAATGCCCAAAACAACTTTTAAGTGATAGAAATGCTGCATTCACTTCATCTAAATTTAAGAAATTCTTAAAACATCATAATATTAGACAATTACTAACTTCAGCAAATAGACCACAATGCAATGGAAAGAATGAAAGAGTTAATCAGACATTAGTAGCAAAATTAAGATGTAAAGTTAATTCAACTACAAAAACTCCTTGACAAAATTATTAGAACAAGTTACATATGAATACAATAACTCGCCACATGATGTTACTGGCTTTCCACCTGCATATTTAATGTTTGGAACTTTGCCATATGATTCACCATTACCTAATCAAGTAAAATTAAACTATCCACCTATACAACAAGCTAGACAAATTGCAGTAAACAGAACAATTAAGCATCATAAGATAAATAAACAAAGGTATGATAGACATTATGTTGATGCAAAATTTAAAGTTGGAGATTTAGTCTTATATCAAAATTTCTCATACCCTAATTCAAGTAAACTTCAATCTCCTTATAATGGTCCTTTTAAAGTTGTCAGAAAACTCTCAAATGTTACTTATGAAATAGATAAACCAAATCAATATACAGGAAAATTAACAGATATTGTTCATTCTACAAGATTAAAACCATTTCATTCAAAATCCAATTTCCAATTATGCTAAATTCTTATTTATATTTGTTATAGAGTTTGTTTTCTCAAACATTGGGGGGAAGAAGTGCATTGAATTTTAAAAGAAGTACATTGTAATTTTAAAAGAAGTGCATTGTTATTTTAAAAAATAAATAATAATAAAAGTTGTGTTTTAAAAAATTGAATTTAAGACTTGTTTACATTATGAAAATCAAAATTTAATTTAATTGAATTTGTATTGTATCTTTATTCATAATGAACACATTATTGAAGACTATTTAAAAAAAAAAATAAATAACTGAATTATGGACTGTATGAAAACATTGTGATGAGGTCATTTTACGATACATTGTGTTAGAGTAATTTCATTGTGATTATTTGTGATCAGAGTATATTCTGAAAGTTAAAATATAGTAGGTGATGTTATGAAGATTTTATTATGGTTGTATTTTTTTTTAATCAGTTGATTGAGTAGATTCTAATAATAAACAAAAGGACTGTGAGATAAACAATAATTGGATGATGAACATTGAACTATGATTTTTCCAAGACAGGACTGTGAAACATTACATTACATTGATTGAACTTTTACCTGTACTTGATATAGCTGAAATACCCTTAATTTTCTTTGCATTTTATATTTCTAGTGATATTTTGATATAATGTTGATGTTGTGTTTATTTTGGTAAATTTCTGTGTTATAGTGATGTAATCTTTTCTTTTTTGGGAGCTCCTAAAATCATGTTGCTGTTAGTTACTCCATATATGTCTTTTTTTATGTATTTACCATTACTCCTAAACTCATTTTGCTATTACTTATTTTATATCTATTCTTTGTATGTATTTACTTTACCATTATTCCTAAAATCTTGTTATTCACTCTATACCTATTCTTCTATGTATTTATGTACTCATTATTCCAACATTCAATACAATTTTGAAGTACTTGTAACTTTTCAACATTTATCACTTTATTAACATTGTTTACTATTGATGCACATTTAGTGAGAATTTCACTTGATCTTATGTTATGTTGTTTAGCACTACTATATTTTTGAATGTCTAATGTGAATTATCTTTATCTTATGTTGTTTTTTCTTAACCTCATTATTATTATAGTCATAGTGGAAGTATTAGATGTGTGATATTTTTCAGAAAACAATTCTATGTAACACAAAGTTTTATACCAAAATTTTGATACTTTGTTATTCATTATTGCTATTTTTTTGTACATGTTAGGATTCACCAGCCCACTCTTTTACACAATTATTATATCTTCTAGATTTTTATTTCATTTGGGGAATTTGATATAATTGAAATATAATTTTTTCCCTGGGGACTTGCCAGTCAGAATTGGCCAATCTGGCTGTGCCAGACTTCAGCGGAGGGGGGAAATTTGTCAGGTTTGAAAAGTTTAGGTTCAAAATTAAGGAAGTAATAAATGAAAATAGAGCGAACTCTTTACCATCGCGTAAGGATTTATGAGTAAACAAGCCTGTTAAAAGGAGCAACGAGCGCTGACGAAGGCGAACGCATACTAGAAAGGACTTGGCTGGTGTCTCCTCGCTGCGATGTTGTAGTTGGTAACACCCGGTTGCGCGGCAAAAGGTCCGCCATGTTAGATTATATATGATGAAAGCGTAATAAAGGAATATTGTGAAGATGATGCCCTCCTCTTTTTACCAGCAGGTCTGGGGCCTGTCATATATATATATATATATATATCAAGTATAATATTTGTGTATGTTGTTACGTTGACATTTTATAATCGGTTTTATTTTGTAAGCTATTATACTAATAATTGTACCTATATATGTGTCCTTCTCTTAAAAAAAGCAATGTGTGTGCTTTTATGTCGCCTACTAACCCTGAGTCTTAGGATAAAAAAAAATAATAAAGAATTCTTCCATTTTATATCCATGTCCAAAGATTGTAGACTCCTTTAAAGGTTTCACAGCTCGTTTATTGGATTACTTTACTTTATTAGGTAAAAGAAGGAGTAAAATGAGCTAAACTTCTCTAAATTCAAGACTGCTAAGGTAAATACTGGCACCATTAAGTCTTATAGGAATTCTTTTTGTTTAACAGGGGAACTCAAGTTAGAAGAGTATCCAGTTATCTGGCTACTGATTGGAAAAATAGTTCGAAGAAGCATTTTAGTGTTGTTATTAATCCAAAGAAAAGTTACTACTCTAAGAGAAAATTGTAATTTATTTTTATACACATTCTTATTTTTCCCCTTCATTTTTCGGATTTGCTTGAATTTTGCTCTTATTTGCAATCTTGAATTTCTTACAGGAAAGTATTTTCTAGGCGTTTTGGTTTCAAATTGTAGTGACTTCTATTAATAGCATAGGAAAAAACATGATAAAAGATAATGATGATGAATGATGTTAATTAGTTCTTTTAATAATATTTGTATGTCCAGATCAATGTCCATATTTAATTTGAAACTATGTACGAAAACTATAATTGTACATATATTAAAATTATTTTAAAGTATTTTTAAAAAAGTACATATTATACAGCATAAATTTTATACAGAAGCTAAAGTTCCTGCCTTGAAATAATACATTTAGGCATTAAAAACAATGTTAAAAGAATAAATGTTGTGCACAATTAATCTTTCTTGACGAAAACATGTGTTACCTGTTTTGTTTTATATCATTCAATCTAATTTTGTTAATAGATTTTTCTAGAATTAATGAAGATTGAGAAAAACGTCCTCATCAACATGATTTGGAAGGAAAAAATTGTATAGTTTGATTAGTAACACTTATTTATCAGTGTCAACTCATCCGGTTCGTCTTCATGACTTTCTGTGTTATTGTAGTCCAAAGCTAGATGGACATCAAAGAGACAGTGCCCCAGGGGAGACACACAGAGACAATACCAGACAAAACACGTAAGCTCCAACCTGTTTGCTACAGAGAGTTGTCGAGAGTGATAACTTCGAATTACCGCGTGTTGTAGTATGGTCAGCCGCATATTTTACTTCGAAATATTGAATGTACCAAAACGCATTGTTTTAGTTCGAAATGTCAAGAGTTTTTTAGGGCCTGAGCATATGCTGAAAATTAGCGAGAGGTTCGTATTATCGAATGTTTCAAGTAGCTAAGTTGACTGTATTTGAAATTAATTGAAGAATGAATGGAGTAGTAGATTTTTTTTTGTAATTTGATAATGTATTTTTGTAATTTGTAAAAAAAAAAAAAAAATCACCCTAAGAATTTAACTTTTTTTTGTCTTATGCCCATTAATCCGTTTTCCTTTAATTTAATTTTCAACATTATAGTTATTAGTTTTTCCATTGTTCTAATTACGGATGTAAATTTAGCTTTTATTTCAAACAGATGAAGCTAGATAGCAAAAAGATAAAATGCTATGCACGTTTTTACACTGATAGAAGGGGTATACATTTCGCTTTGTAAATGTACAGTAAGCATTCATGACATTTTTTTACTTCCCGTTAGACAATCAGAGAAGATCTGAAGTTAAAGTTAGGTATTAAAAAAAAGTTATAAGAACAAGTTTTACTTATATAGTACTACAATTAAACATTATTTGTTAATGTAGTTAATTACTTTTTAAAGAAAAAGTTAACTTATCATCTAGTTTCACATCACATAGTAATATTGCTGCAAAATTGAATGTTTTATGTCAAATAATAAATTAAATTGTGATTATTCCAATAATATATTGATGGGAGGCTGGTTGTCCCTCCTTTTCTGGTAATTTCTATACGAGTCCCCTTGGACCAGATGAGGAAACATTCCTTCGGTGGGGTGCGTCAAAATCCATGCGTCCCTTTTTGAAATCAACGAACGTGTAAATATTTTGCAATGTAGCCTTGCGCGATTGGTATTATCCAATTAAACACTAGACCTAGAAGATAGTAGTAAGTCCTGCCCTAGAATTTGTAAGTGATTTGGTTCTCTATATAAGAAGACGCTCACCAATTTCGAGATTCTCTCTGGTCATTAGAAAGTCACACTAAACGAAACGTATAATTGCAGTAGATTGTCGCCCGCCCCCCATTCGTAGACTCCAACCTGCCACCATTAGTACTCCCTTCTCAAATCTAAGTTTTTTTCTCATTTATTCTTTTGTAAATGTAACTTTAAATGTGTAACAATAAATTTAATTGCAACTTAAGGAAATGACTTTCTAAACTTTGAGTTCTTAATCCAATTGAATTTTGTTTATTAACGTTGACCATAATGTGATTAGAATATTTTAGAACCTGGGTTCATTTAGATTGAAATTATAATTCAATTTGACCTAGCATCATTTGGTGCTGTGACCAGGTTGTGAGATTTTTTTTTCACTTTCTTGCTAAATTTTGATGAGATTTTGGCCATCGGTAATATTAAGCTATGTTCAAATGTATAAGAATTTAAAAAATTTCGTAAATGTCGTTTACTTGAAATTTAGCATTTGAATTCAGTGTTTTCATTCTAGATATAATTCATAAGTTTGATAAAATGTATATTATGTATTCATTTATTTGATTGTGGTCATCCGATAATGCTGGATTCTCCTCTTCTGTAAGAGTTTCAATATTTTTTTTTTTCACACTGAACGATTTCCAATTTCATATGAGATTCGCTAGTTTTACGTATACTTGTCAATGCCTTGATCGCGACAAGCCGACCCTGTTTCTCGCAAACCACTTCCGATAACTTTAACCTTAACGTTTCAATTCTTCTCTATGCGTTTAAGGGGACAGTGGACTTTCAAAAACTTTTTTTTTTAATTATTTAGTAAGAGTAATGAAAATTTATGAGCATATACACTGGAATACAACAAGATCAACTATATCTTTAAAAAATTTCAATTAATTTTTTTTTAAATTTAAAAAAATTAATAATTTTTAAATTTTTTCAAAACATTCCATGCGTTTCAATTTTTTATTTTTTGACTTCGTCTAACATTATTAATGTTTATTAGTACACGTTACACATAAGTGGGTATTATTTAGCAATTTCATGCACCGGTTAATTTTTTAAAAAGTTTTTTGTTTATTTGCACTTAATTTTCTGTAAAATAACAGATTTTGTACACTAAAAATGAAATTTAACTATCTAAATAAAGTCAAAATTTTAAATGGATACCCAGATTTATTTATGTACTTATCAGTATTCTTCACGAGAAATTTCAAGCAATTTGCTCAAAATTGAGACGCATGGAACATTTTAAAAGCACGTAAATCTGAAAAACAAAGTTTTGAGAAAAAGTCATTTTAAAAATGTTTTTCCACTTACCTTTCATAATTGTTGTTCTGATATTATTAAGCATCCATTTTATTTAATAACAGACATATTTATACTAGATTATTTATTTACAAGCATAATTTGAAGAGAGAAAAAAATTTATAATAGAATGCATTGGTTTCACATGGTACAGTTTTTCGGTAAAATGTTTTCAATGTTAGTGCAAATAAATATTAATTTACTAAGAAAACATTTAAAATTTACCAGCACCATATGTTTCCCCTTCTTTTTTTTAATGTTCTTTGTAATTTTGGATGATTTAGCCAATTTATTGATTATTCTTTTCTTTCTCCAATCACTAGAATTATTTTTTCACTCTGCGCTAAACGTCGTTTATCACGTTTATGCGAAATGTCCACAGATACAGAACTTAACTCATTGTGCTCAATAGCTAAACTATTGAAGCAGCCAAAATTATATCCACCTATGGCAGATATAACACCCATTTCAAGTCGCTTTTTAGAAACAAAAGTTTCTTTTGGGCAGTTTTTTCAAATAACACTATGGATGCTTTCGTTGGCATTCTGAGTTTTTCCTGCACTGCATCTTTCTAAAAAGCTCATCGTTTACAAGCCTTTGATATACTGGAAGTATTTTTCCAGAACTTGTTCCGACAGCTTAGTTTTCATCAGTGAATGGGACATAGGGTTCTCATTTTTAGCCAATGCCCTCTGGTAAAAGCACCATGATGTCGAACCAGTAGGGCATTTTACTATGTTTTGGAGTTTTATCTGTAGATGAACAATGAAACAATGAAGCTAAAATTGCGCTTTTCATTTTTCTTACATCTGGCGCATTGTCTTTTATAGCTTTTCTATAAAAGTTAGTCAGTTTCACAATGGTGTTTTCTTTGAGGTTGCCCTCTTTCCGCCCACCAATAGTGATACCTTTATTCCGCCACTCTAAAATTTTGTTACGGAGTCCTGTGCCAAGCCTTTTGCCACGTGGTTAATGCATTTTTCTTTTGCAATTTTTATGCAGCTACCATACACATTTAATGATGATAAATGTTGATAGGTCTTGGCATCACCATCTGACAAGATGCTCACATATCGCATACCACAATTTTTAATGGATCTTTTCCATAGAATTTCTGCAGCTTTAACCTCCATGGCATTAGAAGATCCTACATAATTTTCGCTGCATTCTTCTTGGTGGGATTTGTACCATATGGAGTACTCAGCACTATTTTCTCCCAAATCCCTTTTGCGGTAGTGCATTCTGGGCAATATTTGGAAAGGATTTCGTAATCAATAATGAGCCCAGTCAAAATGTCGATAACGATTCCTATCCCATACAGTGACGAATGTCCCCGTTTCTGCCATGTTCCATCATATGAAACGGTGATGTCTATAACACCATTAGCAGTGCCGAGCAAATCTTCATGGTGTTTTCGGACTACTTTTCGGGAAATTTCAAGAATGTCTTCTTTGAAGCTACACTTTTCTTCATACAATTTGTGTAAACATTTTGAGAAAGTTTTCTTATCCATTGCATGAATACCAATAGCCATAGAGAAAAGTTCTAATGCTGCATGGCCTTTCCCAATCTTAAGAAAAGCTTCAACGAGCTTTTTATTTGCATCGAAACAATTGCTATCATCATCTCGAGGGCTGGAGAATACATAATTAAATATTTTTCTGCAGCTTTTTACATTTTAGCTCTATTTTTGTAGAAAAACCATAAGCACTATTACATTCGACATCCAATGAGCACATATCACATTCATCACATTTTTGTGTTAGATAAAAGAGCAGACCACATATCATTATTCATCAAAACATATGTACTTTTCTCACTAGTACAAAAGTTGATGTTGAAGGAAACATCTGAAGTTTGCTAAGACTTGCATTCAAATATTGTTCCTTTTCACCAGCATGTGAACCTTCATCACTAATAGAGATTTCAGTATCCATAATAAGTGAATTTTCAGCAAGCAAAATATCAGAGTTTTTAGCACACATAGTAGAATCAGAATCACTTTGCATGTGATTTTTTCCCATCTCTTTTTGTACTTTGGATGCACACAAACACCTTCTTTTTGATGGCCTACCTTTAGGTTTTCGATAGCGCCGACTAATAGCATCCATTGTAAACAAATACAGAACAATTGTATATGTTTTTGAAGCTTTTTTGTGGCTTTTAGATACACAAAATTTGATTCCGTAAAGATAAATATTACTAAGAAACAGAGACAGCAATCAAAGATGTGTAATTTTAAAAAAGGCAATACTTTCGACTTATGAAAACAAGTGGAAGTAAACAAACAGCAATAAAGCAGTTAAAGGTTGCAGTTAAAATGTGCAGTTGTTAAAACACAAAAATATTAAATTCTAATATTTAAAAAAAAACACTCAAAAAATTTTTACAACCTAAGCACATGCTTTTGTTTACATTTTTATGTCCATTTAAATTTTTTTAAATGCTTATAACTTTTTAATAAAATTATTTAGACACATGCGGTTTCTTGGATATGGTTCAGTGAACACACGAAGATCATAATTCACAAAAAAAAAATTTCCATAATTTGGACGATTTTCGCCAATTTCAAAGTCCACCATCCTCTTAATGACAGTTTGATGACAGTTTGGGTATCCGAATTTTTTTAAATAAAATTATTGAAGTCGCTTTATTTGGCAAGTGGTCTGAGTCTGAAAATATTTCCATTCTTAAATTTAAATTGTGTGGGATTGCCGTAGAGTTCATTAAATTGGAACCGGTAAGTTACGATATTACCAATTTTGATGATTTGTCACAAATTCTTCTTAAGAGAAAAAATTCGCTTTGAGAAGGGAGCACTCATGGTGGCAGGTTAGAGTCTACGAATGGGGGGCGACAATCTACTACAGTTCTAAATTTCGTTTTGTTGTGACTTTCGAATGACCAGAGAGATTTCGAAATTGGCGCACGTCTCATTATATATTTAACCAAATCACTTACAAATTCTTAGGCAGAACTTACTACTGTCTTCTGGATCAAATGTCTCTAATTGGATAACCCTAATCGCGCAAGGCAATACTATACAAGATTTACGTGTTCGTTGATCTCAAAAAGGGACGCGTGAATTTCGAGACTCTCTCTGGTCATTCTAAAGTCACACTAAACGAAATGTAGAATTACAGTAGATTGTTACCCCCACATTTGTAGTTTCCAACCTGCCACCATTAGTGATCCATTCTCAAAGCTAAGTTTTTTCTCATTTATTCTTTTGTAAATGTAACTTTGAATAAAAAACATTAAATTTAATTGAAACTTAAGGAAATGACTTTCTAAAATTTAAGTACTGAATCTAATTTAATTCCGTTTATTAACTTTCGTCATGATGCGATTAGGGCATGATGCATTACATGATTAAGGCGTCATGATGCATTAATTGGGTTTATTTAGATTGAAATTATAATTAAATTTGGCCTCGCATCAATATTAAGGCTCTTAAAAGCTCAACAGAACAGATATATGAACAACTATCAAAATAAGAAGCTACATGTGTTGTGCTGATCGACACGATGCCCAGCGAGTGCGTTAAATTGATTCAGATTTTTCTTGTGAATTGTATTCTATATTATGTTAAACACACTTGATATTTATTTGTTCAGTTGCATTTAAAGAAATATGATTGGATAAATAGTTTTTAGTAAAGCGTTAAGACTTTAAAACTATTTTAAAATTGTGGCCTTATTTCAAGCCTCCAAACATTCTTAACCCATATTTAAGATATGATGGTACGGATTAAACTGTTAAAAATTCTAATTATGTCATTCGTCTCTAACCCTTTTAACATTCAAATAGTACATACACACATTCTGCAATTCGCATATATATAAAGTATAATAAAATAAAAGTGAAGAATAACTAGAACCCACAGTACTAAAGAAGTAAGAAATTAGAATTCAGCAAACACAACAAATGTAGATACAAAATGTCATAGGACTAAACTGGAGACCTATTATGATTTCTAAAGCTGTCGCTGAATTAGACCATTGGATTAGGGTTAGCATTGCTTTATGGATCCACCTTCCCCGTACAGCAGAAATTTTCGACATAATAGAAAAATAAATACACAAGTTGAAAAGTTAAGCCTAATACAACCCGTGGTTGTAGAACCTAATAAAATCGTAAAAATAAATTGAGAAAAGAGAACAATAATGAGTCCAGCAAGGAGAGGAACAATAAAATTTTTTTAATAGAAACTATCAGAAAAAACTTACACCAGCGCAGAAAAGAAAAAGAACCGGAGTGCCATCTGGATAGTAATTTTGAAATTAAGCTAACCACAAAAATAAATAATTAAGTAAACAAAACATAAGAAGTTTAAACAAAAGAACAGAGTTCAGAATAGATAGTAACGAATAGAAATATATTAAAGTAAATTTACTTGGATGATTATATACTAGAAAGTTATATTGCAATTAAATTAAACGTATAAAAAATTTTAATATATATATATATATATATATATATATATATATATATATATATATATATATATTTTTAAAAATAAACTCAATATATAGAGAGAATAAAATAACGAACTAAAATAAAACTAGATGAAATATTATATATAAATATATTTAAAGAAAAATTGACTAGGATAATTGTATTCTAAGCATTTATTGCAAAAATTCACAAAATTATTATGTATTAAAATTTTATCAGTAACTAAATCATTGTTTCTTTTCAAAAAATTTAGGATAATGTTTCTAAATATTGATAGGTCTAAGTTACTACCCCAGAAAGGCATTTTTATAATATTAAAATCAAATAAGTCTGTTTTATCAAAAATATTACTTGTAAGCAAATTATTCTTAACGTTTAATTGAAGGTCTTAAAAGGTAGCTGACTCATTATTATAATTAGTTTTTGATAATTTTAAATAATGGGGATAATAATTAAAGCTAGGGACATAGTCAACTATATGATTAAAAATAATTAAGTTATCTATGTATCTAAAGAAGTAACAAGAATCATAAGTAAAACTTTCATTTTCATAAAAATACAGGTAAATATTTGCTAAGCAGTTGCTAGCTGGTCGACCTTGTGGTAATCCTTTAATTTGCTGATAATGAGCATTATTATGGAAAATATCAGTTTCTTTTAATACTAATTCAATAGAAAAAAATATTTATCATATTTTGTTATCTTATTAAAAAAATATTTGCTATATGCTATTTTAAGAATCTTAAACATGTCTTCTATATCAATGGAGTTAAAGAAGCCTTCAAAATCATAGGTATGAATAGAAATATTTTTTTACCATGTATATACTTAATAATGCCCATATTTTCTTAACTATAATAGAATTATCTACTGTAGATTGAATAATATTTTATAACTTCTTGCACGGATGTGCAATATAAGTTTTAAAATTTATCGTAATAGTTCTAAATTTAACATTATTTTTATGAAATTTAGGAATTAGAAAAATATGTGGGAATTTAATACCCAGAATTTGTGTAAATCTATTTTATTTTTTTATAAAAAGCCGAGATTCGAATAAAAATTTCCCTTTTGCTTGAATTAGATTTTTTAAGAATTAGATAAATTCTACCTTAAAACGGCAATTAAATACGGAATGCCGGTTGAAGCATTCAATAAATTTAGATCTTATGTAGCAACAGAAATTCGGGAATTAGATTTCACTGTTGAAAATGAAATTATGTATAAAGATCTTAAATCATCAATAGAAAATATCCAAAATGACTTTGTGATTACATATGTTCATAAGGTCTCTGCAAATTATGCCATACTTTGTAAATACTTTTACAGTAAAATATTAAGTAACCACAGTTTAAATAATAATTCATTTCAAAAATCAATTCACAATAAAAGAGAAGATGATAATCGTCTTTTAGCTTTGAACAAAAGACTGAATATTCATCTAAATAATATTAAATATCCAAAAAGTATTTTTAACACCAAAATTTAATAAAAGCCCTATAAAATTCCGTAGTATCACTAATGGATACAATACATATATCACGAAGTTTGGGAAGATCTTACAATCTCTTCTTTAAAATCTAATTGATAATTTATAAAACACGGCAATAATTAAAAATAGCTTAGAGATTGCTAAAGTTACTAAGGATATGTTAATTTTTTTTCCATGCATGGTTTTAATTTCGAGGACCTTTTTAATTCTATAGATATTGACGATATGATTAAGCTTCTACAGTTAATTTATGATAAATATGAATTATATACTTCAATGAAAGAAGAAAAATTTGCTGTTCTTGTTAACCTCGTATTAAAAGAAAATTTCATTACATTTGATCAGAATCTTTAAAAACAGATCAAAGGATTACCTCAGGGTGGTCCAGCTAGTAATTGTTTAGCGAACCTATATTTACATTTTTTTTAAATTGATCATGTTATAAATGATTCTTACTTGATTTATCGTTGTATAGATTATTTAATAATTTTTGGTAAAAATCGTGAATACAAACCAAATATTACGTTCTACCCTGATTATCTCAAGCTCCTTAAAACAAACTTCAACTCTAAAATGGTGGAATTCTTGGATTTAAACTTGCATATTATTAACAATAATGTAGTCAGTAACATTTTTGACAAAAGAGATTCGTTTAAGTTCCATATAATTAAAATTCCCGTATGGAATAGTAATTTGCATATATCAATTTACAGAAATATCATTTTGAATTTTTAATTTAGAAATGATAATTTAACTACCCACAAAATAGATAAATACAATAATATAAAATTTTTTTTCAATGTTGTTTAGATCATGAATACCCTTTTAATTTCTGAAGAGCTTATATTCATCACAAATACATTAACCGTCTTGCTACTTCGAATTCCAAAACCACCACACAACAATAGGATTTCGAAGTCAGCATGTTAGTTGTCTTGCTGTGAAGATTATATCATAACACTGATATCACAGTTTACATTTGTTCCACACACATCTTGAACGTCTTACACATTGTTGACAACCAACCAAATTATAGCCTAGCAAATTTACATTTTTGACAATCAACCAATTCAAATTTTACCATATTTGATTGTCGTCACTTTATACCTGTCTTTGCTGGCTGGTTTAAAAGTCAGCTCAAAAGATGTGTTTATGTATTTTCGAATTTTTTAACTTGGTGAATAATTGATTTTCATTAATGGCAAGACGCTTGATTCTCTTCGTAAAATCTTTGTGAGTAAAGAAATTTTATTAAATTATTTTTTGAAAGAAACTTTTCTTATGTAATTGTTTTAGCATTTTTCTACTTTTCTTACGTAATTATTTTGTGAATTTTCTGCATTAAGAATTTGGGAGAGTTTGTTACATAATAGTAGTGAGTGGTTTTATTATGCTCTCTGTGTTATCCATACTCTGAAGTTTTGTTAATTTTATTTTATTTGATTTTCCTACCGAGTTGCGAAGGGGGAGGGTTGGCGCCTTTAAACTAGTTTAACCCCACTTATTCGGTCCTAAGTCCGAAATTGCTTTCTGACTCGCTAGGTTCTTCTTTTTTGTAGTTTTTTTTTTTTTATTTCTCTATAATTTTGTTCTTCATGTTCCGCTTTTTATATTTTTATTACGCTATTTTTTGTTATGTTCTTTATCTATTATTTCTTGTTTTTGATATATAATACATATTTCTTGTTTTTGATATATAATACATATTTCTTATATATATATATATATATATATATATATATATATATATATATATATATACAGCCGGTCCTATAAAACGGAGTCGCTAAATCAGGGAAAAATTTCTGGGAAGAAAATCCTAAAGTTTGTTGTATGCACAATTCGTTATATAGAGGTTCATCTTTTAATATACTTTATAAACCACATAATACAAATTTTAAATTCATAAACACACAGTATATATTAAAAAAATAACGATTTAGGACTTTTTAAAATTAATATATGTTTATTTTATGTATCTTTTCTATCAAAAAAGTTACAATGAAAACAATAAAAGAATGTCGAAGAATTAACTGTATTTTCAAAAGAAAACAATTTTATACTAAAATTAATGAATATTATTGACATTTTATAATTTTAAGCATACACGTAATACTAAGCTTACATTATTTTATAATATTATTTTTTAAATAGAACATCGGAAAAACTCCAATGAGATTGAAAGAGGATATGGAAGATGCTTCTTGTGAGCTAGGCAATGGAGGTTAAAGGTTCCACTACTTGGATGAAAGGTCGAGAACTCTTATTACTCTCGGTTAGTTAGGATCTAATAAAACTATTTCAAGATTTAAGACCGACATAAAAAGTATTAATGAGAGAATAACTTTAATTTGCTTCAGAAATAATTTTAAAAAAAGGGAGAACAAAGAATGAATACCAAAAGAAAATGCTCGTTATATGGAAAATGCACTTCGTTATAGAAAGGTTATTTAAAAAAAACCCGTAAAATGTTCAATGTTCCAAAAAATAATTCACTATATAGGAAAATTCGCATTATAGAGGTTCAACTGTGTATATATATAACAGTAAATAAATAAAAAAAGAAGACTAATAAATCCTAAAATATCTTTAGATCAAACCGACATAACGAAGAACATGGAAGAATTGCAAACCAAAAACGAGAAACTTAGCTAGATTGGAAAAAAAACTATTATGACTTTCTTAGCTGTCACTCGTTTAGGACAGTGAAACAGGGTTAAACAGTGTATTGTGAGATCTCAATCTTTCCCTACAGCGGAAATTGTCGACATAATAGCACATGAGATAATCCAAGGCAAAGGCCCAAAACCCGCGTGGGTGATTATAATAGCAAAATAATAGAAATGGAATAATAAATTACTATAGGAATGTGGGAGAAATAGACAATTATAAATTAAACAAAAATTTTCCGAAAAAGGATAAAAATTATTATGACCATAATTAATAATACTGTAAATCAGCTAAGAAACTAGAATCTTATCCACTGTTGACTGGTTCCTTGAGTGTACTGACTCAATGCACAATAAAACCCAACAAACTAAGAATAATAGCGTCATCTATATATATTTCAAGTAACTAAACTTATTATAAGAATATATTAAGAGAACTGTACTACACTGCTGGACAATTGCTAAGGACGGATCATAAATTGCTATGTAGCATAACTTTAAGCGAGATATGAGGCCTAGTAGGATAAAATATAGTTGCCACACTGTAGAGACATTAGAATAAAGAATATTTATTGTTCTGGAAAGGACAAAAGCTGTGAAACATCTGAAAGGAAAAAAAATGTTCATTTGACCGGCGTACGGAGAAATGGAACAATGCATCTAAAAGTCAGCAGGCACTTTAAATAAAGGTATCAGTACGGGATATGTCCACCGTGGAGTGTGATGCAACATTCCACACGTCGTACCATACTTTGCACAACATTTTCCAGCAGCTGTTGAGGCAATTTATCCCATTCCTCTGTGAGTGCACGGATGAGGGTGTTCTTGATTGTCGGAGGATAGTTTCGACCAGCAACTTGCCTCCCCAAATCATCCCGCACATTTTCAATGGGGTTTATATCTGGAGAACTCGCTGGTCATACGAGACGTTGAATACCCTCGCTGTCTAGACAATCCTGAACAGCGAGTGTTTGATGACATGTTGCGTTGTCGTCCATAAAAATAAATTTATCTCCGACAGCACCACAGAAAAGACGAATATGAGGAAGTAGAACTTCATCAATGTATCGTTGGCCCGTCATAGTCCCATTCGCAACCACATGTAGGCGCGTGCGGCCATTGATCATGATGTCGACCCACACCTGATAATGCATGTCTGATATCGGTCGTTTTCCTGGATATTTTCTGGACGATAAGCAGTACCAATCTGTGCCAGATCAGTTGGCGTCTACAATCCGATGACAGACTGAACCTACTCTCATCTGAGAATAGTACGCATGCCCAGTCCTGTTCAGTCCATATGTAATGCTCACGACACCATTGCAAACGGGCAGTACGATGGTGTATGTTGTGGGGCACACACAACAGGTTTGCGTGCGTATAGTCCTCCTCCCCTCAAACGTCTGGCAACAGTTTTTCGGGAGATTTGCTTTCCTGAGGCAGCAAGAAACTGATTTGCCACCTGCTGAGCTGTGGTGCGCCTGTTCCTTTTTGCTGATAGAACGAAACATCTTTCTTCTGCAGGCGTCGTACTTCTAACACGACCTCCCCCGTGCCGTCTACTACACATTCCAGTAGTTTTAAATGACTTCCACAGCCGTGAAACAACGCTGTGAGCGATGTCGAACTCCCTGGCAACATCTGTTATTTTTCGCCCTTCTTCGATGTTTCCAACAATTCGGCCACGCATAAAATCATCTGTGTGATGTCGGGAAGACATGCCAAAAATTTTAAGTTCGTCTATTAAATCTTTCCTGTAAAACTTTGACTTGAAACAACAACTGTCCACACGCGTCAAAACCTTTAAAGCTCTTATGAACGCTATCACGTGATGAACAGACGTGGGAAAAAAAATTTGCACATACTCATACTTTTTCTTACTAGTATCTGGCACTTATTCTAATTTTCCACATTTTTCTTCCTTTCATTTTGTGGTTGCTATGGATGATAGTGCTATCCGTCCTTAGCAATTGTCCAGCAGTGTATAAAGTAAATAGCAATGAATATACTAAATAATAATAATTAATTAGCTATAATTTTGAAGACAAATATTTATATATAAAACTTATTGAATAGTAAAAGTCTAGGCAACTTTGAAAAAAGTTTTTATAAATATTAATTCTCAATACTTTTGCAGATGCTAAGTCATTATTTCTTTTTATATAATTTAGAATAGCATTTCTAAATTGTTTCAATAAGAAATTTTTATAACATTAAAATCAAAAGAGCCTTATTTATCAAAAAATATTAAATTTTAGTACATTATTTTCAACTTTTTATTGGAGATCTAGAAAGTTTGCTGACTCTATATTGCAATTGTTTTTAAATAAGTTTAAGTAGTGTCGTAAATAATTTAAAATAGGAGTAAAATGAACTGTATTACTGAGAATAATTAAATCATCGATGCATCTAAAAAAGTAACAAGAGTCTGTATCATTTTTTTCATTCTCATAATAGTGTAAATAAATATTAGACAGACTATTACTTGTTGGGCCACCTTGTGGCAGACCCTTAATTTATTGATAATAATAGTTATTATGAAATCTGTAATTTTCTTTCGAAACAAATTGTTTAATTGTATTATATTTATCATAATTTATCAATTTAATGAATATTTAATATAAACGTTTTAAGTACTTTAATCATATCCTCTATATCAACATAGGTAAATAAGCGATCGAAGTCAAAGCTATGCCAAGATTCAATACTTTTACCTTGCATGTTCTGAACGACATCTTTACTATTATTTACAATAATGGAGTTTGAGATATTGTCTAGAGTGTGTTGTATAACTTTTTGCAATATATATATATACAGAGTGTTTTTCCTCCAGGTATAGAAGTTTAAGTTGGCATTACTTTCCAAGATGGCGACGGATTGTTAAATTGGTCGCTATCAAGTGACTTATTCTCAGTTTGGTTTGGCAATTCATCATGAATAGACTCACGCCTGAACAACGCTTTCAAATTGTGAGATTTTATTTCGAAAATGAAGGTCGATTTTCATAAGCGAATTTTTTGAAGTGAAAACTTCTTTAGTCGCGTTGAGCGTTTTGGTAGAGGGTAAAATCCTCGGTTCGCGTCACCGACATGCTAATGATAATAGTATATCTATAGCTATGGAGAGCCAGACTAGCGCACGCGCAGTAGCCTGTGTACACGTATACACTAATACATCGACTATTTCTGACTGTATTATGTGCGCGTTGGACGCTTTTTGGATAAGTATAATTTTGTGAGTCACGTCACCAATACGTTATAGTAGCAGTACATCTGTAATTGTAAATGTGACGCGTTGTACATTAAGTATTAGAGTGTAGTTATATACATAAGTAAAGTTAAATTGACCACGTGGGAAGTTCAACTTGTGTGTACTGGATTTTGTTTATTTAAGTGAATTTTTAATTTGACTATTATTGTAATTATTTAATTGAAGGATTACTGTTTATTTATTGAATTTAAATTAAATGACTTCAGTATAAAAGTGAGTATGATACATATTAATATTTTTATACAGATAAATGAATAATGAAAACAACGAATATATTTTTAAACATTTTTAATATTTGTACGAATATTTGTATTTAAAATTTAGCATTATTCATTTTAATTATGTTTTTAATATTTAACCTCTTCATCATGAAATGAGTATTATTACGGTATAAGATTTATCTTACTAGCGTGGTAAAATAGATTTCTAGTTATTTGATAAAATTTTTTCGTGGATTTTAAAATTGGAAAATTAAAAAAAATGTTATAATAATTTTAGATTTTATGAAATATGTTCATTTATTGTAAAATTCAATTTTACGAAGTTATTGTTTGTTTGTGTAATTTGTTAGATATAAAATACGTGCTTTGTTATTTTTTTGCCAAATAATTATTTATGAACTTATATAATTTAATTTCACTATTAGAAAAATATTGTAACATAATTAAAATCTCTAAATTTATATTTTTTATACTTGTTTAGATCCTTAATCCCACGAGAAATAAAACTTGAAGATGTCTTCAGACGGGGACAAAAGAAAAAGACAAGAAGGTGATGAAGAATCAGAAGGAACGAATTTTTCTAATGATGACATAAATCAAAAAAAAAATTGATGAAATACAATTAAAAAAGAAAGTTCAAAATAAAACTAGATGTCAGCGATACCGAGATAAAAAAAATCTAATGCAATAGTTGATTTAAAAATTTCTAAGCATCAAACAATATCGTTAGAAGAGGAGGAAAAATTAAACGTCGTAAATTACAAGACAAACAAAAAAGTCAGCGGTATAGAGATAAGAAAAAGAATTTGCCTTGATCAATTTACAAATGAACCGATCTTCAAAAACAGTTATAAAGCGTGTTTCTAACGACCTAAATTTTCATAACTCACAAATTGCAGGCCCCTCAACAAGAAATGTGCCATATGTTCCACCAATTGATATTGCTGACTTGTCAACACAAAATGAACCAGACATTCTAGAGTTACATTCAGATTCTGATGACAATATTGACGATATTTCTGTACAAGTTTCACAAAATAACACTCAAAACATGGATTCTCAACACAGTCTACCTGCACCAACGTACTCTTCTAGGCATCAACATTCTAAAGCCCATTTAAAATTTCAAAAGATTTTTTGAAAATGATTTTGGTCATTCGTGTGACATTTGTGACCGACTGTGGTTTGCAAAAGATATAAAAAATTTGGTTAATAACGATACTACTCCTAATATTCAATTTTTAAGAACAATGCTCAAAAACGTTAATGTAACTGAGGTGAAAGTATGCTCAACTTGCTTAAAAGCAATTAATAAAAATAGCGTTCCTTTACTTTCAGTGTATAATGGATTCAAATATCCCCCATTTCCACAACATCTCAAAAATTTTCCATTAGATTTGGTAACAGAACGCCTTATATCTCCAAGAATTCCCTTCATGCAAATTCGAAGGCTTCGACATGTTCTTGGTCAATTTGGAATCTATGGACAAGTGATAAATGTTCCAATAGAAGTAAATACAATGGTGAATTCATTGCCAAGAAATATAGATGACGACCATAGCATTACGGTTCATATTAAGAGAAAGAAAATACACAAATCCAACTATCTTTGTGGTATAGTCAACAAAAGAAAAATAAAAGCGTGGTTGCAACATTTAAAAGATTCACCTCTTTATACTTCTTATGGTATTACGGTTGATGATAGCTTCTTCAACGGCCAAGATGATATACAAGATGAAATTATCTACGATGAAGATGGTGACAATGATATTTCAGAACAAATACCAATTGACGAAAGCTTAGTGGCACAGCAACAAACATTAATGTGGAATGACGAAATGTACCTAACAATTGCTCCTGGAGAAGGTAATGTTCCTGTTAGTTTATTATTCGACGAACATGCAGAAGAATTATCTTTTCCACAAATATATTTGGGTCAATTTAGAACTTTTCGTGATGGCGTTAATGTCACATCTTTTATGATGGCAACAAGTGAACTTAGACGATCTGACAGACGAGGTGTTACCCCTCAGCATTTGTTATACATGGCTATGAAAATTATTAGAATAAGAATAAGAGATTCGCTTTCTATTGCATTTAAACATGTTGGAAAAGGTACCACTATCACTAAAGAGCAAATAAAATCAGAAGAATACGTACAAGGTTGTATCGAAAGTAATTTAGCTTTTTTACGCACTATTCCGAACTCAGCATTTTATTGGTTAGAAAGAAAAAAGGACCTGTTCGCGATGATTAGACAATATGGTAAACCAACAGTGTTTTTTACAATAAGTGCTAATGAAATAGGATGGTCTAAATTGCTACAATTATTGCATAATTTAAAATATAATTCTGAAATAACACTTGAAGATGCCGCAGATTTACATTACATAGAAAAAAGTACACTTATTAATGAAGACGCAGTTACTTGCACTATATATTTTAACAAGTTGGTCAACGTTCTCATGAAAATACTGCAATCAAAAAATATAACCCTTTTAAGAAATACAGAATTGTACATTATTTTAAAAGAATCGAATTTCAACATCGCGGCAGTCCACACGCTCATATTTTAGCTTGGTTAGATAATGCTCCTGAAGACGCACTTGGAAAAGATTACAATAAAGCTATCGATCTCATAGATTCTATTATATCAGTATCTGCAGCAGAGGCATCAGGTAACATAAAATTACAAACACACAAAGATACTTTTACATGCTACAAAGGAATTGCATCAAAAATAATGCTAAAATGTAGATTTGATGTTCCATTCATGCCAATTAAGACAACAATGATTTTGACACCGATGAAAGACACTGAAGATGGTTTCGAAGAGTGTAAAACAAAATATAAGGCTCTTAGAAAAAAATTAGAAAATTATGAATAGATAATTTCCAAACATTTTATGAAGATAATAATATAAATTCAGATGAAGAATATGTTAATGTCATTCGTGCTGGAATCAATAGACCAAAAGTTTTTCCGAAGCGACAACCTCATGAAAAATGGCACAATCCTTTTAATCCATTTATAATGAACATTGTTCAATCCAATACAGACTTTCAATTTATAACAGAAGAGTATTCGTGTGCAGCTTACGTTGTAGAATACATCAATAAAACTAATAGAGGTGTTAGTACTTTACAAAGAAAAATAATCGAAGTTATGGATGAACACCCAGAATTTGACATATTTGAAATCACTAGAAATATTAGTATCAATCTTTTAAATCACACTGAGATAACAAGTCAAGAAGCTGCCTGGTATTTATTGAGAGAGCCTATGTCTAAAAGTTCAACCATTATTGTTTATATACCAACTGTATGGCCTATTGAGAGACAAAGAATAAAAAAGACCATGAAGGCATTGAGTGAATTGGACGATGATTGCACAGATATTTGGAAAGAAAATTGGTTCGATAAATACGAAAAAAGACCTCAAGAATTAGAAAATGTTTCTCTCGCGCAATTTGTTTCTAAGTATTACAAAAATAACAAAGAAGAGTATGTCATACGAAATGAACCAAAAGTGATACGTTATCGCAATTACGATATGGCTACTGATCTTAATGAATATAAAAGAGAAATGGTAACGTCACACATTCCATTTCGTCATGAAGAGTCGGAAATTCTTTCACAAATGAAATTCATCAAAATATCTGATGAAAATGTAGATTTGATATTACAGAAGAGAAAAGAGTTTGAATCGAATATAGACATCGAAAAACACTACAAATTTGTCGAGAATTATGCCGCGAAGAAGATGCAGATGATGGTGAAGACATAAGAGATGTTGCTGGTAGGCTTCCTGATCAAAACCCATTTCAAGAATTGTATAATAACCCAACTGCAGAAATAAATGGCGATTTATTATATGCAATGTTGAATAAACTTGGAGCTATAGCTAAAAAAAAAAAGAAAATATAATGTCTTATGATGATTTTTATGATCTTATGCGTCGAGCTAATGAAGAACAGCGAGAAATTCTGTTTCATACGATGCACCATTTGATATCTACAGATGAGCCAATGCGAGAACCACTACTCATATATTTAACTGGACCAGCTGGTAGTGGCAAGACTTTTGTGATAAAAGGAATAATGGAGATATACAATAGATTCTCAGACACTGATGGCATTTTTAATGCCTATATAGCGTGTGCCTCAACTGGAAAAGCTGCTACAGCTATAGGTGGTTCAACGGTTCATAGTGCATTGAGCATATCATTGTCCAGGCTAATGCCACTTAATATAGAAAAAGCTAATCAATATAGAACTTTATTCAAATTTGTTAAAGTTCTCATTATTGATGAAATAAGCATGGTTTCTGCTGAATTATTAGAACAGATTAATGCTCGTCTGAAACAAATTACTGGCTTGTTTACAAAAGATTTTGGAGGATTAGATGTTATACTTATTGGAGATTTGCGACAATTACCTCCAGTAAAGGCCACGCCAATCTTCAAGCAAATCAAAAGAAAAATAACTGGTGAAACACCTTGGCGAAAATTTAAACAATTCGAATTAAAACAATGTAATGAGACAAGAAAATCGTCAGTTTTCTGAAATTTTAACAAAAATTGGAGATGGAAATATTCTAACGGAAGAAGAACTGAAAGTCATGGAATCAAGATTTATCACCAAAGAAGAAGCTCAATCAGTATGCCCTGAAGGAATACGACTTTTATTTACAAACGCTGCGGTTAACGCGTACAACTATTCGGTTTTAAACTCTGTAGATGATAAAATAATATCTGTGGCATCGGATGTTATTACTGGTTGTCATAATCCTGAGCAAGAAAATTTCGTTAGGCAGAAGTTGCATAAAATGAAAACTGATGAAACTGGTGGATTACCCTACGAATTAATTTTAGTTCTCAATAGACCATATATGATAACTAATAACATAGACGTTGCAGACGGATTATCAAATGGCACTGTAGGAAAATTGTATCATGTAGAGAGAGATGAGAATGGTGATATTATAAGAATTTGGTTAAAATTTCCAAAATCATGTGGACGAAAACAAGCTACAAAATTAAGAAATCTCAGTGCACGCCTCAATCTTGATGATGATGCTGTGCCCATCACTTCTCAAACATCATCAGTAGCACTCAATAATAATAAAACCATAATAGCGAAACGAAAACATTTTCCACTTGTTTCTGCTTTGGCAATGACGATTCACAAATCACAGGGAGGTACTTATGATGCTATTGTTTACGAATATGATCGCAAACATCCTAGAGAATTGGTTTACGTAGCTTTATCCAGAGTGACGAAGATTGAAGGTTTATTTATGGTTACTAAAGAAAATACTGAAGACAGCTGGAAATTTTGGATTGGTAGATCAGGAATACCTTTAAATGCTTCAGAATCAGATAAACATCTTAAGAGATCAACAAGTCATCGAGAAGATCTAACATTAGAATTAAAAAGATTGAAAAACAATACACTACAAACAGTCACCCAAACTTTTCTTGAATTCATTTCTAACAAGAAAGGATTATCTATATTTTCATTCAATTGCCAAAGTTTACATGCACATGTAACTGATCTAAAAAACGATGCTATTGTAAAAAAAATCAAATGTTTTACTTTTGTCAGAAACTCGTATGAAAAATGAAGAACCAATTCATATTCCAGATTTCAATTTTGTTGCAAGTTATAAAAGGCCTGAAGTTCCAGCAGCAGGAGTAGCTATTTATCAACATACACAAGATACATCACACATTGTCACTCCATACATGGACATCCACACTAAATTCACTAGAGGGATTGGTGTTAATGTTTCAGACATAGGCGAAATATGAGTTGCTCGTTGCAATTCTGAAAATGGACAATACATTTTAATGGTTGCTGTTTATATATCTCCTGAAAAATCTATGCAACAGATAGAACAATTTTTATTCGAAAATTTAATGATTTACACAAAAGAAGGTTCTGAATTACTCGAAAAAGATTTGGCGAAAAATTTGACGACATACCTATGATATTAAGCGGAGTCTTTAATATTAACTTCGCAGATGACAAAAATTTATCATTAATTGAATTTTTGAATGAAACATTAGGTTTGACTATGTCTAATGATCGAAAAGTCAGTACAACAAAGTATAAAACGACTATCGATGCTGTTTTTATACGATATTTAGATAAATTTCAATCAAACATTTTTATTTCTTATTTCAGTTACCATAAACCTATTGTATCTTTTTTAGAATACAATGAAATGATTGAACGAACAGATAATCTAAGTATTGTCGAAATTAAGGATGACAATGATGTAAATAATGAAAATAATGTCCAAACTTGAATTCATTGAAATTCGTGTAAATATAAATACTATGTATAAGTAAGATAATTGTATATTAATTATTTTTTCAACCACTTTGTATTTATATTTTGTTCATGATTTGTTTAACCCATCATATGTAACTAATAAATAAAACATAAAAAATTTCATATAATTTTTGCATATAGTTTTAATTACTCTCAACTTAATAGTTCCGTTTTCACTTCTATCGGCAGTCCCACGACTGCTATTTTTTTTAGTGCTTTTCTGGTTGAATGGCTACCTCAACAAACAAAACTGCCGCATTTGGAGTGAAGCTAATCCACAAGTGTATGTCGAAACACCGTTACATCCACAAGAACTGACTCTTTCGTGTGATTTATGGGCTGGTGGAATCCTTCTTCAAAAACGATGAAGGCCACAACATTACAGTCAATGGTGATCAATTTAGAGCCATGATAACTAACTTTTTCATTCCTTAATTGAACAATCATGATGTCCAGGAACTGTGGTTCCAATAAGACGGCGCAACATGTCACACAGCTCGTGCCACAATCTATTTATTGAAAGACACGTTTCGTGACCGCCTAATTTCACGTTTTGGACCTGTGAATTGGCTTCCAAGATCTTGTGATTTACCACCGCTAGACTATTTTTAAGGGGATATGTAAAGTCATTGGTCTATGCGGATAAGCCACAAACGCTTGACCATTTGGAAGACAACATTCGCCGTATTTTTGCCGATATACGGCCACAAATGTTGGAAAAAGTCATTGAAAATTGGACGTCCAGATTGGACTACATCCGAGCCAACCCTGTCAGTCCTATGCCAGAAATCATATTTAAAATGTAATGCCACAAGATTATCTTTCGAATAAAAAAAATCATGTCAATCGACTAGTACATCGTTGTTTTATTGCAATTTAAAGTTCTATTCCTCTCGAAAAACACCTATACAAGTTGGTCCCCGAATGCCGTGTACAAACTTGGAGAGGTGGTAGAGAACATCGCGAGGAGCCAAAATTACATAGGAAAGCATGGGTGGAAAGCGATAGGTGGCGCTTTACGCGAGCTCGCAATGTAGGGAATGTGGTTTATTCATTTCAAACACGGATATTGTGCAATGAACATGTATCGTTTTACGAACTTAGAGTTTGCGGATATCCATTTTATCTACGGCCTAGCTGACGGAAATGGACGTGCTGCTGTTCGGTTGTACAGGGAAAGGTATCCAACGAGGCGGCAACCGAATCATCAAACGTTTGCTCGGTTGCATTAAAACCTGGTAGAATGTGGATCCTTCAGAGCTACGATTGAAGGTACTGGACGGCGGCGAATAGCGCGAACACCCATATTCGAAGAGGGTGTTTTGCATGTTGTCGACAAAACTTCCGGCACTAGTGTTCGGGCACTTGCTGCTTCAATCGGAAGATCTCCAACGGTGTACTGCAGGGTGCAGCCTTGCATCCTTTTCATGTACAGAGAGTGCAGTCATTACAGCCAGATGATCCCCCATGACGTGTCACGTTTGCACAGTGGTTTCTTAACCAAAGTGTGGCAGACATGCACTTCGCCAGTTCCGTGTTATTCTGTGATGAAGCAACCTTTTCACTTGAAGGTGTGTTCAATACTTACAATTCCCACATGTGCACCTTAAATAACCCACATAGCACCCGACCACGAGCCATGCAACAATGCTTCACTGTTAATGTGTGGGCAGGTATCGTGGGTGACAGTTTACACGGCCCACACATCTTACCGCCTCAACTGGACTCTCACAAGTATCTCGTCTTTCTACAGGAGGTACTTCCAGAACTGCTTACCGATGTCCCCGCACCTATTCGGCGTGGCATGTGGTTTGAACTGGACGGAGCGCCATCTCATTATGCAAGACATGTACGTGAGCATTTAGATGGGACATTTCCAAACAGATGGATTGGGAGTGGTGGTCCCGTCGCTTGGCCTCCTAGATCCCAGATTTATCCTCTCTGGATTTTTTTCTCTGGGGTGCTATGGAAGGGCCTCGTGTACGACACGCCTGTCGTTTCTGAAATGGACCTGGTCGCACGAATATCCATCGCTGCTGCTAGGATCCGTGAACTGCCCGGTGTTTTCGAAGATGTTCGGCAATCCATGTCGCGTAGGTGCCGTGCGTGCATACATGCCATTGGTCGCAATTTTGAACACTTCCTCTGATGCTTTCACATCATACTTTTTATTTAATAAAGCGTTTTGCAGTACATTTTGTGTTGTGGCGTTACTGTCTTTGTGTCTCTTTATCTCGTTAGGGTTACGTTTCCGGCCATGCTTTCCTATGTAATTTTGGCTCCTCACGATGTTCTCTACCACCCCTCCAAGTTTGTACACGGCATTCGGGGACATCCTGTATATATATATATATATATATATATATATATATATATGTTGTTACTGGGATGAATTCGTCAACTCATTTGACAGAATAATATGTTTATTTTTAAAATAAGAATAAATAAAAATGAACAATAACAATTAGTGAATCTTGTGAACATTTAAACGCGTGCGTCGTTTTTCTTATAGATTTCGGCTCTATCGATGTTCTTCTGTCCTTCCTGCATACTCAACGTCTTGTTCCGTTCACATGTTTCTTCTCTCACTGCCTCTTTCTGTTGGAGTCATTGCCCTTTGCTTCCTTTCACAGAAACCTGGAAGGAGAATGCTAAGGAGGGTTTGCAGTAGCGCGTAGCGCCATCCACTTTTACAATCGGAAGTTCGGAAAATTAGTTGACCACAGCGAAAGAAAATTCAAAATGTTGCAAGGAAATCTATAAAACTAAAAATTGAAAACAGTGAAAAGAAAAATAATAAGTGCGATGCTTTCCAGAATTTCGCACAGGTGTTGTTTTTCTGAAATTGGATCGTCATTGCTCTGACAGCTATTAAAAAAAGCTATCAAAAGGGAAAGGGGAACATGAGTTCAGTTCGTTTTTCAAAGTTCTGTTCAGAGAGAGTTACTGTAAAGGAAATTCAAATTGCAGTCGTAAAAGCGTCAGGTATCAGCGGTTGACCAATTCTTGTGAAATCTACAGCTGATGATGTAAGATGAGGTCCTTCGTGTTCACCGACCTTTTCCACTTCATATCTATCATGGGGTTTAAAGGTCTTAATTCTATAGCGTTCGTAGAACTTGGATCGTAATTTGAGTCCTGTTCGGAACTGGGTTCTTTTGATTGTCCCTGGTTCATCTTTTTTATGTATGTGTAGCTGTTTGCGTTTTTTAACAAACTGGTCTTTACTCTTGTTTGGCTCTTTCAACTTCGTATTCAAAATGATGGAGTTAAGGAAATCAATCTGTCTAAGCAAATCGTATTTTTCTTTGGCAAGGGCGTGATTCTCATCATAATCACTTGTGTTAGCATTTTTTCCACTAGACTTTAACTTCTTAGTTTCGCGCTTGCTAGGCTTAAATTCTCGTTTTTTAGTTGACATCGATGTTTTGGGATTATCGCTTGATTTCGTTAGTGCATTTTCGAACAGTATTTTTTTCTGTTCACGATATATATATATTCTGAATTTCTTTGTCAACAAGTCGTTTTTCTGTATAATTTCGTACTTTTCTTCAAGTTTAACTAACTTGTCAACCTTCTCTAAATTTGATTCTTCTAATTTATGCAATTTATCTAATAACACCGTTTTTTTCTAATGATAATCTAGATGTGCTACGTACGTAATTTCTACGTTACGTAAATTTCTACATTTATCATCTGCATTTTTTAATTTTAGTTGTAATACTTTTAGGGCATTATCTTTTAGTTCCGATTGGTTATATGCCTTAGATACATTAATTACATTAAAAAATGATCATTTTTCTTATGTATTATCTATATACCATTAGCACAAATTTGAAGTCAGTTTGTTTTAAAACAACAGTTCCAATAATTATATCAATTGTTGTTTGTGAATTGTGAATAACATAAATATCTGTCATAAATTTGGTATCTTCAATATCAATAGAGGATTTAAAAGATTTAAAGGGTTTAATTTCACTCTTACCGAAAAAAGTTAATTTTATTTTCGTAAGATTTAACGTCGGTCTTCCAAAAATATGATAAACACTTTCGCGTATTAAAGTAATACTACAACCCGTATCCATAAGATCATCAAAATCATAGCCATTAATTTAAAGAGTTTTACCCCTTTTCGGTTGAGGAATTGATTTCAATAACAACTTCACTAACAACCCAATTAACAAATTCATTTTTAACATCAGGTTTTTTAAATAAACACTGAGAGCATTCATGGCCAAATTGGTTACAATTAAAACATTTGAAACCTTTATTTTTATGGTGACATTCATAAAGGGTATGATTAAATAATTCCCAATTATATATAACAACTTGTACGTCCATTACTTTTATTAACATTAGCATCATTAAATTGACCTTTATTATGACATTTATTATCAGCATGTATATCATTCTTATTTGATGTAGAATAATCATATTGTTTAAAATTTGTAAGCTTATTTTTATATTTAATGCTATAAGAATTATTTTGCACAAAAAAGAAAATTTTTCTTATATCTTTAACTTTTTCTTTAAATTCTGATATACTTTTTGCATGCATATAACATCAATTTATTATGGTTTGAATCAGGTATACCATTAATTCAATTCATCATTAGGCTTTGGTCGTCTAAAAGAAAGTGTGCGTTTGAAACAATTTCGCACAAAGCCAAACAATATTAAAATATAGATTCCATAGAGCGTAATATCCGTTTTTGCATTTCCTTGTGTACGTCGTAAGAACAAAATAAATCTTCAAATTCTTCAATTAATGCAGCTTTAAGAGAGATATACGTTAATATGTTATGGAGAGTTTGGATAAATGTCTGTGCAGGACCTTGAAGCAAACATTTAACACAAATAATTTTTTGCAAATCAGATATGTGGGGGATAAAAATAAAGTTTTCTTCCATGTCGCGAAAAAGATCTTTAACACTGTAACTATAATTTCCGGTAAATTAGCTAATAGTTGAAAAAAGATCCTTTCACAAAAATGTATTCTCGTTCCTACTTTGGCTTTGATTTCGTTGTGTTTCAAGGAGGGGAGCATTTTTTGACGAGAGTGGAAAAAACCTCCTGTGGTGAGGGAGAATTATAAATTGGTGGGACACACTGTAATAAGTTCAGTTTTCGTAAAGTGCTTTAAATTTTTCTCCTTTCATGCTTCAATGTTGTAATTATGTGGGAAACCTGGTAATTTTTTTAAATTCCTTTCTAAAAGACTTACTGTGGGGTTCGTCATTAACACTTTTGAGCAGAAAATGCACCTTTGAAGCAGGGGCCGTCTTTAATATGATCGCAATAGCAGCAAATTCTTCTAGACAAATCATCGTGAATAAATATCTTCAGAACCATAAAGGAGTAAATCGGAATGGAGGGGACTCACCGTTGATGATTTCGTCGTTGTAGCTTACGTTGCAGCTTCTGTCGTTGAAGCGTGGTGGTCCACCAGTCTTGACTCGTTGTATTTTCCAGGGGTTTTTAATTATTTTAACTTAATATGAGGACGAGCTCCCAAATGTTATGTTGTTTCTGGGATGAATTCGTAAACTCTTCTGACAGAATAATATGTTTTTTAAGAAATTTCGGATCTATCGATGAGCGTCTGTCCCTCCTGCTATCTCAACGTCTTGTCCCGTTCATATGTCTTTTCCCAAGCTGCCTCTTTCTGTCGGAGTAATTGCCATCTGCTTCCTTTCACAGCCAACTTGAAGGGGAATGCTAAGGGGGGCTTGCAGTAGCACGTAGCGCCGTCCACTTTACACGCACACCCACACCCACACACACACACAGACACATATATATATATATATATATCCCTCATGTGATGGCAGTTCTTGCCACGACATGACACATGACTGAGCGCGCAACACAGGGATGCGTACTGTGTGACTCCTAGAGACAAACCGGAAACGAAAACGACGAGAGACAGAACGAAGAGATAGATAGAGAGATGAGCGACAGAATCAAAAAGAAACGACAAATACTTAAAATACGAACATTAGCCACATGACAACGATGCTTGTTTAAATGTTATTTTTTTAATTGTGTAGTCCTCTTTACTTTGTTACTGTTAGAATTAAAAATTTTGTTTGATAGCCCTTACACTATTAACTAACGAATAAACCCCAAAAATTGGGGCTCAGAGAAGAATTCATTGCGAATTAAATTCAACATATATATATAACTTAAATCATTGCTTTTCATAGTTTCAGTATTTGCGACCAACTATTCGATCATAATTTTCAAAACCCTTCCTTCCATACAATAACAACGTAATGAATTGAAAAAAAAAAACTTTGTCGCTAAAGCTACAATACGACATTAAACTCTGAAGTGTTCCCATTGTGCATAAAAGACTTGATCAACAAAAGCGTTAATTGCTCCGGACGTATATTTACATATTTGCGAAGTACGATCTTTTATGTGCACTACTACCCATCAAATTATTCCGAAGGTTTTGCTATGCAATACAAGGACCTTGACAACGTTTCCGAAGGATTTACTTATTTCAGATTATTTGCTTACTTATTCCTTTTCTTCCCTACCCCATGCATCACATACAGGGGCCTGAGTGGAAAATGGGTGGTATTGGGTATAGCACGCGTAACTTTTCATGAGTATTTAAGGGATTAATTGTAAACCATACAAAATATAAAGATAATTATAAATTTTTGTATGTAGTTATGCACTGCTGGACAATTGCTAAGGACGGATAGCACTATCATCCATAGCAACCACAAAATGAAAGGAAGCAAAATGTGGAAAATTAGAATAAGTGCGGGATATTAGTAAGAATAAGTATAAGTATGCAATTTTTTTTCCCACGTCTGTTCATCACGTGATAGCATTCATAAGAGCTTTAAAGGTTTTGACGCATGTGGACAGTTGTTGTTTCAAGTCAAAGTTTTACAGGAAAGATTTAATAGACGAACTTAAAACTTTTGGCATGTCTTTCCGACATCACATAGATGATTTTATGCATGGCCGAATTATTGGAAAGATCGAAGAAGGGCGAAAAATAACAGATGTTGCCAGGGAGTTCGACATCGCTCACAGCGTTGTTTCACAGCTGTGGAAGTTATTTAAAACTACTGGAATGTGTAGTAGACGGCACGGGGGAGGTCGTGTTAGAAGTACGACGCCTGCAGAAGACAGATATATCGTCCTATCAGCAAAAAGAAACAGGCGCATCACAGCTCAGCAGGTGGCAAATCAGTTTCTTGCTGCCTCATAAAAGCAGATCTCCCGAAAAACTGTTGCCAGACGTTTGAGGGGAGGAGGACTATACGCACGCAGACCTGTTGTGTATGTCCCATTGACCAGACAGCTCCTTACTGCCCGTTTAGAATGGTGTCGTAAGCATCACAATTGGACTGAACAGGACTGAGCATACGTACTATTCTCAGATGAGAGTAGGTTCAGTCTGTCATCGGATTGTAGACGCCAACCGATCTGGCACGAGATTGGTACTGCTTATCGTCCAGAAAATATCCAGGAAAACGACCGATATCAGACATGCAGTATCAGGGTGAGGGCCGACATCATGATCAATGGCCGCACGCGCCTACATGTGGTTACGAATGGGACTATGACCGGCCAACGATACATTGACGAAGTTCTACTTCCTCATGTTCGTCTTTTCCGTAGTGCTGTCGGTGATAAATTTGTTTTTATGGACGACAACGCAACTTGTCACCGAACACTCGCTGTTCAGGATTGTCTAGACAGCGAGGGTATTCAACGTCTCGTATGACCAGCGCATTCTCCAGATCTAAACCCCATTGAAAATGTGAGGGATGCTTTGGGAAGGCAAGTTGCTGGTCGAAACTATCCTCCGACAAACAAGAATACCCTCATCCGTGTACTCACAGAGGAATGGGATAAATTGCCTCAACAGCTGCTGGATAATGTTGTGCAAAGTATGGTACTACGTGTGGAATGATGCATCACACTCCACGGTGGACATATCCCGTACTGATACCTTTCTTTAAGGTGCCTGCTGACTTTTAGATGCATTGTTCTATTTCTGCGTACGCAGATCAAATGAACATTTTTTTTCTCTTTCAGATGCTTCACAGCTTTTGTACTTTCCAGAACAATAAATATTCTTTATTCTAATGTCTGAATAGTGTGGCAACTATATTTTATCCTACTAGGCCTCATGTCTCGCTTAATGTTATGCTACATATCAATTTGTGATCCGTTCTTAGCAATTGTCCAGCAGTGTAGATTGGACAATCCCATGGGGTCACTGGTAATTATTAAACCTGTTCTTAACTTAGCACTGTTAAATTAATTATAAAACACATTGAATGGTACTGATACATTTATAAGTGTAGTATTTCAGTGTAAATGTGCCTTTCATGTTGTATTATGACAGAATGTATTTTGCTTGTTTACTCTCAGTAGAAAAATGTTTTGCTTTCTTCTTTTTAATATGCCCGTGCTTCTCTTGCAGAGGGGTCACACCCCACTATGGGAACGCTCCCTACAGTTTGAGAAACGCTGACTTAGACGCATGTAACATCAATTATGTTGAAAATAACTTTCAACTAAATTTAATTATTATTAACAAAAAAGAAAATCTTCCATTTCAAACGCGTACTAAAATACATTAAATTAGTTTTAAAGTCCCAACATCCCTTTTCTAAGCTATCTTTATTCTTGTACTGGAGGAGGAAAAAATCCTGATCCAAAGCTGAATACTTTCACCACTAAGGCGTCATAGCAGATCCATTTAATTTACAGAGGCGTTAAAATTGGAACGGTCTTCAGTTTCTTCGCTACCAAAGAAAAGGACTTCTTTGTGATGTTATTGTTATTGATGTTATTGTTATTGAAAATGTTACTGCTTTCGAATTTGTTAGGTTTCTGGTTTTTTATCGTATTGCACTATTCTGCGTATTTTTTCGTTCCTCCGTTTATATCCTGAAAACCTGGAAGGAAATACAAAGAGGAATCTGGTATAAAAGCTTTATTAGTGATAGGTTAAATGTATATGGAATGAAAGAGTTGGGCGATAAAATATGTTTTTAACATTGTATTATTTTTTAAAGTATGTGCTTTTTAATGATATTTGAATCCAGATGGATTGGATAATTTGAAAAGAACACTGAAATGCAAATCAAAGTTGATATATTTATTTTCATCTTTATTTACTCAATCAACATAAGGACTGCATCTGTCGTATGATGTGTAAGAAAAGTATTATTAACATCTTAAGTGCAACTGGAATACATATCCGCCTCACTCAGCCAGTGTGTTTTGTGCCCTGGACGTACCAGTTGATTCAATATTAGTGTGGCCAAGTTTTAAAGCATATAACTATTTATGATGAATTTATATCGTTAGTTTTATTTTTAAAATGAAGCATTTAAATTATTAATCTAAGAGTATTAATAGTGGGAATAAATTATAGTTTTGAAATTAGATCCTCAAAGCTTTTGAAGGATAGTTCTTCAAATTCTGTAAAAAATAAAGCATTTGTATTGTATTACTATGTAAACTTCAAAAAGAAATTAAATTTAGATCGCAATCAAAAGCTCCAGGGAAAAAAGTGTTAACGAAAAGAGGTCGTTCATGAAAAAAGTAAAAATAATTTAAAATAATTATCGATGTGCCTCAAAATCATAGGGCAAATAAACTACAGATGAGGCAATTGACAATTTATACTCAGATAAAGAAAATTAGCTATAGTAAAGTAAATTTTCGAGTCTTTTAACGAAGAAAAAGCATTCAGCCTATGTATTTAATAATATGCAAATGTTCTTACAAAACATGGATAACTTCGGATGAAGCACTGCTTCATCTCTCATTCAAGACTGGAAAAACTAAGATACAATATATATATCTCGCAAAAAACGTCGCAAAAACGCAGCTATTTTGAAATAGGCAAGTTAGTCGTCTGATGATATGATATGGAGGGAAATGTTCCCTTGAAGCTTAAAAGACATTTTTTTTGTACAAATGAAGTCTAAAATGGATGCTTAATACTATCAGAATAAAGTTTTGAAACACTTGATCAGAAAAAGTAAAGGTATTTACATTCAGGGAAACTTTGTTTTTTATCAACATTGTGCACCAAATCATAATTTAAAATCAACTATAAAATGACGGAAATATAAAAAAAATAATTTTTTCTCTCCTGATAAATGTTAATCACTATCACCTGAATGTGATCCTTGCAATTATTTTTAACGGGAATACTTAAAAAAAAAGATTAAATTAGGGGTACACAACCTTTTTTTCTGCTGACGCAGACATATGTTAGCTATTTAATGCGGGCCGCTTAAATACGATGGCTATTTCACGCGGACTGGAAGATGAGAATTACTGGAGGAGGGGGTGTGGAGAAATTCTTTAAGACTATGTTAATATACGTAGAAAATTTAAAATGTGGAAATTGATCAAACTATTCAAATTCCTGCTTTGCTTGTTTTATTTATTTTTATTATATATTTTTTTTATTTTTTCACCATTTTTTTCTAAATTGGAAGCATTTAAGAATCACTCATTCTCAGTTTATGCATCAGTAAACGGTTTCATATGATTACCAATAATATAACATATTTCATAAGCTACCTCTGTTACCGCTGTGGCGTTATCAATGACAAAACACTTTTTTTGCTGTTGTAAATATTATTCAAGAAATCATATTTATCATCTGTTGAAAGATATATTCCAGGAAGAGTGTCATTGAATGATTCCTGTTTGTTAGTATTTTTTAAATACAACACTTTTATGACAAATAAAACAATTTTTGAGCCATGCCTGTTTTACTACAAAATAGTCAACTTCCCAATCGTCTGGAAACAATCTATTTTCTTCAAATATGTTTCGTTTGCAAGATATAGTTAAAAATTAGTTAAACTCATAAAATGGTCGGTAGTCCACTGTTGTCTATTATCACTGTTCAGAATGGAAAAAAAAATCGCACCCATACGTTATCGGCAGCAAAAAGCAAAATTGATAGATTTCATTTCTTAACAAACAAATTATCCCCAAATTTTCATAAATAAATGAATTTCTCTGAGCAATGTGTCATGACCGGGGCATATTAAAAAATACTTGGTGGGCTGCATCGCTGAATTAAAAAGACGTAAATGAAGAGCATTTCAATTGTTTGAAAAAAATCTAAGAGGAAGTTGGAAATATATCCCCAAAATGGTCGAAAAACTCTTTTAGCTTACTCGAAACACTTCCGTAAAATGCACTGAACTAGAAAATTGACCTCATAGAAAATTCCATGTAAATAACTATAGTAAATAATAGAGTATGATACTCTGAAATTGGTCACACTATATATGAATCAACTGATATATATCCGTAATTCTGAAACTCGATTGTTTCCTTAGCGTGGGTATCAGTATATCTACTCCCAATGCCTAGTAATGTAATAAAATTATATTTACAGTGTTTACAAAGATTTCAATTATTTCAGATACAATTTGCTTTGTTTTCTTTCCCATCCAATAGGCTGCATACGTGAGTCTTTGTGAAAAACGAAGGCACAGGAGAAATAATCCCATAAATTTTACTCGGCAGTTAAGGGATTAAAAAGAAAAATCAATACATAATCAATGTCTGTTTTCACACATTTTGCTCCACATCTAAGAATGTTGGGTTATTTTGTGCTTACTTAAGAATTAATTAAAAATGCTCCATTCATCATCGTGGAAAAACAAAGGGTTCTTCTTCAACAGATATTTTTCCAGGTTTCACACAATTTATTCGAATGTCTGTAAAAGTTTCCGCTCCACGATTATATCTAACATAATGGTACCATGTATCAAACGTTAGAAAGGATTTAGAAAAGAAACAGACATAAAGAAATACTTTATATTATCGTTACTATTCCTCTCACAACTTAATAATTCTTGGCGATGGTTATTTTACTCTTCAATTCTGTAAAGAGAGACCAAAATATATTCGATTATCTTACTCCTTTATAACATTTTTTTAAATAATTTAAAATGGTTTTTGTGTATTTAATATACACGATTGAGTTAGATAGAACGAAGACTAAAACCGATCACTGAATTCCGTAGACCATGAAACCTACGATTTAATCCTGAAATATGGCAATTTCTGTGATTACAACATTCAAACTTCGATGTGATCGAATACGAACGAGAGAGACTAATTTAACCTACTATGCAACTTGTACTTTTTGAGTCCTTCTTCATTCCAGCTCTATAAGAAAAAATTGCATTAAGTGTGGGTTTTTATTAACTTAACTATACAGTTATTCAATAGATCACGCTACATGCGTAATAAAATTAATATTACTTTATTTTTGTATCATTGTGTATCTTCAGGAAGTTCTTTCAGTTTTCCATAAATCTTATATCAATATTTAAGGTTTTTAAATACGTATTTATAGACTTATTTTTATTTTATCAAAATTTGGTTAGTTAACTTTTATGCGGTATTATAATATATATATAATGCTGCTTTCTTACTTGGAAGAAACATTAACGAGATGTTCAATTCATGAAGTAAGATTTATCATCTTCCTCTTTTATTACATTGATTTTAACTCTACACTAGTATATATTAATAGTATTGTCTACTTTAGCTGCATTTCTACAATATTTCATCATTTCCCTATGCCCCAGTGCATCAACAAATTACAGGTTGATTGATTGATTTATTGAATATTAACGTCGCACTGTTGAGCTACACGAGGGCTTTTGGCGACGGACCACGTAATTTTGAACCATGGTCAAGTGACGTGGACGACACCTGAGCTGTCCCCCCCTCTTGTAACTACCACACCACACCCACGGGAGGACGTTCCAGCTATCGACAGATTTAACGTGCATCGCTGCCCTACACGGTGGGTTTTTAGTGGTACTGGGCTCGAACTCGAGACAAAGCAAGCCACGGTCCGACACCTATACCACTCGGCTACCGCGGCCAGTACAAATTACAGGAGAAGGTTGCCTAATCCACAGCACTTTGTTTAAAACTGCAATCTTGGTTCCTAAGGCCAAGAGTTTGTTATTTTACTACTGTGGCCATTATTTCTTACTCTCTTGAGTGGTTATATTTAGGTTTATAACTTTTTGTATATGTATATATATATATATACAAACATAATTTGATAAAACTAAATTGTATTTTTGAATTGATTCAACCTATTTATATTTCAATGAAAAATTAATAGATTTTATTTCTGTATAACAGGACCATAAACCGTATTGTAGAGTTAAATCCACACAATACTAATATAGATCCAACAAAAACATCCCTAATAAAGGAAACTTTATAGAAATCTACACTCTTAAAATACGAAGGTAAACAAACGTATCTCTATTTGAGGCTATCTTCTCACGAAACGCTGAACGCAGAAACTCGTCTAATGTACCAAAAGATGGAAAAAATGATTCGATGAAGCCATTTTGATCTTTTAACTATTGTTATTGTAATTCGATATATGATGGCAATTAACAACCTTTAAAAACTTGTTTTTGACGCCACCTTCATGTCGTCCACATTACTGTAACAATATTATTGTTATAACTATGACATAAATGGTGGTGAAAACAGGTTTTCAGCCAAACTGACCAGCCGAGTCTGCATTGTTACAGCAATGCATATACTCTTTTATTTTTTAAATTTATATAATTTAACTAATTGTAATATTAGAATTTAAATGGTCAAAACTTAATTCATGGATATTAATTTAGCGGTTCATCAGAAGATGCCTGATATAGATAGCCTGATATAGATATGTGTAGGGGTATACCCCTACACATTTAAAAACAATCAAACATAAAAAAATAAACAATTGTTTCAATACCTAACTATAAGGGATTTTTGATTCGTTACTTAAGAAAAATGGATATAAATTGATGTATTTTTTTCTAAAAAAACAAATCTAAAGCAGTGTTGCTTTCTATAATTCATTACTAAGATAATTATCTTATAAAAAATTCGTAAATTGTCTGTTTTTTACTGAATGCCAGACTGTGAAATCAGTACTACTTGTTTCAAATTATCTCAGACTTATTTCAGCACTTTTGTTTCAAATTTATTGAAGTATAATGTTTTTTTTTTTTATTTCACTGAAACAAAATCTGAACAAAAAACTGAATTCATCAAAGAATACATTGGAAGCTTTTAAGAAACACTCTAAAAATTTATATGGCAGTTCGTATGTTTATCCTTATAACAGTTCTTATGTTTATCAATATATACAGTGTAACAGATTTCATAGGATACTTTTGTTATCAGTTCATTTTGTGACATTACCGCCGACAAAGTATTTTGTTGCTGTTTCAAGGAATTTTTTAAGGAAATCAATTTATCTCGTCTTGAAAGATATTCTCAAGAAAAAAGAGTCATTGAAGGATTTGGACTTATTGGTATAATGGCGAGCAAAATTATACTTTTTAAATATAACCTCGACAAATTAAACAAGTTATTGATTCATGTTTGTTACACTCTCTTCAAAGTAAATCAAGTTCCCAGTCCTCTTGAAGCAACAAATAATCTTTCGATATTTTTCTCTTGGGAAACATGAGAGCTGATTTAATATTAGTTTCACCCGTATAGTGGTCGCTACTTCACTGTTATTTGTTATTACTAGCCGTTAAAATTACAGCAATAAAAAACAAGTTATCTCGCAATTCCTACAGTTTGATATCGATAGCAAAATTTATATATTTGATTGAAAGAATTTCTCGCTAAAGCTTTAATACAAGGTTCTTAAATAATTGAATTTGTTAATGCAATGGGCCATGACTGGGCTAGTCAGAATAGTCCAGTGGGCCACATGCGGCCCGCATCCTGCAGGTTTTGTATCGCTGTGTTAAAATCCTAACGGGAAAAATCCCTGGGAAAAATCCTAACGGGCTAAACGAAATTGAAGCAAACATGCCGGAGGGATAGTAACATGTAAGACATTTCACAAAAAGGAATTTTAATGGTATTGATATAGAAATCACACACGCATCAGAAAGTGCTTACAACCAGAGGGGAAGGAAAAATTTTCATTTTCTAAAGTCATATACTTGAAGAAGCGCGTGCAATGTCGTGTCATGCAGCTAGTATACACTTAAAATATTACTTAAAATGCCCTTAATTTTATAACAAGATATATGATTTTAACTTCAAAATCATAAAAGCGCATTGCTGGAAAAGAACTGATGAAATAGGTTCTCGACTCTATTTAAATGCACAGAAAATATTTTGGTTCAAAGCCTCAAATGTTTATTTGATATGTAAACATCAAATAAATAAAACGAGAATAAAACCAATGATACATTGCTTTGATACTGTCTGAAAGAAAAATAAATACATAAAAAGTTATTTTGATAAAAAAGTAAACATTTAAAATTAGTTATTTGATTACTCCTTGCTATTTAGAATGATATGTTACAAAATGTAATAATGGTATTTTTACGTGTTATTGAATAAAACAACAGAATATGTATAAAATACATATATATAAAAAATGCACATATATATATATAAAAGACACATATATATAAAAAACATCGCATATATATATAAAAGAAGCATCCCAATTGAAGCTATTAATAAAAAGTAAAGTTACCATAATTAAATAAATAACGTAGATATTCTGTACGCTTTTGGTGCCATAGATCATTTGTGCTTTCAAAAAAAAACTTAATTTGCGCAAATACTATTATATTAACACTATAAAACATTTCTCTTACATGTTTTATTTGATTGAAAAATATTTAAGATTTTTTTTATTTTACCCGTTGTTATTGTCTTTTCTGTAATTAAATCTAGAATCTAATAATAAATTAAAAACAGATTCAAATTATTCTTAGTTCTAAGATTTTCAACTTACTTAGGATACGTTTTTTTAATTATCTGAAAAATCTTAAGGCCTTAAAATTTGTAATTTCCCTTGTGTGCACAATAATAAAAAATACAGATAAAATTATATCTGCAGTAACTTTGTAAAAAACTATATTTCAATGAATTATATTAAAATATTACTATTTTTTGCAAGCGTTCTATTTTTTTTAAACTGTATATTTCTCAAAAAAAATTCTTGCTTTAGATTGTTTTAATAGATTTAAAGTTTATAGGCTATTAAAATTATTGCTAATCGTAGCCATTAATTATGAAATTAAACGAATGTTTCCGTACTTTTAGGTTAAAATCGAAATACAACATCGCTAAATTTTATTCAGTTTCATAATTTATTTGCTTGATAGTAATTGTAATAATATGCATGCCATATTTCATACAAGTTACTTTATTGGTTCTCAAGATATCACATTAGTAAATATAAGAAGTTTACAAAAGAGAAAAATTGAGAACAATGCATTTCAGTTTATGAATGCTATTTTCGAATAAATTTTGAATTAAATTTAATAAAAACTCCCTTGCTTTCTTTTTAAAGCCGTAATTATTTATTATTTGGTTAAACTTACTGTCTTTGCTCCCTTTTTTCAAGAAACTAACTGCAGCTTTGGGTTTCAACTCTTCTGATTTCTTTAGAGATATAAAGTTATATTTTAAATATTCGCATCTTTTTTTAATCACTATCCCATACTCAAAATAAAGTCAGATTTAGAAAAATAATTATTGCAATTTTAGAATGGTAAAATAACTAAATAGGACATGTAAGTTTTGATCAAAAAATAAATTTTTAAAGATACCTTAAGACCGAGTATGGTAAGTAAGAGTATCAATTTTATTTTTCTTCTAAATGTTCTTCCTTCTTTACTAGGAATTTCTTTCATTATGCTGCAGAACTGAACTGAATACCTTATTGATATACTTATTTCTTTTATTTATCTTCCCATCCTTTTCATTTCAGATATAATCTTTATGCATCATTCAATCTCGAACAAATTTAAATTTTACCCTCTAATTATGTGAACCTGAATTACGAAATTTAGTCAATTTTTTAATGTAAATAGGGCCAGTTAAGTAAATATTTCCTATGCCAAATTGAAAAATAAAATTTTAATATCAATTTCTGCAGAATGAATTCGATTACATTTTACTTTGTTTTTCGTAATATGTGATATAGATATATTGCGATAGGAGCAGATTTAATGGAAACTCTAAATTCAATGTTATAAATTTTAATCGCATAGCAAAATCTTATTTAAAACATTTGATTTCATCGCAAGGTAAGGAATTTTAGCTAGATTTACATCAACAAGATTTATAATTAGTAATCAAAATAAAACTGTTGTATTTTGCATTCGATTCTCGTTTTAAAAATAAAAAAATAAACGATCAGTTGTTAAAAAAATGACAAACTAATAAAAAATACAATATTTCTTTGAAAATACGACGTACATTTTATTCATGCGAAAAAGCAGAGACAGTAATTCTACATATCAGTCTTAATTTAAAGTAGAGTGAGATTTAATTTTGATTTATTTATAATACATAACGTCATTTCTTTACTATCAATAAGTTAACACAAAAATACCTTAAAAATTAAATCAAATCGGCTAGTTAAAAATTACTTTTCTTCACAGGAAATCCATGCAAATTTTAAGCCTAAAATTTTTGTATTGCTTTGTTCTTTTAGAATAGCAAAATTGGCTCAAATTTTTATGCAATCAATCCCGTATGAAAAAAATATGATGAAAGCTAGATTTTTTTTGTGTGTATTAAAATTTAAATATAAATTGGTCTTTAGACTCCACACTAAATGAATCATTAAATTTGATTTGTAGTACGTTCTTGTTGCCTGTGTGTGTGGATGTTAAGTTTAAGTTGTAAGTGTTTCATTATTTTAATTTAATTTCACACTTCGCGAAATACTTTTTTGTTTTGAAGGAAATGGAAGACATTACACAACGAATTGTTTACAAATAATATGGAAATTTGAAAAGAAGGTGTTTTGTTTTACTTAAGTGTTACTAAATTTCTTATTTAATACAATTAATAAATTCTTATAAATATGGTGAACTTATTTTTTTCTTACTTTATTTTTGCAAAGTTTTATTTTATCAGTATATAAATCATCATCATGTGTGTGAGTGGTATGACAAAAAAAAATGTAGTCGATTTCTATTGAGTGTAGAATATTAGATATTGTTCACTAGTATGGATTCATTATAAGGCCATCTAGTAGATTCCTTTTCTTGTACAACTGCGGTGGGGCTTCTGAACTCCTTAGAAATATTACGATGTGTTACTAGTACGATAGGAAATATCAGCTTGTAAAAGCTCAAAATCAGTAATCAGGTTCTAACACCGCGAATAGCAGCAGAGTAACTATGTTTACACATCATCAACAAAAAGCGTTGAGTCACTTTTATTACTATCTTTGTTCATCTACTGATTACTAATAGTTACTATTTCTAGTTACCAAGATAAGATAAAAAGCATTGCATGTTTGGGTATGGGATAGTTATTATATCAATGTTACGTTCAATTTGAGAAGCGTAAATGGAACTTCAATATGAAATCCTTTATGAAAGTGACAACTGACATCCTAAATCCAAAATTTTATAGCTTTAGTGTATGCCCAAATCAGTATAATAAATAAAAATATGAATTCATTTATTTTACAAAAAAACTTAATGTAAATATGAACAATAGAATGATATTCTTGAATGATATGAATTTCATTTTAGGTAAATCGAAAGTAAATAAAATTCCGTTTTTACCGCATGTGATTCACAGGATGCTTAGGTAAATAATGACAAGAAATAAAGTGATACAAACCATTTTAATAACATATTTTATTTATGGGTAAACACCTAAAAATGTGCCACTTTCTTCGATTTAGTTCATTTATAACTTTGTCCTAAGATTCGTTCTTCTGCTTGTGACGATTATGATTATTTATTCCGTTCAGGATCATGATCACATGTTAGTGATCACTTCAGCAAATACGGTGTCATATGAGATTACCCATTCTGAGGTCCGTGATCCCACTGGTGTGATATAAATTTGAAACGTATGAATTTTAGAATGCGTATAAACTATAAAATACTGCGTATTTTAATACAGAAGTATTTTATATGATTTTTCAAATAGAGCTTAACACTTCACAGGAAAAATAGCTTGGTCCTGAATGGGTTTATATATATCAAAAATAGAAAAATAAAAGTGAAATGTTTTTTGGGGGGATGGGGTGGGGTTGAGTACGGAATCTACTTGCAAAATACAACTTTAATTTTTCTATTAATGTTCTTTCACTTTCATATTTCATTTACATCCAAGAGACACGGTGATTTAGAAACCTACCTTACAGAAACTCATTTTACTTCAACTAGGTATATTCATTTCCATAGTGTAATGTATATCTGTGAAAACATATCCTGAGTAGGCACTCTAAAATGTAAAAGCAGAGCTCCAAAAATTATTAAACGAATTGGAAAAAAATCAGCGGATATGCTGTAATGTAAGAAAATAGTACCATACATATATGGATTAAATGGTTCATTCAGAAAATACAAATACAAAAACAAAAATCTTTACTACGCAAGACGGTATCTTGCCCTGAGTTAAGCTGTCATTTAAATAGGCATTGACTCCTAGAGCTGGCTGGCATCTTTCTATGATTTGACTTCATAATAATTTACGTTTCACTTTTAAGTTACACGGATGCTATTGGAGACGAACCTGGCAACTCGCGCCATTCTAACTGGAAAAAAAGCTTTATTTTGGACAGATTTAGCATGAGTCATCTCTATACATCGGATCTTCATACAGTTGAGCTTCTTCTTTCAGAATTACCAGACATATATGGAATAATTAAGTATTTTGGTAACATTATTCAGTGACAATTTGAGATCCCAGTCAATTAGCAGCTATACCGTTCTATTGGCAAGAGACCTGAAGGCCGAACCAGTGAGGGACATATCAGAGACTTATGTACACAAGGAGAAGAAAATATTTTTGTCAGTATTGTATATTATTAAGTTGATATGAAAAAAAGTGCCTTGAGAATATGAAAATTGTGGCTGTCAAATGAAATGCTATCCTATTTCATTACTTTTAGTTATCAATCTGTGGGTTGAACGAGAACCAGTTAAGTATTCCACGACAGTTCTGAATGCTTCCAGCCCCATGTTTGGGTTCATTATGGTCTTTTCAAAGCGCTCATCACAGGCGAAACGTACCATTCTCGCTCATCCCGAGAGCAGATCGGGCACTGTCAAAATTTAAACTGTGAAAATGGCTATTCTTGAATAATTTCACATGTGATTTTTATGGTTTCGAATAATTGAAAAGTGGTACTTGGTGAATTGTTTTGCAAAAAAGGGGCGTGTCTGTGTCATGAACATGGTAGTGTGCTGTACATGAATTTGTGTCGTAACGGGTAATATTTTTTACATAAAATATTATTATTTATGCATGTAATAACCATGATTGAACACTTAAATGTACTCCGGGTTTCCAAACTGTAGGTTTTTTTTTTCATCTTTATAATGGCAACAATTTCCTTTCAACGGGTTGAGGACAAAAATGAAGTAAGTAAATAATTACTGCGTTGTACTATAATTTTATTAATTATAGGTCTGTAATACGAAAAGTACGATACAAATGGCATAAATGATACATCGAGATTTCTGGTAAACATTAAATTAATACAGGTATTATACCAAACGTTGTTGGAGAAGTTTCGCTGTAAGACAAAATTCGCTGAGCTTAGTAATGTTTTTGGAATACTTTAATAGAGGTCAGGACATAAAGTGTTTAATTTCTTTTAGCGTGGTGCCCGGATGGATGTACATACACTCTAGTATGAATCTGAAGATGCCCCATTGAACTTTTCGTTTACTAGACAGGCATCACAACAGCCTTTGCGTCTTTCAATCCCAAATTAATTTCCGAAATATCAATGTTCACTCTGTTACAATCAGTGAAGCTATTGATGTTGTAAAATATGGTGACTCCACCGGCTTTACGACTTTATGATGATGATACCGACTCCGATTATGTAATTGCAATTTGTTCACGCTTAACAGTATAACGTTGTTATCTCAGATCAAACCCAGTGACATTCGCTGACATGGAATCTTCCATCCAAGTCTCACTGATTGCCAAACAATACACAAATCCCACACACATATTTTACGCTTATCTGAAAGCCACTTTGTAGACTACATCTATCCCCCACCCTAAACAGAGAAAATAACTAATCCAACACGGCAGCGTATTAGTTGCTGCTAAAAGAGAAACATTTAAGTAAAATACGTAAGAAGAGAAACAAGCTTCTACTGTACAAATTACGATTTTGAATTATGCGGAGTATCATTTTCTCGAAATTATACTCGATCAAATTTTGATTAATAATTTCATAATTATTTATGTAAATGCAAAATATGTAAATACGATTTGTAATTCAAGTTGAAAGCTTGGCATTCTAAGCCTTATATTTATACAATTAGTGTTAATTGATTGACTCCAAAGTTTAATGATTTCCACCATACAGCAAGTGAACTTTACAGGTAAATAACTAATTTATTTTTCTACAAAAAATTACATTAGTTTTCAGGAAATGATGTTTGCGAATGATAGTATCGTGTGTAAAAAGATATGTGTTTGAAAATTAGCATAACAATTGACAGTTTTTGATCCCTAATCCAGAAATAAAATGTGCTCAGAAGGTGTAAATGCAGTGCCTTTTAAACTTTCAGCATTTGTGACCCAGTTTTTAATCAAAATTTTCCTTGCGCTACCTTTCTCGTGTCCCCCACTAAAATAATAATGTATTGAATTCAATAATGTACTTTGAAGCTAAAGTTGCAGTATGATTTAATTACTTAATTATAAAGCGTACAAAATATCACATAAGTATTAAATTTTGTATGTTCCAAGGCCAAGGTAGTCACTGGTATCTATTAAACTTTTACTTAATTCAGTATTGATATATTAAATGTCAAAAATATTGTGCAGTACTGATACATTTATAAGTATATTATATGGTTGTAAAAGAGTATTTTATTTTTATCATGCCATTATGTATTTCGTTTTGCTTCCTTCCAATACATTAATACAGACTGCTGGCCACCATAAATGCAACAACCTGAAGAATGCATGCAAATAACATGAAATTTACAACAGACATTAGCGGAAGTGAAATATGCAAATGATTAGAATTTTAGCGCAGACGCACATCACGCGCGCCTGTGGCGCCACCTCAAAGCGCTATTTAAGGCTTGGAGATTTCGACGATTTCAAGTTCGGCAATTGTGCTTTTCTTGTGTTTTTTTTTCAAAAATACGGTCAGTTACGTCTCGAAGAAAACAGTAATCAGCTTTTGATCAAATATCCGAGTTAGACAGAGGAAGGATAATGGCCTACTGAGAGAGATTGTTGATTATCTTTCAGAAAAATCGGTAGTCGTGTTGGACGAAACCAAACAACTGTAATGTGGATATGTGTACGTTGGATGCAGGAGGGAACGACGGACCGACGTGGACGATCGCATCCACCTCAATGCACCACTTCACGCGAAGACAGGTAAATTGTGCGCATGGGAGTAACGGATCGCTGATTTACATCAAGAACTGTAGCACAGCACATTGCGTCTTTAACGCATCATACCGTGTCTGCGCATACCATTCTATGCCGTCCACAGCAGGGTGGTCTGTCCACAAGTCGTCCATTGCTTGGTCTACCCTTGACGCAGAACCACTAACGTTTCCACCACCAATGGTGCGATGAAAGAAGGATGTGGGCGGCAGAATGGAATGAAGTTGTCTTTACTGACGAGTCACGCATCTGTCTGCTACACTACAATGGTCGGATTCAAGTCTGGAGACACCGTGGGCACCGTACTTTAAACAGCCAGTGCTACATCTCTGACGTGTTGGAGCCAGTTGTCCTTCCTTACTTTCAGGGCTTGGTCACAGCCATATTTCAAAATAATAATGCACGACCACACGTGGCACGCATTGTCCAAAATTTCTTCGTCAATCACCAGATTTAATTGCTTCTCTGGCCGGCTCGCTCACCGGATCTTTAGCCGATTGGAAAACAATATTCCATGGTTGCTCAACGATTGATTAAGATTACACCCCTCTCCATAGGCCACACCAGATCAAATTTGGCAATGTATTGAAGCTGCTTGGTCGGTTGTACCCCAAGAACACATCCAAAGTCTCTTTGAATCAATGCCGAGACGTGTGACAGCGGTGATCTCCAACAATGGCGGCTACTATGGCTACTGATTCTGGCAGGAACAACACTTCAAAGAAGTCTATAAATTTAATCATTTGATACTTGGTCAACTTGTTATCTACAAAATAAATTTTGTTGTGTTATATCTTGTCTTTCTTGGTGCTACGTTTACTGTAGCCAGCAGTGTATTTCTTAAAATATCCTTTATTTTCAATACGATCGTGTCCCCCTCATAGGATTATAATGCCCTTCAAGATGAACGCGCGCCACAGTTTGTGAAACGTTGTGTTAATATCAGTTTAAATTCAAATGTACTTACAAGTTAGCTTTAGTTAATTTCAGTTCATAATACAATTACCAGTTCATAATTTTCAAAGAAATAAATTTTTCCATCTCTTGTATTTTAGAACTGATAAAAAAAATTTTAAGTAATATTTCGATAACAAAAGTGCAGTTCTATTTCTTCTTCCTTTTAAAGTACGACCTGGATAAAACAAATAAAAATGTGTACAAAATAAGAAGAAAATAAAAATAAATGTTGCAATATCACTTCAGAGTAGGGAAACTCTTTAGATCTTATAAAACGAAAAAGCGAACTTTCTCGTTTGATCCTTCTTTCCAATCAGTAGTGAAGTACTTGAAGATTGTCTCAGTGTCTCTGTAAAAGTAAATAGAGCCCCTATAACGGCATAATGGTGTCACTATTTACAAAAGCTGTATCGGATCTCAGAAACACTCTTCTTTTCTTCTTCCTTGACAGAAATATAAAAAAAAATCAATGGGTGTACTAGATTTAGTACTTTTAAGTTTATAAATGGCAATTTGCGTTAAATATAAAACGTGAAAGTAAACCAACTTATAGGACTTTTGTTGACTGTATATCTAAAATTACGATAATTATTTTTTTTTTATAAAATTCCATTTCTGAACTTTTTTTAACAGCATATTATACCTTAAGAAGGACACTTATGATAGATGTATTGTTTAATATTGTCACATTTTGAAGTTAAGTGGAGAAGTCTTTAGTGACGAACATCTTAACCTTTAGAGGATGGCTGGTCGATAGTGCCACCAAAAAGAACAGCTTCTTAAAGGACGGTGCTGGTCGGAGTAGCGACCAAGTTCTTCTTTTCCCCCTTTAACAGCATTCGGGTAACCGTGGTGTCTATTAGAATCCAGAAACGTCAATCACTCGATAGGTCTCTTTTGTATTCAGAGAGAGGAGAGCGGTAGTGTTCCCTCTTTATCCTTCTTATGCCTGTTCCTCACTCGCAGATTTAATCTTTACACAGTTACTTTTGTAAGGGACTTTTCCTCGCCTTTACTTATTCTTATCTCTAAATTCTACTTCATTATATTAATAGAAAATATTTAAATCATTGTTTTCAAAACTCCCGCACTAACTAAAATCTCTCTCATTTTAGTACATTACATATTTCCCAAATCTGTTCCTTTTGCTTTAATTAGATAATGTTTATTATTTTGATTGGTTTACATTCGTATGCATACGAACTATAAAAAATCTGTAAAATCATTACACTAATGCACTTTTTTTTTCTTTTTAAATAAATTTTCTCATAATAATTAACTTTATTTCCTTTTTGTAATGAATAAATTCTATTATCTCAATTTTTATTGTACAAAAATTTCTAACCTAGAAAAAAAATGTGTTAAAATATGAAATTATTGGATTAATATGTTGAAGTTAACCACTATTTAATTATTCGGAAATAAATTTTTAATTTCCAATACGTGTTCCGCTTTACATCATTTTTCAAATAATTATATATTTTATTATTATTAAGAAACATATGTTACATATAAAACATTTTATTTTCACAGTTTATTAAAAAAAGTGTTATAACTTAAACTGACGTTTTTTTATCATTTTTATTATATTTTTATACTATAGAATCTAATTACGTATTTTCATAATGCATGTTTTTTTTTTTTTTTTTTTTTTTTACTAATACGCGTTTATCTATGTATCTGCCTGATTTAAAAATACTTCAGTTCAACATTTTTATTAATTTTTATATCTGTAAAACTGCTTAAAAGTATATTTGTGGAGAATTTTAAGCAATTTTTGCATTCAGTTTATAATGAAAATTTGTTCATAATTACCCAGTGTATTACTGTACAGAAACATATTTTTACTGTTATCTTACGTTAGTTAAAAAAAAAAAAGATTTAATATTTTGTATGGAAACATCAAACAAAAATTTTTAATCATGTAGAAAAAAAACCGTTCAAAAAGATATTTGCCACAAAAAAAAATTCAGAAATATTTTTTAGAGATTTTTAAAATTATCCAAATTAGTCCTTCAAATTTATTTATTAAATGAAAGAAACTAACTTCGACATTTTTTTATTATGAAGATTGATGTATAAAAGTTGAGTCGTCGAAATAACAAACAAAATCTATTAATCCCGACATTTTTTTTTCAAATTTGTAGAAAACAAATATGAATTATTCAGCATAAGAAAAATGCCCTGATTTATACAAAAGCCTTAGAGACAAGAATGAAATTTTGCTTTTGTTATATATTACGAGTTTACTTAGAAAGTTCTACATTGATGGATTTCCTGATTTTTCGAAACTTAAAGAAGTTTTTTTATATTTAATTATAGTAAGTTTCTTTTATACTAGTAATAACGAAAAATTTTGCAAAATGACCTAAAATCTATCTGCAAAATAAATATAATCAGAACGTAGTCTAACAGATAGTTATATATTGAAGTAAAAAATGTGCTCGCGTTCTCTTTTTTTTTCTTTTTTTTTCCGCCTATTTATTCGTGAGTAACACACTTTATGGGCAACAGTACAGAGAACAGATTGTTCGGATGCATACTAAGGCTATTGAACATTTGAAACTCTAAATACAAAATCAGATAGTTCTTGTAAATAAACAAGTTGTAAAATATTTTGCATCGACAAAGAATTTTTCTCTCCCTTGATTATTGTTGATTCTTCAGCTTTTGGTCATTATTGATTATCATGCCTTTTTGGTGTAAGAGAACGTTGAAATGCACATCTGCCTTCTTGTAAATCTTCCAAGGTTGCTTTCAAGTAGCCGGAAAACTATTCTTCCCCTTATTGTTGTAATAAATCTTTAAGAAGGGCATTTATTTTTCTGTTAAATTATCGGACATAGTATAAATAGAAATTATGCCGACCAAGCCCTCTAAAAAGTTACTCATCAACTTTATGAATGTTATCAGGAGAAGTAAAATAGTCTTTCGGAGAACTGATATTGTGTTAGGCTTTTGAGAGAAAGGTAAAAAGGACCCAGTTATTTAGGAGACTGTTCAAACGAAGCGGGGGGGTGAGTGACATTTGAAGCTAAAGTCTTTCTTTGTTTTGAAAAAAAGTCAAAGCAAGTAAAGAAATAATGTCACAAAGTCCCCTGTAACTCGATTGAGGAGTCTTTGTATTGAGAGGAAAGGTTTTTGTAATTGCTTTGAATGTTGATCGAAAGAGTTGCCTTCGTAGGAATGAATTGGCTCTATCTTATGCACAAAATCACACACAGAAATCAGTTCATCATCGCACAAAAATCAGAGCAATAATCTTAGAATTAAGACCTAGGCAATTCCTTTTGAAATTTTAAATAAGAAGTTAGGTTTATCCAAAAGCTATTAATATAACTTTTTTGTACAAAAGGTGAAAAAAAATAAGAAGCCCCAGTATGTTGTTATTACTCACAAAAGAAAGAATTCAGTACAAATAAAAATAATACAATCATTTCAAATAAACAAGTTTACCGAGATACATGAAGCTCCTCGGCAAATTAAAAATTTTTGTAGTCATAATATTTTGTCTTTGATACCAGCTAATGGTTTGCGCTTTACTACCAAGTATTCTAAAAATTCAAAAGCATTTCCTCTTTTTTACTAATGAAAAAATTTATAACTATTGAAAAAAATGTAATTTTAAATTTCTGATGTGTATTTTAATAATTTTAGGAACAAATTGATAATTGTCAATAAATTATTAATGTTTCAATTGATAAATTATTGATATTTCATTTACGAGTTCCATTAGGAACAAAGTAATAAGACGGACCTCGTAATTTAAATAACGATCAAGTAACGAGAATAATGGCCGAGCTAGAGCCCCCACTTCCCATTTCCACACCATGACAATGTAAAGATTTTGACTTAATGCGTATCAGCTCTGCTACTCTATGGAACCCCTATTCAAGACCATTTTTCAATAAAAAACATGCACTATTTAACATGTGCCGAATTATTCTAAAATAGTGTAGTACTTAACGATCTAAGAAAATATAAATTTTACATTTTGACATAAGGCTCAGCACATTTTACTTCTTATTTTATTTTATATTATTGATTATACATAAATATAATTAATTAAAAATTACAGTATTTATTTTTTGCTTATAATTTCATTAATTTTTTACACCTGCGTAAATTACGTTTGTGTAACAAATTCCTGCATTTAATAGAACGAAAAATGAATTTATAATAATTTACATATTTTAATGGATTTAATAAAAAATAAAATATAAGTAAGTTTTACTTGGATAAAATTAATTACATGTTGTTATAAGTTTATTGTACATTTGATTAAAATGAAGTAAGAGCTTTTTTTTACGCAATGCTTTATATTGTCAGCACTCTTTTAAATAATAATTAATTTTTAAGCTATTTCATTCACTTTGAAAATATTGAAGATAAATCTAAGAAGAATGCAGCTTAAATTGTAAAGAATCGTCTCCTTTTCTTTAAAAAAATAATGTTTTTTTTAGATTTCTTGTACTGAAATTATTAGTAACTATTACACAAAGAAAACATATTTCCTTAAGAAAGGGAAATCTTCGTATTTAGGGACTTTCTAAGGCACGGACATCCCCATTGCACAGCTGGAGACTAACAAATATCTTGCTTTTATTGTCCGCCGGTGTGCGATAGCATCAATCAGTGACAAAAACGGGGAAGTCAGCGTGGCTAAAAGTGCCATCCTGTGTAAAATTTTCAACTGAAAACCGCTGCCTCCAAAAGAGAACAGGGGTGACCAACCCAAATGACCTAGCGGGCCACTTCGGGAGAACTTTACAATCCCGCGGGCTGCATATAATTATATATATCTTTATATTAGACTTGGATACGTTACAAACATTTCTTGGAGTTAAAATTTAAAACAGAATGATATATTTTTATTGTTTTTCGTGCATACTAACAAATATATAATAATAATAATAATGCAATGCTCAAATAATGTTTAATTTATTTAATTAGTGAGATATCTGTTTCTGAACTCTTTTACTTAGTTTTTGCAAGTCGATCTCAATGCATGTGTATTTGCGTATCGTAATTGATGTTGCAGATTTCCGTGCATTAAGTTTGAATACGGTTTATGTTTCATATATTTCAATTTAGGAGAATAAAAGAGAGAGAGAGAGAGATTCGCAGTAACAGAAGCAACATGATAAAATAGTAACAGTTACAGGATTTATTTTTTACAAAAAAATAAATAAATAAGAAAAATAATAAAACTCTTTAAACAAAAGTATTGTACAAAACAGTCAAATTTTGTAAAGTAAAGAATCTCGCGGGCCACGGATTGGACACCCCTGATTTAGAACATTGGTCAAGTAATGAGGACGACACCTGAACTGGATCAACTCTGCAATGTTTCACACAAATCCAACGTGAAAGCTATAGATTTCGACATCAACCATTTTCACAAAGCGAGATTTTAGCGGTTCCAGGATTCATACCTGCGTCTCTAAAACTTCTGATCGTGGTTCCTAAATGTTCATTTACTGAGCCATTTCAATGCGTTTTTTTAAATATTTTTCTTAATAAACTATCCTTTGCGTTAATTGACTAAAATTCTAAATTAACATTAGTCGGTAGGGGGCCTATACCGACAATGTTAAATTGAACCATTTTAGGAATCTGTTTCTTAGAAATTGATGAATATAAAAACTTCAAATTTTTTTTGGCTGTCTAATAATTAGGCTTTTTTATTTAAATAACAGTAAAATGTTTCAAACATATTGTTTACATTTTCAAAAAAAATTCATCGTAAAAGAATCTCGTTGCAATTTGTGAAAATTGTCATTTTGGGAAAATCTCCAAGAAATTAGCTCTATTATATATAGTTACATATTATTTATGTGCAGTAAAAATTGCAAGTATATTCATTTTTTAGATTCTTTGGAAAAGGTACACGTAGTTTGAAAACAATCATTCTGAGATAATTGCATTTTAAGTGTAAAAAGGTATTTAATTACAAAAATAATGAATTACAACATGTATTTGCTCTATTTTATTAAACATTAGTATCTTCGTAATTTTTTAAACATAAAATAGGAAACAAAAAACCTTAAAATGTTCATAAAATACATATATAGTATCTTTCAGTTTTTGTTCAACGAGATCTTTTTAGCATTTTGCATCAATATTCACAAATTATGTAACACCTTGTGAATAATTTTTAGTTTCAATGCATTACAAGTGTCAAATTTGACCTTATAACATCATAAATATAATTTAAACATGTATCAATATGTAAATGTCATAATTTGGGAATATGTGGTTTTTCGACATTAGAAAAATTGAACTATGGATGTGTACGTTTTCATGCAAACACAATTACTAAATGTTTCAAAATTCAAAATTTTCTCTAAACTGTACAAAAGATTTTTAAAAAAGTCAAAAAGAAAACTGTTTTTATGTTTTTAAACATGAAATTTGTGTATTTTTTTGCATGCAACAAATTTCTCGCAGCGACAAAAAGTATTACACATCTGAGTTATAATTAGTTAGCTATTATTGAAACACCTTTGATTATTAAAGCTTAAAAACTTGTCTAAACAATAAATAAACAATAATATTTGTAATGAAGTGAAATATTTAAAATATATTGTTAAGTGTTATCAAAAACATATAACATAAAAATATCACTATAATTTTTTTTAAAAAATTGACATTTTTTTCACAATATATGGACTCGAGTCAAATATTTTGGGAAACTCCTCAAAAAACTCACAGGAATATATACAGTTACATATCAGTAACATAAGGGAAAAAATGTATGCACATGTATACCTTACATTCTGAGAAAAAGATGAATACAGTTTTAAAAACATCATTTTTGAAAAAATTGAATTTTTACTATCAAGTGCCATTTTATAACAAAAATCATCATTTACAGCATGTATCTGTCCCATTTTATTAAACATTAGCCTCTTTGCAATTTATTTTGCATAAAATAATAAACAAAAAAGTCTTAAATTGCCCAGAACAGCATTTTTCTTTTTTTTAACGAGAAAACATCAACATTTTCTCAAATACTGAATCAATTTTTAAACAATTTGTAGCTTTCATACATTACAGATAACAATTTTGAACAGAAATCATCATAATTATAATGTGAAAATATATCAATATGGTTTTGGTGTGAATTTGAGATGGTATGTAAAAATACCTGATTACACGACGTTTCTTAAGTTTTCTTTAGGTTTTCGTAACATTATCATTAGGTCTTATTGTTGCAGACAGTTTCTAAGTTTAAAACTTTAAAAGTTACTTTAAACTGGACAAATGATTTCTAAAACAGACAAAATAAAACTATTTCTCTATTTGGAAAATGTCACTTCAGTATACAAAATTGCATTTAAGAAACACACACACAATAAATTTACACAATTTTAAAAGTATAAATTTTAAACATGCATACAGTAAATTTACACAATTTTAAAAAAATAAGTTTTTGAAAACAGAATTTTTTATAAAAAAATCTTACCTTTGTATTGAATTTTATCCAAATTTTTCAAGCATTTCAAGTATCCAAAAACTTCAAGTATTTTTGAAATATTTTTAGCGTTTTTCTAAGTCTTTTAAAGTTTTATTTAGTTATTATTACTAATTATTTAAACTAAATTTAAAGTGAAGAACAGGTTTAAATTTAGGTAAAATCACTAAATATTAAATATAACTTTCAAATTAAAACCACGTTTCAAAGTTTCGCAGAAAATTTTTTTGCACATCTAACACAGTTAAATTTGCATTTACTATGCAGGTATCTATTGCATATTAATAAAAATAAAAAAAAATAAATTGAGGCTTTGCAACTTTGCTCCAGATTTAAAAAGACAATGTTTACATATCTATCTGTCAAATGGGCGTGATTCATAAGCTGATTATTTTTTTAAAAATCATTTTATAGTACTTCTAATTCATATACTGGTTTGTATGTTATATCAATTGAAAGCTCACGATTAGGGGTTTATAGAAATATCAAAATCTCAAAATCGATTTTTAAAAGGGGTCTACCCTACTGACTTTTCTTAAGTTCGTTGCTAGAAGGCATTCTGTTATTTCGATGTATGGTGATATAAAATATTAATCGATATATTTTTTTAAAAATTACTTTTACACAATTTTTATGACTTTTAACACTCTCGCTGCACATTTTGCGATTTCGACGGGAAAGGTAGATGTAGCAAAATTTGCACAACTCGTATGCCTTTTTTAATTACCATAAAACTCGGCTTATAATACGCACCCATAATTTAGAGGTACTATACTAAGTTAAAGATTCACTCGCCGTATAACGCGGCCCCCGATTTTTACGACGAAAATTGAAATGTAGGTATGCAATGCTCGTATGTTCTTGAGACATTTATTCGAGGTATTATTGCAAGCTTTTGTAAAAAAAATCATACTTCTAGAACTACAACCATTTAAATTAATAAACAATAACATTCTATGATCATATCTTTTTTTCCGTTTTTCAAGCTCTCTTTTTAAACTCGGTGTATAACGCGCAATTGTAAATTCAGATCGTATTTATTTTATTAAAAGTGCGCGTTATACACTACTGGATTTTACGGTATTTACCTGTGGAATCAATAAACTAGGATCTAATTCTATATTTAAGAATAAAAACTCCTTTACTTTTTAGAGAGGTGAGAGGTCTCTGATCACCCCCAGGGTATTCTCCCTTAAAATTAGGGTGAAACTGAGTTTTATCAATCTGTCACCTGTACGGTGCTCAAAGCTACGGCTAATGACATACGTCACATAGCCCTTTAACATGATGAACTTCGTAGCCCTTAACCTTGCATTTGTTGATCTTTGGAATTAGTTACAACAACAATATAATAAGAACAGATTTGAAATATGAATTAAAAATACCCAACTTTGAACCTACTTTAATAAATAACTACGCAGCGAGAGGGTTAAGGATCATTTCTTGATACCAATACTAAATATAATATACATTTCCGCTATCAGACTAAGTTTGCCAGGAGTTTGCAATCAATTATCGCTGCTACAATCTTGCTACCATGCCTACAAGGACACAGTGATGGAAGACGCAAATTTTTATTTATCAAACTAGCTGGTATACCCGTTCTTCACACGGGTAAATTGAGAAATTAAACAATACCGATTGAAGGATCAAAAAAAGTTTTTAATGAGTTAATTTCACGTGAATTACAAATTAAACAAAAAAAAGAAGAAAAAAGCTTTTTTGCATACATCTTCTGAAAATGATGATAATAATTTTAATAGATGATAAAAGGGATTTTTATTTATTTATAACTCCCCGTAACTCTCTTATCAGTCGATTTTTGAAAACACCTTCCTAAACTGATTTCTACTCACCAAAAGTAACACATGGTTACAAATTGTGTGTAATGAACGCTTAGCAAAGTGTAATAATTTATGTAAGGAAGTTTAATACGTTAATATTACTTTTTGTTGTATTTATTTTGTGTTAAAACCTTGCCACCATCTCTCCCTTCGAAGTATAGTTTTATTATGAAATAAAAGAAATAGTGATTACACACTGATCGAAGGAGTTAATTAAAAGCCAGCGCACACTGAGATATGACGTAGACAAAACAAAAAGCGAAAAATTTTCTTCACACAAAAAAGATAGATAGATGCTGTCACGGGCTTTTTTGCAGATGGCAGATTTTTTCCCTACTTTCTTGACAATTATCATTATATTTTCTACACTTACACAATATCTTTATAAATTATAGCCTATGTGTTATTTTGATGAATAAGCTATATATATATATATTGTAAAGTTTCATTAAATCCTATTTAGTTGATTTTCCGTGAAAAAATACCAAACATCCAAACATACTTTTGCTTTTATAATATTATAGTAAGGATAGTACCGTAACTGTGTGTGCTCTAATTACTGATTTGAATTTGCCTTACCATCACACATTGAAGCCCTACGTCAAGGCCATTGTTGAATGATCTCTTAATTTTCAGCAAGGGTCAAGAGATGAATACGACACTTCTGTTCGCACTCCTCTTCCCGATTTTTTTTCAAGACGTAAACTTAAAAACTTTAGCCTCGAAATATCTAACGAACATTAGCTACTCTAAATGACGAGTCCTCATTAACACCAGACTTTAACCAGAGGCGGCTATTAATCCGGGACAATGCCCTCTTTGTTATCAATATCAATTAGTTATTTTAAAATATATAAGTACCAGTGTCTTGTTATACATTTCCATATGTGATGCTATTAACACAGAAATAAAATATAAAATGAAATAATTTAATACAAAAAATAGTAAATTTTAATATGAGATTATTGATAAGATACCTATTTACTAAATAAATAATACTGGAATGACGTTAAAGAAGTGAAATGTTTTAAATGTTGAAACAAATGAAAGCCTACCGTTACATTTTACGAACGTATTTAAAATGTAAACTACCTAATTAGATGTGATTGCACATAGTAAGTTTTTTTTTACTTGCAAATATATGAGTTTTTAATTAAAATAATAAAATTTGAAACAATTTATCTAACTATATGGAAATTAAAACGAAGTGTAATTAATCTTTTTGACTTAATGGTTTGGCAGTGGTCGCATTTTTTTTTCTAATGATGCCATCATTTACCTGTCTTGAGGAACAATGAACAATTTTACACATTGAATGGAATTAGAACGTACACGTCTAAAATTTTGTGCAGTTACAGTTAAGAAAATTCAAATGCTATCTCAGGATATTTCCTTTGACTTCTCATGAATATTACGAAGCCTGACATCAACAGTCATCATGTAGTACTAGAATAATTCAGTTTCTTGCAAAAACAAATGCAACAAGGAATAAAATGTTTACTCCGAAAAATATAAAATTATTATTTTGTTTTCTAACATTCAAAATTATTGAAATAATACTTTTTTGTTAAAGAGGCAAAAAAGTGTAATTTGTCTTAAAATTTTAATTGGAAAGTTTCCACAGTTTACTTTGATGTACATTACCAGTTGAAATTATATCAACAATAAATTAATATTATAAGTTCCTGTAGTTCTCAGAATTTATATTCTTTATCTATTTTTTTTTCAAATTCAGACACCTTCCACACGTTTTCCATTTCAATTTTTCATTCACGATAACAACGGTAAAAATAAAAAGCAAAATTAAAGAAAACATTGAAATTCAAACATTCGTAAGAGCAATTGCACAAATGTATACTTGAGTATTTAAGGGAACCGTCACTTAGCAAGCACAAATTAACAATCTAGAAAGAGATCTCTACCTTCGTTCATTAAATACACTGTAGACTAGGAGTTCCTGTAAAAGTGAGATAAAAAGTTTAATGTAGGATGTAATTAAGTGACTCAATAATAACATAAACACTACTTTTTCCCCCTACACGAGATTTTTAAGAGATGGTTTGTTTCACGCATTTTTTTCTCTGAATAAATTATTCACACTTTCTTTTGGATATTTTTTCTTGTACCTGATGAGAAATATTTAAAAAAAAAGACTAATTTCATTATTATTTTTTATTCTTACATTTGTTTTCTTAATATGAATGATATAGACTTCTAATATGCCATTTTCAGAGATGATTTCTGACAAATCCACACATTTATAAGTTTTTAATTTTCTCCAAGAATTTCTTATTTAGAAATTATTTAATTAAAAGCATTTTTTTTCATAAACTCTTGCTAGTTTCTTAGGCTTTCATCTTTTAATGAAGATATAACGTACTGGTCCTTAAACACTTACATATAAAATTGTCGAGACTAAGATAACTCATATGAAATTAAGGTAAAGCATAACTTTATACATTTTAATTAAAAAAAAACAATATTTTTCTAAACAAAAATCAAAACTTTCAACTAAGAATTAAAACACCCAAATCAGTAAAAAATTCGATTCTATTATTCAACATTTCACTTTCCAAGTTTGCCTATTATTATTTTTACAAACTTAATTTAATACCAAATTCTCAGTACAAATACAAACTGCGATAATAACAACAGCATTAAGTAGAAATATCTAATATTCATATTGACCTGCAATCTTGATAAGAAAAGATGCATTTATTTTGAGTTATAATTTTTACGACAAATTAAATTTAATTTTTAGACATATGCCAATTTATTTTCTTCTTTATTTTGATTAAGTACTATTTTAAATGCACTTGTTTTATATTTTCTAAAATGCTTCCGTTATATACATAAATCAATAAACTGGCTTTTCACAACATTCTACAATTATTACGAGATAAAAAATGCTGTTCTTCTGTGTGACTTATTATAGCTGGTGCTTAATTTTTAGCCACTAAGGAGTTTCTCCTTTGGTGCACTTTATTAGTTTTAGTGTTTGACCACCTAAATAATTCGTGTGTTTATCTCTGTATTCCTGCATATTTATTTTTGCTTATTAAAGGGAATGTTCGTTGCATAGCAAGGAATACACTAATTATCTTAAAACTCTCTATGCTGATCACTTTCACTTTGATAGCCAAATTGGCGAGTAATGCAATGAGTGGGCTCCATTGTTGTTCTGCGCTTCTTGCTACAGCAGCTTGATAAAATGGCTCTAAGGTACTTGTTACTGAATGGATTTTGCTTTGCTGTGGTTTTGTGCAAGCCTTGCTGTCATCTCGCAGCTTAATACTCTTGTGTGATTTACAGCGTCGGATTATGTAGGAACTGTTGACAGAAAATTCAGTATTCTAATATATCAACAGCTGTAGATATTTGGGTATGCCATTGCCATTTCTAGAGGCAACATAACTTATACTTTGCTGCCAGAAACGAACTCAGCCACAACGGTACCATCAATGTCCACCAATTATAATGAGCAGTATTCAGCTCAGTTAATTCATCGACAACCTCACCTTGTTACTCAACCTGTACAAAATGATCTAGTTCGGGGTTTGGAATTACTAAGAAAATATTCTAATAATATCTTACAATAAGGCGTTAAAATCTCTTTTATTGGAAGCAGACAGTTTAACGCTACCTCACAACGGGTGGAATGTGATCTTCATCAGGTTTAATATGTATCAGCCTTTCTACGCGGTAGATCTTTAGCGGCAACACAATTATATCCCCTGATTCCTCTACACTAGCCTCGAGTTCACTTCCATGACCACTAAGCTACCACGGCAACAAGGGAGAAGTACTGTGAAAAACATGGTTAACGTTCCACTTTGAATTTTCGGAACATTTTTGAAAGAATATTGGAACCTTAGTCCGAACCGATTTTAATCCAAACATTTACTTTGTATTTTTTTTTTTTTTACTATTTGGTGTAAAGACGAGAACATGAGGAAGGGGGAGGTGGAACTAGTACATGAAGAAAATAAGTATAAAAATGTTAAAAATTAACATACAGGGAAACATTCTTTATTTTATATACCGTAAAATTTGGCGTATAACGCGCAACCTCTTTTTAACGAAGAAACCTGAAATAATTATATGCATTGTTTTTATGTTTTAAAGTAATTTATTCGAGGTATTATCCCAGACCTTTTAAATAATAGTATACTTCTACAACTACAACAGTAATTGTTTCTTAAATGTATTGATCCTTTCAACAAACATTCTTGTTTTAGATTTTTCATCTCTTTAGCCCTCATAACACTTTTAAAAGTTAATATAATCCTTCTCACACCTCAAAGCTAATTCATCGAAAAAATTGATCAAATTAAATCGAAAAAACTGATCAAATCAAATGAAAAAAGGGGGGATCACGAAAAATGTTGGATGATAGGACAATGCTTGGATGATTTTCGAATTTCATATTTTATTGTACAAAATAATCAACAAAAATATTATCATTTTTTACAACAGTAAAAATAACGCATAAGTTTGAAAAATGCGTCCTTTTAAAAATGTGTTTAAATTCCAGAACTTTTAATTATTTATGTTATCTAAAGTCGTGAAATATATTTTTACATCTTTTAAAATTACTATATTAATAAAAAAAGAGTTTTTCAAATTTCCACATTAAAGTGATTTTAAAGTAGAAAAAAATGGATGCTGTTTTATTCTCTGTGCTTTATTTATTGTAATTATAAATGGTAATATCTAGAGTCTCATATATGTCCTTTTTTTCAAAGAGTTTTTAAACAACAATTTTTTATTTATGACGTATATATAGAACAAATAACATTTTATTTTTTGAAGTGGAGAATATATTTATATATTTGATGATATAAGTATAATCAGAGAGTGTCCTTTTACTGTTATCCACCATAAACCTTCATATTAATTAATTTCAAATGTCTTTTCAGTTTTTTTAATTAAATTAGAATAACGGAACACATGTTTGCCGTCATTTTTGTCTATGTTCAAATAATAAATATATTAAAACTGGTTTAAAAGATATTATCTAAGATTGAGTAGGCATTTCCCAAAATTTCTTAGTTTGATATAACTTTACTTCAAAAAAGAGAAAAATTTGTGTTTAAGTTATATAGTTTATGTATTTCGTTTGAAAATTATATTAATCCATAATCATTTCACCTTATTTCTTATCTACTCAAGCAAAAATTATCATATTCATCTTATGCAGAAATTTCAATCATATATTCACTGCATTTACAAAAAATGTAATCTACTTAAGGTTGGTTATTCATACCTTTAATTGACCTTGTTAGTTGGGGCATAATATTAATAGATTTTGAAATGCTGCCTGTGTTTTTAAGAGAACTGAATTCAACCAAAGTAACATGATTATAGATCCAATCATTATCTAGATAACTATACAGTATATCTGAGAAGAGAGAGATACTCTCAATCAGTTTATTTTTTGTCTGAACAACACTACAGGTATTGTCCGGCAATTCGGTGCTTTGTGTATAGGGATATAGTTCTACTTCACCATTTCTAATACACAGGAATTGGTTAGAAAATATTTGCGCCGATGGTTTATCTTGCCATTGTACTTGCATGTTTATCATCTGTCGAAATGTTTTGAGATTTCGCCATAAAAACGATTGTTTTAAACATGCGTTAATATCGAGAGAAAAAATAGAGCAAGGAATCACTGTCATTGTGTGTCGGAAATAATTTAATAGTAGTAATAAAGGACGCCCAAGTAAATATTCGTTGCCGTTTGAATTTTGAAAAGCTCTATGTAATGCTTCGAGTGAATGTTTTTGGGCCAAGGTACACTTATTCTGATAGTGATCCAATCGTTTGCAATACCGTAGCCATTCTACTTAGTTTTCTTAACATTACACATTGAGTCTGGTTTCTTATGAATATGTAATAGCAGCATAAATGCTGATTGTGCAGTTTGTCCACCATCAAATAAAGTGGCAGCAATATTTGAAGATACAACTGCCAATGTAACTTTCTGTTGTGATCGTATTTTAGCAAGTCTGTCCCTGCAAGTTCAGCCATTATAAAAAATGAAAATCCGGTCACGGGATTCAAACGCATTCAGCCTCGTTTCGGAAATTTCCAGAAGAGTCATGGGAATTTTTTTGAAATACGAATCCAGGTTCTAATCCTCTTTCCTAAGAGGCTCCTGGTGTCATTAATCCTGCAAGTTTAGTTCCTGAAAGGTTTGGGGTATTATCCGGCAAAGTTACGGGTGTTTCTAAAATATGAGTTTAAATTATTTTCCCCTGACCAGAAAATCACCAAGAACACACTTTCCATGCCCGCAGTATTTTAAGACAGGCCCCTGTCAAGGGTCAGCACAAAACGTAGCACTGTTTTAATAAATTTTCCATTGGTTTTTAAAAAAGTAATAAAACAAATATTTTGAAATATTTAAGAGAATTTCGTAAGAAAATATTTTGTTGAATAGATAAAAATTTCTTACACTTAAAATTAGATAATACAACACTGTATCAATTATGTTTTGGTTTATTTATTATTTTTTTTAATTTAGTGCAAAACGGGTTCTTTTTCACAACCAATAATCGTGATTTTAGAAATAAACATGCAGCAACATAAATTCAGTTTTGAACCCTTTTCTCTTGTAACTGTTATTTTTAAGGACAGTCTTTCATTCAAAGAGGGAATAAACGCATGGAAAATAAAAGAAAAAAATGTTTAAATAAATTATTTATATATGACCTTGTCTATCACAGCAGGTATTACGAGAGCATGTTCCATGTTCGAAAGAGCCATTTGTTTAACAAAGGAGAAGCTCATCCTCCCCAGGAACATTGCCTGGTGGCTAACTAAGACTCATGACATTCAAAAGAAAGAAAATGCAATAAAAAGTTTTAAAGCTGCTTAATCATGTAAAATCGAAAACGTATTTCAAAGAGATAACATTTTCAAACAATATTTAATCGTGAAACGCCAAGGTAGCGTTAATAGTTATGTTTTTCTTAATAAACTTGTTCAGGAAATGTTGCAAAGTTTTTATTTTTAATTTTTACATTAAAGTATCTTCACTAATTTCTCTAATACGAGTGTTTTTAATGGCATCTTCCACATGTACTAGTTTTGTAGAAAAAGGAGAAATGGATTATAATAATAGATAAAAAAATTTACATTGTGAGATACTTACTCTTTATGTTGTTGTATTCTGTCCTTTTATTAAGTAATACAAAGCAAACTGACGAAGGAGTCCAGAGACAACGTCTCCTGTTTTCGACAAAGAAATCGGACAACAACGCTAGGAAACAAAAGAAAAGTAATGAAGTAGAGCATTTGAAGCATTCTTGTGTAAAATGTGATGTCATTTTTCGAGCATAATCTTAGCTTTCATTCTTTGAAAATATTTATCCTAAATAAATGCATTTTAATATTATCTGGGATTATCGATCTCTGCAATACATCAAACACTCACATTTATGTATATAAGTAGAAAAAATTTTGCTTATTTGTAATAAATTATTTTTTTACATATTATAGAAATATATTTCAGAGTCTTAACACGCACACACTAGCACTTTTGGTGCCCAAGGAATTCATTTTGACTGTTTTTTAATTTCAATTAGAATAACTATTTTGTATATAATGACACATTTTTTAGAATTTTTTAGAATATATTTTTTCCAAGTGAAATAATTTTTTTTGTTAATATTTATACTAATAACTTGGTTATAGGACTACAAATATTTTTTTTTTTAAAAACGTTAAAAATTAATTTTAAACAATTTTTCTTCACATTAGTTATTTTTTCACAATGGTGTAATTTTGACTGTTTGGGGGCAATATCTGTATATACTGTTTCAGTTTTTCTATTGTTAATATTGTTCACTACGTGTTTGGCTCAACAAATAGGGAACAGATAATTTTACAATTATATTTTATATATAAGTGTTCACTAAGCTAGAAATGGAATATTTCTTAAAAAAATATTTAAAAAAAGCCTTTAGGAATTTTTTCTAATTAGAGTGATTGACAACAAACCCATTTTAAGTTGCTTTTAATTGTTTTTAGAAGGGAACATTTTTTTTTCGTTTCTATGCGCTTAATGGTCTTTTTTAACAGTCCATCAGCTAAAAATACTAGAAGTAAAACTTTTTTTTATTAGTACATGCTTAATACGTTACTCACAGCGTGGGTAACGACAATATATCTTGTTTTAACTTCTTAGTTTTAGTAATTAAGGCAAATGAGCATATTAAATACGACAAACCCTGGGAAGGTCATTGGTATTGATGCAAGTATCGCATGCATAAGAATTAAAAAAAGGAAGCAGCGAATTAAATCCAAGCCCTTTCGTTGTAAGCAATAAAAAGCACCTGTTGCCTTTTGACTTGATAAACGAGTCCAATCTTTATTTCATTTACGATCAATAAATTCGTTCAGAAACGACATTTTTGTTTTGTTTCGCAAAATTCATTAAAGAACAACTTTTTTTCCTCAAATTCATTTTTTTCCTCGTTTCATTTCTTTGTGTTTCATTAAAAGCCGTAATTATTACAAAGCATGGAATTACAATTCTGTGACAAAATCCGAAATTATAGAATCTCCATCTGCGACTTATACATTTTGAAAAGTAATGCATATGTAATTGATATAATTGGTCTTCTTTATTCAACGTGAGATTCATTTCTTATTTTTCATCTAAGGGAACTATATTTTTTGACTGGAAATAAAACAAAATATTTTTTATACAAATATTTATACTATTCATAATTATTTCTTTTCAAATAGTTACTTAGAAAATGAGTCAGGAGATTTATGCAATATTCTTTCTTTAAAACGTAAGCATTTTCAAATATTTATTTAGCGAACATTTTTACTTTAATATCTTCCATGGGTATCGATGCAATTTCTTTTTGAACAATACAAATCAGTTGCAGACTCCATACGCTATCTTCAGGCAATTAGGTTGTTTTTCTCATCTTTTGAATAATAATGCTGTAACTGATATTAAAAATTTAGATTTTCTTAGCATATATATTTTTCTCGTGTTCAAAATATGTATTTTAGAACATTTAGATAGTAACCTTTATGGTTAAGAAATAAGTTTTGAACTTTATATTATATACTATTTTATAAAAGGTAGACACATATTCATAAGCATAATTACCTGAAATTTATTAGCAGACTAATTTTCCATTCTTAATGTATAAAACATATTTCAAATCTTTAATAAACATTAAATTTAGGTACCAAAACAAAATCAATAAATGTTTACTTCTTAAATGAAATCTTTCTTTATAATCAATGTACAGGTTTTTGTGTATATAATCAAGTTAAGATATTGTTTTATAAAGTTATTGATAAAATATATAAATCTAAACTATTAAGTAAATAATTTCATAACATGTAATTTTGTGGCGTAATAATACAATTTGCAAGAATTTTACGAAGTGTGTGTTCTCTTTGGAAAAATTCTTATTATAAATTTGACTAAATATCTAAAGGAATCATTAACTATCATAAATTGTAACAATTCAACAGATAACTTTCAACTTTCTTTTATTTATTTCAGTTAATTTTAATATCAGATATTTTTACAATTATTTAGGAAAATGTAGGTTTATTTTAACAAAAGTGCCTTCCAAAAACTTTACCACCAACACTTTTGAAATAAAAATCAATAATATTATTATGATTTGTTCTAATTCAATCTAATTTAATTTTTTTTTTACGTTTCATAGTATAGAAGCGCTTGTTTCATTTCCTGTTCTTCGATTTAAAATTTTATTTTTCCGTAGCTCATGACGTCATTCTTGACGCACGTTTTGACATTTTGAGACTTTAGATATATATATCTTTTCAAGTACTTAACATGTTTCATAATTGTTTCAGTTACTTATAAAAATAACATTTAATTAAGCAATAACTAAGTACTATATGCACTAAGAGCAGAAGTTTTAATTGGAGCACTTATTCCGTCTGAAACTAATTATTTAATTAAAGTTTTACACACTTGTTACTCGTGAAAGATGCAAAACATCCCAATTAGTTTCCCAACGTATTCAAATCTACCTGTAGAGCTTGATTCGATCGATTTAAACTACTGTATTCGACTTATTTAAGCATAATACCTTTATTGCTGTCTTTATCTAAGATTATGCTCTTGAAGCGTGAATCTACATGAAGTTTGTTACAGCTTGTGAGGAGCTGGTTCGTTCTTGTTTTACGTCTAGTCTCTGTTTAATCAGAGCAAGGATTTAATAAAATCTTCACAACATTTATCTAATATATTTTAACGAGAGTTTGTGAAGTAATTTATTTCATCACACTGTCAATGTTTAGAAAATATGTTTAAGAATTTCTAGCAAAACTATTGTATGCCAAAACTACTGCTCTATAGGTCTGTAAAATATAAACTGAAATAATTTTTTTTTATGTTTTAAATGCCCCTTTATATTTACATTTTGTTAACTGAGTGTATACTTATTTGTCTGTTTATGTATTTAGATATGACTATATAGAAATGATATCTTAAGTGCATTTGAGTAAGCTGATGTTTATGGTTTAAAAAATACCCAGTTAAGGCATCATTAAATCTACATGGAACACATTCATACACACATCCACATAAATATGCAAGTTCTCATTTCCTAAGGTAAGATATCTAACCAAGCTAGCATAAATTTGTTGATCAGATCAGAAGACAATTTAGTTTTACCCTTGACTAAGACGTGGGGAAATATTATTTATTTAAATGAACTGGTGTCCGCTTCCTAAGATAAATCATTTTTTGAATATGAGTCAGAAATGAGTTTATTACCAAAATTCTTGCTACCTACCGTGGTCGACAGAATCATAAACATAACTCTAATAGGTATTTCGAAGGTATAACGAATATGTATGGGAAATGTGCATTAAATAAGTAAAAAAAAATCAAATATATTTTTTTAAACTTTCCATTGCTTCTTCACGAATTAGTGTGAAATATAGAAATATATGTGTTACGGAAAGAGCGTCACCTTACACATGCAAGATATATACAGGGTGGTACGGAATTCATGGTTTAAACTTTAAAGGTATATACAGAATATTGTAACAATCATGTATTATATAGGCATGTATTGGTCAAGATAAGCGATGGGGCGCAAACAGGAGTAATAAAAGTAAAGAGAAATAGAGTCATCGGCTGGTTTAGTTGCCGGTAAGGGGCATGTAATGTCTAGCAACCGTTCAACTTGATACATCTCAGTACGGGGAAGCACCATTCACAACTGTGCTGACGTCTACAATAAAAAACTTTATGTAAGCAGAAAATGCAGACAGACATTCCATGCACGGCCATGCAAATGGTAACAGTTGAACTACGATACGGATGTATCAAGAGCAGATATATAACACTGGTGAACAAAAATATATTTTTTTCCATCTCAAATTGTCACGTATTTTTTAAATATGGCAATAATTTTTCTCTAGCAGCTTTTGTTTTTGAGTTGCATTTAACTACCCTCATTTACTACAGTTATTTAGATTTGCGTTTTTTTATTGGACACTGAAATATATTTTGTTGCTTTTTTAGATATGGCTTTGTCAAGAAGATGTTATATGCTTAATCCCGATAATTTTTGCTATATTTGGGATGAATATGTATTTGCAAAATATCGAAAACGTACATCAGACTTTGAAAAAATTGCGTATCATCAATACTTTAAAATAAAATTGTGCAATCAGTACACACCGTGGGATCCCCATATTGTATGCCAGAAATGTGTGGTATGTTTACGATTATGGTCCAGTGGAAAAATAGATGCAGTAATTTTCGAAACACCCATGATTTGGCAAGAACCTCAAAGCCACCATGACGACTGCTACTTCTACGTTGTGAAAATTAACGGAATTAACCCAGGAAATCGAAATAAGTAGTCATATCCTAACTTATCTTCTGCTCAACGACCTCAATTAAAATCACGAAAGGTACATCCCAGCACATCTAAATCTTCTATTGATCTAAATCCCAGCGATCCCGAACGAAATACATAAATTGAACATTCTGATTCAGACTACAAATTTAGCCAATAAAATCAACCATTTAATCTTAAAGAGCAAAATGACTTAGTAAGAGATCTGGCCTTACCTAAAAAAGCGTCTAAAATACACTCTGTCGCAAAAAAATATATGCACCCAGAAGAAATCAAGCTACAATCACGAAACTCGGCAAGAATGTAGTCTGGTAAGAGATATGCAAATGATTAAAATTTCGAAGCCAATGAGACAAGGCTAAGTGTGCTATGCGCATATTAGTTGCGCAACTGGGAGAGATTAAAAGCATGAGTACGAGCGCCGTACGGCTATCCAAACGAATCTGATGACTTTGATAGACGATATTGAGACTTAGGATGCCTCTAAGACGTAACCGGCGGCAGTACGAGCAGCTGACGGACTTTGATAGGGGCCGTATAATAGGCCTCAGAGAAGCAGGTTGGTCGAATAGACGTATCGGCCCCCACCTCGGTCGGAGCGATATGGTAGTTGCTCGGTGTTGGCAACAGTGGATCACAGAAGGTAGAGTGTACCGTCGCGGAGGGTCAGGACGTCCCAGGAACACAAATGATCGCGAGGATCGTACAATCAGAAGAGTGGCCACTTCGGCACCAACAACGTCGCTAGCATCGATTCAACGCCACTTACCTCCTTCCAGACATCCAGTGCCATCAAGAGAAACCATAAGGAGACGACTGACCGAAGTTGGCTTGAGGAGCCGACGTCCGCTAAGACGCTTACCACTGACCCCACATCATAGGCAGTGTCGACTGGATTTTTGCCGACCTCGGGCAACTTGGGAGTGTGACAGACTGGAGACGTGTCATCTTCAGTGATGAATCCCGATTCAGTCTCAGTGATGATGACCACCGCACACGTGTCTGGAGGCGCACCGGCCAGCGATCCGATCCGGCATTTATTGTCGAGCGGCATACAGCAATTTCACAAGGTGTGACAGTGTGGGGAGCAATTTCTTGGGACACACGATCATCTTTAGTGGTCCTTCAAGGCACTTTGACAGCTCGCAGATACGTGGACGATATTTTAACGCCGATTGTGCTACCCATGCTATCAAGTCGCCCAGGTGCCATTTATCAACAGGATAATGCTCGTCCACATACTGCGCGACTCTCCCAACAATGTCTTCAAGGATATGACGTCCTACCATGGCCTGCCAGGTCACCAGATCTTTCGCCAATAGAGCATGTCTGGACGCGCTGGGAAGGCAACTGCAGCCGTCTCGAGATACAGGAGAATTAACTGCGCAGATGCAAAGACTATGGCAGGATCTTCCACAGGGGGTCATAAGTGATCTAATTGAATCGATGCCACGCCGAATTTCGGCTTGTATAGCTGCCAGAGGTGGCTTTACTACTTACTGATTTTTAACCTTTTGCAAGCTGTAACCGCTTAATAAAATGATATTTTGTTCTGAATTTTTAATCATTTGTTTATTTTCATATACACTACATGCATACCAAATTTCGTGAATGTAGCTCAATTTCTTCTGGGTGCATATATTTTTTTGCGACAGAGTGTATTAGCATCTCATTTAAAAGAAAACAAAATTGCTTACTCCGGAAACAAACATTACATTTTATCGTACCCAAGAAAAAAATATGTTACAGTCCTTTTCTCAAGAGAAGGATTTAGTTTTTTAACGATGTTGGTGGTTTGTTGCAACAGATGGGATTAAAAAAGTACCAACCTAGTGATTGGCGTCTTTTCATAGATAGCAGCAAAAGAAGTTTAAAGTGTGTTTTGCTTAATAACGTTAATAAGTACGGATCTATACCTACCGCGCATTCGTTGACATTTAAAGAGGAATGCGCAAATATTGCTAAGGTTATGGAAACAATTAAGTATCAAGATCACAAATGATTCATTTGTGTTGATCTAAAAATGGTTAACTTTCTTTTGGGTCAACAAGGTGGATACACGAAGTTCCCTTGTGTGTTTCATGTGTCTCTGGGACAGCCGTGATAAACAACGCCATTGGTGACAAAAACTCTGGCCAGTATGGGAAGAGCTAAAAGTTGGTACCAAAAATGTGATAAACACGCCTGTAGTTAGCCAAAACCGCATCATATTTCCACCACTTTATATTAAACCCGTCATAATGAAACAGTTTGTGAAGACGCTTGATAAAAGTGGCGAATGTTTCAATTTCCTTTCACGCAAGTTTCCAGGATTAAGTATAGAACAATTGAAAGCTGATATTTTGATGAACCACAGATTAGGCAATTCGTGAAGGATTCTAATTTTGTCAAATCAATGACTGAAGTCGAATCCAAAGCTTGGAATTCATTTGTTACGGTTATGAGTAATTTCCTAGGCAAAAGAGACCTGACGACCACGTGGAGCTTGTTGAGTCCATGCGATCGGACTTCAAAGAGTAAGGAAGCAACATGAGCATAAATTCCACATCCTGCACTCGCATTTAGATCGATTTCGGCAAAATCTGGGTGATTTCAGTGAAGAGCAGGATGAAGGATTCCATCAGGATCTTCGGACAATGGAAGAGCATTATCAGGGGCGATGGAAATCACATATGATGGCAGACTACTGCTGCAGTTTGCAACGAGATCTACCTAAAGTCGTTCATGCAAAGAAATCTTATAAAAGATCATTTCATTGTACTTAATAGAAATTGTGTTAGCATAATGTATTAACCCTCCAACCAGACAGCACGGATTTTTCTGCCCTACTAGAGAGGCTTCGAAAACAGACCACACTGAATTTTTCGTAAGGCCGGGGACTCACCAAAAATGAACCAAACTGATTTTTTCCTCCTCAAGTAATGTGTTCAAAAACGGTAAAGTCGTGTTTTTCCGAATCCTCTCCCCCCGTTAAAGGTTTAGTATTTTGAAATATAATTAGAGACGGTCGCGGAAACACAATGGGCATCGAGGGGAAGTTTTATGGCTCACGGGGAAACCGTTTATTTCCCCTGCAGCAATCGTAAAAAAAACTGGGAAGAATTTCTTTAAACTCTAAAGTGTACGGAAAAAATTGCAAGTCAACGAGTTGAGAATTCTCATTTTTTCTTTACCTTAAAATTCTCAAATGGAATTAAGTTTTTATAATGTATGTCTAAGTTTTTAAAAAAATATCTGTAGTATTTAAATTCAAATTATATATTAAAACAATGAGGATAATTTACTGTTTCATTTTTCTTATTTTAATCAATACTTTCAGGGATTTTTTTTAAAAATGATTATTTTGTTATGTGTCAAAAAAATAAAAAAAAGTTTCAAAATTTAAAATATTTTAAAATTTCGGACACTTCTAAACATGAATATTTTTTAAACTTCTCTATTACCTTATATGCAAAATTTTTTTATGCATTGTTAAAAAAAACCCAATTTAAATCTTTTAGCTTTTCATAATTTTTAAGCCAGATATTCAGGGCATCTTACATAGAATCCCTTTTTTTGTATTGTTCAGATAACAAATTATATTTGAATTTTGAATGTCTGAATATTAATCTCATTCAAAGAGAACTTTAACTACAAGCTTATATTTTTGAACTTGAATCTTCAAATAAAGAGTATTTAAAAGCATCTGGACAAATTTACAGTTAACATTTGCGCATATAAATACATATAAAGATCCTTTTTAAATTCAAAAGTTAAAAAAAATATATATTTATGCATAATCCATCATCATTCATGTTCCATTAGTGGTTGACTGAAGAAAAGGTTATTAAAATTTGGACATTTTTATAATCTTAACCATGCAAAACTAGGAATTTTTGTATTAGCTCCACTAAAATTCTGCTTTCGAATTTCGAAAAAAGATATTTATGCGTGTCTCACATACTCAGTTGAAAAACATATATTTACCATAAATACTGATAATTCTTTGGATATTTAAAATTATCATCAGATTAATTTTTTAATATATATATATATATATATATATATATATATATGTGTGTGTGTGTGTGTGTGTGTGTGTGTGTGTGTGTGTGTGTGTATATATATATATATATTCGACTTCTAATATTTTTTTCATGTATTCCTTAAATTTCTTATAATTTAATTAAGTGAGGGGATATAAAGTCGCACTCTCCCTTCTCTACTCAACTACTTGAGGACTTTTGGCGACGGACCTGTGGCCATGGTAGCATGTGGTCAAAGTATCGAATCATGGTTGGCATGTCTCGAGTTCGAGCTTAGTGACACAAAAGACCCGCCGTGTAGGGCAGCGATGCACGTTAAATTTATCGATAGCTGAAATGTCCTTTCGTTGGTGTGGTGTAGTAGTTACGAGAGGGGGGTGCCAGCTCAGGTGTCGCCCTCGTTATTTGGCCATGCTTCAAAATTACGAGGTCCATCACTAAAAGCCCTCGTGTAGCTGAACAGTGCGACGTTAATATTCACTCACTTGGCGACGGACCTCGTTATTTTAAACCATGGTCAAGTGGCGAGGATGACGTTTGAGCATCGCTCACTTACACGGCGGATCTTCAGTGGTGCTGGGGTCGAACTCATGAGACGCCAGCTACGAGTCCGCTACTTTGACCATTAGGCTACCGCAGCCTCACAATGTCGTTGAAAACTGCATCTTATGAGAAAAATATGCTGAAACACATTTGATGAACTTTTAATAGATTTTTGCATAGAAGATAGATGTGTGATATGCTAAAATATGACAATATGTAAAAGTTATGAGAATATCGATGACATTTTTTGAAAAATTCAATTTAAGTTTCAATTTGAAACTTATTCGTTTTTTTCGCATTTAATATTAAATAGTCGCGATAACAAATTAATAGTTTAACGCATTCATAGATTATAAAAAATAAAGGTATAAATGACATTGTTGGGAATAATAAGTTTTTATAGTTTTGAATTCAGACTTCTTTGCAGGAGTGTAGACTATAAAAAGGCTGATGTAGAACTTAGAAAAATAATATTTAAAATATATGGAAAACATAATCTGCAATTCCATGATCTTGACGAGCAGAAGACGGCATTTTTATTTAGTAGGGCAGAGTAAGCATAAGGTAGGAGCTTGTGGAGTATACAACCAGGCCTCTGTAGTTTTGGCAGGTAATGAACTCCCATTTGTTGCTTTCAGTAAGGAATATAAAAATAACAAATACAAAAATAAGTCATGTAAAATTTTATATATTTTAATAACAATGAATTGTGAACTTAATTTCCAATTCATTGTCACGAGTTGGCAGTAACTACGGAACTCTATCGACCGTACTTCTTATATATATATATATATACATAAAAGAAGTACGGTTAATAGAGTACTAATACCTTTCGAAGCAGTTCGCGAAATTCATCCAAAACATTTTCTCTGCCACTAGCTTTCAAAAAGTATACCGCTTTCGAAGTGAAATCCAATGAGTGGGTCATCCAATCAGAGGGTTAATTTTCTGTATTTTTCTGACAAAAAAATAAAACTGTATATTTCAAAAAGTAAAGCTGTTTGCAATCTCCTAGTATATTCTTCATAATGAGGGCCAAAAAATACCCAATAACAGAAATAAAAATAAAGCAAACAAGACTTGCGTTGACCATTGTAATCGACGAATGCCAGATAACCTAATCTTTCAGCATTTACCTCGTAAAGTTCGTAAATCACGCCACTAGATATTATACTGCTCGAGGAAGAGCTGTACGAAGTCCCAGCATGAAAGAAAGCATCTTGAACGTTGTGGCGGATAGACCAAAATCAAGTACAATAGCTGTTGCTCATCACGTAAATGTGCATCAACATATCGTTTGTAGTGTATTAAAGGAAAACTGCTTACACCTCTTCCATTTTCAGCGAGCACAAGCAATGAAGACTTGTTGCGGACTATCTTCTTCGACTGCCAGTGGATGGAACAGCAATGTGCGATACAGGTAGACTTCATAGCTAATGCGATGAACAGTTATTGTAAATATTACACTTGTCAATGACGCTTTAAATAAACACTTTTTGTCTTTCCCTTCGTCTCTTATTATTTTCTTTTGTGTGTTCTGCCTCACCGTGTGAATTGCACCCATACATTAATATGCAATAAATGATTGTTACAATGACTTGTACCTACTCTTAAAAAAAGTTTTCCCTAAATTCCACCCCATATATATATATAATCCAAAATATATAAATACACATATAGTTATAGAACCTAAGATAACTATAATAAATAGGAACAAAAAGGCACAGTAGTACAATAACAATCTCCTGGCCTTAGGAACCAGGATTGCAGGCTTAAACAAGTTTTAGGGCTAGCCAACGTTCACCTGTAGTTTGTCATACTACATACCAAGAAGAAAAGAAAGAATAACATTAGGAGAAATTTTAATATTATAAATAAAATCACTAAACTAATAAAATATAATTATAAAATTATAGCCTACTAGTATGCACAGTATAGTAGATAGTATGGCTTACTTCGGGAGTGTAACAACTGGTTATGTTTCCCGCCATATACAAGAGATAACTAACAGTTCCGCATTAAGTTAAAATTATGATAGAATAATATAATATATATATATATATATATATATATATACTTTTAAAAAATCATAAATATATATTCATATAAAATATTAGTGGAAAATAAATGAATCCTAGAAATATTTGAAAAATTTTATTAATTCATTAAACATGTGGCGTCATCTGTTTAAAAATTGTATAATTAGTTAAAAAATATCAGTAATAAAACATAATGGCAATGAGTTATTAAAATAAATTAGCAGGATGTAACCATGTTCAATACATTGTTTAATAAAGTTATAAATATTAGCTTTATCATTAACTAAAATATTATTACGATAAATATAGTTAAAAATAAAATATATATATATATATATATATATATATATATATATATATATATATATATATATATATATATATATATATATATATTGATAAATTTGAATTCCAGTAAGGCACTTTAAGAATGTTAAAGTTAAAGGCATCTCTTTTACCATAAATATTGCTATGTAATTTTCAAATCCTTAATATACAATGTTACATCTAAGTAATTAGGTTTAATTCGATTATTATTAATTTTAACTAAGTTTAAGTAAGCCGGATAAAAATTAATATTGGGATTTGAATTATCGTTTTTACCAAAAATAATTAAATTATCAATATATCTAAAAATTTAAAAGTCATTATTAATAATATAATTATATTCATAAAAGTGTAAATATAAATTATGCAAACTATTGTTTTTTGGGCCTCCTTGTTACAAGCCTTTATTTTTTTTATATAATGAACCTTTAAAAAAAAATTCATGTATTTTTCTTTTAAGACAAAATCTATGAGAGTTTTAAATTTGTTAAAAATAATATTAAGATTATAAATGCTATGGTTTTCTAACATTACTTTAATAATACCCTTGTTATCAATTGAATTGAAAACATCTTCAAAGTCATAACTATGAACTGAATAAATATTTTTATTTAAAAAAAATCTATAATATATTTACTATTTTTAATTATAGCTATATTACATTGCTGATTAATAAAGTTTTGTATAATATTATGAAGTAATTTGCCTGCAGTAGTAATGTATGTTTTAAAACTATTTGTCACAGTTCTGAATTTAACAGGACCTTTATGGAATGTTGGTGTTAAATATATATGGAAACTTAATTTTAGGAACATAAAAACCTAATTTTTTATAAATAGCAATAATACTATTACTAATTTTATTATGTGACAATTCTTAATTTTTAAAAGATTCATTATTTAAAAAGTGTTCATTAAGCATATTATTATAAAAATGCTTTCAAATCACAACATAGTTAACAGGTACTATATCTATGTAAACTATGATAAAATTATTTTGTAATATTCACAATTTTTCTGTTTTTTAAATCTTTAAAAGTAAATTCATATTGCGAATTGTAGCTAAATTTCATAAGGTCTTTTAAAATATTGTACTTATACTCATCAAATGCCTCTATAGGTATCCCATATTTAATTGCAGATTTTGTAATAAAATTATCTTTACCTTTATTAATTTATGTTTTAACGGTATTGTTGTTACTAGAAATAGTTCATCTGAAACTAGTGCCTTTACTTATTATATCCTTTAAAAGTTTGTGATTAATTACGTCTAAGTTGCCAGTAACTACATGTTTATCATGACCGTCAATAAAATCATTATAGTTTTTAATGTACAATATTTTAATGTTAAAAGAAGGCGAAATATTATTTTAATTAAAGGTTAATCTGCCCATCGTTTTGTGTTATATTTAAATACTTTCTTAACAACCACATTTCTAACCGGAAAAAGTGACAAATGTCTATTAAATTATACAAATGTCTATTAAATTATACAATTATTTATAAATACATTTGAAAAATTAATTTTGTCAAATTTTTATTTTCATGAATAATAAAGTGTATTACTCTGTAATATGTTTATTAATTTTCTCAACATTTATTTTGAATTTATTAACTAGATAATTATAAATATCTTTAATAACGTGTACTGCATGACAAACCTTTAAATAATCATTATTTAATATTTCCTTTAACAATACAATTTCATTTTTATTAAGACCAAACATGAAGTATTTGATCTTCTTGATATTAAAGTTATTTTCAAGCTCATCAAAAACTTTAACGCGTTGTCATATAATGAGTTTTTATCTCTATTTTTCCTTTTAGTTCTTTTACTTCTAGATTTTCTGTTAGAATTATTATTTAAATTGTTAACATTATAAAAAAATCTTTATTTTTACTCTGTTACAGTATTAGCAAAGTATTTTTAGCAAAAAACATAGCATTAAGACCTTACCGATATATTGTACTAAATCTCCTAATAAAGTGATTTTCCCACATTAATATGTGCTTAGTATTTGGAATAATTTTAATGATAGACAGTTCAACATTTTTGAAACCATGCATATGAAAGTGTCTAAGTTCAATTTTATCAGAATTATTGGAATTATTAAAGCATTTAACATTCTGTCTATGTTCTTTAATCCTGATGTTAATAGTATTTGAGGTCTGTCCAATATATTTATATTTACAAACTTTACAATTTAAAAGGTAAATACAATTAAATGTTTTACATAGGTTAAATTTAGACTCACAATCATATTGATCCTGATTTAACAAATGCAAGTCTTACATTTACTCATTTTATTTTAAGACTATTACAAGATTGAATGTTTTCATAATTGTATGAAAATAATTTATCTTTATTTCTATGTAAAGCAGAATTATTAATGTAGCTTTTATTAATATTTTGTGTAATGTAATTACTAGAATCTAATACGCTTTGTTCAATATGATTATTATGAATATTAATGAACTTTTGTTCCAAAAAATTCTTGTTTTGAATTGTTTAATATTAGTATTACCATTACATTCATTAACAGAAATTGATTCCTTACATATATATATATATATATATATATATATATATATATATATATATATATATATATATATATATATATATATATATATATATATATATATATGTATTCAAACTTAGGAGATAGGACTAAAGTGTTAAAAATAGTTTTAAAACCTGGCTTTTAACAAATTTTCATCAATATGTGTAAATATTTATTAAAATTGCTCTAGAAAGCAACACAAGTAAGATCTCGTAATTTTGAATCACAGTCAAGGGACCAACACCCGATCTGAAATCCTCTTCTGACTTCAACGCCAGGCAAACATGCGAACTTTTAACTAACACATAATTTAAACTTACATCAACACCTCTACAGAGCGTGATCTTCATTGTCATCATCACGTGCCTTTGAGATTTGACTAAGTCAGGCCCGAGTTCGTGACCATGACCAGTAGGTTTTTGGGACCTGTTTTTATCATGGAATTCAAGTTGTTTCCATTCATAGCTCCATTGAATGACGTTGCTAGCCCATTTCATACAGTGACCTCGATTGAGTTTTATTAAATTTATTGTTTTCTTCATTTTCTTAAATTTTGTCTTAAAATTTGGTTTAAAACAACCCTAATTCCTGATATGATAAATATTTTTGACAAAATGTTTCATCTTTTGATAGGTCTACATAGTTATGTGAGATCATTGTGGAAAAATTTGTATGTCTCTACGTCAGTGTTTCTCAAACTGTGGGGTTCGCTCCCCTGGGGAGGGGGGCGATAACCTTATAAAGGGGGCGCGAGCTTATCGAAAATTAAAGATTTAAAAAATAATTCGTTTACTGGAATGAATTAAAACAAAATATTTTCAAACATAATAAAAAATGTACTGTTACTCTCATATAATTCATAAGCGCGCGGCGCGATATTAAGTCATCAAAAATAAAAACTTCTTCAATACCTAACTAGCTATCTTTGATCCTATAACCAAATAAAAAAAATTTTATTTGATTTGCTGTAATCCCATCATGAGATATTTTTTTATTACGCTTTCTTTTTGAACCTAACATACTACTCTTTCAGAGAAAACACACATCCCAGACCCAGAATCGAAAAAAAATTTAGGAACGAAAAAAAATGCATCACTGTCATTATTTTTGAAATACTTCACGTTAGTAGTTGGAAATGATGGGTCCTGTATAATTTCGCGAACATTTTCACTTTGCCGATATAAAAAACTCGAACATTTGGAGACACATTCAAGAAAAACAAAATTAGTACAAAATTAGTACATTATACCAACACCGTGCAAAGGATCCCTGTGCTTTTACGAAGGAAAACATTTTACCACTACGATAGTAAAAGTTGACTTTGTTACGCGAGCATTTTCACTTCGCGGATTAAAAGCTTCAATAGAAGAAAGGAAGAAAAACCAACTTACCCCTTTTTTCATCCTGTCTTTTCCTGAATTCATGCTGACGAACTGAGAAGAAAACCTTTTGTAGGCAATTTACTGAATATTAATCGATGACCTTCACATTTATGACTGGTTCTCGAAACAAGAAAAGTTTTTTTTTTTTTTTTCCTCGCGTAGACCAAATTGTAAACACACGCTGTTCCTTGATCTACTTTTTATTGTTCACGCTGAATTTAAATGATGTGATTACTAAGCAATTTACTGAATATTAATCGATGATCTTTTCCAATTATGACTGGTTCTCGAAACAAGAAAAGTTTTTTTCCTCGTGGCGTTCACCGAATTGTAAAAACCCACACTGTTCCTTGATCCCCTTTTTTATTGTTCACGCTGAATTTAAATGATGTGATTACTTTTTTCGCTTGGTTAGTATTTTAAAATTGAAGGTAATGATTTAAAAACATGTTTTACTGCTTGCGCAGGGGGTTGTATTATGAAAAGTATTATGCTACTTAGAAAACTTGAAAGAACGTACATGAATTGCTTTGAAGTACTTTTCATGATAGAGTTTGCCTCGGAAGGTTTCACAGCATTAACAAAATTTTTGCATCAAAATACACAGAAATGATGAGGCCATAACATTATTATTTTTTTTTTTTTTTTTCAAAAAATTGAAAAAATTTACAACTTAAGAGTCCAGAGAGCCCTTAAATAACAGAGACTCGGTTGCACAGACGTCAAACAAGCCATAGCACATCTGTGTATCCGAGCCTTTTTTATTCTTTTTCTCAGTGTTCGAATCTGGTAATACAAGAAAGCTCAAAAACGTAAAATGGATGATATAAACAAAAGTTATGGGACTGCATTATCACACCTGTCACAAAAATATTCAAATAAATGAAGAATTATTTACGGAAATTTCAGAATCTCTCTTCCACGATGGAATGACTATGATTAAAGTAGGATTTTTATTATCATTTTCAGAACATCTTATAAATAGAAATCCTGAGAAAAAAAAACTTTCATTCTCGAACAGATGTTCAATGTGTTGAGTAAACATTTAACCTTCTAAAGATGGACAGATGTACAAAACATAACTATTTACACCTTGCTATCCTGTGGTTTGTTATCGTTATTCAGCTTGTAGTATTCATAAATTATTTGCAAGTATACACACCAACAGCGGTAGAAGTGAATATTACTGAACACAGTGTGTATTTTCAAAACATATTGGTAGGAAAATATTCCTCCATATTTGTTATAAAAACAGAGAAAAAGTATTCGATATTCGTTATTTCTGGTCACCGCAAAATACATCTGAACAGTTGAAACCAAAACCAATTGGCGTACAGTTAACAGCAAAAGAATTTAAAAAAGTTTGTGAAATCTGCTGAAAATGATAAAATTACACCACCCGTCAAATTTAATTATCTCGGGGCCTTCCCAAAGTGGGAAAACGAGTTTGGTGCAGAAACTCATATCTGAACAAGTGTACGAAGTTCCCATGAAAAAATATTGTCTGGTGTTTCAAATACGCACAAAATTGGTTTCTGAACGAGAAAAATTTTAAATTTGTTTCAGGACTGCCTTCAGAAGCAGAAGAAGAAAATTGCGATTTGATTGTACTGGATGATATGATGAATGATGTAACAAGCGAAATTTCCCAAATGTTTACTATGGGATCGCATCATAAGAAATACAGCATAATACTTATAACACAAAATCTTTTCCGAGAGTGAAATCTATGAGAGATATTAGCCTTAACGCACATTACATAATTTTATTTCGTAATAATCGAGATGTATCACAAGCTGCGTGTTTTGGTCGACAAGCATTTCCGGGGCGCGGTAAATTTTCATGGATTCATATAAAAAAGCAACTGAAGAACCATTTAGTTATTTGCTTGTCGATGTTCATCCAAGATCGCCAGAAGTACAACGTCTCCGTAAGTCTTTATTTCCCGATCGGGAATGATTAATTGGGTATTTGTTCCAAAAGAAAAATGAATCGAGTTAGCCGACATGTTCATTTGCTGCATGTGCTAGCTGCTGCAAGTCCTGCTCAACGAAAAGCGATTTTAAAGAGTGCAACAGATGATCAAATAAAAACTCTCTGTGAAATTTGTGACAATTTATTATCTGGTAACATACCAACAAAAAAGATCAAAAATTGTGTAGTTACAAAAGAGTGATACGATTATTAGCCAATAGGAGCGTACCTATTTCTCGCAAACGTAAGCTGTTTACTACCAATAGACAAGTCGGGGTTTCCTTCCTTTAATTTTACCAGGTGTTTTGTCTCTTTTAGAGGAATCGCTGGAAAAGCGATCGGCAAACGCATATAAGAAACATGGCTCAAGAGATGGGTTTAGTCCCGAAAGGGTTAATATCACGTTACTTTGCAGAAACCCAACCAGAAGTTCGAATAGAAAATAATATTTCGAGTTTGTTGCATGAGAAAGAGACACCTGATGACATAAAAGCTAAACTGTTATCGGATTTGATACCAAAGTATCAGAGAGTGATGCAACCTCCTCCACCTCCGAAACCATTTGAAATTCCTCCAGAATTATTGACAGAACCAGAGCTTCCACTAACAAACAAATCCGAAGTACCATTAAGAATCAACATTCTGGCAAAATATATAGGATATGCTATACCCAAGACACGAAAAAATATATATTGCCTATTTTAGAAACACTCAAAGATGCTAACTACACATTCAATGATAAAAACGAATTTGAAGTAGATGGCAAAGCAGAATATCGTAGCAATGTAGTAGATCTCTTTACCTATATGATGAAAAAATGATCAACGTGTTTTAACTCCTCCTACAGGATTTGCAAAATTTTACGCAGCATTACGTCATGTGAATATTCCTTTGGAATGGATTGGCAATAAAAGATTAAGAGAACAGTTGCTTCTTTCAGATGCAAATCCTGCGTTCACAAAGATTACCCCGCGTTCGCCAGAAATTAAAAATGGAAAAATTGGACCGATTAAGAAAATTATACTTTAATCCAAAGGAACCGTCTTCTTTCGGAGGCGTGAAGCGTTTGTCAAAGGCAAGCGGAGTTCACCTAAATGACGTTCAAAAATGGCTTTCGCAGCAAGATGTTTATACATTACACAAACCTGTTCGTTATAAGTTTCAGAGACGCAAAACTATTGCATATGGAATAAATGAATTGTGGCAGAGTGATTTATTAGACATGCAAAAACTATCTCGTTATAACAAAGGATATCGCTATATTTTAACCATTATTGATGTGATGTCACGATATTTAAGAGCTTTTCCAATTAAAGATAAAAAAGCCAGCACAATAAAACAAGTATTGCAAAAAGTATTTAAAAAGTAAAAACCCAAAAAATTTTCAAACTGATAAGGGAACAGAGTTTTACAATAAAATTGTACGCGCTATGTTAAAGCGATATAAAAATTCACCACTATTCTACAAAAAGCGAAACGAAATGCGCGATTTTAGAGCGCGCGCACAGAACTTTACGAGAACGAATGTACAGAGCCTTTACCTATCGTAATTCCTATAAATATTATGACATTTTACCAGAACTAGTACATTCATACAATCATTCCATCCATCGCGCACATGGTTTTGAACCTACCAAATTGACAACAGATGACGAACCTGAATTAATAAACGTTTATATCATTCTAATGTAGATCCACAATTCAGTTTTACGGCAGGAGATATAGTCAGATTATCGAAAGCTCGCAAAACTTTTCGCAAAGGCTATTTACCCGGTTGGACTGAAGAAACATTTCGCATTTACAAAAGATATCCAACAATTCCTCCAACTTATACATTACAAGATTTTAATTCTAATGAAATTGAGGGTCGTTTTTATAACGAGGAGTTACAAAAATAGACAAATCAACGAATGACTATTGGGCAATTGAAAAAATCATTCGGACTAAAGGTAAAGGTGCTTCTCGTAAGTTATTTGTTAAGTGGGTCGGATTTCCAGATTCTCAAAATTCTTGGATAAGAGCCGATCAAATCACATCTCATAATGAATCAGAACACGAATGATTTTCATATTTTGCTACCTTCTAATGCGAGTATGAATTATTTCCCCAATAACACTCCAGATCACTTCCGAACAAAATTGGCTTATCCAATAACTTTAAACGGAGAATGGGAATGTTGCTTGAGCGAAGTAACAATTCCCGGAAAGTATTTTACCATTCATCCTGATTACAACGATTCTTATTCGATAGAAACCATTGAAAATGTAGAGAGCACATCATTGACGCCTGAATTTGTTATCCCCCTCTACAACGAGGATTATCAAGAGTTTTACAAAAGGTGTTAATGCTAATGTGAAAAAAACTGATAAAAGACCACTCCAATTACTTTTCGCTTATTGAAAACAAAACGAAAATAAAAATCAATATTAACCCTATTGGGAATTGACTATAACAGACGAAAAGGCAAATAAATTTCTACGTCTTTTAAAATTAAATCCTAACAAAGATTATGTAGTACCTGGTTATCCAGCTGGAGCATCAATCACACGCAATTATAGCGCTCCAAATGCTAATTTTTTAAAATCAAGAAATTCGAGTTGCGCTCAAAAGTCCATTGACTAAGAAAATATATGAAATTTCACTTAAAGATTTGAATTCGAGCGACATATTTGATCAAATTACTGAGAAAATAATCTATGAAACAGGAGATGTATCCGCTGTTTTAAAAAAGCAGAGAAATAAAGTTATTGTTACCTTGAATTCAATATTGAACTAAGAATGAATCACCAATTCTTGTCCCCTACTGATGGACGCATTAAATATAAAACCGAATCGCACAACATTCACTCATGCTATTTTTCCCATTCGATTTGACTTTTCCGAAATTACACGGAAGTTGGATGGAGAGAAATTTCACCTTATCGAATACGAAAAATTTTCCTCTCATTCAAGAAGCACGAAAATTTATAAGCTGAAAATTCGGAGTGGTATGTACCAACACGCAGATGCTTTGTTTAAGGAATTTAAGTATATTGTTTTGAGAGAGTTGGTAGATTCTAAAGTCGCAATGAGTGTGCCGCTTCATACTAAAGTAACTTTCGGAGAAAAAGTTGTCAAATATGCTGGATTTCGTATGAATACTTTCACAGAAGGAAATTATACGTCGGATTATATTTTAGAATTGCGAGCAGGAATTACGGAGGTGTATGTGTATTGTGATATTATTGCTCCTTCATTGGTTGGAGATGTATCAGCATCTATCTTAAAAATAATACCAATTGCCAACGAATATAGGAGCAAATCGCAAAACAGTTTACTGTCCCGTTATATTTCCCCATCAGGAAGAACTATTTCGATACAATTGAAATTGAATTAGTAACAAGTAGTGGCACGCCCATTAAATTCATATCAGGCAAAACAAACCTTGTCTTGTCGTTTCGAAGGAAAACTGCATAAAACAACCTACAAAGAGTTTTATTGTTATATTCAAAACTGTCAGCCATGGAGAAACGTGGGCAAAGATTAGATCCGAATGATTGTATTGGATACTATTGTAAACAACAAATAGGAAGTGGCTCTTACTTTGCTTCAAATTATCCTATACAAAGAGGTTATGGGCTATTTAATAATCTTAGGAGATATGCAATGCCGATTATGATGAAAGCCGGTAAATATTTGGGAAAACATTTACTGAGCACAGGTCAGAATGTATTGGAAGATATGTCGCAAGGAAAATCCTTTAAAAAGCTTCAAAATATCAATTGCGGCAAGTTGTGAAGAGATTAAAAAGGATATACTTCGCAAATTGAAAGGTGGAGGAGGTGTTAAAAGAAAGAAACAGAGTTCACGGCGACAGACCAAGAGAAAAAAGTCTTGCGAGAAAGACGTGTTTACTGATCTGTGAAAAAATGGAAAAGTGTTACTGCACCAAAAGTGAATTAGATTTGTTTACATCATCTCCAATACAATTGGCAATAGATCGATCATCGTTTGTGGAAATTCATCCTGTTGCATCCATATCTGACAACAACACTATTGAATTCCTCATATCAGGTTTAGGCGAATCTTACTTCGATCTTTCACACCTTTTTCTACATGTTCAAGCACGAATTTTAAAAGGAAACGGGGAAGCATTTCCAGAATGATGACAAATGTGGACCTATTAACTATCTATTGAATACTATGTTTGCAGAATGTCACATTTCGCTCAACGATCGTCAAATTTCGTCGGAAAACAATTATGCTTACAAAGCGTACATTCAAAGCATGTTATTTCATTCTGAATCGTCTCAAAAAAATTTATTGAGTGCTGACTATTTGTAAAAGACACTGCTGGAAAATTTGACGATGTCACCCTTTACAGATGCGGGGCTTAATAAAGGACTAAGAAAAGATGGGACCGTGTGAAAAATGGTAAAGTTTTTTGACATGTGCGGTATTCTTCACACCGATATTGGAACTCAATCTAAGCTTTTAATAAATGGCACATCAATCAGAATTCGATTAATTAAGCCAAAAATGAATTTTCTTTTTATTAGCAGCTACAGGGGACTATCGTCTTCAAATAGAAAATATAAGTATATATGTCAGAAAATGTGAAATTTCAAGTTCAATTCTGGTGGCTCATGAAAAGGCACTTGAACAGTCGCTCATACAAATGCCTTTACGACGAATTGAAGTGAAAACTTTCACAGTGAGCTCCGGTCTGAAGAGTGTAATAATCCCTAATGGAGTCAATGGGGTATTGCCTTCTCAAGGGGATAATGTTAGGCCTAATTTCGAATTCTGCATTTAATGGAGATATGAAAAAGAATCCATTCAATTTTAAACATTATAATTTAAAACCATATTTCGCTCAGTGAAAATGGTATACAGATACCCACTACTGCTTACACACCAGACTATGCAAAAGATTTGTATGCGAGAAACTATTTAAGTTTATTCACCGATTTAGCACAACACAAAACGAATGTTTCATACGACGATTACAAAGAGAACATATGCCTGTACGTTTTGATCTCACACAAGACAAGTCAGCTAGTGAACCATTTGGAAATGTGACACGAAGTGGGAGATATTTCGATTCACTTAAAATTTGATGCAGAGCTCCCCGGAAACAGCTACGTTGATTGCTTACATGGAAATGCCCCTCGCTTATAGAAATCGATAAAAGCCGAAACGTATTCATAGATTATTAAAAGCCAGCTCATGGATTCACTTGTTTTGAATAGATTATCTCTTTCAGACTCCAGACTACGGTATGGTTTCTCGGGGGTCTATTCTAGTGATAAACTTCCGAAACAACGGAAACGTTATCGCTCCTTCATTGTGAATACAGATCCTGCTCATTTCAAGGGTCGACATTGGCAAGCTATATATTTTAGACAAGACAACCATTGTGTTTTTCTGTTCATATGGACACGACCTCAAAGTATGATATTGAGCAATTTATAATTGAAAACTCAACCAGTTTTCTGAATGGAACGAAAATATTCTGCAACATCCAAACACAATGACATGCGGTCTCTTCTGCCTATATTTTGTGGCATATTTCTCGAGGGCTACCAATCAACCGATTGCAGAATGGAAATCACTGCGCTAATGAACGACTTGTTCAAAATTTTGTGCAAAGGTATTTAAACTAGTTCAAGTTTTTACGACCTCTATCTCTTTCAGTACTGCCAACCTCTGTCGACCAGTGTATAAAAGCAGAACCAGATTAGACTCAAGTTTAAAAAGAGAACTGACAATGGAGAAATTTGGTTATCTGGTTTTGCGATAGCTGTTCACCTGGAGAATTTCTCTACATCCACCCATCCTTATTTTTAAATATAATTGATTGTGTTCAGAATGTTGTATTACGTAAAGATATTAGCGATAAAGAGAATTGTCTATTTTAAGATATTAAACAGCAGTGAAATTGTGCAATACATTCACAATGATGCACAAGAAGAATGCTTTGGTTTTTGTCAACTACATCGAACTGATCCCAAATGACAAATTTAAAGTGTTTTCTCCCAACAAGCACCTGTTTGTAAATCTATTAGATTGTGTTCTCGAAGCAAGAGATATCACTTCAGATGAAGGTGATTGTCCACGTTTTCAGCTGCAATTTGGCTATTTTAAACTGCTAACAAATGATGAACTTGTAAAATTATTTCTTTATACTGTAACCAAAATGTGACGTGTGTTTTTGTACTCTTTAAGTTATATTTGAAAAAAAAACGTTACAATATTTCTTGAAATAATATTACTTTTGTATAACCATTTATTGATGAGTTTTTTATTACCATGTATCATTTGTGTAACTCTAATAATATTACTTAATATATAACCATTTTACTGATGAAATTTTGTATTTCTATATTATGTGTATTTTGCTACAAAATATTCAAAATATGATTTGTGTAACCTGTACCTAAGAATCGAAATAAAAGCTAATTTGTTTAACACCCCTCTTGACTTATTTATTTCATATACATGTTATCTAATTTAAATTATATCCTTGGGTTAAGATAATTTAAAAACATAAACACGATTTAAAAACAGGCGTTTTTAGGTTAACGCCTAGTTTAAATATATCCTTGACAAAAAGAAATTTATATGAGTCTTTTTTTTAATAAAAAAATTATATGCACGAAAATAAGATAAATATTTCAAGGCAAAGCTATCTATAAATTAGTATAAATACTCGCAAACGAAACGTATCTTAACAATCGACTTGCTTAGCATCTCACCACTCCCGCTTTCCTCCTGAAAAGATGGCCAGCAAAGACGGTAAGCATATTTTTGAAAAAAATCTTGGTTTTTAGTTGTTTAAACATTAAGGGAGTCAAACTTGCTTTTATTTTCTGTAGACAGGGAAAAAATTAAAACGTGGTTCGTGGAAGAAGACTATCCTAATGTTAGCCGCAAGAGAGTGTAAAAAGGAAAGCCTCAAATATTTTTGATTTAGATTTAAGTCCTCCGTCCAGTGGCTCACTAATGAAGTAAAAAATTCCCCGTATAACGTTTATTTGGGAAAGGTGCTGCTATAGAACTAAAAAAGAATTTCGCAAAAGTTATTACACAGCTTTTAGCAAAAACTGTTGACGGAGAAATTCGAAACAGGTTTATTTTACCATTGGATCAATTAAATGCTTAATGAAAGGTGTGAGGCGATACACGAATATGTAAAGGATTATAATTAGAAAAATATTTTATCCAGTTTCATCAATTTTAAAAAATGAGGGTTTAACATTTATTAGATCAGCTTAGAGGGCTATATTTTAAGTTTTAGATCAGAAATAAACTATATTGACCCAGACTCTTTACATACCGCTGCAAGGAATTTAATTTATCAATTAATTAATGATTCAGTTTCATTAAGGTTACGATTAATTATATGCTTAAGTGTTATTTTTACACGTAAAGTTGAGAATGAAGAAGTAACGCAAAATTTTTTATTTCTGCTCACATGCAGAACGTATACTTTCGCGTTATCAAATATTTAAAGCAATCGATAATGCTTTAAAAAAAACTAGGCAATGAAAATTTTATACAAAAAACGGAAGTGGATGGACTATAAAAAATATCCAACATATTGATGTTCATCTCGTAATTATAGAGGAATTGAGGTGGTTGCGCAAATGTTATTTTACCTGATAAGTTAGAAATAAAAAAGCACTTTTAGGCATAAATGCACCTCAGAATCGATGTTTCCTATACTGCATTGCTGCAGCGCGCTATATCCATCCCAAAACTAATTCTAATTTACCTCAAAAAATACAATCAATATTTATGTCGCTTAAAATATGACTTTTTAAATTTCCCTGTAGAAGTAAGTCAAATAAAAAAAAATTCGAAAAATCCAATCACTTACATATTATGTATATAGTTTCACTGAAGATGTTTTTCCGATTTACACAAAAAAAACATACACAAAACAATAAACTTATTATTGTGATAAACAACATTATTTTGATTAAAATTTTAATAGTCTTTTAACCAAAAAGAAAGGAATTCACAAGTATTGTGAAAACTGTTTGTGTGGTTTCAAAGAGAATCTACATTATCTGCACACAAACCTTGTGTCTTAAAAATAGCCTTACAAAAGGGTAACCATGCCTACAATCTATGATAGTAAAATACAATTTACTAACTTTTCAAAATCTTTTTATCATCCGTTCTTTAGTTTTTACAGATTTTGAATGTATGTTATCCCTGCTTTCTAAATACTTTACACAGCACAAGTCTCTTACAATTCCTCGAAAACACATTCCATATAGTTATAGTAGCAAGTATGTTTAGATATTGAAAATAAAATAATTTTTAAAAGGTTTTATTATGAGTGGGAAACCATAGTTGAAAACTTTTCTTTATCATTTAAAAACTTTGTAGTGATTTAATGAAAAAAATAATAATATAAGAAACCTATTGTTTACTACTAGATTATTAAAAGGCAGATGTCACATTGTGATGGTACTTAAAGAAACCGATATAATAGTTCGAGATCATTGCCACTTCACGGGGGATATTTTTAGAGGTTTTTGCCCACAATGCCTGCAATTTACAATATCAAAAAATATTTTCATTCGTAATAACTTACAATCTTAGAGGATATGATAGAAAGTCATTTATTATTAAAACAATTAAGTGAAAAATATACAAATGCAATTCGCATAATTCCAGTTAATTCAATAAATTTACATGTTTTCAATTAGATGAGGAATTAAATTCTTGATAGTTATCAATTTCTAAACACTTCTTTATCCACACTAGTTGAAAATTTACAAAAATCAAATCATCATTTTCAATTTTTAAGCAATTTATTCAAATGAAAAAAACAAATTTTTACTGAAGAGAAAAGGCGTTTTCCTTATTCTTTACTTTTCTAATCCTGGAAATCTTAAGCTTGAAACATATTTCCACCTAAACTGCATTTTTAACAATTTATCAAGTACTCCTGTTAAGGATGAAGATTATGACTTTGCTTTATTGGTGTTTCGAACGTTTAAATGTAAAAATTTGCAGACTATTTACACAACTTTATCAGCAATTAGATGTATTTTTACTTGCAGGGGGTTTTTCCTTTCACTTTATTAAAGTGCTTTATTAATTTTACAAACTTGTGCATGTCATTTTACTTTATAAACAGCTTGGCCTGATCCACAACTTGGAGACCCAGGACTTAAATATACAAAAAGAGTAGAATTAGAGAATTGTTGATGATATAAATATGTATCTTTGGATCCCGAAAATAGTATAAAGAGGGAGGCATTTGTTTGCTTAGGTAAGCGGTATGCTTTAGCAAATAATCCTTTATTCCCAGGATTTAACAAACACGAAGAAGAGAGCTATATTAGCGCTGTTGATGCGATAATTTATATGGATATGCGATGTCACAACCTCTTCCCATTGGACATTTCTGGATAGCAAGATGAAGTAAGAAATTTGGATGTCTTTACATTGTCATCTACGAGATACCGTAGGATATTTTTAGAGGTGTAAGACATATTATACCTATAGCTTTATTGCGACCTTCGCGGTTTCCCGCTAGCGGCTGACCATTCTTTCTGGAAAATATGATATGCGCTTTCTCCATATCAAAAAGAAATTAATAGAAGAGGGGATATACATTTTCCCACACAAAACCACGAAAACTTACACCAAGCTTTACCTTTAAAACTAATTTTGTTGTTCATTACCTAAACCTACAAAATTTTACGTGCAAAAGGATTAATCGTTAAGAAGATTCATCATGTATTAGGATTTAAACAAGAGAATTTGGCTCGAATCGTATGTGCGGTTTAATAATGAAAAAGAATGTCTGAAATAAACGTTGAAAAGGGTGTCTTTTAAACTAATGAATAATGCATGGTTTGAAAGAGCTTTACAAATCTAGAAAGCAGATTAATATTGAGGGAGCATTTATTTGATATATACTTAAAAGAGCTTTCCAAGTCCATTACCTAGGCCCACTGAAATTGTTAATGAAAATTTTGTAATATTAAATTAATGAAAAAAGAATTACATTTGAACAAACCAATTTATATCAGGTTTCATTTAGAACTTTCAAACTGAATGTATGAATTGTATTATAGCTATTTTAAACAATATTATGGCACAAAATGCACCTTACTTTTTACACGAACTTTACCATTATAGTTTGTATTTTAGAAATTCGTGTGAGCACTAGTGTTTTATATACTAATATTAAAAGAAACTTTTTCTGATATAATGGACTATAGTAACTGCACAGACCATAGTTTGTTTAATGCGCAAAAAAGCAATGAGGGTCAACTTGGGGGCTCTAAAAAAGTGAAACATGTGAACTATAAAAGAATTTATAGGATTAAATGTAAAATGTACTGCATGTATTCGGTAACAATTCAAAAAACAGCTAAAGGTATAAAATCCTGCACGTTGAAAATTTTATTCTTTAAGTTATATAAATCTGTTTACATTGAAAGACTATTTTTTACGACATAAGCGAAATATCTCCCCAGTTACCAAAAATCATGATATCAAAACAGTAGCTCAAAATAAAATTGGGCTCACCATTTTTATGATAAAAAATATGTTGATGATCTGGATTAATTAAACTGTCCTTCGGACATACAATTGTTGGAAGAGCCTGATGAAGAACATTTTTAATATAAATATTGGTATAATATCTGCCTTTATTATATTTTTCCTGAATGTATCTCATGTAAAGCACCCAAGGAATACTTTGCACGGTGTTTATAATGTACTTATTTGTTTTCCTGAATGTGTCTATCTCCAGCATAAAACACAGGAATACTTTGCACAGTGATGTGTTGGTATAATGTACTTATTATGTTTTTTGAATGTATGTCTCCATGTAAGCACAAGAATACTTTTTGGTGTTTATAATGTACTTGCTTTGTTTTCCTGAATGTGTCTCCACTTCCATAAAACACAGGGAATACTTTGCACAGTGTTGGTATAATGTACTTATTATGTTTTCCTGAATGTGTGTCTCATATAAAGCTTAAGAATACTTTGCACAGTGTTTATAATGCTTTTATTATGTTTTCTGAATGTGTCTCCATAAAAGCACAAGAATACTTTGCACGGTGTTCCTGTGACATATATTTTTTTGTTTTTCTGAATGTGTCTCCATGTAAAACACAGGAATACTTTGCAGTGATGTTAGTACCAATGTGCACTATTTATTATGTTTTCCTGAATGTCTCTCATGTAAGCACAAGAATACTTTGCACGGTGTTTATAATGTATATTTTTTATTTCCTGAATGTCTCCATGTAACCACAGAGGAATCTTTTGCAGTGTGTTAGTATAATGTACTTATTATGTTTCTGAATGTGTCTCCATATATAAACACAAGAATACTTTGCACGGAAGGTGTTTATAACTTCTTATTTTGTTTCCTGAATGTGTCTCCTTAGCAAAACACAGGAATACTTTGCACAGTGTTGGTATAATGGCACTTATTATATTTTCCTGAACATGTCTCCATATAAAAGCACAAAGAATACTTTGCACAGTATTTATAATGTACTTATTTTGTTTTCCTGAATGCGTAAACTACCATGTAAAGACTTCAGAATACACTTTGCACAGTGTTAGTACTGATGTACTTATTATGTTTTCCTGAATGTGCCATGTAAAGCACAAGAATACTTTGCACGGTGTTTATAATGTACTTACTTTACTTTCCTGAATGTGTCTCCATGTAAAACACAGGAATCTACTTTGCACAGTGTTAGTATAATGTACTTATTATGTTTTCCTGAATGTCTCCATGTAAAGCACAAAAATACTTTGCACGGTGTTTATAATGTACTTATTATGTTTTCCTGAATGTGTCTCCCATGAAAGCACAAGAATACTTTACACTGCGGTGTTTATAATGTGTTTATTTTGTTTTCCTGAATGTGTCTCCATGTAAAACACGGGAATCGCTGCAGTGTTTACAATGTACTTGTGTCTTCATGTAATTATATTTAAATAAAAATTTTTTAGCACGCTTGTTCCTTTTTTTTTTTTTTGCATTTTTCAAATTTTATCATACATCGTAACAAAGTCAGCTTTTTACTATCGTAATGAAATAAAATATTTCTATTATTCTATTTGAGCTTCTAATCGACAAGTGAAAATATTCGCGAGGAAGGTATACAGGACAATCTGTTCCAACTACTCACGTTATAGCTGTAATCGGTTTGACCTTTTAAGTTATTTGGGTACAGTTAGTTATGACCTCTTATGTGTTCTCTGTTGCGTTTTTTCCATGCAAAAGAGTTTTATATTTGGAAAACCACGGAGATCAAGCACTATGAAGGATTACTTGGACAAGACATATTTTCATAAGTATTCTCAACATATAAAGCAAAATAAAAAACGTTTCACACAAATTTTCAGCATTAACCTACATATTATCATAAGGAATATACTTTTTACGCGGAAGTAGTCGCGCGGGAAACACAGATTACGAAATCGTTAATTCTGGCAAAACTGTTTATTTGTTACCAAAGAAAAATTGAAAAGTCCTTGAAAGTAGGAAAGTAAACTTTCTCTTAAAAAATTATTCACTGGGATCACGATTTGTATCGTGTACAAAAAATAATTATAAAAAAAAGACAATTGGGGTGACTCAATAACCCCGCTCGACCGTATTGAGTGCGCGCCTGCTCCCGGGTTAAAACACGTTGAAGTCTTTTCGCCTTAAATATTAAAAATAATACATCATCTTCATCGATATTTTATATTATTGATCATTATTCAACATCAGTGCAGCACACAAGCGGTTCCCCCTCCCAAAGCCCTTGATTTTTTTTTCCAATTGATTATAATTCTAAGTATATAGTACGCAAAATTTATTAAGCATTTGTTATTAATGATTAATTTTATTAATTAATGCTAATTATTTATTCAACAATTAGTTTTTTACGGTGTTTAGTTCGCGAAAATCGACAAAACCAAAAGCAGCATGATACAAGAATGGTGAACTTTCGACATCGTACCCCCCCTCCCTTGAAAAGTTAATGTGTGCGCTACTGTTTAACATCAATTATAAACGCTAATTCTGTGAGGCTTAAAATTACAATTCGCTTTAAACTAATTATAATTTGAGCAACCATTTTAAAAAAAATCATTTTACGTTTTTGTAAACATTGTCGAGCACTTGGCTTTGCTTCCCTTACAATTCAGCTATTATATCAATAATGTTTTATTTTCTTATAAATGAACTCGTGCCAAGAGCGGGCACATCAGCCGGTATACTTTTAATGTATCAGTGCTGCCTAGAATATTTTATAACTAATTAACTAAGTCTAAATTAAGAACAAGTTTAATAAGGGTTAACGAGACTTCCATGAACTTGCCTTAGAAAGCAAAGTGTTTATAAGGAATGCTTATGATTAGAAATTGACCCTCTGAATTATTTTTCTATATTTAGCGCAGATATCTATATTTTGTCTTCTAAGCAGCCACCGCATTTTGCAATATGTTGAATTTAAAAATTAGAGAAAGGAAAAATAGCATAATATTTATCCTATTATTTTATTTATTTATTTATTTTGCTAAGTAGTATACAAAATTTAATACTTATGTTACTCATATGTGTGGTTTATAATTAAGATCGCCTATTGTAGCATTTGCGTCAAAGTGCATTATTATTGCATTGAGTACATTCATAATGTATAAGGGGACGCAATAAAAATTGTGATCGAAAAGGAGGGCGCCAGTATTGAAAGTTTGAGAAGCACTGCTCTACGTACTATCAAATCGTTTTCTTCTGGATTTTTCTATTTCCTGTGTTTTAGTTTTTCGAATTTTGTTTGGTAGTTTTATACACTTTATTAATCAAGTTATTTCTCTTTGAGTTTATCAGAACGTTTAGATAGTAAAAATGCTCTCACTTCAATATCGATAATCATTTATTTCCATATACCTTCAAGTAAATAATAAATAGCGCATTCAAAACCTTCACCTTTGTATGTTAGGTAATACTTTAGCGATGTACATCTGGATACGTTTATAATGAATTTATCATCCAATATATTTAATAACTAATTTCCTTTAATGGTCATTTAATATATCTCCTGTCATACACTATATATTTATATTTCGAAAAACGAATGGAGTTTTTTTTTGTTTTGAATTCCAATTAGGTCTAGTAAATACTTCAGGATCAATTTTAAATATCCACATTAAAAATAGGCATATTATGGCTTATTCTTTTGAAATTTTTTATACATTCTTAACGCTACTCAACTATAAATAAGGATTCATGTTTCATCAAGAAGGATTTCTTAAAAATAACTGAATGAAGATTGAAATTTATCATTGGGAATTTGAATATTAAAGCTTGTTACAGATCAAAAAATTAAAAAATAGGAAATAAATCAAAAGTTTTGGTAATGGCTAATTTTATTTTTTTATGTTTTTTACATTTATAGCTTCCTTCTTTTGCCAAATTCATTATTCTTAAATGATACTCATAAATATTTTTTTAAAAAAAGATGCAATGGAAAAGAAGAAGAGGAAATCGAAAAAAAACAACAGCATAAAATAAGACATTTATAATTTTACGCAACTGTCCCTAGAAGTACACGAGCTTATCCGATTATTTAAGTGAGCCATTAATATAATATGGAAACGAAAAACAGGTAAACACAGCTAGGTACATACACTCATTAAATGCGAAATGCACGTGACTGCAAGTTGAGAGAATAAGAGGCTAGAACATTGCTTAATCATGTAGGAAAGAAAACTGCTTAAGAAAGATAAAAATTTAATACAAAATCTAATTAGGAAATTCAGCGATACCATCGGCAGTTCTTTTTTCATTTAATGGGATTTTCTTGCAAATGTTTTTCACACAATGTTTTTCATCGTAAGGAACTTTTTCACCATTTTTTCTGAATGATTATTTTTTATACATAAATGTAACTTCAGTGGTGAACTAAGAAGAGGGATTAAAATAATATGTCTACTTTTCCCATTTTCTAGTGATTAAAAACATCAATGCAGTCTTAAAAAGGTGTTCTCTTGGATGCTGGTACTAATAAACAATTGCTTACATATAAGAGGAATTCTTTTAGGGCCATAAATTTAATGAATTTTCAAAGTAACACGGGTCGCCCATTTCAAAGAAATAGGATAAGAGAGAAAATCCATTTCATCGATTACTGATGATGAAATGTGCCGCATATATCCATTGTTCTTCTATGGATTGAGAATTTAAATAAATTTTATTTATACTGTGTTTATTTTGTCATTGTCTTTTCTATAGCCATTTCATATTCCATGCAAGATGGATGTTTTATATATTATGTGTGTCTTTGTGCTTAGGGTATCTTGGAAGGCTAATAACGTATTTGGTTGATGGACATGCATTGAATATGATTATTAAAAAAAGCACAAACTACACACACACACACACTTCTTATTTTTAGTATTAGATCAGTTTTCAATCCTAACTTATTGATCATTCAATTTAAATGCGATAGATACTGTTGACGCCTGCGTAATGATGACTGCGAGTATGACGTATGCGTGAAGATGCCTGCGTGCGCACCTGCCAACCGGACTATATATGGTCGGAGAAGCTGAAAGATTTGAGTATTGCTGACGTGGGTAATAACTTGTTTACATCGAAACCCACAATAACTTCTGTTACCTTTTTGTTTTTATTAAAATTTTAGTCGGAAAGACTTGGTTCGTCATATTATTTAAACTCGTGACACTCACGAAAATTTTTTGGTCCGTCGAGCCGGAGTCACGAACTAAAGCGCGATGGATATTTTAAAACTAAACAAAGCTAAAACTTCCTTAAAAGGAAGTATTACTAGAATTGCAACCTTCATGGACAACGTGTCCGAACATGTTGACATAACTGAGCTGGAGGTCAAACTCAAGAAAAATTGACCAACTCCAGAGAGGAAAATTGAAGAATTGAAGGAGCTACTTTTTGGATTAGAAACCGCAAAACCAACAGAAGAAGCGGAATTCGAAGAAGATTTATACAAATGTGAAACACGTCTGGACGATTTGGAGGTAAGAGTTAAAAAATTGATTAACTCAATTAATGTATCATAGTCTGTGACTGCAGTTGAAAAAAACAAATACGAAAACGGAACTTTTGCTCAAACAAAAATTCCACCTATAATACTTCCCACCTTTTCGGGAAAATATGAACAATTTAGTAACTTCAAATCCCAATTTGACGATTTAATTGCAACAAGCGAACAACTGACTCAGTCACAGAAATTGTATTATTTGAATTCCTGTCTATCAAATGAAGTTAAAGAATTTGCCTCCACTTTTGATACATTTTCTTCATTGTATGAAGCACTCGAATCCCGATATGATAACAAAAGATTGATTGTCGATATTCATGTGCAACAAATATTAAATTTTAAGAAGATAGAACGTGAGAATCCGAAAGAAATTCGTGAAATGATTGATTGCATTAAAAAAACTTACAGGCTCTAAAATTAATAAACTATGAACAAAATAATTTATTTAATGTATTTTTATTAAATATTATGCTAAAGAAATTGGATAATGAATCACGAAAAAATTTCGAACTGAGTTTAAAAGCAAAAGATGTTCCCACATTTGATGAATTTATTGCATTTTTAGAACAACGCGAAACCATTCTTTTATCCGTAGATAAAAATTGTATTGTCGAAACAAAAACGATATTAAGAAAATCTAATTTATCCTTTAAGACAAAAACCAACCTTTTAATGAATCAATTTGTTGAAAACAAGAGTTGCATAGTTTGTAAGGATAAAACTTTACATCCGATATTTCGATGCAAAAAGTTTCTAGAATTGAACCCCGAAAAACGATTAGATTTAGTCCGTCTGCATAAGTTATGTGAACTGTGTTTGCGAAAAAACCACAAAAGGATGCAATGTACTTCGACGTATGTGTGCCCATGTGGCAAAAATCATTCTAGCTCCCTCTGTACTGCGGCAATAGATGACCGAAAAAATGGGTTATTCCCTCTGCCGAACTTCCAGTACTAACTAACCCGGAGGACCGGGAATCGAATGTGGTGGATTCTTCCACACAGAACACAGTTTTGAGTAGCACTGCTTCTCAACATAGAAAGAACGTGTTAATATCGACTGGTGGCGTTTTCTTACGAAATAATGAAGGCCGAGAACTAAAATGTCCCGTCATTTTTGACTCAGCGTCTAACATTAATATTATATCCAGAAAATGTGATTGTCTTGGTATTGCAATAGAAAAGATAAATTCCTCCGTTTTAGGACTCAATTCATTAAAACAAAACTTAAAGGAAAAAACTAATACTTTAATTTCTAATAAAAGTGGTACTTTTTTAGAGAAAACGTAGAATTTTTTTTTTGTGACTGAAAAAATTACCGGGTTGACACCAAGTGTTACGTTAGATGTTTCGGAAATAAAAATTCCTGAATTTTAGAATTATCAGATCCCTATTTTTACGAAGCTAAGGAAATTCACGCTTTACTGAATGCGGATATTTTCTTTAGAATAATTAAAGATAACGTATATAAAGTAAATAAAGAATTGTTGTTTAGGAAACTGAATTTGGATGGATTGCTGGAGGACGACTCCAGGGAACCAATACTAATAACTTATCATGTTACTTTCTTAAAGATAATGATTCGGTTGATGATACATTAAAGCTGTTTTTTGAGCTCGAATCCCTTGGCATAAAAGATGACCCTTGCTATCGGAAAGATGACCAAGCTATGAATATTTTTAAGGAAACTGTACAATATAATAATAATCGGTATGTGGTTGAATTACCTTTTCGGAAACATTGGAACGAATTGTCGAATAACATTTCTGTGGCAAAGCAACGTTTCCAGAGTTTATGGGGAATGTTACGAAGAGATAAAACCCTTTACACTCAATACAAAGAAACGATTCAAGATTATTTGAATCAAGGAATCATAGAAAAGGTCAATGATACTGAAATTAATGTACACAAACCAATGTAGTACTTACCACACCAAGCGATAAAAAAGGAGGGTCGTGTTACTACTTCTACTCGTATTGTTTTTGATGCAGCTTCACACCAAGCCAACGAACTATCACTGAACGATTGCTTGTGGCCTGGACCTAATTTGAATCATAATCTTTTAGATGTTTTAATTAATTTCAGGCTAAATCGAGTTGCAATATCATCGGATATTCGTCAGGCTTTTCTTCAAATTTGCTTGGCGGATAAACATAAAGATTTTGTACGGTTTTTATGGACAGATAGTAATCCACGTATTGGGGAAAAGCTCACTTTGCAAGTTTATAGATTTAACAGAGTGATATTTGGAGTTAATTCTAGTCCATTTCTACTAGCAGCAACAATCAAATATCACATTGAGAAATATAACGAAATTCATCCCATAACTGTACAACATTTAGATTCTTTCATGTATGTGGATGATTGGATAACGGGACAGGATACTCGAGAGGAAGCTCTTTTCATGTCTCGCCACGCTAAGAATATTATGAAAGAAGCAGGGATGGAGATGCGAAAATGGATCAGCAATGATACCGTTTTAATGGCTCAGTGGGCGGCTGAAGGTTTCGACACACATCCTATGGATGCATCCATCAGGCTAGGAACAAACAAAACAAAAGTGTTAGGCATGGCTTGGCAAACTCTAGATGACTGTCTGACGTTGGATACTAAAGGTTTGCTGGAATTCGTTTCGATAAACGAAAATACTAAAAGATTTATGTTACAAACAATAGGGAAGATATTTGATCCCCTGGGATTGCTCTCACCTTTTACTATAAGAATAAAATGTCTCATACAAGAACTTTGGATAAAAAAAAATAACTTGGGATGAAATTTTACCCCCAAAGTTAAAGGAAAAGTGGTTAATTTGGTGTAAAGAACTGCCCCTATTAGATAATCTTAGAATTCCAAGGTTAGTTCTTGATTCAACGAATGATGAGGTAAGCGACCTCATTGAAATTCACATATTCTGCGATGCCTCTAAACTCGCTTATGGTGCAGCAGCTTACGTGAAAGTAAGAAAACAAATGAAGTGCTCGTAAATCTCATCACTTCAAAAACGAGGGGTGGCACCCCTGAAAGCAGTTACTTTGCCTCGACTTGAGCTCCTGGGAGCTTTAGTAGCAGCTCGATTGAGTTCAAGGGTTCAAGAAATCGTCCGCAAGAAAAGGAGTGCAAAGTGTTCCACTGGACACACTCCAAAATAGTCCTATTCTGGATTAAAGGTTCTTCTAAAAGATGGAAACAATTCGTGGCTAACAGAGTGCAGGAGATCTCCGAGCTAACTGATCCTGATTCTTGGTTTCATTGCTCAGGACATGACAATCCCTCAGATTTCTTGTCTAGGGGACTTAGTGCTGATACACTTATTTCCAACAAATGGTGGACTGGTCCAGCCTTCCTAAGAACTGACGAACTCCCCAAAACTGTCTCTGAGTGCCCGGAACTGAATGAAGTAGATTATTTGCCTGAACTAAAATCAAAGGACTCTAAAGAACATACTGTATTGACTTTAAACTTTAATCAAACATTTTTGATCATTTACTTTCTCGTAGTAATAAGTTTCTAACTATCGTTCGAGTGTTAAGTTTTCTTTTACAGGTTTCTATTTAACATTAGAAATCCAACTAACAAGAAAACGGGACCTCTTACTTCAGATGAGATGAAAGAAGCAGAAATTTATTTAATGAAACAAGTACAGCTTAGCTCATTCTATAAGGAAATTAGAGCTATGCAAAATGGTGATGACAGTTGTAATAAAAGTAAGATTTTAAATTTATCCCCATTTTTAGATGATAAGGGAATCATTAGAGTAGGTGGAAGACTGAAACACTCTCAACTTCCTTATTCGAGTAAACATCCTATATTGCTTCCTGCAGAAAAGTAAACTAACTATAATTATTGTTAAATACTACCATGAGAAATATTTTCATCTTGGGCCCCAACATTTACTTTATCAGGTTAGACTTAAATATTGGCCAATTCACGGGCGAAATATTTGCAGAAAAGTTGTGCATAACTGTGTAATTTGCTTTAAATTCAATCCCTAAAATTTGTTCTCAAAAAATGGGCGATTTGCCAAAAGAAAGAATAACTCCCGATAAGGTCTTTAATTCAACTGGAATTGATTTGTGTGGACCCTTCTTTATCAAAAATAAATATCAGATGAAAGGTCCTGAAATTAAAGTTTATGTTTGTATATTTATTTGCCTTGTAACAAAAGCCATTCACTTAGAGATATAATCAGTGAGACTTAACTTCGCAAGCTTTAATACTGCCTATTGAAAATTAAATGTGTATAGTTATTTATGATATTATTAACTTGGAATTTATTGTTAGAATTTGGTATTCTCGTGTATCAAATTACTTACTATGTATTATTATGTATTTTATTATTTGAGAACTTAAGCTAATTCTCTCTGCTGAAATTTGATATTCACTTAATATTTATTAGTATTAATTCATGTTTAAAATTTATTGCTTATTTTATGTTAAGATACAAATTGTTAAGTTCTTGCATGTGGACATAGCAAGGCCGGGCGGGATGTTGACGCCTGCGTAATGATGACTGCGAGTATGACGTATGCGTGAAGATGTCTGCTTGCGCACCTGCCAACCGGACTATATATGGTCGGAGAAGCTGAAAGATTCAGTATTGCTGACGTGGGTAATAACTTGTTTACATCGAAACCCACAATAACTTCTGTTACCTTTTTTGGTTTTATTAAAATTTTAGTCGGAAAGACTTGGTCCGTCATATTATTTAAACTCGTGACACTCACGAACAGATACTATTTATAATAAATGCTATGTTGAATAAAATTGTGAGTTATGTTTCATTTATTTAACACATTATTTGATTCTAACTTAATTTTATTTCTAGATTTATTCTCTTTCTGAACATTAATATATTAGTTTGTAAATCTTGTAAAATATCAAGGATAACAAGCGAATGAGATGAATCTGACCACTAAATGAGATTAAAATATTTTATGCAAGTGTGATTTTATGCAAGCGCAAATATCACAGTAACCACGAATCATTGATTTAGCGAAATAAATACAGTTGTAACGGCAAATTAAAAAAAAAACAATGTTGAGTACGCGCGCGGGTTTGCAATCTTTGGTACTGATGTCACATGTGGCAAGCGGTACAATTCTAAGTGGCACTCAAAACTACGCTACAAAGTTGTCAGTTTAGGAAGTTGATAAATTTCTAATGGACCTTTTTTGATAAACATCTTCAGAATTACAGGCATTTGCAAAAAAAAGGAAAAATCTTAAAGATATTACTACGGATATATTTCCAGCTTTATTTTGTGTCAATTATTGAATCTCGTCGTTGGAGAGACTTAATTGTTCGAAGAAAGAGAATCGCATGTACCATTCTTTCCCCTTATGGTTCTACATACCTAAGTATATCTTGCATCACAAGAAAAATGTTTCGAGTCTTCGAAGAAATAGTTTAACAGCTGAATGCCCAAATTCGAGTAGAATTGGCAGTGGATATGAGAGTAAAGCGATGCGAGCACTATGTACGCATTATAACTTGTATTTATCTTTTTGTTTAACTATAATTAATTAAAATACTTATATTTTATGTTGTCTATTACTTAATTTAGTAAATATATTTGAAAAATGCATTATATATATATATATATATATATATATATATATATATATATATATATTATATATATATATATATATATATGCATATATATATATATATATATATATATATATATATATATATATATATATATATATATATATATATATGTATATATATATATATATATATATATATATTTACTGCTCAAAAAATAATTAAAGGACATTGCGGTTATAGGTGGATCTTGTGGCTGGGAAACTTTTTAGCTGATTGAAACATGGTCGACAGACGTAGCAGGTTATATGAGAATAAACTACACATGATTGCCAGAAAAAAAAATGCATTTTATTCCCCATTTGTGTACAAAAGGAAAAAAAAACACAATTTGTGAATATAAGAAAAAATAAATAAGAAAAGGTGTTTTTTTCAAAGGAAATCATTTTCAGTAGGGGGTATGGTTTCCACGGACGGCCAGCAACGTTGAACACCTTTGAGGCATGGAGTCAATGAGGCTATTATTCACGAGTTGGGGTATTCTGTCGTACTCTTCCAGAAGAGCTCCTTCTAGTTCTTGGAGAGTTTGTGGGGTGGTTGGCGGCCGGCAACTCGTCTTCCTATAGCGTCCCAAACGTGCTCTATTGGATTCATGTCTGGAGAACACTCTGGCCATTCCATTCGTACGATTCCTTCTTCGGAAAAGAAATCCTCCACCAGGTTAGCACGATGTGGCCTGCAGTTATCGTCCATTAAAATGAAGTCATCTCCGATTGCTGCAGCGTAAGGGCCTACAACAGTGCTTCTCAAACTTTCAATACAGGCGCCCCCCTTTTCGATCACATTTTTTTTCGCGCCCCCCTTATACATTAATAATGTACTGAATGCAATACTAATGCACTTTGACGCTAAAGCTACAATAGACGATCTTAATTATAAACCATACACATTAGTAACATAAGTATTAAATTTTGTATACTACTTAGCAAAATAAATAAATAAATAAAATAATAGGATACTTATTATGTTATTTTTCCTTTCTCTAATTTTTAAATTGAACAAATTACAAAATGTGGTAGCTGCTTAGAAGACAAAATATAGATATCTGCTAAATATATAAAAAGAACTGAGAGGGTCAATTTCTAATCATAAGCATTCCTTATAAAAACTTTGCTTTCAAGACAAGCTCATGGACGTCATTAATACTTATTAAACTTGTTCTTAATTTAGTATTAATTAATTAGTTATAAAATATTCTGTGCAGCACTGATACATTAAAAGTATACCGGCTGATGTGCCCGCTCTTGGCACGAGTTCATTTATAAGAAAATAAAACATTATTGATATAATAGCTGAATTGTAAAGGGAAGCAAAGCCAAGTGCTCGACAATGTTTACAAAAACGTAAAATGATTTTTTTAAAATCATTGCTCAAATTATAATTAGTTTTATGCGAATTGTAATTTTTAAGCCTCACAGAATTAGCATTTATAATTGATGTTAAACAGTAGCGCACACAGGAATTTTCAAGGTGGGGGGTCGGGGTCCAAAAGTCACCAAACTTGTGTCAGGTTCCTTTTGATTTTGTCGATTTTCGGGAACAAAACACAGTAAAAAACTAATTCTTGAATAAATAATTAGCATTAATTAATAAAATTAATCATTAATAACCAATACTTAACTAAATTTTGCGTACTATAAACTTAGAATTATAATCAATCGGAAAAAATCAAGGGCTTTGGGAAGGGGGTCGGACCCCCCTAGTGTTCCGTGTGCACCACTGATGTTAAATAATGATAAATAATATGAAATATCGATGAAGAATAATTGTATTATTTTTAATATTTAAAGCGAAAATACTTCAACATGTTTTAACCCGGGAGCAGACGCGCACTCGATACGGTCGGGGTTATTGAGTCACCCCAATCTTTTTTTATAATTTTTTTATTGTACACGATACAAATCATGATTCCAGTGAATAATTTAGCTAAGAGAAAATTTACTTACCTACTTTCGAGGACTTTTCAATTTTTCTTTGATAAGAAATAAACAGTTTTGCCAGAATTAACGATTTCGTAATCTGTGTGTCCCGCGCGACCACTTCCGGGTAAAAATTATATTCATTATGATAATAGTATGTATGTTACTGCTAAAAAAATTGTGTAAAACGTTTTTCGTCGTTGAGAATATTTAGAAAAATATGTCATGGCCAAGTAATCCTTCATGTGCTTGTTTGTTTGTGTGCTCTCTGTGGTTTTCCAAACATCATAAAACGCTTTTGCATGGAAAAAGCGTAACAGAGAAAATACATTCTTACAACTTCCCTAAATGAGAAACAAACACATAAGAGAGGTCATAACTAACTGTATCAATAACTTAGAAGGTCAAACAGATTACAGCTATAATGCGCAGTATTTCAAAAATAATGACAGTGATGAATTTTTTACGTTGCTAAATTTTTTCGATTCTGGGTCTGGGATCTGGTTTTTCTCTGAAAGAGTAGTATGTTAGGTTAAAAAAAAGCATAATAAAAAAATCTCTCACCACGGGATTACAGCAAATCTAATAAAAGTTTTTTATTTGGTTAGAGGATCAAAGATAGCTAATTAGGTATTGAAGAAGTTTTTATTTTTGTTGAGTTAATATCGCACGCGCGCGCCTATAAATTATATCAGAGTAAAAGTGCATTTTTATTATGTCTGAAAGTATTTTGTTTTAATTCATTCCAGTAAACTAATTTTTTTTAAATATTTTATTTTCGATACGCTTGCGCCCCCCTCGTAAGGTCATCGCGCTCCCCAGCGGGGCGCGCCCCTTAGTTTGAGAAACACTGGCCTACAATATGATTGAGGATCTCATCCCTATATGGACGAGCAGTCAGATGTCCACCTCGAATGATGTAGAGGTATATGCGCCATTCAATGGAGATGCCACCATACACCAACACTCCCCCACCGCCAAATCTGACACTTTCGTGCACGAACGCAGGATTATTCCTACTGCCACGGTCCCTCCAGATGAAAATACGCCTATTATCCGGATAAACATAAAAACGGGACATGTCAGAAAAAAGAACATTGCTCCATTCATTTCTCCTCCAGTTCACATGCTCTGTAGCCCACTCCCTGCAGTCGCGACGATACCTTGATATTAGTCTAACACATACCATCGGTCGGATAAGCATACATACACCATGGAGCCTGTTTCGGACAGTCTGAGTTAAAACCGTGGTGCCAATAGCCGAGTGAAGGTGTTGTAGGAGAAGAGTAGAGTTCATATTTCGGTGTCCCTGAGCCGTTAACACTAAATAACGATCTTCATCGGGCGTTGTTGCCCGTCTTCGAACTGATCCTGGTCTTCGGCCTGCACTTCCAGTCTCCAAAAAACGGTTCCGGATCCTGGAAATCAAACTTTGTGACACTCCAATGGGTTGCGCTACTTCGGCTTGAGTTTGGCTCCCTTCTAACCTACCAACAACTCTTCAAGCTTTTGAAACGGTTAAATGACTTCGCTGAGACATCGTACTGATCGAAACAAATCAGTCACTGAATGTCGATCATACTTGTCTTCATTTTAGTTGAAATGCAAATTTCTTTCGCTGCCACTGAAGCGATGTTTTTGACGTCGAACTCAAAATTAGCATACTCCATAGTATGAAAATAAGAAAAATTTGCATTTGTGATTCTCTTCCATTTTCGGCAAAAAAAAAATTCACTTATATTTTTATTTTATATAAATCTTATAATAGTTTTGAGCAGTGTATATACATATATATATATGTATACATATAAATATATATATATATATATATATATATATATGTATGTATATATATAGATATAAATAAATAAATATATATATATATGTATATATATACACTTATATATATACATATATATACATATATGTACATATATATACATATATATATATACATATATATAAATATATATATATATACATATATATATAAATAAATATATATATATATATATATATATAAATATAAATATATATATATATATATAAATTATATATATATATATATATATATATATATAATTAAATTAGATTAAAAATTAAATTCCCTATCTAGCACTTGACTCATCTTTCTCAGTACCCATCTTCAAGTATCAAACTAATCACCCATTTATTTCTTCCGAACTTATGGCCTAGCCAATAAACATGTCTAATTCCAGATCGTTAGATTTAATAGTCAACATATGTCAGCATTAACTTGCAAGCACCTTCTTCAAAGGAGCGATACTTACCATATATTTTTCAAGTGTTATCCATTTGAAATCACCACCATGGCGTGCTTTTTTCTGCCTGCTCTCGGTGTCAGAACAGATGTACAAATAAAAGAATAAAGGTAGTCTTTTCACTTTTCTAACTTTAATCTGATTCTCTCTTAAAAATCATGACAGAATTTAAGCAGGCAGGAACTTTGTCTGCGATCTTAATGTAAAAAACTAATATTTTTTTTTAAATATTTTAATATAAAAACGAAAGCTAACTGCACTAATAACTGATATGAAGAATTTTATGGAAGACTGACGGCACTCTACATTTGTTAGCTGAGGACGTTGGGTTACCAGAAATTATCTATGGTACGGAAAAAGAAACGCGCTAGTAGTCCCCGAAAGAACATCGCTCTTACCGACAAAGAAATAGAATCATTCTCTTCTCCTAACAAGATTTCAGAAAGTCATACTTCAAAAATGGAAACAATGAATGAAAATAAAATTAAACAAGAAGAGAATTTAGATGCTGATGAAGAAAAATTACAACAACCTATTACCATTATTAAAAATGATATTCGATTTGAAGATCTACATACTTTTTTCCAAAAATATTATCTGGAAATACCCATCCAAACATTCATTAGAAATTTTGAAAGTACGTGCGATTCCTTCAATATACCAGAGAAACAGAAAATCCTCTTTATAATCAAGTTAGTAGATGGAGCTGTGAAGACTTACATACAATCACAATCTATCCCTAAAAGTTTTTACGAACTGAAAAATAATTTAATACGTGAATTCGGAACACAAGTCAATCCAGCGAAGATTCATCTTCAATTATCTAAAACAGAAAAAATCTCAAAAGAGACCCACATAGAATATTTCTACAGAGTAAAAGAAGTCGCATCCCGGATAAATAATGGAAGAAGAAACTGAAAAATATTACATCATAAGAGGATTAAAAGAAAATAGAGCCATAGAAAAACAGTTACAAAGCAGCAGCAACATAGAAGAACTGAAGGAAAAAATGAAACTCTTAGATATCCAAGAAAAATCGAAATCAAGTAAGAATGAAGTTATATACCCAAAGTATCCAATGACAAGAATTTCTTATCATACAAATCAATTTGCCCATAGACAACAATATGGAGGATGGAATTGGAGAAATGACCAATCTCAACATCCGGATACCATAACCAATACAAGATATAAGGTATACTCTCCTCAGTTTCCATCCCCTTATCATCACCCTTCCTTTTCACTTCAGCGGCCGACCTTATATCCGAGAAACCAACGATTTCCACAACGACCGACAGTTTTGCGACCCAATGCTCCAACTTTCTACCCCCGTCAAAGAACACAAAACAATAATACGGTATTCCAACCTCATCAAACATGAGAACTTATGATCATCCAGGGAAGAATCATCTTCAAACAAGTTGATGTCCTCTTTGATATAGGATGACAAGTGTCAATATTATTCCAAAAAAATATAATATCACAAATCAAGGGATACCACAATGTAGAGTATATCAAAACAAAAATTGCCACCATCAATGAAGAAATTGAGGTGAGTGAGGCATTTACTTTACAATTGAAAATAGGAGAAATTATTGAAAGTATTAAATTCCTCATAGTAAATGTAGAACTGAAATTTTTAATAATTTCTAATAAAACTATGGGTATTTTTGAATTAAATATTAATTTTAGTGATTATAAAATTTTTCAAAGAGGAAAACAAGTTTTAAAAAATTATGAATCTAAGAAAAATATTAAAAGAAAATGAATCTCTTAAATTTAGTAATAATAAAATTATCACTAAAAAACTGATAATGTGTTTAATATAGAAATAATTCCTAATAGTGATTATGATATTATTAATATGATTATTGATAAATACAAACATGTCTTTGCTAAAAATAAGTTTGATGTGCGCGAGTTAAAATATAATTCTCCTAAAATAATACTTACCTCAGAATTACCCATTGCAAATCGACCATATAAGACATCTTTTAAAGATGATACGGAAATAAAAGAGCAATTAGATGCATTATTGAAAGCAGGAATAATAAAACCATCTTATAGTTCTTACGCTGCCCCTATAACATTGGCTTTTAAAAAAGAGGACAATGCTTGTACACGATTATGTATCGATTACAGAAAGCTAAATGCTATCACAAAATTAGATGCAGAGCCAATTCCCCGAATAGATGCAGTTTCAGACAAATTAACACATGCAAAATTTTTCTCAACCATCGACCTATCTAGTGGTTGTTGGCACATTAAATTAGATGATAATGAATCTGAAAAACTTGCATTTACATCAAATTACGGTCTTTTACAATTTAATCGTTTGCCTTTTGGATATAAAAAATCTCCAGCTATATTTCAAAGAGCTATTACACAGATTTTAAATAAATACCAAATAAAATTTGCATTAAATTATTTTGACGATATAATAGTATTTTCGGAATCAATTGAAGAACATGCAAAACATTTAGAGGAAATTTTTAAAAGTTGTGGAATAGAAAATATTAAATTAAAATTATCAAAGTGTAAATTTGGCAAAGATATAATTGATTTCTTAGGATATGAAATAAAACAAGGGTCATACACTCCAAATAATACAATTGTCGAAATAATTAAAAAACTTTTACCCCCTAGAAATGTAAAGGATTTACAAAGATTTCTTGGTAGTATTAATGTCTATTACAAATTCATTCCTCAATATGCAAAATTAAGAATGCCCTTAAATAACCTTCTTAAAAAGAATCAAAATTGAATTGGACCGCAGAATGTCAACAATCTTTTCAAAAACTTAAAGACAGCTTAATTACAAAACCCCCATTTTAGCTATATTCAATCCAAATTATCCCTGTCATATTTATGTAGATGCATCGAAAACTACAATCTCAGGTATCTTCAAACAACAAAAACCCAATGGAAATCAACATCCGATTGCATTCCACTCGAGACGACTGAGAAATTATAAAATTAATTATACAATAACTGAATTAGAATACTTAGCTATAATTGATAGTTTAGATAAATTCCATTGCTATCTTCATGGATCTCATTTCACAGTTCATACCGATCATAATGCATTAGTTTGGCTCAAAAATTTCAAAAATCCCATGGGTAGACTTTTTAGATGGTTTTTAAAGTTTCTATGTATGATTTTGATATAAAATATAAGAAAGGTAGCACTAATGTTGAAGCTGATATGTTAACAAGAAATCCTATTGCTTATCATATAATTAATACACCCCCAGAACTTTTATTAGATATCAATGAAATAAGTCATTTTCAAAATATAGAAAATACATCAGCTCCTAAATGTTTTAAGAGATATGGTGTTTTTGTAGTTAAAAGACAAGGTTTAACTAAAACAATTGTACCCAAAGCTCTAAGAGTGAAATTAATGGAAACAACTCATAAAAATTTGGCCACCCTGGTGTAGCAACCATGTTAAAATTAATATCGCCACAATATTACTGATATACGAAATTATGTGAAACACCGTGAAACTTGTCAAATAAATAAGAAGTCACATCAGAGAAAATACGGACTGATGCAATCACTTCCCCTTTGTGAAAAACCCTTTGAACTTTTATCGATAGATAGTGTAGGTGGTTTAAATTATTACAACTCTGTTAAAAATAATTACACATTATTATTGATCAAGCAACTAGGTACATTTGGACTTTCCCAACAAAAAATGCAACAACAGATACTTATATAAATTGTTTAAGACAAATCTTTCAGAATCACATACCGGAAAAAATTTAATTGATAGAAATACTGTGTTCACCTCTTCAAAATTTAAGCATTTTTTAATACATAATAATGTCACTCAATTATTAACTACTTCTCACAGACCACAAACCAATGGAAAGGTTGAACGTGTAAATCAAACCATCATTAACCACTTAAAATGTGAAATTAGTAATAATTCAAATAAAGTCCCATGGACCAAAATTCTAGAAAAGGTAACCCATCAGTATAATCAAACTTCACATGCAAAAACAGGTTTCCCTCCAACCAACTTAATGTATGGTAATTTACCTTTCGAAATTTCGCTAAAAGAGAATGAGATATATCCTCCCTTAGAAGACGCAAGTAAATTAGCCAAAGAAAGAACAGAACAATATTATAAAATAAATAATATTAGATATGATAAAAAATTTCAGGAAGCTGATTTCAAAGTTGGTGACTTAGTAATGTATGAGGAATTTCAATACCCCAATACAAGGAAATTAAGTCCCCCTTATTCAGGCTCCTATACCGTTTAAGAAAAAAATGTTCTGATGTATTATTTGAAATTGATAGACCCAATGCCTTTAATAAAACTGACACTGAATTGTTTCATTCTGTTCGTTTAAGACATTTTCATCCATTTGAAAATTTTCAGTTAAATTACATTCAACAAAATACCCATAATAATGAGAAGATAATAACTAAAATAAACATCTTAAATAATACAGAAATAACTGAGTTCTGCTTAACATGACTTTTAGGCGAAAAAGAATAATATATGATATGATATGGTATTTAATTTTTATAATATAGTTGTGTTATAAATGAGATATTTTCTTTTTATATTTTAATTGAGAAAACAAAGTATATAGGTTTAGTCATACAAAAGTTTGAGAAATTTTTAATATACTTCTCATAATTTTATCGTAAGATGTCGAATGAGTTAAGAGTTATTATAGAAATTGGTGTTTTAAAGTTGAAAAATATAAATTAAGTTTTTAGAAAAATGATTAATGTACTAATACTAATGATATTTTGATAAGAAGCACAAGTAAAGTCACGTTGCATTATCTTTTCTCCAATGAATTTAATTGTTTTGTTAATTATTTTATTCAGCAGTAATCTTATTGAATGTCATTTAATTTTTTTTATTTTGAAATTGTGTGTTTTGATATACCGGCCATATATCAGGATTCACTATTTCTCGAAATTTTCCTTATCTAAAATTAAAATTAATTTATTAACTTGAAGCTTTTTTGGGAAATTATACAATGGATAAGCGAGAATACAATCATTATAATTTTGTATATGTCTCGAAACCTTAAGAGGACAAACTTGTTTAGTTTGATATGTACACCTCTCATTGTTTCTTATCAGCATCCCTGAAAATCTGTGAGTTGATGACGCAGATTTCTCAGAGAGATGTGTTCAAAATTAAGTAAGGTGATACAGTTTATATTAGTGAATGTGTGATGTAAGAGAAAATCAAGAACTTTTGTCTATGAAATGCTTTTTTAGAAGATTACGGAAAGATTCAAAATATTGCATGCGATATTAAGTTACAATGAATATTGTGAAAAATTTTCAGAAATACTAAAAGTCATTATTGAAGTGAGTCTACATTTCCCACTCAAAATAATAAAAAAGAGCTCTTATATTCTTATATACTTATATATATTCTTATATTCTTATATACTTATATTCTTATATTCTTATATACTTATATTCTTATAATCTTATATACTTATATTCTTATATTATTATATACTTATATTCTTATAATTTTTATATTTTATAACGCATATGAAATAAAACATTGTTTATTGTGTTGGATAGTGCATAGAAGTTGTGTGTTATACACCGTTTTCATATTATTAATAATTTCATTTTATTAGTGTCTATATTTTTTTTATCTTTTTAAAAAATGTATTTTTTATATGCAAAATGTGTGTAACAATATAAGGTATTACTACGATGGCGCCAGAGTATATTTTTATACAAAATTATTATTTTAACATTTGTATGATTTCATGTATTTTTATATTTACTATCTTATTGTTTGATGTATTATTTTCCAGCATAATTTTTTTGAAAATATCTACCAGCTATAATACGAATCTATTATTATGAAGGAATAGGAGGAAACGCCAGCTCTTATTCTAGATGTCCAATAGAATTGACAAAGCTAATCTTGAATTATATGAATGGAAATTCATTTTTATTTATTAATATGTTGGATGTGTCCTTACTGTGTTTGTTGTTATAGTTTCGTTTATTGTATTGCATTTAGATTTTAGTATTACTATTGCTTAAATATTTCTACTGTGTTTAATATGTTTTTCTAAATAATGTTATGCATTGTTTTTTGTTTATTGAAAAATGATTAAGTTTGTAAAGAGAGAAAAAAACCACGCCATGACTCCTTTTTAAAATTAGGGGGCAAATGCAAGGATAATTAAATTATATTAAAAATTAAATTCCTTATCTAGCACTTGACTCATCTTTCTCAGTTCCCATCTTCAAGTATCAAACTAATCACCCATTTATTTCTTCCGAACATATGGCCTATCCAATAAACATGTCTAATTCCAGATCGTTTGATTTAATAAGCAACATATGACAGCATTAACTTGCAAGCACCTTCTTCAAAGCAGCGATACTTACCATATGTTTTTTCAAGTGTTATCCACTTGAAACCATGACCACGGCGTGCTTTTTTTCCCTGCTTGTTTTCGGTGTCAGAACAGATGTACAAATGAAAGAATAAAGGTCGTCTTTTCACTTTTCTAACTTTAATCTGATTCTGTCTTAAAAATCATGACATATATATATATATATATATATATATATATATATATATATATATATATATATATATATATATATATATATATATATATATATATATATATATAGTATATATATATATATATATATATATATATATATATATTTTTATATATATGACAGGCCCCAGGCCTGCTGGTAAAATGAGGAGGGCATCATCTTTACAATATTCCTTTATTACGCTTTCTTCATATATAATCTAACATGGCGGACCTTTTGCCGCGCAATCGGGTGGTATAAAAAGCAACCTCTCAGCGAGGAGACACCAGCCAAGTCCTTTCTAGTATGCGTTCGCCTTCGTCAGCGCTCGTTGCTCCTTTTAACAGGCTTGTTTACTCATAAATCCTTACGCAATGGTAAAGAGTTCGCTCTAATTTCATTTATTACTTCCTTAATTTTGAACCTAAACTTTTCAAACCTGACAAATTTTCCCCCATCCGCTGAAGTCTGGCACAGCCAGATTGGCCAATTCTGACTGGCAAGTCCCCAGGGAAAAAATTATATTTCAATTATATCAAATTCCCCAAATGAAATAAAAATCTAGAAGATATATTAATTGTGTAAAAGAGTGGGCTGGTGAATCCTAACATGTACAAAAAAAATAGCAATAATGAATAACAAAGTATCAAAAATTTGGTATAAAACTTTGTGTTACATAGAATTGTTTTCTGAAAAATATCACACATCTAATACTTCCACTATGACTATAATAATAATGAGGTTAAGAAAAACAACATAAGAGATAAAGATAATTCACATTAGACATTCAAAAAATATAGTAGTGCTAAACAACATAACATAAGATCAAGTGAAATTCTCACTAAATGTGCACCAATAGTAAACAATGTTAATAAAGTGATAACTGTTGAAAAGTTTCAAGTACTTCAAAATGGTATTGAATGTTGGAATAATGAGTACATAAATACATAGAATAATAGGTATAGTGTAAATAACATGATTTTAGGAATAATGGTAAAGTAAATACATACAAAGATTATATATAAAATAAGTAACCGCAAAATGAGTTTAGGAATAATGGTAAAGTAAATACATAAAGACATATATGGAGTAACTACAGCAACATGATTTTAGGAGCTCCCAAAAAAGAAAAGATTACATAACTATAACACAGAAATTTATCAAAATAAACACAACATCAACATTATATCAAAATATCACTAGAAATATAAAATGCAAAGAAAAATAAGGGTATTTCAGATATATCAAGTACAGGTAAATGTTCAATCAATGTAATGTAATGTTTCACACAGTCCTGTCTTGGAAAAATCATAGTTCAATGTTCATCATCCAATTATTGTTTATCTCACAGTTCTTTTGTTTATTATTAGAATCTCTACTCAATCTATTCATTTCAAAAACATACAACCATAATAAAATCTTCATAACATCACATACTATATTTTAACTTTCAGAATATACTTATCACAAATAATCACAATGAAATTATTATAACAAGATGCATCGTAAAATGAACTCATCACAATGTTTTCATACAGTCCATAATTCAGTTATTATTTTTTTAAATAGTCTTCAATAATGTGTTCATTATGAATAAAGATACAATACAAATTCAATTACATTAAATTTTGATTTTCATAATGTAAACAAATCTTAAATTCAAATTTTAAACACAACTTTTATTATTATTTTTTTAAACAATGTGCTTCTTTTAAAATTACAATGCACTTTTTTTAAAATTACAATGCACTTCTTCTAAAATTACAATGCACTTCTTCTTCCCCACCAAAAATGTTTGAGAAAACAAACTCTATAACAAATATAAATAAGAATTTAGCATAATTGGAAATTGGATTTTGAATGAAAAGGTTTTAATCTTGTTGAATGAACAATATCTGTTAATTTTCCTGTATATTGATTTGGTTTATCTATTTCATAAGTTACATTTGAGAGTTTCCTGACAACTTTAAAAGGACCATTATAAGGAGATTGAAGTTTACTTGAATTAGGGTATGAGAAATTTTGATATAAGACTAAATCTCCAACTTTAAATTTTGCATCAACATAATGTTTATCATACCTTTGTTTATTTATCTTATGATGCTTAATTGTTCTGTTTACTGCAATTTGTCTAGCTTGTTGTATAGGTGGATAGTTTAATTTTACTTGATTAGGTAATGGCGAATCATATGGCAAAGTTCCAAACATTAAATATGCAGGTGGAAAGCCAGTAACATCATGTGGCGAGTTATTGTATTCAAATGTAACTTGTTCTAATAATTTTGTCCAAGGAGTTTTTGTAGTTGAATTAACTTTACATCTTAATTTTGCTACTAATGTCTGATTAACTCTTTCATTCTTTCCATTGCATTGTGGTCTATTTGCTGAAGTTAGTAATTGTTTAACATTTTGATGTTTTAAGAATTTCTTAAATTTAGATGAAGTGAATGCAGCATTTCTATCACTTAAAAGTTGTTTTGGGAATTGAATTGAAAAAATTTGTTTTAAACAATTTGTATAAGTTTCAGAAGTGACACTTTTGGATGGAAATGTCCAAGCATATCTGGTAGCATGATCCAGAACAATATGCAGGTATTTCTTTTGTGAATTATGATAATTAAATCCTCCTACAGTGTCTAGTGAAATCATTTCAAATGGTTCTTCTGCTACAGGAACTTCTTACAATAATCCATACTTTTTTGTGTAGACTTTTTTATTCATTTGACATGTTTCACAACATTTAACAAAATTTGAAATGTCTAATATAATGTCTTTCAGTAGTAAATTGGGAAATTAATTTTAACATCTTTTTTTTACACCTGGGTGACCAAATTGTTCATGTGCAGTTGTAATTAATTTTTCTCTCAAAGATAACGGTACTACAATTTTAATTAAATTCTTTTTCTTAACCGTTAATACATCATTAATTTTTATATATTTTGGATCATTAATGTTCTCTGAATTTTGGTATTTTATAATTTCATCAGTATTTAAAAAATGACAAATGGGTGATATATAATGGCATACAGGGTTCCTCGACAACATGTCTGCTTCAACATTTAATTTACCTTTTATATAAACTATCGAATATTCATACTGAGAAAGTTTTAAACTCCACCGAAATAAACGTCCAGTTAAATGTTTTACACTTTTAAGCCTTTGTAAAGCAGCATGATCAGTATGTATTGTGAATTTGGATCAATGTAGGTAACAGGGGAATTTATCTAAGGCATCTATAATTGCTAAACACTCTTTTTCTGAAATTGTATAATTTTTTTCATGTTTAAGTAATTGTCTCGAATGATAAGCTATGGGGTAAAGTGTTCCATCTGGGTGTTGTTGTTTCAAGACTACTCCTATTGATTCCTGACTTGCGTCACAAAACACATGACATGGATATTGTGAGTTGTATAATTTAAGTATAGGTTTTGATATTAAACCATTCTTTAACTTTTGATAAGCTTCTTGACATTCATGTGACTAATTCCAAATTGCATCTTTTTTAAGTAATTTATTTAATGGTAATCTAAGTTTTGCATAATCTTTAATAAATTTTTGATAAACATTGATGGAACCAAGAAATCTTTGGAGTTCTTTCACATCTTTAGGTGGTGCTAATTTTCTTATTGTTTCAATATTTGGATTACTTGGGGAATAATGACCTTGTGTTATTTCATATCCTAAAAATTTTATTTTTTCCTGTGCAAACTGACATTTTGATTTTTTAAGTTTAATGTTTTCTTTTTTACATATTTGAAATATTGTATCTAAATGAGTTAAATGCTCTTCCCAAGATTGTGAGAAAATTATTATATCATCAAAATAGTTTAAAGCAAAAATTAACTGATATTTTTGTAAAATTTGTCTTATAGTTCTTTGGAAAACAGCTGGGGAACTTTTCCATCCAAATGGAAGTCTTAACCATTCATAGAGTCCAAAATTAGTTGTGAAAGCCAGTGTCTCTGCGTCTTTTTCATGAATTTTAATATGCCAATATCCGCTTGTTAAATCGAGCGTAGAGAAAAATTTAGCATGAGTTAAATTATCAATTACAAAGTCTATCAGTGGTACAGGAGTGGAATCTTTTCGTTTGATTTCATTTAGTTTTCTATAATCGATACATAATCTTGATCTTTTCCCTTCATCCTTTTTGTATGCTAAAGTTACACTGGCAGCATATGGGCTATGGGAGGGTCTAATAAAACCTGCTTTTAACAATTCTTCTATCTGTGTTTGTATTTCTTTAGATTCTTGTTGACTGTTTCTATAAGGGCGTAAACTTATAGGAAGGTCTGAGATTAAATGAATTCTTTGTGGCTCTAAATTGATACAACCTACATCATACTTATTTTGTGAAAATTTGGTTTGAAATTTGTCAAGAAGTTGGGTTAAATCTTCCCATGGCTCACTAGTTTGTTTTGGTACTGTGTCCTCAACAACCATGGCTGGGTTAAACAATCTTTTCAGATCAGCTTCAGGGCTGTCTGGTACTTGATCTAAACCTTTATTATTCTTAACGTTAATATTATCTTCATTATTTGCATTATAGTAGTTCATATTTTGATCATTATTAAGAGTTTTACAATATGTCCCATGATATGTTCTCAACTTACCAACATACTTATTTACAAATTTAATATTACTTAAATTTTTACCACATTGAAAAATACACATGTTACGAATACTAATGTCAAGCTTAAATAAATGTAAATATTCAAGTCCTAAAATAATATAAGGCAATTCAGTATCAATTACAAACAAATCTATTTGCTTAGATATACATCCAATATTCATATAACTTTAATTATACCTTTGGGTTGAATAGTCCCACAAGTTTGATTTATTTTTACATTACTATTTTTTATAATTTTAATATTTTTAAATTGTTTAGATAAATTTATTGGAATTAATGACACATTGCTTCCTGTGTCAATTAGAGTACAAAAGTGCTTGGAACATACCATTGAATCAATAATTAGTTGTCATCCTTGCCTCTGGTTATTTTCGTCATTTCTGGGCGATTGAAAATGTCGATTCTGTTGTAAAAACTGCCTAGGTTGATTGTTGAACTGTTGCCTTCCACTGAATCTCATCATGTGCGATTGATGTGGCTGTCCATGATTTCCTCTAGACTGGAATCGGTACTGTTGACCAGTTCCTCTGTGTACACTACGTATGCGTGATCCCATCGGGTATAAATTCCAGTACCTACCGGTTTTCGGTCTGCGCTGTCCTGTGTTACTGTGATTAATTGTCGCATGGTTGAGATCCATTCGCAGGGTGTCGAAATTTTCTTGATAACTAGGAACTTTTGAAATTGCATGGGACTCGATAATGTCATATGTTCCACAATTGAACTGTCATCATAATTTAGTTTCTTCCCCAACGAAAGTTTTTCCGTAAAAAAGGAAATTAATTCTTTAGTGTCGTTCAATTTTAGCTTTTGAAATTTTCGAATATCCTCTTGTTTCGTCGCATCGAACACCGTCATTAATAATTCTTTGCTTTCTTGGTAAGACTTTTCAAATAATTGGTTTTCATACCAAAATTTTAAATAGACTCCCGTGAGATATCTAGGAATATTTTGCTTCTTCCATTGCTCGTCTTTTTGATATTCCAAACATTGTTGATCAAAACAGTCAAAAAAACTTTTAAAACTACTAAACTTATTAAGATCAAATTCAGGAAAAAATAAGGGTTCATTGGATGTTTTGACCGTTGACTCCGGCCGGAAAGAGTCGTCCTCCATGGTAGTATCGTTTTCAATGCAGTCGCTCGTTCGAAAAAAAAATTGTTAAGTTCATTCCATTGGTTTCCTCGCGTATTTTGCAGTTCTTTTATTTATCCTACCGACTCTTGACAGGCCCCTGGCCTGCTGGTAAAATGAGGAGGGCATAGTCTTTACAATATTCCTTTATTACGCTTTCATCATATATAATCTAACATGGCGGACCTTTTGCCGCGCAATCGGGTGGTATAAAAAGCAACCTCTCAGCGAGGAGACACTAGCCAAGTCCTTTCTAGTATGCGTTCGCCTTCGTCAGCGCTCGTTGCTCCTTTTAACAGGCTTGTTTACTCATAAATCCTTACGCGATGGTAAAGAGTTCGTTCTATTTTCATTTATTACTTCCTTAATTTTGAACCTAAACTTTTAAACCTGACATATATATATATATATATATATATATATATATATATATATATATATATATATATATATATATATATACATATATATATATACATATATATATATATATATGTAAGGATAATTAAATTAGATTAAAAATTAAATTCCCTATCTAGCACTTGACTCATCTTTCTCAGTTCCCATCTTCAAGTATCAAACTAATCACCCATTTATTTCTTCCCAACATATGGCCTATCCAATAAAAATGTCTAATTCTAGATCGTTTAATTTAATAGTCAACATATGTCAGCATTAACTTGCAAGCAACCTCTTTAAAGCAGCGATACGAACCATATGTTTTTCAAGTGTTATCCACTTGAAACCTCCACCATGGCGTGCTTTTTCCTCCCTGCTCTCGGTGTCAGAACAGATGTACAAATGAAAGAATAAAGGTCGTCTTTTCACTTTTCTAACTTTAATCTGATTCTGTCTTAAAAATCATGACATATATATATATATATATATATATATATATATATATATATATATATATATACATATACACATACACATATACATATATATATGTATATATATAAATATACACATACACATATACATATACACATACATATACACATACACATATATATACATATATACACATACATATACACATATATACATATACACATACACTTATACATATACATATACATTAACATATACATATACACATATACATATACATTAACATATACATATACATATATACATACGCATATTCATATACATATACATATATATATATATATATATATATATATATATATATATATATATATATATATATATATATATATATATATATATATATATATATATATATATGACAGAGTATCTAATATGGTAGAATTCTTGTTTTTAGGCTTGCATTTTATTAACAATAATGTAGTTCCATGTAATTAAAGTCCTTGTATGGAATAGTAATTTGAGTTTATCAATTTACAGAAATAATATTTTGAATTTTTGTTTAAAAATGATAACATTACTACACACACACACACACAGATATGTATATATATATATATATATATATATATATAATAGATAAATTCAAAAGTATCAAAAACTTTTTTAAATGTTTATATACATCACAAACACATTCATTGTCTTGCTACTTCTAATTCCAAATCCACCACACAACAATAAGATTTCAAAGTCAACATGTTAGTGGTTTATGTGAAGATTTTATTATAACACTCTTCTCCCAGTTTACATCTTCTCCACACACATCTTGAACATCGTACACATTTTTGACAACCAACCAAATTTGAGTGTAGTAAATTGACATTTTTTACAACCAAATTTGATTTTTGAAATTTGATTGTTACCTCTCTTGGCATCTATCTTTGATGGCAAGTTTAAAAGATGCTTTTATTTGCTGGCAGGTTTTATAACGCGATGAATAGTATCTTTCCAATAATCTCAAGACTCTTGTTTCTCTAGGAAGGAGCTCTGTGAGTAAAAAAATTGTTAAATTCCTACATGAAAATTACTTTTCTTACCTAATTTTTTTAGGAATTTTCTGCCGTAAGATTTTAGGAGAATTTTTTACAGAATAGTAGTCAAATGTTTTGTCATACTTTCTGTGAGCTTTTATATACTTAGAATTTTTGTTTATTTTATCTGATTCTTCCACCCTGAGTTGCAAAGGGGGAATTTCTGTGCCTTCAAACTAGTTTAACCCCACTTATTCGGTTCTATGTCGGAAATTGCTTTCTGACAAACTAGTTTTTTTGTATTTTTCTATAAATTCGATCTTTATGTTTTGCTTTTATATTTTTATTACGTTAATTCTTGTTATATTCATTATCAATTATTTCTTTTTTTGTATATTATATTAATTTATTGTATTATATACATATATATTATTTTATTTCTTTTTATTTTTGTTGAAGAAATAGTTATAGTTTATACTATTTATTTTTATGATAAGAAATATCGTTAAATGATGAAAAATTAAAACATAATAAAACTGCAAATCTATGTTACAAACATCTACCGCAGCTCTGCATGCATTATCTCGAGAATCGAATTGTTTCAAAAATTTCCAACTGTGTGGCACGCCGAATCATATTGGTAGATTGGTTTTGCACACCACAACTAAAAAAGTGCCAACCCTTGATTTAGAGCAGGGGTACTCAACCTTTCCTTTTCTAATGGGCCGCATACATACATCAGCTATTCCACACAGACTGCATATATATGTTAGCTATTTCCTGCGGGCAATAACATGAGGATAAAAATGGGGGAGAGACTTTAAGACCGAAATAACTTTGAAAATTTAAAATGTGGAAAATTGATCAAAATATATAATGACTGTTTTTTTCATTTTTTAAAAAAATGTTATGTATATATATATATTATATTTGTCACTAAAACTGAAATAGAAGCACACATTTTACAATTTTTGCATCAGTAAATGTGGTTTCGTGTTATTACCAACAATGTAACAAACTTTGTGATGTACCTCCCCTTGGAAGTATATCCCTCGAAGTATCAAGTGAGCCAGAGGTGTAGGGTTAACGAAAGAACTAGAATCAAACATTATCTTAATATGACTTTATTAAGATATTCAACTTAAACTTTGAACAAATATAATATTAATAATTAATGAGAGAATCTACGATGACGCAATACGCAACACACAATATAATTCAGACCAATCTCAATAATCGAACCGCCTAATCTTCAAATATACTAATAAGTAAACAATTCTACCTTATATTATTCTGTAATAAACTTGTCTTTATCTACAATGGTATGTAGCTTGCCGTTTAACTTCTAGTCGGACACCAATATGTGTATCCACGACACGTAGAACTTAAATCTTGAACGACGAACTTCAACAATCATCAACTGCCACAACGCACGTCAATTGTCTAACATTCCCTTACATTGCCATCACACTTACTCTAAGATCCTATATTTATCCTATATTATTTGCATCTCTTCACTTCTCGTTTCTTGGATTTGTTTGGAAAAGAGTTACCATTAATTCTGGCCCAAAGAACCCAAAGGACTTGTTAAAGAAAAGACGCGTAAGACGTCACAACTTCATATGATATATTAGTTACCACTGTGACAATAGCACTGAGAAAACACTTTATTGCATTTGCAAAGATAATTCAAGAAGACCTATTTATCACATCTTGAAAGAGATATTCGAGGAAAAGTGTCATTAAATGATTCCCGTTTATTGGTATTTTTTAAATACAGCACTTTCGTGATAAATCAAACAATTACTGATCCATGTTTGTTTTTCACTACAAAGTAGTCAACCTCCCAATATACTTGAAGCAATATACTTTTTTCGAACATTTTTCACTTGAAATGTATGCAAGATATTTAAAAATTTAGTTCACCCATAAAATTGTCGCTACTCCGCTTCTGTATGTTATCGCTAATCAAGATCATTACTTATAGAAAAAGAATATTAATTTGCACCCGCACGACATCGACAGCATAAAATAAAATTTATATATTTGATTTCTTGAAAAATAATCTCCTACCAATTTTATGATACATGGTTCTTAAATAGGTGAATTTCTTAAAAGGCTATTACTGGCCCTCTGAAAATGGATCGGTGGGTCGCATGCGGCCCGCAGGTTGAGTATCGCTGATTTAGAAGGTGGTCTAACGTAAGTAATACAGTTTTAACTATGTTGAACTGTTGGACACCATGAATATATTTGCCTTCTTATAGTACTATAGAAACTCGTATGGAGTACAAGCGTATGGCAGCGTTGTGAGTTTATGCGTAGTAAGCTCAATAAATCCAAAGAAATTAAACATCTAAAAAAGTGGAAGACAAAATACTATTGTAAGGTCCCCATATTTTTTTAATATTGGTGGCAATAAATTTTATCTAATTTTTATGTATTATAATGTAGCAAGACCAGATCTATATAGAAACGCTATGCCGAAGTAAGCGTATTGTACTGCAACATCGGCTTACGCTATTATTAAATATTATTTGTTTCTTAAATAATTAACCATTTTCCCAAATTATCAACACCTTAAATCTTTTTATTTTATACTATGTCAAATTATAATAACAATTACCTCGTGCATATAACAGTGTTAGACTGCACATATTTGCCAATAATTTACTGAAAATTGAGGTAATTTTACAGATGCTTAACGTCGCTTTCAATCTTTCTTCAGAATCGGCTGTATCACAAACCGCAAGTAAATTTTGCGCAAGATTTTCCTTTCGCAAAACATTTGTTTACTGTGATTTCAATCATTTCGTAAATGAATGTACCACATTTTTACTATCAAAATGTCACCTATCTAAGTTAATTCTAGTACTTTGATACGTAAAGCGAGTTTACATTCATTTATGGCATAATACTGATGAATACCACTTCCGCAATATATGATTTTACATCACACTGGGCAAACATCAAATGGGATTATTTGGTGTGCACTTTCATGAAAGGTTTCATCTCCTGAGAATTATAAGTAATCATGACAAAAAAATATACCTTAAGAGTTTTGTTAACCAACTTTGCATTCTTAAAAAAATCATTTTTCAAGTTCTAATGTATCAGAATAAGAATGACTCCAATGTTACTTATGGTTTTCAATTCTTCTTCAAAGTACAGTAAATACAGTTTCTACTCGAACTGTTTAATTATTGAATACAACAAAGATGGAATATGTTAAGAATTTTATCGGTTAACATCTTATTCAAAGCTCATATACGTATAGCATTTAGGTTTGGATAGATGCATTCAAAAGATTCACATTCAAAACATTTTTGATTCCACATGTCGCACTTCTTAAAAATCCTTATTGAGGGATGTGTTTGTTCAACATTTAATAGTCAAATATTGCCCATTCTTATTTGTAAATGACATTTTTTTTATCAATATAGTTCATGATTTTACAAAACATTTCATTCATTTCTGATGTGTCGTTCAAAGTGTTACAACTGTTGCACACACGACTACAATTACCGGTAATTAAAAATGCCCTATTTATTGTATTATTTGACTTTTTAAAGTTATAATTGCACAATCATCACCTAAACAGAATAACTCCAAGTCTTTATGTTAAGAATCACACGGATAATGTACAAAAATAAACTTATTATCTCAAAGATATTTACTGCATTATAATTTCAATATGTTTATGTGATTTTAAATCCAATTGAAGAAAATGTAAACATATTTCTTTCAAAAATGTTCAATTCAAATCGGATAAATTGGTGAAACATTACTCTGTCGTATTTGTGTTGTAGTTTTAAGCAAAAAGTTAAGATTTTAGCTATTGCAAGCTATATTTTGATGTAGAAGAGCTCTATGAAAATCATTGAATAGTTATTTGCCTCTAGAGCTATTGCAACAAACTTCTTATTAAAAACATTTTTTAAAAAATAATTCATTAAGAAACATGAGTGTTTTTATATAAAAACAATAAAACTGGTACTTTCATATGTTTCTTTCTTTTTATATTTTTATCTAGTGAAAACTCATTAAAAATTAAGCGTTATTATATTCCATTTTCTATTCATCACGCATCACAGCTCATAATTTTAGTCAGCTAAATACATTGCATCGTTAAGCGAACAAGCAGCTCTGATATTTTATTTTTTTTCTGAATAAATTTTAGATATTTATCGTATCCTTTTTTTTTTATTCTCCCTTTTTAGACAGATACTTTGAAAGGAACTCTTAATTAGGAAATAAATTTCAATGAAGACTTTATAATATAAAAGAAAATATATACTTAACTTTTAAAGCTTATTCTTAGCGAAAAAATGTACACTTTTGATAGTAATTTCAGTAGCAACTTCCCGACATCCATTTCTCCCAAAATGTGTTACATATTTTTTTAACGAGCTGCAGTTTTAGAAGAAATAATAATCTAAAAGTTAAGTTTAACCATCATTTAATACAGGAAAATACTTCCCTAAATTTCTACGTGTTTATTGTTAATTACATAAACGTGAGAAATATATTGCAAAATAACAAATAAACCTTAAAGCACATAAACACATGTATTTATATCTTAAACTGCTTAACACTATAAGAATGTCAAAACAATTGGAGATACAAGCAATTCTTTCCCGAAATTGTGGTACTGATAAAATTAAAATGCATTTTTATGCAGCTAAATCGAAGCAATTGTATTTTGGTGCAGCCTACGAGATATGCAGGCAAAAATTTCCAAATTAAATCCCTCATTCAAGTATTCATTTAAAAAAAATACTCGTAAAAATTAGGCTAGTTAATGAACAATAAAAAATGACATTGCTCTTTAATATCTTCACCTAATGAGGTCTGGAAGTTGCGTAAAGAAATCTACCCCTGATTAGCATTCACATTTTCTTGTAAAAAATGTAGCAGTTCACATAAATATAACTAAATTTATTAAAGTAACATTTAAAAAATGCAGTGTATAGTTACAAATAAATTAAGTACTAAAATCTCTAATATGAACTAGAAAAAATTGTATTAATTTTCCGAAGTTTCCCCTAAGAAATTTAAAAATTATTTCTTTCTGTATTATTAATAATGCAGAAAATCCCAAGTCACAGATATTCAAGAAAACGTTTTTTTTAAAAATTACATTAAAAGTAAATTATTATTACACACTTTGGAGCTACATGGGAGCACATGATAAGCCTTGTAGTTTCCAAACATGGTGAGCTGACGTAAGCAACACATGATATCTGGTACCTTTCATTATTTATTTTCACGGAAAATCGTTACTTTCATTGAAGCTTATTCCTTAACGCAGCGTCGAATTGTTTATGTTTTCTAATTTCATTGCAAGGCCATACTGGTGGTATTAGTACCTTCATCGTTGTGTCATAGTAGCGTAATGGATAGTGCTTTGGATTTCTAATCAAAAGGTCACAACGAGTTCCATCTTGGATGGCATAATTTCTGAGAATGTGTTTCTCTATTTTATTGGAATGATTTTATTTAATTAATGAATAAATAGCAACAAACAAAACACAATAATGCAATAGCATATACAGAAAAGGAAATGGGAAATTGCAAGGAAAATCGCTTCATATATTACCATTTAATAGTGTGATTCAGTCATTTGTACACTCTGTCGCAAAAAAATATATGCACCCAGAAGAAATCAAGCTACAATCACGAAACTCGGCAAGAATGTAGTCTGGTAAGAGATATGCAAATGATTAAAATTTCGAAGCCAATGAGACAAGGCTAAGTGTGCTATGCGCATATTAGTTGCGCAACTGAGAGAGTTTAAAAGCATGAGTACGAGCGCCGTACGGCTATCCAAACGAATCTGATGACTTTGATAGACGATATTGAGACTTAGGATGCCTCTAAGACGTAACCGGCGGCAGTACGAGCAGCTGACGGACTTTGATAGGGGCCGTATAATAGGCCTCAGAGAAGCAGGTTGGTCGAATAGACATATCGGCCGCCACCTCGGTCAGGCGATATGGTAGTTGCTCGGTGTTGGCAACAGTGGATCACAGAAGGTAGAGTGTACCGTCGCGGAGGGTCAGGACGTCCCAGGAACACAAATGATTGCGAGGATCGTGCAATCAGAAGAGTGGCCACTTCGGCACCAACAACGTCGCTAGCATCGATTCAACGCCACTTACCTCCTTCCAGACATCCAGTGCCATCAAGAGAAACCATAAGGAGACGACTGACCGAAGTTGGCTTGAGGAGCCGACGTCCGCTAAGACGCTTACCACTGACCCCACATCATAGGCAGTGTCGACTGGATTTTTGCCGACCTCGGGTAAATTGGAGTGTGACAGACTGGAGACGTGTCATCTTCAGTGATGAATCCCGATTCATTCTCAGTGCTGATGACCACCGCACACGTGTCTGGAGGCGCACCAGCCAGCGGTCCGATCCGGCATTTATTGTCGAGCGGCATACAGCAATTTCACAAGGTGTGACAGTGTGGGGAGCAATTTCTTGGGACACACGATCATCTTTAGTGGTCCTTCAAGGCACTTTGACAGCTCGCAGATACGTGGACGATATTTTAACGCCGATTGTGCTACGCATGCTATCAAGTCGCCCAGGTGCCATTTATCAACAGGATAATGCTCGTCCACATACTGCGCGACTCTCCCAACAATGTCTTCAAGGATAAGACGTCCTACCATGGCCTGCCAGGTCACCAGATCTTTCGCCAATAGAGTATGTCTGGGACGCGCTGGGAAGGCAACTGCAGCCGTCCCGAGATACAGGAGAATTAACTGCGCAGATGCAAAACTATGGCAGGATCTTCCACAGGGGGTCATAAGTGATCTAATTGAATCGATGCCACGCCGAATTTCGGCTTGTATAGCTGCCAGAGGTGGCTTTACAACTTACTGATTTTTAACATTTGCAAGCTGTAACCGCTTAATAAAATGATATTTTGTTCTGAATTTTTAATCATTTGTTTATTTTTATATACACTACATGCATACCAAATTTCGTGAATGTAGCTCAATTTCTTCTGGGTGCATATATTTTTTTTGCGACAGAGTGTATATACATATTTATATTAATAGCAATTATTTCGTAAAAAGTAACTAAAATAAATTTTTTCTTTGTTGACCTAAGTAAGAATTGACTTTATTTAATTTTATATTATTTGTTTTTTCTGTGCATATATTTCTTTGATCGGTATTTGCTTTGTAACTTTATAAGCCCTTGCAAATTTAACGTAAGTATTTCCTGCTTCAATAAGATATGTTAAAATTTGATTTATGCAATGGAAAAACAAATAATTGAAAGATGCGTTCGGGTTTATTTCTTGGAAAGTTGGTTTGTATCTATGAACCCTTTATGATAAGATCGCTACCCTTGGGCATTCTGCTAATAATCCTTACGTTGCTTTGGAGTGCATTCAATCTGATTTCCTCCTCTTGATTATGGATGCATTGTAATAATTAAGTTTATAGCTCTATATTTTACAATTTTAAGCTCAATTCCCACCAATCATTTTTTATTCTAGTATTTGTACTTTTATAATTTGATTCCAATAAACTAAACACTGCATTGTATAAATATTATTTGATTTTTATGTTTCATTTTATTTTTGATGTATTTAATTACAGGGGTTTTAGTTTTTTACTTAACTTCAATTTAAGTAATTTTTGAATTTACTTAAGATTCTAATTTAATCAAACAAAAATATCGTTTTAAATATATCTGGTGCTTATTTAAAAGCTCTAAAATTTAAACTAAACTGAAACATTTTGTAAACTTTTTATAACATATTGAACTGTTTTCAATTAAATGATAGTACTAGTACATCCTATTAGTCCACACTTTATTGCTTTTTCATACATTAAGTTTCCTTTTTTTAAAACAGGGTGTCATAACTATCTCAATGTGAGTGATATATTCCCAAACTTGCGTTTTATTTAATAACTTTTATTCCAAGTATATTATCTTATCACAGTCTAATAACAGCAAATTTTGGCAGTGTTAACATTCCTTGAAATACTGCGCATAATGTTACATTATCACAAAGCAAGTATGTAATTTATATAATCATATGTGTGTAATTAGTCCGGGATATTGCGGAAGGCTATTCTGCTTAAGATGGCTAAACCAACTATAAGTAACTATTTCTCCACAAACAATCTTGTAGAGAATGTAAACTATGTTTTGAAACTGTTACATTTCTATTGTTATCCTCAAACTATAAATAATAACGAGTTTCTGAACATGGCATGTTCTTAGCAACATTCATAATTATAGATAAGCATATAATTGTGAAAATAATATAGTTCTACACCATTCACCATCGCTTTCAAAATCATCTAAATTGTTCTGATATATAACAAAGTTTCCTGTTGTCGAAGAGCAAGTGTACTACACGGGTAGAGAAAAATATTGGGTTAAAAGTTTGTAAAATGTAGGGAAGTATATGATACCAGTGCCTATGAATTTTCTTTAAAAAGTAAAGTTATTTAGCTATACAAGTAAAGTACAATGAGTCTGAAAATATATTTTAATATTTAACTTGTATACAAATGTGTATCTAATATTGTTTTAGTTGATATTGAATAGTTGTTTTTTTACTTGGATTTATGAGAAAGCTCTTCAACCATCAACTATACTGTATTTAAAATCTTTAGGAATTCAAACGGTGATGAACTAAAGTTAAAGAATATGATGCAAATCAAATCATGTGACATTTATCTAATCACGCGTTTCATACATGCAAGTTGCAAAAAGTAGTGAAATATTTTTTTGCTTCTTCACCACTTCCAAAAGGCTGTCTCTGACAGTAGCAAATATTTGAAAGCAGTAATTCATACATATGAATTTATGAGAACGAAATTTAAGATGAACTCTCACTTCATATTTGTTTAAAAAATCTCTTTGTATTAGATTTAAAGAATTAAAAACTTTCTCGATTTTCTGGCGATGTATTAATATTTTTCACATTTAGTGCCTTTTAATCGTAGTTTTAATTTTGTATTTTACCCAAATGTATAATGTAAGAAGGTGGATTATTCTTTCTACATACTTTTAAAATTATCTGTAGTCTGCATCAATGGATCAATTTAAGGAAAACTTTAAAAATAAAATGCAAGAAATTGGAACGTTTCATTGCCATTTTAATTTGAAGACTGCTCCGAGATGCACATGATCAATACTTACAGTTTCAGTGTACCAAATTTGGCACAGCTGGCTTTTTTTCGTTTTCAGATATTGCCGTATTTCTGCGATCTATTACTTTTATTTGTATATAAAAACATCAATAAACCTACATAATTATTTAATATAACATCACATTATCATCAATCAGCTTGTATTACCATGCCATATCTCCAAAACAAAGAAAAGGTCCACTTAAATTTTGCATTTTTAAAAGTGTGAAAAGGAATTTCAAAAAATTATCTTGGTGCAAATTGCATAATTTCCCGCGTCTTGATCTTCCCAGAGTCTTTATATGTGTCTGTGATGCAATCCGTTGCATCGCAGAAATACATACAAACTCTGCCGTATCGATATTGTTAACAAGTTTGGAGACTTCAGGTGATGTGCATGTGAGTCAGAAAGAAATAAGCAAAAGCTGAAATTTCAAACCTAGTATCACATTGTGAAAGCATTAAAATACAGTTTTTAGTTATATAGCGCAATGCAAACGTAGTATGATTTAAGTGCAGGAACAAGGTTTAGATATCCTTGCCATGAACAGCTTACATCACTGAAGCACATCCACCTTCAAAGCAGTCCCTTTGGGTGACGATACACTTTTGCCAGCGTTCGATTAACTTCTGGAAACACAACTGGAAGCCAACCCACGTAAGCCCTCCTGCTATAGTGCTTTCACTTCATCTGATGACACAAAACGAGATCCCTGTAAATGTTTTTTTTTCACTGATGGGAGCAGACAAACGTCACTTGGGACTAAGTCTAGTGAATAGTGAGGGTAGAAGCACGATATGCTGGTGCGTTGCCATACTAAATATACCAGAACTGAGCCAGAACTCACTCTGCCAGAACTAAGTCCGATTACGATAAATTTACTACCTCAAACGACACTTTCGAGAAATTTGTAGCCTCAGTGATTTGTTCAAGTGCTTGCAAAGATCTTTTGGAACACATTCAGATACCAACACTACATTTTCCACGCTACATGAAGTTGAAGTTCATTCAAGCGTTCATTGTATTCAATTAATTCTCGAACCTCTTTAAAACGACGATGCCATTCGTAATCACTGGATTTCGCTATGGATTCATTGGATTTGCCATGCACCTTCCTTAACATTTCCATAGTCTCCTTTGGTATTTTACCTAAGCGTAGGCAGATTTTAATATTCAACGATGTTCAAGAAAAACCATAATTCTTAGATCAACTATAGCAAAGCTAACTAACTACGGAAGTTAACAGCTGCGTGTACGGCACGTTCACATGGCATGGACTAAACCAACCTGGCCAGGCAGTGAAGTGTTGGGAAAATCCATATTAAGTGGTTTAACATTAGGTACTAGCTTTTGTCTTGAGCAATGGTCGCAGTCCTAAACTTACAGATCGTACTCAGTATGCATAAATATTTTGATATTATGGCCATTTTCTCTGGCAGTGTTATGAAGGCTGCGGTAGGCCAGTGGTCAAGATATCGGATCATGGCAGGCATGAAATGCGTTCGAGCCCAGTACCACTAAAGACCCGCGTGTATTACAGCGATGCACGTTAAATGTATCCAGATTTGAAACGCCCTCCCGATGGTGTGGTGTGGTAGATAGTAGAGGGGGTGCAGCTGAGGTGTCATCCTCGTCACTTGACCATGGTTCCAAATTACGTGGTATGCCACCCAAAGCTCTCGTGTAGCTGAACAATGCGACGCTAATATTCACTCATTCACTCACTGGCAATGTACAGAACGAATCATGAATTCGAGTTTTTAAAAACCGATAATATCGTGGTAAATAATATGTACGAATGCATCTTTGCATTTCGTTAGTTACGGACATATTAAATAACATTTTTATTACACCCGTTTAAATGCAAAGACCACTCGCTTGAACTTAGCACAGTGTTTCTCAAACTGTGGGGTACGGCCCCTAAGGAGCGCGTGTTAACTATACGAGGGGGGCTCGAGCCTATTGAAGAGTCGTAAACAAAAGATTTAAAAAAATATTAATTTACTGAAAATAAGCAAGTATAATACATTTTGACACAATAAAAATAAAATGTATACTTACACTCACATAATACACTTATAAATGTTTCTGTACTGCACAACGCATTTTATAATGAGTTTAACAATGCAAAGTTAACAACAAGTTTGATAATTACAAGTGACGCCATAGGCTTGAATTCACACTTTTCTTGTAATTTGTAAGGTTTACAATTAATCCCTTAACTGTCGATTAAAAGTTACGCGATTCGCTCCCCGATGCTACCCTTTTCCACGTAGACGCACAAATGTGATGTTTTTTTTGCAAGGGGGGAGCAAATCCTCTGAAATAAGTACAAAAAACCTTTTCCAACACTATCAAGTTCCTCTTATTGCATTCCAAGTCCTTCGGAATAATTGTATGGATACGTTGCACAGAAAAGATCGTACTTCGGAAAGACGTATATATACGTACTTCGGAAAGACGTATTGAATTCAATGCATGACCATTGTATGGAGGGGGGCGTGGTGAAAATTATGATTGAATATTGTGTCACAAATATTGAAAGTTTGAGAAGCACTGACTTAGCATAATTTTTTATGTTTAATTCGGCTCGTGTTCAGCTCCAATGGCTCAGAGGAAGCATGCACGTTTCGTGAGTCGAAGGGCGAGGGTTCGACCCCGGGTTCATTCGGCATATTTTCTGGATGCGAAAATCGTAAGCACGTATATCATTTGATTATGGGGAATGTAAAAAAGAGAGTATTAATTTCACTCTGATACTCTCGGCAAAAATAAAGAGTGGCAAATATCCAACATCCGACGAGTGTTTGAATTAATTCGATAGCTTTCAAATTTGGTAGATGGTGCCACCAAGAAATGGCTCTCCTATTTGGGGACTTGCCGTGTCTGCAAAGACTAACTTGCCGAAATGCAGGGAAAAATATTTAATTATTTCAAATTTCTGAGGGAAATATGAATCAGTTATTTTTATTTATGTTGGGAAAAACATATGCCAAATTCACGAATTGTTTTGCTGACAACATATTGCCGGCAACAAATATAACACCACTTGATTCCATTGCTTATTAAAATACTTAGATCAATTACATGAAAGCATATATAATAATCTCTGTTCAGTTCATATAAAGGTTTCTCTTTTTGTAGCAACATATAATCTGTACTTCCGTTATCCCTAAATCCCACATACGCCTCGAGTCGAGATTTGTAGCATCAGGGTATTAATTCGATTCCCTAAATCAATAGATTTTATGGAAAAGAAACGTCAAATATGACAGCAGATAGAAAGGAAAGATGTGGAAGACAAAGACTTAGCATTTATTTTTGCGTCATGTATGGAGTAACTGGATCAGATCTTTTATCCTGTATTAGAGTCTTTATCATAGGTAGTATAAAAGAATCAAAACTGCTGCTAAACGATAATATTTTCGGAAGTTTTGATATATTTGTTCGACTTAAATAGTTTAGAGTTTGGCTCTCACGAACATAAGAGAAACAGCATAACCCTGAAAGATCATTTATTATATTTTACAAATGTACTGCTTGGTTATAACTATAATTTTATATGATTTGTAAGAGGTGAGTAATATTAATTATTTGTATTTATGTATCATAATTGCAAAGCTATTCGAATCTGTTTACTCTCGAACACATTTTGACCTACACATAAAAATTAAAACAACATAATTTAAAAATTTTGTTAGAGCGCAAATTAATATTCCATTGAAAACCATATTTAATTACTTGTAGAGGTTTTGTATGTTTCTGACAATTGTACTCATATTGTCAATACTGAAACTCGGTTTTTGTGTGACCATCCTTTTATTCCTAAAACATGTATGATACTTTTATTACGCGAACTATTTAAAAAAAAAACAATAATCATTAGGAAAAAAAGCTAAAGAAAAATATTATAGTAAGTTTCAATCATTAGAAAAAAAGATATCATGATAAGAAAATGATAAAGAATTAAAACTTATTGGGTTTCACAGATTGTAAATATTATGATTAGAGTAAAAAATTTTATTCACCTATAAGATTTTCTGTCATGATTATTTTCATTATTGTTGTTCTGAGCTACTTCTGATGATTATCTCAAAATCAGACATTAACTTATTTAAGGGGTACCTCTTTATTCTATATTAATGTCATAATTTCTACTATATGTAAGATTAGTTTATATTTATTCATGTTTATTTTTTATGTTTTTTATTTCTATTTTTCTGTTTTTCAATTTTTTATCTTTCAGTTTTTCTGTTAAAAGGTTTTTTTTGTGGTTCAGAACTGTTCACGGCAATTTCATAAAAAACAGGGCTTAATTTTTCTGTTTTATATAAACTTTTAATTAAAATTAATGTTGTACTCGTAAGTTATATTTCAATACCATGCAGTTTTACTTTTGTTTATTTTCTGAACTATCCTTTTCTTGCTTATCTTTGTAGTGAATAGTAAGTATGTGATACCGTAATTCAAAATTTAGTTTTAGGCCAAATAGTAATTTGTAGAGATTTTTGTAACCAGAATCTTACATCATATAATTACTTGTTCATTTCTCAAATATCAACGGATTTGTTTGACAAAAAAATTATCTTTACCTTTCGTATGCATTTATTATCATGATAAAAAATACTTGCCTGCTACGAAGTTTATTTTTGTTAGAAACTCTCTGCTCTTTTGTTAAAAATACTCTGATTTTCTTTGTTCATTGACAAATTCAGAATATTGCTTATTGTATGAATAAAGTAGAAAATCTCCGCTATCAGTATGACAAAGAGAAAATAGTACTAAACTTAAACTAATTGTTGTTAATGGATTGACAATATTTGAAAACCCACCGTAGATTTATATCAACAACTGGTATTCACGATATATTGGCATATTTTATACATTTTGCTATATTTGGACTCATGTTTTTTATAACCGATAAGTACTCATGTTTACTTCTCATAGAAATACAGTTAACATTATTTATGCAAAAAAGTCTTCACTGAAAGGATGGATTTCATAGAAAAAACATTAAATTCATCAAAATACTTCACTTTTGCACTTTAAAATTCAGTGTTAATGCAAGTTTTGGTAGTAAAGCATCATGTGTGTGTGGTTTAACTGTACTTCTGATAATATGTTATTCATGTAGTTTTATGGAGATAGTATACATATGCACTGTATACGTTGTTAAATGTACATACATTTCTATGACATTTCCTGTGGTTGGAAAACTTAGATTATTGGTTTTCTTACTTTATGAGAAAATTCCGTACTCTCATAAATATAGGAAAAAGGGTAAGATACTGATGGATGTTAATCATATTTTTAGTCACGTGACATCACGGCTTAAGAACAGTCAGTAGGGTAAACACCTTTTAAAAATTGATTTTGAGTTTTTGTTTTTTCTGAAATTTACAAATCAAGACATTTCCAATGATATAACATACAAGCCATTATATGAATTAGAAGTATTTTAAAATGATTTTTAAAAAATAATCAGTTGATTTACCACACCCATTTTGACAAATAGAAATGTAAACATTGTCTTATTAAAACTGGGGAAAAGTTGCAAAGCATCGATTAATTTTTATTTTTTAATACCCAAATTAACTTTAGATAATTATATAACTGCAACTGTGTTAGATTTGCTAAAAATCTTTGGAGGCAATTTAAGATTTTCATGTGGGTTTTAGTAAATGTTATACTTAAAATCTAGGCAATTTTTACTGAAATTTAGGTCTTTTCTTTAGTTTAAATTCATTTTTAATTAGTTATTATTAATGATTACTAATTCTTCGCCTGTTTAAGTAAAGTTTTAAAAGAAAAAAAAATAGGTTACATGATTTTAACCAGGTAAGAAATATACTCGTAATAAATCTTAATTTAATAATTACATAAGGCATAATGAAGATGATCTGTCATGGAAAATGAAAAGGATTATACTTGTACAAGGTAAGATTTTGTATAAAAATTGTTTATCTAAATAATTTTTTTAAACTTTGTAAATTAAATGTATGCATGTACTATGTTTCTTAAATGCAATTCTGTATACTGAAGTGACATTTTTGAAATATTCTTAAGCAGATATCATAATAAAAAATGACAATTTTCAATAAATTCATAATAATCATATTTGCTTACTCAACTAAAAGTTTGTTTTTCGACAAAATTAATTAATATATTTAAAAAAAATTTAAATTCAGTTTAAATATAAATGTATAATTAATATTTATAGTCAAAGTCTTGAGTTCATATGTTTAATAGTTTCTGAGATAAAGGTATGAGATGATACATCAAGTGTGATGTTTGTTGCTTTGCGAGAAGCTTGTTACATACATAAAAATACATAAATTTCATTTTTAAAAACATAAAAAAATATTTATTTTGTCTGTTTTAGAAAACATTTGTCCAGATTAGAGTAATTTTTGAAGTTTAAACCTTAGAAATGTCTGCAACAACAAAACCTAATGATAATTTTACAAAATCCCATCGAAAACTTTCAAAATGTCGTATAATCATGTATTTTTAAATACCATCTCAAATTCATACAAAAGCCATCCGGATACATTTTCACATTATATTTATGTTACTTTATGTTCAAATTTGATATCTGTAAAGCATGAAAAATACTAATTCTTCAAAAATTGATACATAATTGAGAAAATTGATGTAATAATCAAAATTATCTTGTTAAAAAATACTGAAAAATGCTATTATGGGCAATTTATAAATTTTTTGTTTACTATTTTATGCAAAATAAATTGAAAAGATGCTAATGTTTAATAAAATGGGACAAATAAATGTTGTAATTTATTTTTTTTCTGATAAAGTGTCACTTTACAGTGAAAATTCAATTTTCTCAAAAATGATATTTTTAAAACTGTATTCATGTTTTTTCTCAGAATATAATGTATGAATGTAATGTGGATTTTCCCTCCTCTCATGTTACTTATATGTAACTATATATATTCATGTGAATTTTTTGGGGATTTTCCCAAAATATTTGACTGGAGTCCATATATCGTGACAAAAAATGTCATTTTTTTAAAAAATTCATAGTGATATTTTTATATTACATGTTTTTGAGGAAACTAAACAATACATTTTAAATATTTCACTTGTGACGACTTACGCGTCTTTTCTTTAACAAGTCCTTTGGATTCTTTGGGCCAGAATTAATGGTAACTCTTTTCCAACCAAATCCAAGAAACGAGAAGTGAAGAGATGTACATAATATAGGATAAATATAGGATCTTAGAGTAAACGTGATGGCAATGAGGGCAATGTAATGTTAGTGTAAAGGAATGTTCGACAATTAAAGTGCGTTGTGATATTGGTTGAGTATTGAAGTTCGCACGTTATTCAAAGATTCAAGTTCTACGCGTCATGGATAATCGTATTGGTGATTGATTAGAAGCTAAAGGTACAGCTGCATAACATTGTAGATAAAAACAATTTTATTACAGAATAATATAAGGTAGCATTGATTATTTACTATAATTATAATTGAAGATTAGGCGGTTCAATTATTGATATAGGTCTGCATTATATTGTGTGCTACGTATTGTGTCATCGTAGATTCTCGCATTCATTAATTTATATCTTTGTGTCCAAAGTTTAAGTAGAATATCGTAATAAAGTTATATTAAGATAATGTTTGATTCTAGTTCTTACGTTGACCCTACACCTCTAGCTCACGCTGATACTTCGAGGGATGCATTTCCGAAGGGAGGTACATCACACACTTAATTGCAAATCTTAATGTTTATTTTTTTAAGCTTTAATAATTGAAATGTTTTTAAATAATAGGTAACTAACAACAACTCAGGTGTGTAATGCTTTTTGTCGTTGCAAAAATTTTGTTACCTGCATAAAAATACACCAATTTAATATTTAAAAACATAAAAAGAGTTTCATTTTTGTATTTTTTAGAAATCCTTTGTACACTTTAGAGAAAACTTGGAATTTTGAAATTTTATTGTTTGTGTGGAAACATAGAAATCCATAGTTAAATTTTTCTAGCGTCGTAAAATCACATATTCCCAAATCATTACTTTTACATATTGATACTTGTTTACATTATATTTTTGATGTTTTCAGGTCTAATTTCATATTTATAATGCATTGAAGTTAAAAATTCTTCACAGATTGTTAATTAATTTATGAAATTTGATGCAAAATGCTAAACAAATTATCGTTGAACAAAAACTGAAAATAATTATATGTATTTTTTGAACATTTTAAGACTTAAAATGCAATTTTTTTAAAATGACTGTTTCCAAAGTGCGTGTACCTTTTTAATAGAAAATAATGAATGAAACTACGTGCAATTTTTAATGCTCATAAATAATATGTAACTATATATAATGGAGATACTTCCTTGGAAATTTTCTTATAATATTTTGTTCCGAAGCAGTTATCGTAAAAAAAATGACAATTTTCCCAATTTTCAAAGCCATAATTTTACGATGAATTTTGTTAAAAAAAGTAAACAATATATTAAAAACATGTTATCAATATTTAAATAAGAAAGCATTTTTATTATACAGCCAAAATTTGAAGTTTTTATATTTAACAATTTCTGGGAAACAGGTTCCTAAAATGGCTCAATTTAACATTGTCAGTATAAGGCCTACCGACTTCCTTAATTTGATTCTGTCAATATAGAAATATATAAATCTATTTATACTATTTGTGGTCCAAAAATGTTTGTAGAAAAAAGAGGCGGCTTGATACCCTTTTCTCATATTTCCTTCTAAATTTCTTCAAAATTAAGTTTTCCTGTAATTTTATGTCTCATGGTATCACGATTATTAATCTGCTTCAAAAATTTAGTTCTTCATTTGGTTTTATGGAGGTCATACACATATTGTATACATGTCATACTCTATCTATCTATATATGATATACATATTTAATATATGATACACACTCACACTCATATATATATATATATATATGTATGACAGGTTTGAAAAGTTTAGATTCAAAATTAAGGACGTAATACATGATAATAGAGCGAACTCTTTACCATGGCGTAAGGGTTTGTGGGTAAATAAGCCTATTTAAAGGTGTAACGAGCGCTGACGAAGGCGAAAGCATACTCAAAAACGCTTGGCTGGTATCTGCTCGCTGAGATGTTGTCTTTTGTACCACCCGGTTGCGCGCCAAAGGGCCGCCATGTTTGATTTTATGTGATTACAGTGAAAAAAAGAAGTATTTTGAAAATGATGCCCTCATTTTACCAGCAGGCCTGGGACCTGTCAAGAGTTGTCAGGATTATTTAAGGACCCGCGAAATACGCCACGAAACCAAAAGAATAAACTTAATTTTTTTTTCGAACGAGCGACTGTATTTAAAATGATACTACCATGGAGGACTACTTTTTCTGGAAGGAGTCACCAGTCAACACATCGAAATAACCATTATTATTTCTTGAATTTGACACTAATAAGTTAAGCAGTTTTTAAAGTTTTCTTGACTGTTTTGATCAACAATGTTTGGAATGCGAAAAACACGAACAGTGGAGGGAGCAAAATATTGCTAGATATGTCACGGGAGTTTATGTTAAAATTTGGTGCAAGAAACAACTATTTGAAAAGTCTTATCAAGAAAGCAAAAAATTATTAATGACGGTGTTTGATGCGACTAGACAAGAGGATATTCGAAAATTTTACAACGTAAAATTAAACAACACTAAAGAATTAATTTCTTTTTTTACGGAAAAACTTTCGTTAGGGAAGAAACTAAATTATGATGACTGTTTCATTGTGGAACATATGACACATTATCCAGTCCTATTCAATATCAAAAGTTCTTAGTTATTAAGAAGATGTTGACACCCTGCGAATGGATTTCGACAATGCGACAATTAATCGCTGTGACACCGAACAGCGCAAACCCAAATGCGGTAGATACTGGAAGTTATACCCGGTGGAATAATCTAGCATTTGATAGTGTACACAGAGGAACTGATCCTCGGCACCGATTCCAATCAAGAGGAAATCATGGAAAGCAACATCCTTCTCACATGGTGCGATTCAATAGAAGGCAACAGTTCAACAGACAACCTAGGCAGTTTGCTAAACAGAATCGACATAATTTTCACTCGCCCAGAAATGACGAAAATATCCCAATGCAAGGATGACAACTAATTATTGATTCATTGGTATGTTCCAAGCACTTTTGTACTCGAATTTACGCAGGAATCAATGTGTCATTAATTACATTAAATTTACCCAAACAATTAAAAAATTTAAAAAATAGTAATGTAAAAATAAATCAAACTTGTGGCACTATTCATACCAAAGGTATAATTAAAGTTTATATGAATATTTGATGTATATCTAAGCAAATAGATTTCTTTGTAATTGATACTAGATTGCCTTATATTATTTTAGGACTTAAATATTTACATTTATTTAAGCTTGACATTAGTATTCAAAAAATGAGTATATATTAATTTGGTAAAAATTTAAGTAGTGTTAAATTTGTAAATAAGTGTGTCGGTGAGTTGAAAACCTATCATGGGACATATTTCAAAACTCTTAATAAGGATTAAAATATGAACTATTATAATGCTAATAATGAAACTAATATTAACGTTAAGAATAATAAAGGTTTAGATCAAGTACCAGACAGCCCTGAAACTGAGCTGAAAAGATTGTTGAACCCAGCCATGGTTGTTGAAGACACAGAACCAAAACAAACGATTGAGAAATGGGAAGATATAACCCAACTCCTTGAGAAATTTCAAACCATATTTTCACAAAACAAGTATGATGTATGCTGTATCAGTTTAGAGCCACAAATGATTCATTTAACATTTTCAGGACGGCTGGCCGATATAAAGGCCAAAAGGAACAGATCTTTAAAAGACGGCTCTGGCCGATGTAGCGGCCACGCAATGCTTTCCCCTCTTAACAGCTTTTGAAACAGCATGAGGCCTATTACAGCCCTCCAAAATCATTTGCTTGACCGGTTTCTTTTGTATTTAAAAAGGAGGGGAACACAGTTCCCTCTTTCACCCTTATCTAGAAATCCCTCTTTTTTCCCTTATGCTTAAATTGTCACTAGCGGAGAGTGCATAGTTATTTTTTCAAGCGATTTTGTCATCTCGATAACTTAATCATTTCATTTTAAACTAATTTGATTAAAAAAAAATGCCTAAACGTAAAGGGGGATTTACCACTGATGAGATTCAGAAAGTTTTAGCAGATTTAGAAGATGAAGTTTTTGATGATTCTGATTCCGATTGTGAGTTAGAAAATGAGGAAGATGATCTGATCTCTGCTCAGCAAAAGTAACACATTGTTAAAAGTTTTGTGTAATAAACGCTTAAAATAGTGTAAATAATTTATGTCTGAAAGTGTAATATTACTTTCTGTGGTATTTATTTTATGTTAAAATTGTAATATTCGCAAGCAATGCCGTTTCTTAAATTATAATGGTGATTCAATGAAAAACATAGTGAAATGTTAACGACAGAGTCAAGTTGGCAAATGTATAGCTACTGTCATAGCTCGAACTTTATTAGAACTTTGTAAAATCCGCCGTATAGGGGGAGTGATGCACGTTAATACTTTATCCTTCGCATTAGGATTTACTGCAGGTTTTTTCATACAATATTTTTTTTGGATCACTACATTGAAAATTAAGGAATATACATAAACAAAATACTCCACTTTGGGAAATTTAATCCGTTAGAGCTAATAAATTAATGAAAGATATTCCACTGTAAAATTAATTGTATACACCCTTCACTTAAAATAAATAGTCAAATCGTTTTCGAAGAATATTCCTGCTAAGTATTGGTAGAATATTCCTTCTCTAAATTGGAGCGGTGTGGTAGTTGCGAGAAGGGGGTGCCAGCTCAGGTGTCATCCACATCACTTGACCATGGCTTAAAATTACAAGGTCCGTTGCCAAAAGCAAAACAGTGTGACGTTAATATTAACTAACTCCAAAAAATACAGTACAGTAATTATAATTATATTTATACTTAAAAATGCAATTTCCACCTATTCAATTAAAATTACAGCGTTATAATAATTACTAACCATAGACAAATTTTGAAAACTTGTCCAAATGATGTAGTGTGAAAGAGAAAGTTTATTTACTTTAAGTGCCATAACCGATAACAGCATTTATTGTGAAAAAAGATCAATTTCTTAATTCCAAATGTGCATAATAAAATCATAAAAACAGCATTCAAATAAAGAGAGGTATATAACAACCTCTCCCTTCAAAACTTCGATTTATTCTGAAATAAAAATTTAGGGATTATGCTGATCACAGGAATTAATTAGAAGTGAGCGCCATGCGTAGCCAAAACAAAAAGGGTTTCTTCACAAACAAAAGATAGATATATGATGTCGTGGGCTTTTTTCAGCACACGCCAGAATTGCTTGGAGATGGCAGAATTTTTTCCTACTTACTTGACAAATATCGTTATATTTTGGACACTTCACACAATATCTTTATAAATTGTAGTGTATGCTATAAATTATATGTTCTTCTGATGTATAAGCTATATTACTGTAAAGTTTCATTAAAATCCATTCAGTTGTTTTTGCGCGAAAGGCGGCCAAACGTTATCACAAACTTTCACATTTATAATACATATCTAGATTAGACAATGTATTACTGTACAGAAACGTATTTTTACTGTTATCTTACGTTATGCTTATTGTAGAATTTTTAAAAAAAATTATATTGAAGCATAAAAAAAGCCTATTTTTAATCGTGTATAAACAACAAAAAACAAAACAAGAAAAGATATTTACAACAAAAAATTACAGAAATATTCGTTACAGATTCTTAAAATTATCCATTTTAGTCCTTCGACTTTATTTATAAAATGCACACGAAACTAACTTCGACATTTTTATTATAACAATTGATGTATAAAAAAGTTGAGTATTCGAACCAGAAACTCTTAATTCCGATATCATTTCTTTGAAATTTGTGGAAAACATATATTACAAGCTCTTCAGCATAAAAAAAAATGCCCCGATTTATACAAAAACCTTAAAAGTAAAAATAAAATCCTTGCTATTATTCTTTGAAAGTTCTACAGTGTTGGATTTCCTGATTAAAAAAAAATTAAAGTAAGTTTCCTTTATAATAATAATTACAAAAAAATTTGCAAAATGCTCTAAAATCTACCTGAAGAATATATATAATCAGAACCTAGTCTAATAGATAGTTACATTGAAGTAAAAAAAAAATGTGTTTGTTCTCTTTTTTTTAGCCCAGTTTTCGTGAGTCACACTTTTTAGGTATGATAGTACAAAGAAACAAGTGTTGGGGTGTGCTCTAAGGCTATTCAACTTTTGAAACTCTGAATACAGAATCAGATGGTTCTTGTAAAGGAGCAGGAAAGCAGGTTGTAAAATCTTTTATATCAATAAAGAATGCTTGTCCCTCTTGATTATTGTTGATGCTTTAGTTTTTGGTCATTGTGGATTATCCTATGCCTTTTTTGCTGTAATAAAACCTAGAAGTGCACATCTGCCTTCTTGTAAATATTCCAAGGTTGCTTTCAAGTAGCCGGAAAACTATTCTTCCTCTAGTTGACGTAATAAATCTTTAGAGAGTGCATTTCTTTCTCAATGAAATTATCGTACATAGGATAAATAGAAAGTATGCCGACCAAGCCCTTCTTCAAGACTGTCCTCTTCTACTTGGCGAACGTTATTAGGAGAATGAAAATAACCCTCTTCGGGGAACTGATATTGTGTTAGATTTTGAGCGATAAGGTAAAAAGCACCCAATCACTTAGGGCAGTGATCCGCAACCCCCGGTCCGCGGATCAAATGGTGCCGGGCTCTCTAAAGAACATTAAACTACTGCCATTTTATTTAAAGTGGTGCATTTCTCTTGGATTTGCGCAACTTTCCACTGAAATCACTTTTATTCCTTTTTGGTGTAACTATATTTTATTCTGAAGGCATATTTAAATGTAACTAAAATAAAATTGTTAAATCAAAACAATCTAAAATATAAATAATCAACGTGTCCCACCCTCAGCGAGCAGCGGTCAAATTATCAAACGTTGACCGGTCCGCAGCGATAAAAATGTTGCGGAGCACTGACTTAGGAGACTGTCCAAACGAAGCGGGGTGGGTGATATTTGAAGCTTAAGTCTTTCTTCGTTTTGAAGAAAATCAAAGAAAAATTGTTGTCAGTTATCTGTAACCCGCTGGAGTGTGCGTTGAGAGTGATTGAGCGAATATTAACGTCGCACTGTTCAGCTACACGAGGGCTTTTGTCGAAGGACCACGTAATTTTGAACCATGGTCAAGTGAGTGGACGACACCTAAGCTGCCCCCCTCTCCAAACAACCAAACCACACCACGGGAGGACATTTCAGCTCTCAAAAGGTTTAACGTGCATCGCTGCACTACACGGTGGTCTTTAGTGGTACTGGGCTCGAACTCATGACATGCCTGCCTGTGCATTGAGAAGGAAAAGTTTTTGTAATTGTTTGATGTTGATCGAAATAGTTGGCTTCGTAGGAATGTATTGGCTCTATCTTATGCACAAAATCACACAGTAAAGTCAGTTCATTACCGCACAAAAATCAGAGCTGTAATCTTAGAATTTAAGCAATAATACGCAATTATTATGAAATTTTAAATAATAAGTAAGAATTATTCAATGGCTAAAAATATCACTTTTTTGTACAAAAAGTGAAAAAAAATTAAGAAGTCCCAATATGTTGCCCTTACTCGCAAAAGAAACAATTAATTATAAATAAGAATAATATAAGCCTTTTGGATAAACAAGCTTATTGTTTGCGTTTTACTATCAAGTATTCTAAGAATTCAAAGCATATTCTCTTTTTACTAATGAAAATAATTTATTAAGGGCTGTTGGAAACCAAAAAAAATTTTTTTTTGTCAATTTCAGATTATTGCATTTTAAAATTCTTTAGCTCATTACCTTTCCAAAAATACCTCATTTTAATCTATAGCACAATTAGAAGTGCTAAAATTTTGCTTTTAAAAAATCATCTAAACGCACGTCACCAATTTAAATGGACAGAAAAAAGGTAAACATTGCACTTCCTCTTTGGCCAGCTAGAAGTTTGACGTCATTTTTAAAATCTCTTTCATGATGCTAGCTGCCAAGCCTCAGTTATTTTTCACCCTAAGAACGCCTTCGGCGATACAACTAATTATACGTTGTTTACATTTGTATTTTTGAAAAAAATCGTTCGTTCAAACGCTGTTTGTTTTGCTCAACTTGTGTTTATAGTAATTAGACCTGCTTAGCTCTTTACAATGCTATTATTTTGATTTTAGTATTAATTTGTTATATTTAAAATGCCTAGATCTAGTGGCAAAGTTTTTAAAAAAAGGCGAGGTAATTTTAATCAAGGCAGAATAAGTAATTCCGAATCAACAGTGAGAAGTGATTGTGTACCACAGCCTTCTTCTGCTTCTAACAGTAATATTTCTGCTTCCGAAAAAAAACTTAGCAATTCAAATAACTCATACAAAAGTGAGTTTAATAGTGGATTTAAAAATGCTGTTGTGGATTTGAATGTTTTAGCTGGTGTGTTTTCTGAAGCTGTCAAATGTTTACAGTGTGGAGCAACAGGGCTTAACCTTTCCTGTGAAGAAAATTGTTCTGGTGGAGCTGTTGAACTTGATATTATCTGCGATATTTGCAGTTATAGCTACAACTTTTGTTCCTCCAAGAAGTGCAAAGCTGAAATTGGGAAACCCAGCACCTACGAAGTAAACACCAGGCTTGTTTATGCAATGAGATGCATAGGGAAAGGTGCAGAAGCTGCACGAATGTTTTGCGGAATCATGAACTTACCACCCCCACCGACAAAGTTCTCAAAGTACAATAAAATGCTGTTAGGTGCAACTAAGGATGTGTGTGATGCAACGATGAAAGATGCCGTAAAAGAAGCTGTACAAGAAAACCAAAATATTAGAGACATTCCTGTGGCGGTTGATGGAACATGGCAAAAGAGAGTATATTCCTTCATGAATGGTGTTGTGACAGTTACGAGTGTGGACACAGGAAAGGTAATTGACACTGAGATATTATCTAAACATTGTGTTTGCAAATATAAAAAGAAACATGGACCGGTCTGCAAAAAGAACTTCAACGGGTACAGTGGACGAATGGAAGTCGATGGAGCTCTATCGATATTTCAGCGCTCTGTTCAACGCTATGATGTGCGTTACACGAAATATTTAGGAGATGGTGACTCCAAAGCTTTCGATAACATTGTGAAGAATGAAGTATACTGTGATAATTGTACGATCACAAAACTTGAGTGTATAGGCCATGTTATGAAACGGATGGGATCTCGTCTCCGACGTTTCAAAGCAAAGATGAAAGGCCAAAAATTGTCAGATGGCAAGGCTTTATGTGGAAAAAATAGATTAACGGAAGCATCTATTGACCAATTACAAACATATTATGGTCTTGCCATTCGAAGAAATTTATCAAGTGTGAGGGATATGCGACAAGGTATATGGGCAATATTTCTTCACAAAATATCAACGAATGAAAATCCACAACATGGATTTTGTCCATCAGGTCTGACACGTGGTGCCGTTATAAGAAGGCACAATTAGAAAATAAAGTTTACCACCACAAACATAAACTTCCAGTTGCTGTTGTGGAAGCCATTAGGCCTATTTTTAGGGATCTTTCTGATCCAGAGCTTTTGAAAAATGCTTACATGGAAACACGCAGAATCCAAATGAAAGCATTAATAATGTTATTTGGTCTCGTGTCCCCCAAAAGACATTCGTGCACTTAGAAACACTTTCCTTTGGTACGTATGATGCTATTGCATCCTTTAATAAAGGGAATGCAACTAAGTTGGATATTTTGAAAAACTAAATATAGAGCCTGGATATTATGCGACATGCTGCATGGAACGCCTCGATAAAAGAGGATTACAAGGGCAAGATATGCCAATTTGCAAAAAACTAAGGAGGTCAGAAAAGTAAAAAGACTTAAAAGAATTATACAAGAGGGTGAATTTTCAAAAAATGCTGAAAACTTGGAATATGGAGCTGGAATGTTTTGATAAGGTGAGTTTGTTTTATAAAAATGTGTTTTTCTCAAAATGTCATTTTTGAAGGTTCGATGTACCTTTTCTCAGAAAGTATATATCTTATGTAAACATAATTTATATGACACATTCTTTGTATGTTCTAGTATTTACTGGAATGAGCTTTTAGCAAAATTTTGTATATATATTTTTTTATACATTTTTTTGTCAAAAAATTTTGTTTTCTCGAAATAAATCAAATAAATTTTCTTAAAAAAAACTAATAAAGTTTTTAAAAAAAGCTCATTTCAGTATAATACTAAATATATGCTTAACTTGGAAAAAATAATTGGGTGTTGTATTTACAACAGATTCTTAGAAAAGGAACATTGAAAAAGGGCTTTTTAACATTATCAGTATAGGGCGTTCCGATATCTCTTAATGTTGGAAAAAATATAATTTTAAATTTCTAATGTATATTTAAAGAATTTATTTTTAGCAACACGAGGTATATATAAATTGATAAATTATTAATATTTCATTTACGAGTTCTATTAGGGTCAAAGTAATAAGACGGACCTCTCGTAATTTAAATGACGATCAAGTAACGAGAACGATAGTCGAGCTAGAGCCTCCTCTTCTTATTTTCATACGACGGCAACGTAAGGACTTTGATTTTATGCGTATCAGCTCTGCTACACAATGGAACCTCTAATCGTGCCCATTTTTAAATAAAAACATGTAGTGACTACAATATCGCACTATCCAACAAGGGCCAACACTTATAGGCTTAGGATATTCATATTTTATAGCATAATGCGAAACACTTAACTGCTATTCATCTCATATATCTGCCACAGTAAATGTTTTATCGTAATTTTCTGTATATATAAGAAGAATTAGATCAAAGTAAAAGATTTTAATTTTGGAAAGATGCTTGTTATAATAAAATGTAGATTGAATCTTAGGATTTCGTTGAGTACTATGAATTCCAATGTATCATATTAAAATGGATTATGGAAAAATAAAAAATGACAATTATATACATAAAATCTATCATTCCTTTACGGAAGATATATACGAAAATCCTTAAGATGATTTAAATTTTTAAGATTTTTCTAGTATGTTCTAAAAAAAAACAATTATAAATTGAGTAACAATGAAGTTTCCAAAAAAAGATTTATGGCAATATGTTTATTGATATGCAGATGCTTGTAAGAGCTTTTAAACTCACTTTATTGTCGATTTGAGAAAGTCAACTTTACATTATAACATAAAGATACATGATCAGCAATTGGGCTTTTTATTTTATTTACTTCTTATTTCTAATTTGACTGTTTTAAATTTTAACACCAGGTGTGTACCAAATTCCTGCATTTATATATATGAATAAAAAATAAATTTAAAACATTTTATAGGTATTTTAATAAATTTAATTGAAAATCAAAACAAATATTTTTTCTTAAATAAAATCAATTAAATTTGGATTAGTTTATTGTACCTTTTCCTACAATGATATAAGCGTTTAATTTTTTATGAAATGCTTTATATTATCACCTCTGTTTTGTGCTTAAATTTCTTGAATTTTCTTGAACTGAAAACATTAGTAATTACTACATTGGATTCTTCAAGAAAACATGTTTCCCTAAGAAAGGGAGACTATTTGTGTTTAGGGACTTTCTAAGCCGCGAATATCCCCATTATTCAGCGGGGTATCAACGACTCCCATGCTTCTTTTATCCGCCGATGTATGGTGTCATAAATCAGCTACGAAAACAGGGGAAGTAAACTTCACTGGAAGCGCCGTCTTTAAGGGCATTTTTCTCATAAAATCCACCGTCTCCAAACGGTTAATCTCAGACCTTTCTATAAGTTTACGCCCTTATATAGAATTAGTCAACAATAATCTAACGAAATACAGACACAGATAGAAGAATTGTTAAAATAAGTTTTATTAGACCCTCCCATAGCCCGAATGCTGCTCCTGTAACTTTAGCATGCAAAAAGGATGAAGGGAAAAGATCAAGATTATGAATCGATTATAGAAAACTAAATGAAATTACAGGAAACGATTCCACCCCAGTGCATCTGATAAACTTTGTAATTGAAAATTTAACTCATGCTAATTTTTCCTCTACACTCGATTTAACAAACGGATATTGGCACATTAAAATTCATGAAAAAAACGCAGATAAACTGGCTTTCACAACTAATTTTGGACTCTATGAATGATTAAGACTTCCATTTGGCTGGAAAAATTCCCTCGCGATTTTCCAAAGATCTATAAGACAAATTTTTAAAAAATATATCAGTTAACTTTTGCTTTAAACTATTTTGATAATATTATAATTTTCTCACAATCTTGGGAAGATCATTTAACTCATTTAGATACAATATTTCAAATTTGTAAAAAAAGACAACATTAAACTTAAAAAAATCAAAATGCTAGTTTGCACAGGAAAAAATAAAATTTTTAGGATATGAAATCACACAAGGTCATTATTCCCTAAGTAATCCAAATATTGAAACAGCAAGAAAATTAGCACCACCTAAAGATGTAAAAAAACTCCAAAGCTTCCTTGGTTCCATCAATGTTTATCAAAAATTTGTTAAATATTATGCAAAACTTAGAGTACCATTAAATAAATTTCTTAAAAAAGATGCAATTTGAAATTGAGCACATGAATGTCAAGAAGCTTATCAAAAGTTAAAGAATTGTTTAATCTCAAAACCTATACTTAAATTATACAACTCACAATATCCATGTCATGTGTTTTGTGACGCAAGCCAGGATTCAATAGGCGTAGTCTTGAAACAACAACACCCGCATTGAACACATTACCCCATAGCTTATCATTAGTGGCAATTACTGAAGCATGAACAAAATTATACAATTTCAGAAAAAGAGTGTCTAGCAATTATAGATGCATTAGACAAATTTCACTGTTACCTACATGGATCCAAATTCACAATACATACTGATCATGTTGCTTTACAATGGCTTAAAAGTGTAAAACATTTAACTGGACATTTAATTCGGTGGAGTTTAAAACTTTTTCAGTATGCATATTCAATAGTTTATACAAAAGGTAAATTAAATGTTACAGCAGACGTTGTCGAAGAACCCTGTATGCCATTATGTATCACCAATTTGTCATTTTTTAAATACTGATGAAATTATTAAATACCAAAATTCAGAGAACATTAATGATCTAAAATATGCAAAATATAATGATGTATTAACCGTTAAGAAAAAGAATTTAATTAAAGTTGTAGAAACATTAGCATAGAAAGAAAAATTAATTACAACTGCACATGATCAATTTGGTCACCCAGGTGTGAAAAAGATGTTAAATTTAATTTCTCCAATTTACTACTGGAAAGACATTATATTAGACATTTCAAACTTTGTTAAATGTTTGAAACATGTCAAATGAATAGAAAATCTACACAAAAAAGTATGGATTATTGGAAGAAGTTCCTGTAGCATAAGAACCATTTGAAATGATGTCACTAGACACTGTAAGAGGATTTAATTATCATAATTCACAAAAGAAATACCTGTATATTGTTCTGGACCATGTTACCAGATATTCTTGGACATTTCCATCCAAAAGTGTCACTTCTGAAACTTATACAAATTGCTTAAAACAATTCAATGCCCAAACAACTTTTAAGTGATAGAAATGCTCCATTTACTTCTTCTAAATTTAAGAACTTCTTAAAACATCATAATATTAGACAATTATTAACTTCAGCAAATAGACCGGAATGTAGCAAAATTAAGATGTACAGTTAATTCAAGTACGAAAATTCCTTGGACAAAATTATTAGAACAAGTTACATATGAAAAAAATAACTCGCAATATGATGTTACTGGCTTTCCACCTGCATATTTAATCTTTGGAACTTTGCTATATGATTCGCCATTACCTAATCAAGTAAAATTAAGCTATCCACCTATACAACAAGCAAGACAAATTGCAGTAAACAGAACAAATAAACATAAAATAAATAAACAAAGGCATGATAAACATTATGTTTATGCAAAATTAAAAGTTGGAGATTTAGTCTTATATCAAAATTTCTCATACCCTAATTCAAGTAAATTTGAATCTCCTTATAATGGTCCTTTTAAAATTGTCAAAAAACTCTCAAATGTTACTTATGAAATAGGTAAACCAAATCAATAAACAGGAAAATTAACAGATCTTTTTCTTTCTACAACAGTGCTTCTCAAACTTTCAATACTGGCGCCCCCCTTTTCGATCACAATTTTTTTCGCGCCCCCCTTTGTACATTAATAATGTAATGAATGCAATAATAATGTACTTTGACGCTTAAGTTACAATAGGCAATCTTAATTACAAACCATACAAATTAGTAACATAAGTATTAAATTTTGTATACTACTTTTAAGCAAAATAAATAAATGAAATAATAGGATAATTTTTATGTTATTTTTTCCTTTCTCTAATTTTTAAATTGAACATATTACAAAATGCGGTAGCTGCTTAGAAGACAAAAGTTCACCAACCTTATATCAGGTTCCTTTTGATTTTGTCGATTTTCGGGAACAAAACAGTAAAAAAATAATTCTTGAATAAATAATGAGCAATAACTAATAAAATTAATCATTAATAACAAATACTTAACTAAATTTTGCGTACTATAAACTTAGAATTATAATCAATCGGAAAAAAATAAAGGGCTTTGGGGGGTGGTCCGGACCCCCCTTGTGTGCGCCCCTGATTTTAAATAATGTTTAATAATATAAAGTATCGATGAAGAATATATGTATTATTTTTAATATTTAAAGTGAAAAGACTTCAACATGTTTTAACCCGGGAGAAGGCGCGCACTCTGTACGGTCGGGGTTATTGAGTCACCCCAATCCTTTTTGTTTTAATATTTTATTGTACACGATACAAATCATGATTCCAGTGAACAATTTAGCTAAGAGAAAGTTTACTTACCTACTTTCAAGGACTTTTCAATTTTTCTTTGGTAATAAATAGTTTTGCCAGAATTAACGATTTCGTAATCTGTGTCCCGCACGACCACTTCCGGGGAAAAAGTATATTCATTATGATAATATGTATGTTACAGCTAAAAATTTGTGTGAAACGTTTTTCGTTATGCTTTATACATTGAGAATATTTATAAAAATATGTCTTGGCTAAGTAATCCTTCATGTTCTTGTGTGTGTGTGTGTGGTCTCCGTGGTTTTCCAAATATAAAACTCTTTTGCATGAAAAAAAGCGCAACAGAGAACACGTAAGAGAGGGGTCATAACTAATTGTACCAATAACTTAGAAGGTCAAACAGATTACAGCTATAATGTGCAGTATTTCAAAAATAATGACAGAGATGATTTTTTTATGTTCCTAAAGTGTTTCGATTCTGGGTCCGGGATCTGGTTTTTCTCTGAAAGAGTAGTATGTTAAAATTAAAAAAAAAGCGTAAAAAAATTCTCTCATCACGGGATCACAGCAAATAAAATAAAAGTGTTTTATTTGGTTATAGGATTAAAGATAGTTAATTAGGTATTGAAGAAGTTTTTATTTTTGATGGCTTAATATCGTCTATAAATTATATCAGAGTAAAAGTGCATTTTTTATTATGTCTGAAAGTATTTTGTTTTAATTCATTCCAGTAAACTAATTATTTTTTAAATCTTATTTTCGATATGCTCGCGCCCCCCTTGTAAGGTCATCGCGCCCCCTAGTTTGAGAAGCACTGTTCTACAAGATTAAAACATTTTCATTCAAAATCCATTTTCCAATTATTTCTTATTTATATTGGTTATAGAGTGTTTTCACAAACATTGTGGGGGGGGGAAGAAGTGCATTGTTATTTAGAAAAAAAATAAAAGTTGCTTTTAAAATTTGAATTTAAGACTTGTTTACATTATGAAAATCAAAATTTAATGTAAATGAATTTGTATATTGTATTTTTATTCATAATGAACACATTATTGAAGATTATTTTTGAAAAAATAACTGAATTATGGACTGTATGAAAACTTGGTGATGAGGTCAATTTTACGATACATGATGTTATAATAATTTCATTGTGGTTATTTGTGATAGAAGTATATTCTGAAAGTTAATATATATGTGATATTATGAAGACTTTATTATGGTTGTGTGTTTTTGAAATTAGTTGATTGAGTAGTGATTCTAATAATAATAAACAAAAGAACTGTGAGATAAACAATGATTGAATGATGAACATTGAGCTAAGATTTTTACAAGACAGGACTGTGTGAAACATTACATTGCATTGAATGAAATTTTACCTGTACATGCTATATCTGAAAAACCCTTAATTTTCTTTGCATTTTATAGTTCTAACCATATTTTGATATAATATAATGTTAATGTTGTGTTTATTTTCGTAAATTTCTGTGTTATAGTTATGTAATCTTTTCTGTTTTGGGAGCTCCTAAATTCTTTTTGCTGTTACTTATTTTATATATATTCTTTGTATGTATTTACTTTACCATTATTCCTAAAATCATGTTGTTATTTACTTTATACCTATTTTTCATATGTATTTTTTTACTCATTGTTCCACCATTCAGTACCATTTTGTGGGACTTGTAACTTGTCAACATGTATAACGTTATTAACATTGTTTACTATTGATGCACATTTAGTGAGAATTTCCCTTGATCTTATGTTATGTTGTTTCGCACTACTATATTTTTGAATGTCTAGTGTGAATTATCTTTATCTCTTATGTTGTTTTTCTTAGCCTCATTATTATTATAGTCATAGTGGAAGTATTAGATGTGTGATATTTTTCAGAAAACAATTCTATGTAACACAATGCTTTATACCAAATTTTTGATATTTTGTTATTCATTATTGCTATTTTTTGTACATATTAGGATTTACCAGCCAACCCTTTTACACAATTATTATATCTTCTACATTTTTATTTAAAATTGCGGAATTTGATATCATTGAAATATTATTTTTATTCCCTGGGGACTTGCCAGTCAGCATTGGCCAACCTGGATGTGCCAGGGTTTAGCGGAGGGGGGATTTGTCAGGTTTGAAAAGTTTAGATTGAAACTTAAGGAAGTAATAAAGGAAAATAGAGCGAACTCTTTACCATCGCGTAAGGATTTGTGGGTAAATAAGCCTATTTAAAGGTGGAACGAGCGCTGACGAAGGCGAACGCATACTCGAAAATGCTTGGCTGGTGTCTCCTCACTGAGATGTTGTCTTTTGTTCCACCCGGTTGCGCGCCAAAGGACCGCCATGTTGGATTTTATGTGATTGAAGCACACTAAAGAAGTATTTTGAAGATGATGCCCTCCTCATTTTACCAGCAAGCCTGAAGCCTGTCATATATATACATATATATAAATATAAAATCCAAAATATATCAATAAACGGATACCTAGAGAACCTAAGATAGCTATACTAAATAGGAAGAAATAGGCACAGTAGTAAAATAAACTCCTGGCCTTAGGAACCAGTAAAGCAGGTTTAAATAAGTTTTAGGGCTAGCCAACTTTCACCTACAGTTTGTCATACTACATGCTAAAAGAAATGGGAAAAAAATCTTTTGAAAGTAATTGATAGGAATATCTAAATCCATTACGAGATAGAGGTAGCCCATCGAAAACATTACACGTAAAAATACAGAGTCCGCGCTGAATCTGACATGAATAAACAAGTTATTGTCAGATTCTGGACCTTAATGCATATTTAAAGAATGTGAATGGCTGAAATGTGTGCGTAGCACTTAACACAAGTATAAAAATAATAGAAACAAAAACTAAAAATTGAGTTACAAATTACCATAGCTTTAGTGACACTAGAGTATATATGAATTATAAATAACTATATGTATTTTTATCTAATATTAGAATATGGAGGTAACTATAACTAGGAAATACGTAAATGTATATTAAGAAACTATTATTATTATAAAAGTTTTATAATCCTTTCTCTTTCAAATAGCTTTATGCATGTAACTTTTAATAAAATTAAATGGGAGTTTCTGATTTAAGCAATATTTATTAAAATGGTTATAGTTATTTATTATTTCTGATTTTAGACAAATATCATATATATATAAATATATATATACATGCATATATATATATATATATATATATATATATATATATATATATATAATCCAATATAGAAGAATTTTTCAATATATAATCATATACATATACATACACATATATATATAAATTTATACATATATATATACATATACACAAATACATAAACAAGAATATAAAAATAAACATATAGTTATATACCTAAGATAACTAAAAGTAGGAAGGAGGCACATAGTATAAAGACAAATTCCTGGCCTTAGGAACCAGGATTGCAGGTTTAAACAAGCCTCACCTGTAATTTGTCATACTATGTACCAAGAGGAAAGGAAAGAGTTATATATGTAGAATTTAAATATTAATAAATCATTAAATTAATAACATATGAACTTAAACATAACCTACTAAATCGGAGTTAAAACGATGGCCAAGAGTGCAGTAACGTGTTCCCGCCATATAGGGAGAGCAGAACCGCATAAGATATAAGAAACGATTAATTGCGATACGATATACGATAATAAGACATATATATATATATATATATATATATATATATATATATATATATATATATATTAAGTTTAAAAAATGAATAAAAGTAAATATCATTAAAAATTAGCGTAAAATATAAAAGAAACTCAGAAAAAAATATATTAATTTATTTTTAAAATAAGCATGTGGCGCCATCTATTTAATATTTGTAGGACAAATTAGATATTGGCTAAATTTAAAAGAAACATTACAAAACATAATAACAGTAATACAAATTGTATCATAAAGAACATTATAAATATAATTACAAAAAGTTAGCAGGATATCCATGTTCAATACAGTGAATAAAAAAATTATCAAGATTTAAAAAAATATTAGCTTTATCGATATCTAATACATTATATTGCTATAAATATAGTTAAAAATATTATTTCTATATATAGATATTGATAAATTAGAATTCCAGTAAGGCACTTTGATGATATTAAAATTAAAGGCATCTCTTTTATCATAAATATTACTATGTAGTTTCAAATCCTTAATATACAGTGATACATCTAGATAATTTGTTTTGATTGGATTATTATTAATTTTAACTAAGTTTAAGTAGGACCAATATAAATTAATAATAGGATTTAAATTATCATTTTTACCGAAAATAATTAAATCATCAATATATCTAAAAATGTAGTAGTCATTATTAATAACATAATTATATTCATAAAAAGGTAAATAAAGATTAGCCAAACTATTACTAGCTGGTCCCCCTTGTGGAAGTCCTTTCTCTTTTTTATATAAAGAATCATTAAAAATTGATGTAATTTTCTTTTAAGATAAAATCTATGAGAGTTTTAAATTTGTTAAAATTAATATTAAGGTTATACATACTGTGGTTTTCTAAAATTACTTTAATAATATCATATAGATCAATGGAAGTGAAAAGATCTTCAAAGTCATAACTATGAACTGAATAAATATTTCTATTATGAAAAAAATCTATAATATCTTTACTATTTTTAATGATAGCTTTATTACATTGCTCATTAATAAAGTTTTGTATAATATTATGAAGTAATTTGCCTGCAGTAATAATATATGTCCTAAAACCATTTGTCACAGTTCTAAATTTAACCGGACATTTATGGAATTTTGGAGTTAAAAAAATATATGGATACTTAATTTTAGGAAGACAATAACCTAATTTTTTATAAATAGCAATAATAAGATTACTAATTTCATTATGTGACAAATCTAATTTTTTAAAAGAACCATTATTAAGAAAGTGATCATAAAGAATATTATAATAAAAATACTTACAAATCACAGCAAGGTTACCATGTACTTTATCAATGTAAACTATGATAAAATTCTTTTGTAATTCATAAATTTTCTGTTTTATATCTTTAAAAGTAGTTTCATATTGAGAATGGTAGCTAAAATTCATAAGGTATTTTAAAATATTGTACTTATACTCATCAAATGCCTCAATAGGGAAGTCCAAATTTAAGTGCAGATTTTGTAATAAAATTATCTATATCTTTAATAATTTGTTTTTTAACAGTATTGTTGTTATTAGAAACATTTAATCTAAAATTAGTGCATTTACTCATAATATCTTTTAAAATATTATCATTGATTATGCCTAAGTTGCCAGTAACTACATGTTTATGATGATCATAAATATTACTATGTAGTTTCAAATCCTTAATATACAGTGATACATCTGGGTAAATTGTTTTGATAGCAATAATACGATTACTAATTTAATTATGTGACAAATCTAATATATATATATATATATATATATATATATATATTTGTGTGTGTGAAGTAGAAGGCGCTATTGCAAACCCAGTTGATAGTTTCGAAAGGAAACGAGAGGGCAATGTCCCCGACGGGAAAAGGAGCAGGGAGAGAAGGAACATGTGAACCAGGGAGAATACGTTTAGACCGCAAGGGAAAAGACGCATATCGACAGAGCCGTTATATTTCTTTAAAAATAATGAAAGCCAATTAGGCAACGACGTTTAAATGTTCATTTAATTAATTAATTGTTATTCTACATTTTTAATTATTTTTATTTTAAAAATAAACAGATTATTCTGTCAAAGGAGTTTACGTATTAATCCCAGTAACAACATAACATTTGGGAGTTAGGCCTCAAATTAAATTGAATTAAAAACCCCTAGAAAAGACGACGAATCAAGACTGGTGGATCACGCACCCTTCAACGACGGAACCAGCAACGCAAACCACAACGACGAAATCATCAACTCTGAGTCCATTCCGATTTACTCCTTTATTGTTCTGAAGATATTTATTTACGATGGTCTGTCTAGAGGAAATTGCTGTTATTGCGAACATATTAAAGACTGCCCATGCTTCAACGGTGCAACTTCTGCACAAAATTGTAAATGACGATCCCTACAGTAAATCTTCTAGAAAGGGTTAAAACAATTCGCGGGTTTCCCACAGAATTACGGCATTGAAGCACGAAAGGATAAAATTTTTAAGGACTTTAGGAAAACTGAACTTATTACCGTCTGCACTATATTAGGACTGAATTGGGCGGGAAGTGCCAAAGAATTAAGCGAGCATATATTTAAAAATTTATCAGACCTTGCATCCTTAAAAAATAATTTTACAGAGCAATTGATGGATGACAAAGTCGAATACTCTGCGCCCTTTTCGCTAGAATCTACGAACGACGCAAATGAACAACCCCTCACCCCGCCAATTTTTTCAATCTCCCTCTCCACATGATGTTTTTGCTGCCCTCCTTCAAACACAACGAAATCATAGCCAAAGAGGGAACGAAGAGAATGCATTTTTGTTAAAGGACCTTTTTTCAACTATGAGGTCATTTACAGGAAATGATAACTACAGTGGTAAAGCTTTTTTTCGCGACATGGAAGAAAACTTTATTTTTATCCCTTACATATCTGATTTTCAACAAAATATTTGTGTTAAACGTTTCTTCATGGTCCTGCAAATACTTTTATCCATACTCTAAATAACATATTAACGTATTGTTCTCTTAAAGCTGCATTAATTGCAGAATTTGAAGATTTATTTTGTTCTTACGACGTACACAAGAAAATGCAAAAACGGAAATTACGCCCTACGGAATCTCTATTTGAATATTTTTTGGCCATGCGTGAAATTGCTTCTAAAGCACACTTTCGTTTAGACGATCAAAGCTTAATTATGTATTGTATAAGTGGTATACCCGATTCAAACTATAATAAATTCATATTGTATGCATGTAAAAGTATTTCAGAATTTAAAGAAACGTTAAATATATATGAAAAGGTTTTTATGCAAAATAATTCTTATAGTATTGATATTAAAAATAAGCGAACAAATGTTAAGCAGTAGGAGTTTCCTGCATCTAATAGAAATATGTGTTCTGATTATAAGTTTCATAAAAAGGTCATTTTAATGATGCTACTGCTAATAAGAGTAATGAACGCAAGCATTGTTATAATTGTGGATTATTTAATCATACATCTAATGAGTGTTACCATAAAAAGAAAGATTTAAAATGTTTAAATTGTAACCAATTTGGCCATAAAAGCTCTCAGTGTGTATTTAAAAAACCTGATGTTAAAAATGAAGTTGTTAATGAGGTTGTTAGTGAAGTTAATGAAATCAATTCCTCAACAGAAATGTGTAAAACTGTTAAAATTAATGGTTATGATTTTGATGCTTTTATTGATACGGGTAGTACTATTACCTTAATACGCGAAAATGTTTATCAAATTCTTGGAAGACCGACGTTAAATGCTACGAAAATAAAATTAACTTCTTTCAGTAAGAGTGAAATTAAACTCTTTGTTACTTTTAAATCTACTATTAATATTGAAGATAATAAATTTATGACGGATATTTATGTTATTAACAATTCGCAAACAACTATTGATGTAATTATTGGAAATGATGTTTTAAAACAAACTGAATTTTAAATTAGTGCAAATGGTATAGAATTAATACCTAAGAAAAAGGATCACTTTATTAATTTAATTAATGAATCTAAGGCACATAACCATTAAGAAATAAAAGATAATGCCCTAGAAGTATTACAACTAAAATTAAAAAATGCAGAAGATAAATGTAAAAATTTAGAAATGCACGTATGTAACACATTAACATTATCAATAGAAAAAACGGCGTTATTAGATAAATTGCATAAATTAGAAGAAGCAAATTTAGAAAAGGTTGAAACGTTAGTTAAACTTGAAAAAAAGTAGATCTTACAAGAAACATTTAAAATTACAGAAAAGCGACTTGTTGAGTAAGAAATTCAATGTAAATCGTTAACAGAAAAAATACTCATCGTAAACGCACTAACGGAATTAAACGATAATCCTAAAACATTGATGTCAACTCGAGAACTAGAAAATTAAGCCTAGCAAGCGCAAAACTAAGAAGTTAAAGTCAAGTGGAAGAAATGCTAATAAAACTAGTGATAGTGATGATAATCAAGCCCTTGCCAATGAGAAAAATGATTTGCTTAGACAGATTGATTTCCTAAACTCCATTATTTTGGATACGAAGTTGAAAGAGCCAAGCAAGAGTAAAGCCCAGTTCTTTAAAAAACGCAGACAACTACACAAGTATAAAAAACACGAATCAGTAACAATCAGAAGCACCCAGTTCGGAACCCAACTCAAATTACGACCCAAGTTCTGTGAAACCTACCTAATTAAGACCGTCAAACCCCATGTCAGAAATGAAGTTATTAAGGTCGGTCAACACGAAGGTCCTCATATTTTATCCACATCTGTTGATTTCATGAAGAGGTGGTCAACCGCTGATGCCTGACGATTTTACGACTGCAATTTGAGTACCCCCCACAATGACTCTCTGTGAACAGAACTTTGAATAACGAACTGAACTTTTTCTCTTTCCCTTTTTATAGCTTTTTTTGAATAGCTGTGAGCAGCAATGACGACCCACTTCCAGAAAAACAACACCTGTGTGAAGCACTGGAAAGTATCGCACTTGTTATTTTTTCTTTTCACTGTTTTCAATTTTTGTTTTATAGGCTTGCTTACAGCATTTTGGATTTTCTTTCGCTGTGGTCAGCTCATTTTCAGGATGGCCGATTGTGAAGTAGAAGGCGCTATTACAAGCCCCCGTAGCACCCCCCCAGCAAATAGTTTCGAGAAGAAACGAGAGGGCAATGTCCCCGACGGGAAAAGGAGCAGCGAGAGAAGGAACATGAGAACCACACAGAATACGTTGAGACCGCAAGGGAGCAGACGCATATCGACAGAGCCGTTATATTTCTTTAAAAATAATGAAAGCCATTTAAGCAACGACTTTTAAATGTTCATTTAATTAATTAATTGTTATTCTACATTTTTATTTATTCTTATTTTAAAAATAAACAGATTATTCTGTCAAAGGAGTTTACGAATTAATCCCAGTAACAACATAACACACACACACACACACACACACACATATATATATATATATATATATATATATATATATATATATATATATATATATACTAGTGGTCCCGATAGCCGTTGCTCGTAACACAGTCTTAAATCCGAAAATTACAAACATTTTTGAAAATGTTGAAACAATCTGGACCGTATTGATGAAATGCTTTATAAAGAAAGTTGTTACAATACCTGACATCATCACATGTACAGATACCACAATTCGACCTATGTATTGCGTGTGAGTATGTATTTACTATGAACTAAGTTGAATATAGAACCTATTCTGAATGGAAACTTAACCTGGTTTTTATTAAAGGTTAAAAAAGATAAATCTTGAGCTATTTTAATAACAGGTATATTTTTAATGCAAAAAAATTAATTTATGGTATGGCCTTTGATTGGCCAGGTTTTCATCACCAAAACCTAAACTTATGTAAAATTCCTTTTTATGTTAAAATTTTAATTTTTTTCGAGCTTCATTTTTAAGTTAATGACTTCAAACTTCATATATCGATTGCAAACAATGGTAATTTCTAAGCATAAAATTTAACAAAAATAATGCTTAAATATTTCCCGCAAAAAGGAAAAAACTTAAAACACAATTTTAAAAAACCGTAATTTTTCAGCAATTTTTTTCAATCTTTGTACGGATTACGGATAATACCGTTCTACACACGGAGAAAAAGATTTTTGGGATTATCTTTATAAACAAAGATTTTATTAAGTATTTAAATAAATTTTTGAGTATTTTTATAAAATCGTAAAAAAAATTTTGACGTTTAAATTTTAAATGACTGGTTCTTAAATTAAAAAGCATGAAACTTTTAAGTGTAAAATTTTTTTTCATTAATACGAAAGAAAATTCAAATGGAACAATTTAGAAATCATAATCATAAAAATGTATCACGATTTTGACTTCTTTTAAAAAACAGTAAAAAATAGAAAATTTCTATTTTTTTGTAAAAATGAACTATACTGTATCCCGGTGAAATAAATTACCTTTCCTATTCTGTAATTAATTTTTGTCAGAGTCTCATAGAAAATATCAAAACGTGTTTTAAAAACGTCTTAAAATAAAAGCTCGGATAATTTGAACGTTGCTCCTAATGGGGAAAATGACACTAATTATGTTTTTTAAGGTTTTTTATTAAAACCTTTTTAACTAATTACAATATTGAAATATAAATAGTCAAAGCAGATTCCTCGGATAATTCCCAAACCTTTGGTACCTTTGGCGAGTTTCTGCGTCGTGAGTTAAGTGAGAAGATAGACGTACATACGTTTGTTTACTTACGAATTGTAATAGTGTATATATATATATTTATATACATATATATATACATATATATATACATATATATATATATATATATATATATATATATATATATATATATATATATATATATATATATATATATATATATATATATATATATTGTTACGAATTTAGTCTTATTCTAATTGTTTCTACTCATTTGTGTTCATTTTTACAGTTTAATTTGTCGTATCTAATGTGATTTCAACCCTGTTTACCTGTAATATCATTTCCACTGCATTGCACGGCCCCCATGCTTTAACATTGGTTTAAATGGTAAACTCGCCAAATATTGCAGCTAGCGCCAAGTTGGCGACGGATTTGGCGACTTAATTTTTGGCGCCAAATGTGGGCGATAAGCTTGGCGACCATGGCAACCCTGCTCCTAATAACCCTGTCTGGCAACCCTATCGCGGTATTGTAACACTATTGTATTGAATGTATTACTGTATTGAGCTTTTCTCGTACGTTCCGGATTTTGCTAGACCTTTCTATTTCTCGATTATTCTGGCAAATGCAAGAGGTTTCTGACCGAAAGGTATAAAAGGGCCCGGGCCGGCTAGTCAGTTAGTCAGATCTCAGCTTTCATGCAAGTGATACCTCTCTGAGCTTGAGAGAGAGACGATTGCATAGTGCGTGTGTTATTGCTTTTATTGAGTTATTATTTTTGTGCTGAGTGTTTACTATTGCTTTTGTTAGTGTATTACATCTGTGTTATCAGTATTTTCATCGATTGTACGTGACTTTCTCGAACTGTTCTACAATTTGTGGAGGACTGTTTTGGCCAAGAATAAAATTGTTTTGGATCCCGCTCTTCGGCTTCAATCATTTCGAACCCCCGAAAACGCAACAATATATATATATATAGCTGGTGGCCCGGCCTTGCACGGGTTTCTTCAAATGTACAGCGTTATGCCTTGGAAGATTCCTCTTCCCTTTCTGTGTCATCACTTCTGTGATTTCTACATTAATGTCATTAAATTATTCTTTTTCGAAGTTTTTTCCACATCTTGGTCCTATATGGCAGGTCTGTTTTCTCGCTACTTAGATTAACGTCATAAGGGCTTTTATTAGTTGGTACAATTTTATCCCCATGGAAATGTTTCCTTTCTCTCTGGAACCAGTATTTCTGTGTGTCTATGTTGCTGAGTGATGAGAGTTATTTCTATATTTATGTTTTTTAAATCCCCTTTTCAGAATTTCTGCCACTTCTTCTATTTGTCACGGACAGATTTCTTTTCCCTCTGTTCAGTCAAGCGTTGCATGGGGTTTTTTCATGTACAAAACCCCCGTTTTTCTCCTAGAGATAATATATTTTCGATTAAAATTTATAAAGCTAATCCAGTTTTGTTCTCAAGATAACAGGCAATGTACGTATCTACTATTGAATAAATAATTTAGTAATAAATTGCAAAAAAAAACAATATAGCTTTAATTTTAGAAAAATATTAATTTATATTAATTCGTTAAATAAATAATCAAAAAATGTTACCATTAGCTATGAAACGACTGCTTTTATCTGGATGTTTCATTTTTTGATTAAATACATATAACTGTGAAAAAAAGATCTATGGGAGCACTAAAAATTTGCTTACATTCCTTGTATAAAAAATATTTAAAAGAAAATAGTACTTTTTAATTAAAACAGGGCAGCACTTTCCTATATTTTAAGTTTTTCCAGTAAATTATATCTCTAAAAGAAAACTATAAGTTGCGATGTATTATTAAAAACTAAGATCGTATTAATTATTTTATACATGAAACGCAAAGAACACTTTCTTAAAATTCAAACTAATAAATTGGATTTGGAAAACTACTGGAAAATTAATTATTCACAATCATTATAAATAAAAAAATATTTAAAAAGAAAGCATTTGTATCTGACAGAAAAATCTTTTATCTGCTTACGTACTCTCAGTGAGTTGTTTTTCCGCACATGCGCTATAAGCGCTCAAACTCTTGCATTCTAAGGTAGCTTCCCCATAATTAACTATTACTGGCATTTGGTGATTTTTCCAATTATTTTCGTTGTATTTTTATGGCTCCCCAAAACGGAAAAATACATCTTTAAAAATATTTTATGTATTAAGAAAGCAGAATTTGTTTTAATTAATTAAACAAATCCAAAAACATTTCGATGTTTTACAATGTTAAGTTTCAAATTAACTTGACAGGTTTGTAAAAAGTTAAAAAAATGTACCAATCTGCTTGCAAAAACGTTTTTATCTTTTTTTAGGAACTTAAATTTGAAAAATTTAAAACTTTGCAGAAATTGAGAGTTTAAAAATATATTTCAAGTTATTCACATGTTAGAAGCATTTTTTTAAAACAAAGTTAATACAGAAAAAAGAGCAACATCATGAGAAATTCCTTTTGGCAGAAAATTGATTTTCGATGTCAACTATTGTCATTGACAGAAACAGTGTTACAACAATGCAGAAAAATGAAAGTTGGCACCAAGAACTGGCTATTAAAACTGGTTTTAATTAATATAACTTTAAGTAATTGCTATATAGGACCAAATAGTGAATCTAATCCATTCACGAATCCACTTGAACGCCCACAAAAAATGTCATCCAAATCGCTCCAGCCGTTTAGGAGGAGTTCAGTCACATACACGCGAACAGAAGATTTACATATGTAAAAATATATTTATTTATCCCTGTATTTGCTCATGTGTTTGCTATTTGTAACATAATTTAAATTAGTTGCAATTGAAACATTATAAGAAAGTATTTTAGCAAAATGGTTTATATTTGATTCTTACTTATTTAATTTTATTACTACTCTTTAGTAAATGTAATACAGATGTTAGATTTCATAACATCCATTCCTCAAGAATTACTAATGTAATGCTATAGTGAATTCCATTTAATAGTTCATTTCAACGTAGACCTATTTTATCTGTTATATATATATATACTAGCCGTTACCCACTCGCTACACTGAGTATTTCACGATGTTGTATATATGTATACTGTTTACAAATATATTAATTATTGATATCTAGCTTTAAGAATTCAATTGTATTGAAAAATATATTTATAGCTGTTACACTCTCACCCCTTGATATAAAAAGAACATAAATTATAATATCTTATTTCTATTTATATCTAAAATAGAAGGAGAAAGATTTTTTTCTCTCACTCTTAACCTAATAATTAAGTGGATTTCCACAAAAGCAACTTTCAGTGGATCTAATTCAACAAAAGAAGCATGCAAACCAAATGTTATTATTGTAGTCTTAGCAGTTCGAAAACGGGAATTTTGTCAATCAATACGCTCCAATAACTCTGCCCGCTTTTTCCTGGAGTTGATTTCCGTAAAATCCATTCTTAGTGGAACTCTTTTCAACTAATGAAAAGTGCTGAACAAATTTCAAGTAAACGAGTTAACTTCAAAAACAGGAATTTTTCTATAACACACCTTATTTGCTCGCAACCCCACTCCTTTCGGGGTCCGTTTTCGCAAAAATCTTTGCAAAAAGAAATGTATTCCATGAACGGAACATACCTTCTAATTTTCAAGCAGGTGGTTCTAATAGTTGGAACGCGGAAATATTTATCTATTATACGCCCCTTAATCCCCCTCAGTGACCCTTGGGGATCAAATTTTCCCCAAACTATTTTGTAGCGGATCTCTACACCATGAAAGGAATTCACTTATACCAAATTTTAAGACTGTACGTCTAATAGTTTAAAAATGGAAATAATTATCTATAACGCGCCTTAAGCCCCCTTAAGCCACTTAGGAAACGATATTCACAAAACCCCTCTCACGGCATATCTCTACTCAGTGAATGGAATATACTTACTCAATTTCAAGATTTTACGTCTAATAGTTTAAAAAAAGGAGTTAATTGCCTATAACGCCCCTTAATTCTCCACAACGTCACTTGGGGTCGATGTTCACAAAACCCATTCTGTAGGGGATCTGTACTCTATGAAAGGAATCCGCTTACCAAATTTCAAGACTGTACGTCTAATAGGTTAAAAATGGTAATAATTATGTATAACGCATCTTAAGCGCCTTCAACGTCCCTTGGAGGTCGATTTTCGTAAAAATAATTATGTAGGGAATCTCTACTTTATGAATAAAATCTGTGTACCAAGTTTCACGACTTTACATCTAATAGTTTAGTAAAAGAAATAATTATCTATAACGCCCCTTAAACCCCCGTAACGCCCCTTGGGGTTCGAACGTTGCAAAATGCGTTCTTAGCTGACGTCTACACCATGAAGGGAACCTACCTATACCAAATTTCAATTTGGTAGGTGTTTAATAGTTCCGGATATATCGTGATAATATATCGTTGTTTTATTGCAATTTAAAGTTCTATACTTCTCAAAAAAACACCCTTTATATGTAATAAACCTCAAAGTAAATTACACAAATGGAAATAGCAGTATACAGAATTTTTAAAAAAGTAATCATAAATTAAAGAAAAAAAATAATTAAAATTTCGAAAAAAAATTAAAAAATGGGACAAAATGTCAAATGAATATTTTATGTGAACTAGATTTAGAAATGGCTATATTGACCAGTTAGTCAATTTTTTAATGATGGCATCTGTATAAAAATCTGTTACTGTCTGAAAACATATTGAAAAACATTTTGAAAAGTAATAGATTTAAATATATATATATATGTATAAGTAATATGAAAATCTACTAGTTTTATTGTTTTTGAAAGTAAATTTATGAAAAAAAGGTTCTTTGAATAATTATGTTTTACATAATGATTATAAATATTTTAGAATTATTTTTGAATGCGATAAGTAACTAGATCATTTGTTTGTAAGTTATAAAATAGAGTGTTTTTATAAATTCCAGCATATATATATATATATATTGATATTCGTATTATCTTTTTTAATAATCCCAATAAAAATGTCTCTTTTACCCCATAAATATTGCAGTTTAAAGTATAATTAAAATATATTTAACAGTAAACATAAAATAAATATGCCTCATTTGCGTTACAATTGTTCGTTTATTCATGATTAGCTTATAAAAAAAGTAATGTCATGACTGGAAATAAGAATAAAGAAGAACATTAAGGATGCAATTTAAGTTACTCCTAATATATTTAAAATAATGTATTTATCTGTATGTATGGCAAGAATTAAAGAACATATAGGGTCAACTTTAATAAAGAAACTTATGTGATTTTTTTTAAAATTTCCTTCTAAATTGAGTCTAAGGATTAAGTTGAAAATAAAATATACTTTTTCTTTTGTAAAAATATACTAGTATTCTACTTTTTCAGAACATTTTGTACATCTTTGACCGAACAATTAGTTCTGTAAACAGAACAGCACAATCTTCCTTACCATTTGATTCCAGTTTTAGAATCATATTATCTGATAATATAATTATTTGTGTTTCAAAAACAAAACCTAGAGATGTATCATACCAAGTGCCTATTTTCTACAATATAGTCCAACCAAAAGTAGAATTGATATTAATTATTTAATGTACACACAAAATTAAATGCAACATTTCAGCTTTTGTACTAATATAGTTTAATATTACTTCTTGGAACTTAGAATGATTGATTTATCCGATAGAACATAAAAATACATTTTATTAAGAAAAATGAATTAAAATACTGATATATTGTCATCAGATGAATAATCTGATTAAATCTTATATGCTCAATTGAATATTTATTAAATCTGCAAATATCAATTTTATCAAGATTGATGATTAAATTAATATATTTGCAGTATATTTGTTCCATGGGATAATGTTTGTATTATAATTTAAATGCATTCAATCCTTAGAGACTTAACGTAGCATGTTATGATTAATTGATAAGGGAGATATTAATTTAAAGAGCATATGGAAGTGTTTGTGTGTTTTCGTGGTCTTGTATTCAATTTGAAACTCATTAAATATATTCAATTAAATTTTATTGCATGAAAATCCTTCGCAAAATACACAAAATGTATTTAACATCATTTAAGTCCAATAATTAATCTTATTCCCAAAATAAAAATATTTATTCAAATCTCTATTAAATACGTATTTAAATATATGTAACAGAGGGATTGTAAAAGCATATGAAAGTGTTTATTAATGTTTAAAGATATCTTAATATACTCACAATGATTTACTTTTTTTATTTTTATCTACTATTTGGGAATCGTTTATAAATTATTATAAAGTTAAGTCACACTTTACTTACTAGTGATATGGTGATTAAATAAAAGCTTTACTTGATTAACCAACCTCATTTCCATAATATGCTAAGTCATTAATATTAAAAATCAGTGATAGCGGTGTCAGTGATTATAGCTCAGTATTAAATGATAGCATTCTTCGTAATGTTCCATTAAATACAAAATTGATAAAATGTTGCATGACATTATATATTTATTCTAAGACAACATTTAGAGTGGCCTGTGTTAATGTTTCTGTTTGCATTTTCGATATTGATAATAAATGAAACATTGTTTAATAAATTTAAAACGACTATAAATGTATGCGAATTCCAGAATTACACAAGACTCTGTTTGTTGATGGACTTAGTAACCTTAAAACACAATTCTGAGCTCACCACTATGAATTCCATATCACACAAGATGGCGATTTTGGATTCGAGTTCCAATTAATTTTGAGTGACTTTATATACGTGGAAAGTTCTCAGAGTACCTGTTTCCCGCAGGGAAACTTCACCTCCAAACATTGTTCGGCTTTACTTAGCCCAGAACTGCATTTAAAGTGTGAAGAATTTATAAGGTTTTTTTTTTTTTTTTTTTTTTTGGAAAAGTGAATTTCACTTGTGACGGAGAATTACTTGAAATGAGAAAAATAATGTTCGATGGGGTCAAATTAGAAGTGTGAAATCTAACAGAGGCTAAAGTAATTGTATAATTATGAGAAATGGAAGAAAATGCTTATTTCATATAGTTTTTGATAAAAACCAAGAAAAATTATGCAACATTATAGTTAAGTGAAACATTCTAAATTATTATCTTCATTTGAAATGTATTAGAAATCGTTTCTGAATACAAAAATATACTTCTTAATAATGCACACAAATATTTATCTCTCTCTCTCTCAGTTGCATATTAATAAGATATATATATATATACATATATAATGGTGCCACTAAAATTATATATAAAAGGCGCCATTATTTTTAGTTATACAGGTTTTTTTGTGTTTGGCGTTGATATACTATTTAATCGGAATACATCAGATAAGTTTTTAGTTTTCTCACACATTTTCATTGCTATAACTTTTGTTCAAAATCATTATTAACCTGTATTGCAATTATTTATGTTTATACATATTTATATTTGTCTATTTCGTCCGGATTCCTATAGTAATTTAATTTTTCCAATTCTATTATATTGATGTTATATTCACCCACGTGGGTTTTTGGGCCTTTGCCTTGGTTTATCTCCTATGCTATTATGTCGAAAGTTTCCACTGAAGGGGAAGTTTGAGATCTCGCAAAACCCTTTTTAACCCTGTTTCACTGTCCTAAGCCAGTGACAGCTTGGGAAACAATAACAGTTTTTCAACTATAGCTATATTTCTCTTTTTATTTTGTAATGCCTCCATGTTTTTGGGTTATTTCGGTTTGTTCTTTAGGACTTATTAGTCTTCTTTTTAATTTATTTACTGCTATATCTATATCTATATAAGACGCATTTGTTGTTTGTTTGTCTGTTCCCTCATAACTCGAGATCCAGACACCCAAATAACGTGAAACTTGGTACACGTACACAAAATTACACCAGAAAGGTTCTTTAATAGGTTTGGCGTTCATAATTCCTGTCAAATTTTTTAAATTTTAATTTTTAAGTAATTTTCCAGTGTTATGACGTCATATGTTGTCACGTTTCTCACTAAGTGGACAATTTATATGCAGTTTTTCAAGATTATTACATATTTTAACTGTAGCTTTGTTTATCGGTTGGAATATTTATTCAATTTTTCTATTCTTTGATATTTAATTAGGATTATTTTTCGAATAAATCATTTTTTTAAGGATAATTCTTTCAACAACTAAAACTTTGTTTTGTTGTTTTGGCAACATTTAGGTATTATCGCGGGATGTTTATGTGTGTGAATTTGCTTGCAAATTACAACTTATTTATTAATTTCTTTAGAATGCGAAGATTATAATTTTGACAAACTAAAACTTCTCATTGATAAGGGTTATATTTCAGTTCGGTTCAAATGTAGTATAGGGGGGGGGCACTTTGGATTTGGCAATTTTTCTTCGGATTTTTATCTAAATGTCATGGTGAGATATCGAATTCATTCTAAAATAAATAATACCGAAAAAAGTACCTTGGAGACCATTTTTAGTAACCAAAATAAAGGACTGCGCCAAGTAGCCTCCCTATACTACACTTGATCCAATAATATGGTTCATTGCAATTTCATGTGTCTTTATTTTAACCTTTAAGGGTAAACTATTGGCTTCAGTGCAGAAAATCATACTGCCCAAGCAAAAGCAGTGTTGGTAGTAATTACATATCAAACTGGAATAGGCATCAGATAATGAGCAAAACAGACAAATGGCTTAAATACCTGTTGAGGAAGCAGGTGGTCATAAGATAAATTATTTTTGGATCTTATGTACTATCCTGGCAATCGCCAACATTCAAAATAACTTGCCAAGTTGGCAACCCCGATTTTACATGTCATATATATATATATGTTGAATTCTGAGTCGTGCTTCGTTTCATATATCGCCAATAAGTTGCGGTTATATGTAAGTACCTTATTTTTTCAAATTATGCTTTTGCATTGATAAAGTTAGTTCAGTTCTTTTTATGTCGGTTAATGTTAGTATTGTACTTCATTTTTCAATTTATTTTTATGCTCGGGATATATATATATATATATATATATACTTTGGATAATTTTTTTAGTACTTGCGTATTTTTGCACAGTCGCCAACATTCAAAAAACTCGCCACTTTGGCAATCCCAACTTTGTATGCGTTGAATTGGCAATCATGTGCTTCATTTTGTATAATGTCACCAATAGGTTGCAATAATATGTAAGTACCTTTAATTCTGTGCATTACTATAACATTAGACTGGCCGCAACATACCAATTTGGCGTGATTTCAAAATCATGCCAAAAATGAGTAGCCAACCAATATGAAATTAATATTATGAGTATTATCTTAGCCTGTTTTATCTTTCCCTCCAGTAATAATTAATTAATTCAATATATAATTTTTGTTTTTTTTAATATTTTTGTACTTACATTTTTTTTTTTTGGTTATTATGTACTGCAAATATTTTTTTGCACATTGCAATGTCTTTGGCAAAATTAATCAGTGGTATTTTTTTAAATAAGTTTTTTTTATCTGTTTTTGACAAATTTAAAATTTTGTTTGATGTCTGTCTGAAATGCAAATAGCAAAATAAATATTTTACAATATATATATATTGTGTTTGTATGAAAATGTTTATACTGATTTATTCAAAATATTTAGTCGTCTTTTATTTTTGATATCTTTTTAAGATTTAATTTTATGTTATAACAAGCTATACCCAGCTAAATGTTGCTGTTGCTCAGTCAGCTTTAAAACACTGGTACACCATAAAGTATGTCATTAAGCTTACAAAAGTAATAATACACAACAATTCAAACAAATCTATATGCATATAAGACGCATTTGTTGTCTGTCTGAATAAACTTTCTCTTTCACACTACATCATTTGGATACATTTTCAAAATTTGTTTGTGTGGTTAGTAATTAATTATAATGCTATAATTTTAATTGAATAAGCAGATATTGCATTTTTAAGTATAAAAATAGTTATAACTACAGTACTGTATTTTTTTCAGTGAGTGAATATTAACGTCGCACTGTTCAGCTACATGAGGGCTTTTGGCGACGGACCACATAATTTTGAACCATGGTCAAGTGACGTGGACAACACCTGAGCTGGCACCCCCTTCTCCTAACTACCACGCCACACCAATTTAGCAGGAATATATTCTACCAATACTTAGCTGGAATATTCTTTGAAATCCACTCTTCCAAGATATATGATGGCACGGGTTCTATGATGAGTATTTTAGCGGGGAAGGGGCAAATAGTTTTGTAGCAGATATTACATTTTCAGCTGCCAGCGTTTTCAGCAGATTGCAAAGATTATCATTTTTGTGCCCCAAAAATAGTTAATGTCAAAATTTAAGTGTCTTATGTTTATGGAGACCTTAGAAAACGTTTTGACTATTTATTTTAAGTGAATGGTGTATATAATTAATTTTACAGTGGAATATATTTAATTAATTTATTAGCTCTAACCGATTAAATTTCCCAAAGTGGAGTATTTTGTTTATGTATGTCCCTTAATTTTCAATGTAGTGACCTAAAAAAATATTGCATGAAAAAAATTTCAGTAGATCATAATGCGGTAGATAAAGCATAAACGTGCATCGCTCCCCTACACGGCGGGTCTAACAAAGCTCTAATAAAGTTTGAGATATGAAAGTAGCTAGACATTTGCCAACTTGACTCTTTTGTCAACATTTCGCTATTTTTTCCATTGAATCGCCATTGTTATTTAGGAAACGGCGTTGCTTGCGAGTATTACAATTTTAACATAAAATAAATTCAACAGAAACTTATATTAATGTATGACACTTTCAGTTATAAATTATTTACAATATTTTAAGCGTCAGAAAACTTTTAACAATGTGTTCCTTTTGCTGAGCAGAGATCAGCATAGGGAGGTATTTTCAAAAATCAACCCTCAAGAGTTTTACGGGGAGTTATAAATAAAAAAAAAATCATTTTTATCAGCTATTAGATCTACAGACTTAAAATTTAATAAACGTATTTTTTCTTTCTTTTTTTCTTCAGCTGAGATATGTGAAAAGCTTTTTTTGTTTAATTTGCAATTCACTTAAAATTAACTCATTAAAAACTTCTTTATCCTTCAATCTTTGTTGTTTAACTTTTCAGTTCACCCGTGCGAAGAACGGGTATACCAGCTAGTATATATATATATATATATATATATATATATATATATATATATATATATATATATATATATATATATATATATATATATATATATAGTCTAATTATCTACAGACAAGAGACAAACATTCACTAATCACATTAAAAAACACTGAGACGGTAAAGAAAACATACAATGAAGGACACTAGATTAAAAATTATAAAATGGATGCTAAAATATTACAGCTAAATATAATCCAAAATATATAAATACACAGATAGCTATAGAATCTAAAATAATTATACTAAATAGGAAGAAATAGGAACAGTAGTACAATGACAAACTCCTGGCCTTAGGAACCATGATTGCAGGTTTAAACAACTTTTAGGGCTAGCCAACATTCACCTGTAGTTTTTGATACTAAGTACCAAGAGGAAAGAAAAAAATTACCTTAGGAGAAATTTTAATATTATAAATAAAATCACTAATCTAATAAAATATAATTTTAAAAATATAGCCTACTAGTATTCACAGTATAATTTTAAATTCGATGCAAAATGTAGATTGTAGGACTTACTTCGGGAGTGAAACATATGGTTACGTTTCCCGCAAATACAAGAGAGGAATAACATTTCCGCATAAAGATAAATTATGATAGAATAATATAAAGTTTATATATATATATATATATATATATATATATATATGTACTTTTAAAAATCATAAATATATATTGATATAAATATTAGTGTAAAATAAATGAATCCTAGAAATATTTAAATAATATTATTAATTTATTAAAGATGTGGTGCGCTTTATTTAAAAATTGTATAAATATTTAAAAATATCAGTAATGAAACATAATGTCAATAAGTTATTAATGCAAATTGTACATCATAAAGAACTATTAGAAATATAATTGTAAAGAAAGTTAGCAGGATATCCATGTTCAATGCATTGTTTAATAAAGTTATTAATATTAAAATTTATATTAGCTTTATCACTAACTAAAACATTATTACGATAAATACAGTTAAAAATAATATTTTTATATATAAGTAATGATAAACTTGAACTCCAGTAAGGCACTTTAACAATATTAAAATTAAAGGCATCTGTTTCATCATCCTTAATATATAAGTTACATATAAGTAACTATGTTTAATTGGAATATTAATATTTTTAACTAAGTTTAAGTAAGCCGGATAAGAATTAATATTTGAATTTAAATTATCATTTTTACAAAAAAATAATTAAATCATCAATATAACTAAAAATGTAATAGTCATTATTAATAATATAATTATATTCATGAAACTGTAACAATAAATTAGCCAAACTATTTCTTGCTGGGTCTTTTTGAGGCAAGTATTTATTTTGCTTATATAATGAATAATTAAAATTAATATAATTTTTTTAAGACAAAATCTATGAGAGTTTTAAATTTGTTAAAATTAATATTATGATTATAAATTATGTTATTTTCTAAAATTATATATGTATATCCACTTATACACACACACACATATATATATATATATATGTATATATTGTTAGACTTTTAAAAAGTAAAACCATTCGAAATATTTTTCGGATCCAAATTTTTATGATCGTCTTGTGTTGTTTTTCCAATCCCGTTCCATGATCTCAATGAATGTAAACAAACCGATTCGAACCCGATCTTTTTGCAAGTTTCGTGATTTGTGGTTGGCAGCAACTGCAATGCAAATCGAGCGACTATTTAAACTCGGCTCGTGTTAGTTTTTCAGGCGGGGAGGAGAAAAAGAAATATAAGAAGTGTGTGAGAGTTTTAGCTCTTAGAGGGAGAAAGCGGCTGGTTGGCAATGCAACTGTATGTTGCATCACCATTTTCAGATTATAAATTCGTTTTCAATATTAGGCTGTAAGAAGACGGTTCGAATCGGATGTCTGGTAATGTTGATTTTTGAACTAAGATTTTAGTACTGAACTTATTGTTTTTTCGATCGCTCCAGTATCGAGCACATTGACTTTTTCCTTGATTATTATTAAAAGCCATTTTTAAGAAACTGCTTTCATCTTCATGCTTCCTCGACACAAAAATTTCACTGCTTACTTTGCCAAAATTTAGGTTAGTTTACCAGTAAGTGTAACAAATTTGGTTATGGGCCCAGTCCATGTACCGTGTCAACACAGGCTAAGCAGTTGAACCAGGCCATGAATTTTGTCTATTTAAATACTGTTCCAGTCTAGAATTATTTTTATGAACTCTGTTGATAGTATGCTAAATCGAGTAACAGATATTTAGTTTAACAACCAGATATCATTGTTGACTCAAAATAACTGTAACACATGGCAGCATGATATGCAAGTCATCTTAATGCATTATGGTTGCTGGCAGTTTATAATACAGACCAAGCCAGAGCAACTTGATGAAGAGGCAACATACAAGGAAAAATTAGATCTACAACTTCGTAAGGATAGATGTTATACGTTGATCTACAATCACATCAGTTCAGGTTTGAAAAATCTGATAACGGAAATAACTGACGGAGTAGCGGCATGGAAGATATTAAAAGATCACTTTGAACCAGTCACAAGAGCAAGAATAATCCAGCTTTTAGATCATTCTTTGGAACAAGATACCAACCAGGGGAAGATGTTGGAATCTTCATATATCGTGTAAAGACAGCGGCAACCAGGCTACAAGAAGCGGGTCATAAATTGGACGACCTGTACATAGGATTTCAATTAATAAGGTGGCTTCCTCAGGAATTCCAGTCTACCGTGCAACAAATTACAGATGGAAAGAAGATGACTTCAGAGTTGTCAAAATTGAAGCAGAGCTGATATTAGATGCCCATTGTCTTCAGTTGATGAAACAAGATTTGGAGAAAGCGGAGAATGCTTACTTGAGCAGTTTCACTTCGAAGAAGTCGAAGACGTTTCCTGGTGATACGGCTGCAGCTCATGGAGATCCAAATGGCAAGAAAGATTACCAAAAAAGGTGGTAAGGTATTTAACTGTAAAACTATTAAAAATGTTAAACAATCTATTAAGACTATAGGTCCGTGTTATGTATGTAATAAGTACGGGCATCTTAAAGTAAACTGTAAAGAGAAAAAGTCTCTACAAAAATATCCTTCAACTGTAAATGAAACTTTTAACACAGAGTTTGATAAAGGTGTTTGGGTAATAGATACTGCTGCCACGAGTCATTTTTGTAATGACAAGATTTTATTTTTAGATCTTAAACCGATATCTAACATGAAAATGCCGTTAGCAACGGAGGATAAAAGTTGTCCCGTAGAAGGAATCGGTACACTTAGATTTCTGGTAAAATATAAGGGGAGTTTTCATGAAATAACTTTGACTGATGTATTATTTAATCCTAAGTTGAGGAGAAATTTATTATCCGGTTCCAGATTAGAAAGTAAAGGTGCGCATTTTGTGGGTACTAAAGGTAAAATTAATGTTCTTAATAAAGACTGGATAAAATTGTTCTCGGCGACACGCCATGAAAATTTGTATTTTTTTAAGCCGGATCATTATATTATACCAAAGAGTAAAGAAATTAATTTTTTTAATAATGTAACCGCTAAAACAAAAAAACGGATCAATAGAAATATGGCATCAACGCTTTTGTCATGTTAATAACGATTACTTGGTAAAAACTAGTAAAAATGATAGTGTTAGAGGTCTCCCACGCTTAACTGATAACGGTAAGACTCATTGTATACCGTGTAAATTAGCAAAGTCCAAGAGAGCTTCATTCAAAAAGACGGGGCCGTAAGATCAAAACGCCCATTGGAATTGTTGCATATGGATCTCTGTGGTCCAATGCCAACTGAAAGCCAAGGCGGTAATAAATATTTCTTGAGTATAATTGACGATTATTCAAGAAAGGTGACTGTATTTCCCATCCGAAATAATTCTGACATATTTCATACTTTTATAAGATTTCAGAAACGAGCAGAACGTTTTCTAAGTAAAAAGGTAATAGCAGTTAGAACTGATATGGCGGATTAGAATTTTGTAATAAAGATATGGAGATTTCTTGACATAACTGGGTATAAAGCATGAGGTAACAAATTCATATACGCCAGAAATGAATGGGGTCATGGAGAGATTCAATTTAACCGCTCTAGATGGCATCAAAACATTGCTTAAGTCTAGTGAAGTTCCCCATAAGTTTTGGGAAGAAGCATTACTTTGTTTCACTTATGCGTGGAATCGAATTTGTCACAAAGACAGTAACAAAACGCCTTTCGAAAAATATTCAGGTAGAAAACCATCGATATTGCATCTAAAACCTTTTGGATTTTTTGCATATGCTGGTGTGCCAAAACAAATTAGAAAAAAATTCGATATGCGTGCGAAAATGGGAATTATGATGGGATACGCACAACGTACTAAGGGTTATAGAATATGGTTGATAGATGAAAATAAATTAGTCAAGACTATTAATGTAAGATTCGATGAAAATAAGAGGGGAATTAATTTTAGACAAAAAGTTAATAGTAACCTTGGATATAATTTAAACCTTCCTGATTATATTATGATGATGAGGATGATTTTGATAGAGTAAAAGATTCATTAACGAGTCGTTTAGTTTCAAAGACAAGTACGGAAACGCCCTAAACATCTGAAAAGCCAGATGTATCTTCCGATAATCATAGCTTGATCCCATGTTCAGAGGTTAAGTGGATTCGAAATATAAGTAGGAAAGTAACTGGATCTAACGTATATTATAGTATAGAAGGGGAAGCAACCCGATTGAAATCTTTTAACGAAATAGACATATACTGTAAGAGGCATAATATTGAGTATGATCCTAGTTTATTTAATTTTAGAAAAGATAATACCGAATCCCAGGGATTTTCAGATTTGTCAGAGCAACAAGAAGCTCTTATGGTTGAAGTAACTATTCCTAACTGCTACAAACAGGCGATAAGATCCAGAGACGCATCTAAATGGCATGATGCAATGGATAAAGAAATTAACGTAATGATGAAACGTAAAGTTTGGGATTTAGTTGGTCATCCGGATAATATAAAAATTTTAGAAAACCGTTGGGTTTATACCATTAAATATGATGAAAATAATAAAATTGTTAGATACAAGGCCCGCTTAGTTGCGCGAGGTAACACACAATTACGAGGCGAGTCATTTGACGAGGTATTTAGTCCAGTTATTAACTTTACTATTGTAAGATTATTTTTCACTATCTGTGCATGTTTGTGGAAATGGACGCATATTCAAGTAGATATCAGTAATGCCTATTTATATGATAACTTACATACTGTAATCTACATGAAGCAACCAACTGGATATGAAATTGATAATAACAAAGTGTGTAAGTTACGTAAAGCAATATATGGACTCCACCAGAGTGGACGCCAGTGGATTTTGGAATTAGAAAATAAATTAATTAAATTAAAATTTAAGAAGTTAGAGTGGGTTAATTGTGTATATATATTTGAAGATAATGTAATTTTATTATTTTATGTAGATGACATGATTATATTTGGAAAATAAATGGAAAACGTAAATTTTGTATTACAATTATTGCAGAAAAATTTTGATTTAAAAATTATGGGTAAAACAATGAAATTATTAGGAATAGAATTTGAAGAACTAGGTAATAGTCTGTTGATACATCAGAGATCTTACATTCGAAGGTTATATGAAATTTACGAAAAATATAAATATCCCGTAAGTTCTCATTACCTATATCAAAAGGTCAAGTTCTTTCCAAATTAGATTCACCGAAAACTAGCGAAGAAATTTTAACAGTTCCTTATAGAAATTTAATAGGATATTTGTCATTTATTGCTTAAGCACAAGACCCGATAATATGTATGCAGTAAATGTATTATCTCAATTCCAAGCAAACCCGGGAATAAAACATTGGACTTGCTTATTGAGATTATTAGGTTACTTAAAATACACTCAAGAATATAAATTAGAACTTTCAAAAGTTAAATCATTAAAACTAAGATGTTATTCAGACTCAGATTTTGCTACAAATAGGGATATTCGAGTGTCGATGGGAGGGTTCATAACTTTTATAGACAAACTCCAATTTCATGGCGAACTTTCAAGCAAAAATTCATTAGTCTGTCGACCATGGAAGCTGAGTATGTTAGTTTAACAGGAGCAGCTAAGGAATTCATTTGGCTAAAGAATGTAATTAATAATAAAAGTTTAAATTTAGAAATAAGTGAAAATGTAATGTTTTGTGACCATCAAGCTGCTATAAGTTTTTTCAATTCACCGGTAGAAAATTATAGAACAAAACATATCGATGTTCGTTATCATTTTCTAAGGAATTTGATATACGAAAAGGTTTTCCAAATTAAACATATAGGTACCAAAAATAATTTGGCGGACATTTTTACCAAACCCATGGTAAAAGAAAAATTGTTGGAATTTTGTAGAAAATTATTTTTTTTAGAGAAAAAAACTTTGTTTCTTTAAGATTAAAATATTAGTTTTTTTATTACAATAAAGATTGTGAATAAAATGTATTTTTTGTGTTAAATTGTGTAACATGTGGTTATAGAATAAAATTAATTTACTGATTTGTAAGAGATAATGGTACGAAATTGGAAAAAGGGGGCCGATTGTTAGACATTTAAAAAGTAAAACCATTCGAAATATTTTCGATCCAAATTTTTATGATCTCCTTGTGTTGTTTTTCCAATCCCGTTCCATGATCTCAATGAAAGTAAACAAACCGATTCGAACCCGATCTTTTTGCAAGTTTGGTGATTTGTGGTTGACAGCAACTGCAATGCAAATCGAGCGACTATTTAAACTCGGCTCGTGTTAGTTTTTCAGGCGGGGAGGAGAAAAAGAAATATAAGAAGTGTGTGAGAGTTTTAGCTCTTAGAGGGAGAGAGCGGCTGGTTGGCAATGCAACTGTATGTTGCATCACCATTTTCAGATTATAAATTCGTTTTCAATATTAGACTGTAAGAAGACGGTTCGAATCGGATGTCTGGTAATGTTGATTTTTGAACTAAGATTTTAGTAGTCAACTTATTGTTTTTTCGATCGCTCCAGTATCGAGCACATTGACTTTATCCTTGATTATTATTAAAAGCCATTTTTAAGAAACTGCTTTCATCTTCATACCTCCTCGACACAAAAATTTCACTGCTTGCTTTGCCAAAATTTGGGTTAGTTTACCAGTAAGTGTAACAAATTTATATATATATATATATATATATATATATATATATATATATATATATATATGAAAGACATTTATATTGTATATCAAAAACAAGAAATAATAGATAATGAACATAACAAGAAATAGCGTAATAAAAATATAAAAGCTAAACATGAAGATCAAAATTATAGAAAAATAAAAAAAGAAACTACAAAAAAGAAGAACCAGCGAGTCAGAAAGCAATTTCGAACTTAGGGCCGAATAAGTGGGGTTAAACTAGTTTAAAGGCGCCAAACTTCCCCCTTTTCAACTCGTAAGGAAAAACCAAATAAAATAAAGAAAAACTCAGAGTATGTAAATACTCGGAGAGTATGATAAAACCACTCACTACTATCATGTAACAAACTTTCCCAAACTCTTAATGCAGAAAAATCGCAAAACAATTACGTAAGAAAAGTAGAAAAATCCTAAAACAATTACATAAAAAAGTATCTTTTAAAAAATAATTTAACAAAATTTCTTTACTCACAGAGCTTTTACGAAGAGAATCAACCGTCTTGACATCAATGAAAATCAAATATTTACCAAGTTAAAAAATTCGAAAATACATAAGCACATCTTTGGACCTTAACTTTTAAACCAGCCAGCAAAGACAGATATCAAAAAAGACGACAATCAAATATGGTAGAATTTTAATCGTTTTATTGTCAAAAATGTAAATTTTCTTTGGTTGGTTTTCAACAATATGTAAGATGTTCAAGATGTGTGTGGAAAAAATGTAAACTTTGATATGAGTGTTCCGATATAATCTTCACTGCAAGACCACTAACATTCTGACATTGAAATCCTATTGTTGTGTGGTGGTTTTGGAATTAGAAGTAGCAAGACGGTTAATGCATTTGTGATGAATATAAGTTCTTAAGAAATTAAAAGTATATTCATGATCTAAACAACATTGAAATTTTTTATATTATTGTATTTATCTATTTTGTGGGTAGTTAAGTTATCATTTCTAAATAAAAAAATCAAAATGATATTTCTGTAGATTGATATATGCAAGTTACTATTCCATACAGGAATTTTAATTATATGGAACTTAAACAAATCTCTTTTGTCAAAAATGTTACTGACTACATTATTGATAATAAGATGCAAGTCTAAATCCAATAATTCCACCATATTAGAGTTGAAGTTAGTTTTAAGGAGCTTGAGATAATCAGGGTGGAACGTAATATTTGGTTTGTATTCACTATTTTTTTTCCAAAAATTATTAAATCATCTATATAGCGATAAATCAAGTAAGAATCATTTACAACATGATTAATTTCAAAAAATGTAAATATAGGTTCGCTAAACAATTACAAGCTGGACCACCCTGAGGTAATCCTTTGATCTGTTTATAAAGATTCTGATCAAATGCAATGAAATTTTCTTTTAATACGAGGTTAACAAGAATATCAAATTTTTCTTTTTTTATTGAAGTATATAATTCATATTTATCATAAATTAACTGTAGAACCCTAATCATATCGTCAATATCTATAGAATTAAAAAGGTCCTCGAAATCAAAGCCATGCATGGAAAAAATCTGCATATCCTTAGTAACTCTAGCAATCTCTAAGCTATTTTTAATTATTTCCCTGTTCTGTAAGTTATCAATTAAATTTTGAAGAAGAAATTGTAGGATCTTCCCAGACTTCGTGATGTATGTGTTGTATCCATTATTGATACTACGGAATTTTATAGGGCTTTTATGAAATTTTGGTGTTAAGAAAATACCTTTTTTGGATATTTAATATTATTTAGATGAATATTCAGTCTTTTGTTCAAAGCTAAAAGACGATTATCATCTTCTCTATTATTGTGAATTGATTTTTAAAATGAGTTATTATTTAAAATGTGGTTACACTTAATATTTTACTGTAAAAATATTTACAAATTATGTCATAATTAGCAGATACCTTATCAACATACGGAATTACGAAGTCATTTTGGATATTTTCTACTGATGATTTAAGATCTTTATACATGATTTCATTTTCAACAGTGAAATCTAATTCCCGAATTTCTGTTGCTACATAAGATCTAAATTGATTGAAAGCTTCAATCGGCATTCCGTATTTAATTGCAATTTTAAGGTAGAATTTATCTAAATCTCTTATGATTTGTTTCATAACGTTAGATTTACTTTGTGACCATCAGTCTAAATCCGGTACCTTTTCCCATAAAATTTCTTAACAAATCATCTTTCACGATGCCAAGGTCTCCTGTGACAACGTGCTGATGATAATCATCAATATAGTCCCGATATAGATTGCATTTACATGAATCTGTACTTAGGAGCTCCGAGACTTAATTATAATTAAATATAAATCGACCAAGTTTCTTGTTGTACTTGAAAGCCTTTTTAATAATAATATTTTTAATAAGAAAAAAGAATTGATATTTTTGAAATATACTTGAAAAAATAATTTTGTTAAAGGATGTATTCATAAATATAATAATGTACAATATTCTGTAGAGTAATTTTCACTTGCATCTAATTTAATATTCATTTTTTGTACTAAATAGTTATTAAGGTCTCGAATCATGTGCATACCATGAGAATCCCGAAATTTATATCTGCTTAAAATATCTGTCATAATTTCAATTTCAGTTTTATTCATGCCAAACATAAACGATTTAATTAAGCCTGTGTTGCAGTTATCATCAAATTTAACAGCTAATTCTAACATATAATTCTTGAGGGTTGCCATGTCCTAGTAACTCTTTTTCTACGTTTAGCTACTGAAATTCTCGCTAAACGAATATTATTACTATTATCAATAGATTTATCAAAATTCGGAATATATAATGAATTCTCGGATTTTTGTTTAAAAGCTAATAAAACACTTCCACCTTTCCATATAACATTCAAACCATACGGATAATATGATCTAAATGAATCTATAAAAAAGTTTTCGAACCATAATCTTTGTTTAATAGTTGGCACTATTCTAAGTATATATAGAGTTATATTATTGAATCTATGTTTATTAAATGGTCCTATCTCAATCTTAGCCTGGTTTTTGCTGCAATCAAATTTCCTTGTATCAGACCTATGTTCATTTATTCTAATATTGATAGTGTTTGAAGTCTGACCTATGTAAGCGAATTTACAAATGCTGCATGTCATTTTGTAAATACAGTTAAAACTCTTACAAAATATAAAAACTGCATCCATATCCAATTGTTCCCGACTCATCATGCCACACGTCTTGCATCTTTTATCAGTGCAAGATCTAAATTTTAGTTTTAAAACATGAATATCTCTGAAAAGCCTAGTTTCCAATATGCTACTAAAACCTTTATCTCTTTGATTTTTAGCTATACAATCGAAAACATGATTATTTCGTTTTGCTGTACGAGATAAATTCGTATATTTAGAGTTTCAAAAAATTCGAGTTTTAAAAATTCTAACATGACAAAGTTTAGAAACAGAAGGGTAAGCAAAAAATATCTGATTATAAAAACAATTCACACATTTTTTTGTATTTTTAAAAAAAAAAATATATAGTTTTTTTGTATGCCAACTCAGAACTTTTGTGCCCATCTCCACAACTATCTAAAGCCATACTTAAATATATATCAAATCTCTATATAAGGGCTCATAAAATGGTAAATGGATGACGATGGTACAGATACCATTATACTGTACCACCGAGCAATGTCATACCCTGGTATAACAAATTTCCAGTCGCATAAAACTTGTTATTTTTCAAATTCATAGTTATTTAAAAGTGGAAGGTATATTGAAAAGACTCAAATAAAATATTATTAGTAAAAATTTCCAATCACTATAATATAAAGTGAAACAATGAACAATAATTCCATAAAATCTAATCCACTCATAGACAACATATCCACGATTACTTTAAAGGAACAAAATCAGAAGTTGGCATAATATTTTTATATAAACAAGATAAACACACAAGGAAAATGAACAAAGCCAAATTAAACTTAATAAAAGAAAAACATTAATAGACAAGATTTTGAATCTAATGCCGACTTCAAAATTCGCTATAAGCAAACATACTCTATACTGACTACATCCATAAATAAACAATCACATTGGTAAATAGATTCAGACATAGCTAGGCGCAAAGTAGCCATATGAATGCATAAAATATATTTGAAAGAAATTTGTATATATACATATATATATATACATATATTTATATATATATATACATATATTTATATATATATATACATATATATGTATATACATATATATATACATATATATATGTATATATATATATCTATATATATATACACGTATATATATATACACACACACCTATATATATACATATATATATATACATATATATATATACATATATATACATATTTATATATATATACATATATATATATATACATATATATATATATATATATATATATATATATATATATATATATATATATGTAAGGATAATTAAAATAGATTAAAAATTAAATTCCCTATCTAGCACTTGACTCATCTTTCTCCGTTCCCATATTCAAGTATCAAACTAATCTCCCATTTGTTTCTTCCGAACATATGGCCTAGCCAATAAACATGTCTAATTCCAGATCGTTAGATTTAATAGTCAACATATGTCAGCATTAACTTGCAAGCACCATCTTCAAAGCAGCGATACTTACCATATGTTTTTCAAGTGTTATCCACTTGAAACCCCCACCATGGCGTGCTTTTTCCTCCCTGCTTGGTAGCAGAACAGATTTACCAATGAACGAATAAAGGTCGTTTTTTTCACTTTTCTAACTTTAATCTGATTCTGTCTTAAAAATCATGACAGAATTAAAGCCGGCAGGATTTTTTATCTGCGAATGGATTTCAAATCTTAAAATAAAAAACTAATCTTTTATATAAAATAATTTTATTATAAAAACGAACGCCAACTGTGGTAATAAATGATATGGAGAATTTGACGGAACACTGAATGCACCGTATGCCTGCATATGTAGACGTCGGATTTTGCCGGAATATAAAATGATACGGAAAAAAGAAACGCGCTAGTAATCCCCGGAAGAACATCGCTCTTACCGCCAAAGAAATAGAATCATCCTCTTCTCCTAACAAGATTTCAGAAAGTCATACTTCAAAAATGGAAACAATGAATGAAATTAAAATTACAACAAAGAAGAAAAATTACAACAACCTATAACCATTATTAAAAATGATATTTGATTTGAAAATCTACAGACTCTTTTCCAAAAATATAACCTGGAAATACCACTCCAAACATTCATTAGAAATTTTGAAAGTACGTGCGATTCCTTCAATACACCAGAGAAACAGAAAATCCTATTTATAATCAAGTTAGTAGATGGAGCTGTGAAGACTTACATCCATCACAATCTATCCCTAAACGTTTTTACGAACTGAAAAATAATTTAATACGTGAATTCGGAACACAAGTCAATCCAGCAGAGATTCATCTTCAATTATCTAAAACAGAAAAAAACCTCAAAAGAGACCACATAGAATATTTCTACAGTATAAAAAAATCGCATCCCGGATAAACATGGAAGAAGAAGCTGAAAAATATTACATCATAAGAGGATTAAAATAAAAAAGAGCCATAGAAATACAGTTACAAAGCTGCAGCAACATAGAGGAACTGAAGGAAAAAATGAAACTCTTAGATATCCAAGAAAAATCAAAATCAAGTAAGAATGAAAATATATACCCAAAGTATCCAATGACAAGAATACCTTATCATACGAATCAATTTGCCCACAGACAACATTATGGAGGATGGAATTGGAGAAATGAACAATCTCAACATCCGGATACCATATCCAATACAAGATATAAGGTATACTCTCCTCAGTTTCCATCAACTTATCATCACCCTTCCTTTTCACTTCAGCGGCCGACCCTATATCCGAGAAACCAACGATTTCCACAACGACCGACAGTTTGGCGACCCAATGCTCCAACTTTCTACCCACGTCAAAGAACACAAAACAATAATACAGTATTCCAACCTCATCAAACACGAGAACTTATGATCATCCAGGGAAGAATCAACTTCAAACAAGTTGATGTCCTCTTGGATACAGGATCACAAGAGAGTGTCAATATTATTCCAAAAAATATAATATCACAAATCAAGGGATACCACAATGTAGAGTATATCAAAACAAAAATTGCCACCATCAATGGAGAAATTGAGGTGAGTGAGGCAATTAATTTACAATTGAAAATAGGAGAAATTATTGAAAATATTAAATTCCTCATAGTAAATGTAGAACTGAAATATTTAATAATTTATAATACAACTATGAGTATTTTTGAATTAAATATTAAATTTAGTGATTATAAAATTTTTCAAAGAGGAAAAAAAATATTAAGAAATTATGAATCTAAGAAAAATATTAAAAAAAATGAAACTCTTAAATTTAGTAATAATAAAATTATCACTAAGAAAACTGATAATGTGTTTAATATAGAAATAATTCCTAATAGTAATTATGATATTATTAATATGATTATTGATAAATATAAACATGTCTTTGCTAAAAATAAGTTTGATGTGGGCGAGTTAAAATGTAATTCAACTAAAATAATACTTACCTCAGAATTACCCATTGTAAATCGACCATATAGGACATCTTTTAAAGATGATACGGAAATAAAAAAACAATTAGATGCATTATTGAAAGCAGGAATAATAAAACCATCTTATAGTTCTTACGCTGCCCCTATAACATTGGCTTTTAAAAAGAGGATAATGCTCGTACACGATTATGTATCGATTACAGAAAGCTAAATGCTATCACAAAATTAGATGCAGAGCCAATTCCCCGAATAGATGCAGTTTCAGACAAATTAACACATGCAAAATTTTTCTCAACCATCGACCTATGTAGTGGTTATTGGCACATTAAATTAGATGATAATGAATCTGAAAAACTTGCATTTACATCAAATTATGGTCTTTTTCAATTTATTCGTTTGCCTTTTGGATATAAAAATTCTCCAGCTACATGTCAAAGAGCTACTAGACAGATTTTAAATAAATACCAAATAAAATTTGCATTAAAATATTTTGACGATATAATAGTATTTTCGGAATCAATTGAAGAACATGCAAAACATTTAGAGGAGATTTTTAAAATTTGTGGAATAGAAAATATAAAATTAAAATTACCAAAGTGTAAATTTGGCAAAGATACAATTGATTTTTTAGGATATGAAATAAAACAAGGGTCATACACTCGAAATAATACAAATGTCGAAATAATTAAAAAACTTTTACCCCCTAGAAATGTAAAGGATTTACAAAGATTTCTTGGTAGTATTAATGTCTATTATAAATTCATTCCTCAATATGCCAAAAAAAAAGAATGCCCTTAAATAATCTTTTTAAAAAGAATCAAAATTGGAATTGGACCCCAGAATGACAACAATATTTTCAAAAACTTAAAGACAGCTTAATTTAAAGCCCATTTTATCTATATTCAATCCAAATTATCCCTGTCATCTTTATGTAGATGCATCGAAAACTGCGATCTCATGTATCCTCAAAAAACAAAAACCCAATGGAAATCAAAATCCGATGGCATTCCACTCGAGACGACTGAGAAATTATGAAATTATTTATACAATAACTGAATTAGAATGCTTATCTATAATTGATAGTTTAGATAAATTCCATTGCTATCTTCATGGATCTCATTTCACAGTTCATACCGATCATAATGCATTAGTTTGGCTTAAAAATTTCAAAAATCCCACGGGTAGACTTTTTAGATGATCTTTAAAAGTTTCTATGTATGATTTTGATATAAAATATAAGAAAGGTAGCACTAATGTTAAAGCTGATTTGTTAACAAGAAATCCTATTCCTTATCATATAATTAATACACCTCCAGAACCTATATTAGATATCAATGAAATAAGTCATTTTCAAATTATAGAAAATACATCAGCTCCTAAATGTTTTAAGAGAGATGGTGTTTTTGTAGTTAAAAGACAAGGTTTAACTAAAATAATTGTACCCAAAGCTCTAAGAGTGAAATTAATGGAAACAGCTGATAAAAAATTTGTCTACCCTGGTGTAGCTACCATGTTAAAATTAATATCACCACAATATTATTGGATAAACATTATTACTGATATACGAAATTATGTGAAACACTGTGAAACTTGTCAAATAAATAAGAAGTCACATCAGAGAAAATACGGACTGATGCAATCACTTCCCCTTTCTGAAAAACCCTTTGAACTTTTATCGATAGATAGTGTAGGTGGTTTAAATAATTACAACTCTGTTAAAAAATATTTACACATTATTATTGATCATGCAACTAGGTACATTTGGACTTTCCCATCAAAAACTGCAGCAACAGATACTTATATAAATTGTTTAAGACAAATCTTTCAGAATCACATACCGGAAAAAATTTTAAGTGATAGAAACACTGCGTTCACCTCTTCAAAATTTAAGCAATTTTTAAAACATAAAAATGTCACTCAATTATTAACTACTTCTCACAGACCACAAACCAATGGAAAGGTTGAACGTGTAAATCAAACCATGATTACCCGCTTAAAATGTGAAATTAGTAATAGTTCAAATAAAGTCCCATGGACAAAAATTCTAGAAAAAGTAACCCGTCAGTATAATCAAACTCCACATACAATAACAGGTTTCCCTCCAACCTACTTAATGTATGGTAGTTTACCTTTCGAAATTTCGCTAAAAGATAATGAGATATATATTCCCTTAGAAGAAGCAAGAAATATAGCCAAAGAAAGAACAGAACAATATTATAAAATAAATAAGTTTAGATATGATAAAAAATTTCAGAAAGCTGATTTCAAGGTTGGTGACTTAGTAATGTATGAGGAATTTCAATACCCCAATACAAGGAAATTAAGTCCCCCTTATTCAGGCCCTTATACCGTTTTAAGAAAATGTTCTGATGTATTATTTGAAATTGATAGACCCAATGCCCTTAATAAAACTGACACTGAATTGGTTCATTCAGTTCGTTTAAGACATTTTCATCCATCTGAAAATTTTCAGTTAAATTACATTCAACAAAATACCCATAATAATGAGAAGAAGATAATAACTAAAACAAACATCTTACGTAATACAGAAATAACTGAGTTCTGCTTAACAAGACTTTTCTGCAAAAAAGAATAATATACGATATGATATTGTATTTAATTTTTATAATATAGTTGTGTTAAATGAGTTTTCTTCATATTTTAATTTAGAAAGCAAAGTTTATAGGTTTTGTCATACAAAATTTTGAGAAATTTAATATACTTCTCAAAATTTTATCTTAAGATGTCAAATGAGTTAAGAGTTATGATAGAAATTGGTGTTTTAAAATGAAAGATATAAATTATGTTTTTAGAAAAATGACTAATGAACTAATACTAGATATATTGATTTTTATAAGAAACAAAAGTGAAGTCAAGTTGTATTCTTTTTCTTCACTGAATTTTATTGTTTTGTTAATTATTTTATTCAGCAGTAATCTTATTGCATGTCATTTAATTTTTTTTTATTTTGAAATTTTGTGTTTTGATATACCGGCCATATATCAGGATTCACTATTTCTCAAAATTTTCCTTATCTAAAATTAAAATTAATTTAATAACTTGAAGCTTATTTTTGGATATTATACAGTGGATAAGGGAGAATATAATCATTATAATTTTGTATATGTCTCGAAACATTAAGAGGACAAACCTGTTTAGTTTGATATGTACACCTCTCATTGTTTCTTACCAGCATCCCTGAACATCTGTGAGTTGATGACGCAGATTTCTCAGAGAGATGTGTTCAAAATTAAGTAAGGTGATGCAGTTTTATTAGTGAATGTGTGATGCAAGAGAAAATCAAGAATTTTTGTCTATGAAACGTATTTTTAGAAGGTTATGGAAAGAATCAAAATATTGCATGCGATATTAAGTTACAATGAATATTGTGAAAAGTTTCAGAAATACTAAAAGTTAATATTGAACTGAATCCACTGTTCCGACTCAAAATAATAAAAAGTTCTCTTATATTCTTGTATTCTTTTATTCCTATATTCTTATAATTTTTATATTTTATAACGCATGTGAAATAAAATATTGTTTATTGTGTTGAATAGTGAATATAAGTTGTGTGTTATACACCGTTTTTATATTATTAATAATTTCATTTTATTGGTGTCTATGTTTTTTTATCTTTTTAAAAATGTATTTCACATATGCAAAATTTAGTGTATCAATGGCGCCAGAGTAGATTTTTATACAAAATTATTATTTTAACATTTGTATGATTTCATGTATTTTTATATTTACTATCTTATTGTGTGATATATTATTTTCCAACATAATTTTTCTGAAAATATCTACCAGCTATAATACGAATCTATTATTATGAAGGAATAGGAGGAAACGCGAACTCTTATTCTAGATGTTGAATAGATTTGAACAAGCTAATCTTCAATTATATGTATGGAAATTCATGTTTATCAATTGATATGTTGGAAGTTTCCTTACTGTGTTTGCTGTTATACTTTCGTTTATTGTATTGCATTTTGAATTTAGTATTCCTATTGCTTAAATATTTCTAATGTGTTTAATATGTCTTTTCTAAATAATGTTATGTATTGTTTTGTGTTTGTTGAAAATTGATTAAGTTTGTAAAGAGAGAAAAAACCACGCCATGACTCCCTTTTAAAATTGGGGGACAAATGTAAGGATAATTAAATTAGATAAAAAATTAAATTCCCTATCTATCACTTGACTCATTTTTCTCCGTTCCCATATTCAAGTATCAAACTAATCACCCATTTGTTTCTTCCGAACATATGGCCTAGCCAATAAACATGTCTAATTCCAGATCGTTACATTTAATAGTTAACATATGTCAGCATTAACTTGCAAGCACCATCTTCAAAGCAGCGATACTTACCATATGTTTTTCAAGTGTTATCCAGTTGAAACCCCCACCATGGCGTGCTTTTTCCTCCCTGCTCGGTAGCAGAACAGATGTACCAATGAACGAATAAAGGTATTTTTTTTTCACTTTTCTAACTTTAATCTGATTCTGTCTTAAAAATCATGACATATATATATACATATATATATATGTATATACACACACACACACACACATATATATATATATATTTATATGGATTCATTTTGATGTATTTTTATATAATTTACTTAATTAATACTATTAATGAGAGATCCGTCTACCCATGCAATGTAATTAATAACTGTGATGTGTGTTTTAATTTTTTTACAAAATCTGATGAAGTTTAATCTACTGAAAGTACATGCAGTCCTAGTTCATATTTATTCTTGTAGCCACGTACTTAAATCAGTATTTTTCACTTAAATAACTTGTTATGAATAACATTTAAATATTTAGTGCTGAGTGGGAAATCCTGTGTATTTTCCATGAATCTGCAACCTTAAATTAGGATTTTTATGTGAAATTTGTTGATGCGTCGATAAGTTGTTCCCTCTCTTTTATTATATATGGTTTTTCTGCAAATGGAAAAGGTGTATTATCCTTCTGAAAACTACTTTTGTGCGAAAATTGTACTGATGTGTATAAAATTATTTAGTGGAACCTGGGATAGTAAACAATAAAGTAGTTACTATATATGATAGTGCTGCTCACACTTTTAATACTGGCGCCCCTCTTTTCGATCATAATTTTTATCGCGCCCCCCTTATACATTAACAATGTACTAAATGTAATAATAATGCACTTTGACGCTAAAGCTACATTAGGCGATTCTTAATTATAAACCATACATATTAGTAACATATGTATTAAATTTTGTATACTATTTTTAAGCAAAAAAAATAATAATAAATAATATAATAGGATAACACTTTTATGTTTTTTTCTTCCTTTCTCTAATTTTTAAATTAAGCGTATTGCAAAATGAGGTGGCTGCTTAGAAGACAAAATATAGATATCTGCTAAATATAGAAAAATAACTCAGAGGGCCAATATCTAATCATAAGCATTCCTTATAAAAATTTTGCTTTGCAAGACAAGACCATGGAGGTCGTTAAAACTTATTAAACTTGTTCTTAATTTTGTATTAATTAATTAGTTATAAAATACTCTGTGCAGCACTGATACATTAAAACTATACCGGCTGAAGTGCCAACTCTTTGCACGAGTTCATTTATAAGAAAATAAAATATTATTGATATAATATCTGAATTGTAATAAGAGCAAAGCCAAGTGCTCGACAATGTTCACAAAAATGTAAAATGATTTTTTAAAAATGGTTTCTCAAATTATGATTACTTTTAAGCGAATTGTAATTTTACGCCACACAGAATTAGCATTTATAATTGATGTTAAATAATAAACAATAATTAAAAATTTGATGAAGAGTAATTGTATCATTTTAAATATTTAAAGTGAAAAGGCTTCAACATGTTTCAACCCGGGTCCAGGCTCACACTCGATACGGTGGAGCGGGGTTATTGAGTTACCCCAATCATATTTTTGTATCATTGTTTTATTGTACACGATAAAAATCGTGATTCCAGTGAATAATTTAATTAAGAGAAAGTTTACGTACCTACTTTCAAGAACTTTTCATTTTTGCTTTGGTAAAAAATAAACAGTTCGCCAGAATTAACGATTTTGTAATCTGTGTGTACTGCGCGACCACTTCCGGTTAAAAAAGTGTATTCTTTATCATAATATCTATGTTACTGCTAAAAAGATTGTGTAAAACGTTTTTCGTTATGCTTTATGTGTTTGAAAATACTTCTAAAAATAAGTCTTAGCCAAGTAATCCTTCAAAGTGTGTGTGTGTGGTTTTCCAAATATGACACACACACATAAAACTCTTTTGCATAGAAAAAAGAGCAACAGAGAATTTCATTAATTACAACTTCCTTAAATGAGAAACAAACACATAATAGATGAGTCATAACTAATTTTACCAATAACTTAGAAGATAAAACAGATTATAGCTATAATGTGCAGTATTTCAAAAATAATGACAGTCAGAATTTTTTTATGTTCCTAAATTTTTTCTTTTCTGGGTCTGGGATCTGTTTTTCCTCTGTTTGGTTTAAAAAGAAAGCGTAATAAAAAAATCTCTCAAGGGATTACAGCAAATCAAATAAAAGTTTTTTTTATTTGGTTATAGGATCAAAGATAGCTAATTAGGTATTGAAGAAATATTTATTTTTGACTTAATATCGCACACGCGTGCCTATAAATTATATCGGAGTAAAAGTCTATTTTTTATTATGTCTGTAAGTATTTTTTAAACTTATTCCAGTAAATTAATTATTTTTATATCTTTTATTTTCGATATGCTCGCGCCCCCCTCGTAAGGTTATCGCGCCCCCCAGGGAGCGTGCCCCACATTTTGAGAAACACTGATATATGAAGAAAAAGTTGTTAAATATTATGTTATTTTTAAAAATGAACAGTTAAAAATGTAGTATAAAATAAAAATATGTCAATATTTTTTTTTTTTTTTTTATTTTTAATGATTGACATGAGATTTTGAAACTTGAGGCTTTTAAAAACTTCATAGAAAACTTAAATTTATTTAGCATGCACATTTAAAATTCAGTTTTTGATGTTTTAAAGTGACTTTTGTAACTCTTGGGTATGCCTCGTTGAACGACAGGGTTCCTTGGAACACAGTTTGAAGAGCACTACTCAAAAGCAACGTGATGACTATAGGCAACGAACCTCATTATTGTTAATAGTGGTCAAGTGATGACATCACTTCCATCCTAATAAGTTCCACCACGCCAAACGTGGCGAATTTGAGCCACGCAGAATTTAACAAAAGAATCTTAATTGAATTTAGGCCTCGAACTCTTGACTTGAAAGCCTTACCACGAGATTGTGAATATTAACACTTGGATTTCCTAACCACAAGAAAAGGAAGAATCAAAAGTTTACGATGTAAATCTAAACTCCATATTCTTATTGACTGCTAACAAATTCAATTTTATTTGATTTATTCAAGGCTGTGTTATGCCAAATAATCTTCAATTTTCACCCAATACTTTCTTGAATAAAAATGCATATGTATTGCAACTGAATACAATTAAATTTCGGCACGTTGGATATAAGTTAACTGGTTTCCAATGCAAAAAAATGGGAAACTAGCTAACAAAGAAACTCAGATTTGAATTAAATTCTTATTTTAAATTACTATGTTTCTTAGTAAAGAAAATATCATACATAAACAGAACTTTTGATGAGTTATTTTTATATAAATATGGTATTTTTATCAACTAGCTTCCTCTGTGAAATGTTATGAAAGGTGAATGAGAAAGATATTTGTTGTAGTCTTGTCTTAATGATTTTAAACTAGCACGTTTACTAGAAGGCAATTATCTGAGACATTAAATACGACAAACCGGCATACGGTATTATTTTGTAGAACCAATTGAGAACATGAATCCCATTCCAAAAAAAAGTTATTTCTTCCTATAAAATCAAATAGTAAAATATTTATTCATAATGTCTCTTTAATCCTCCAAAAAAGTCGTTTTTCGTTCTATTCAACACAAATAAAATAAAAAAAAAACATTAAAATATATCCGCACTTATAGCAGCTTTAAAAAAAATCTATAGTTTCATCTGCATTTGGGAAACGAAAAGAGCTGAAGCTGTATAAAATGAATGCGATATTATACTTTTTAAAAAGACGTAAATTTAAAAGGAAATAAACCTAAATAAAAACACGTACAAAGCATCAACCTAGAAACTTCTGATTTCAATTATCTACATAGCGTACTTATAAATCTGTTTCTTTTTTAAAGGGAATCTTTTTGAGAATCTGAAAGTAGTCCAACTCGTCTGAAAATTCAGAGTAATGCCTTTTCCGAGTAACATCACTCCATCGCGATCCCTTAAGATGCTAGATGTCGTTTTTAGAGAGAGATGAAAATAAAAAGGGCTTTCCGAGTCTTCTGGATGTATTAAGACTCTGGATGAAGTAATGTATCTGTCTCCCGTCCATCCATATTTTAGAAGATATAAATTCAATTTGCTCTAAACGAAGTGGCGCACTTTCTTGAGATTTCTTTCAGACGCACGATCATGATTCTTTTTACTTTTGCAATGGAAAAGCATTTTGAACATTTCTTGTAAAATCTTCCTTTTCCTTTTTTGTACCATAACGTATAGGCAGAAGTTAAAGAACCAAGGTCGCTTATTCTGAGAAACATCTTAAAATATTCAACTGGTTAGGTAGTGAATATGCGTCCATAATGGGAAACGATTTCTTAAAAAACTTAAAACTATCGAAAATTCGTTCCATTCGGAACGCAAATATCAAGAACAGTCTTGCATGTTCTTCTCTACCTTTTAGTGTCCCTTTTCTTAATAAAGTAAGATTTAAAAAATAAATCATGTTACTAAATGAAGTAAGTACTTAAGTAATTATAATACGCATTAAGAAATTATCAGACCACATTATTTTTTTTTCAAATAGGACTACAGATTGCTAATTACCTTGTTAGACCTACTAAATTCCTCAGGAGCTGGTATCACTTTTTAATGTGGCATCATATAGGTAAATATTAATTGCCACAATGCAATTTCGATGCCTAGTTTCCTTCCTAGAAAGATACACTTCTACTCTGACGATGCGAAATTCGACAAGGAATTTAATTTTGTCAAAACCAACCAAACATGTACTCTAGAGAGCTTTAATATGCTGCAGAATCATGCGACATGGAAGCTATTGATTTTTTGCATCAGGAAAATCCATCGACTTGGGGGCTGATGTCGAACCCGCAAACTTAGCTTACATAACTAGCACCTCACCAAATATGATACAATGTCAGCTTCAAACCATTAATGGCTTGTTGCATTTCTAATGAATACATAATTTACAACTGCATAAAAAATCTGTAGTGTTTTTATGAACTAGTTTGTTATATATGTAAGGATTTATGATTTGTTTGAATACTTTTTTGTGCGTTTATTTTTATGTGGTCCATATCTACAGCACAAAACATGTCAACTATATAAGCGGGTGGTAATAATATAGTTATTCAACCTCATATATAATGCCTAATGCTGTAAATTATCTTTTAAATAAGGTAATTATTAAATAATCTCAGGAAACATGCATTGACACATCAATTCCCATAATTTTGATTCATTCATGTAGTTTTTTCTACACACAATTGACGTAACATAAATTTAAGTCAATTAATTTATTAGATAAATTAAACATAGTATTGTAGTTTCATAACTATATAATGCAATGATAGTGGTTTAGTTTGTCGTTCTAACTAGAAAATTGAGGAGAAAAATCCCGAAATACTGGAAATTAATCTAATTTTTAACTTGACTAAACACCCGTGGCCACACAATAACCGACTATTAGCAATTTTACTTTGAATTTCTTTACTTTAATACATGGCATTTGTATATTAGTACAAATTTATATACTCAAAAATATTTATTTGTGTTTTTCTAAAAAAAATCCTTACATAATGGGTAATGAGAGTATTTTTTTATGTAGATGACCAAGTTTTATAACGATATATATGTCACGCAATATCTCTTGTTAACTTAAAAGTTTGAATCTTTTTGAATCTAAAAATATTTTAGAAAACATTTAAATTTGAGTCCCTTCTTTAAATCTTATTAGTTGAAAAAAACTCCTCATTTTGCGTAATTCTGTAAATTCAGAAATATTCTTTGTTAAAATATTCACTAAAGTACGAAAAAAACACTCTTTGAGACTGAATTCATTCAAAAATAAGTCATCCCTAAATCCTAAAGAAGTGGTAAGTAGAATTCTCGACATGAGCACAAAGTAGGAAACCCTGAAACTGTTTGAATATATTCCCTTAAGAGGCAAAGTAAACCTCCTTCGTCACCAGAGGAATCAACACAAAAGCAGCGTCCCGAGAACAAATTGTACCAACGCGGGTTTTCTACAGATGCAAGTTATTTTACAAAGCAACAATATTTATTCAAGAAATGCGTCGCGTAATTTTCGAATGTAAATATACCTCTTGCAACACGCGATTAGATTGTCTGGGAGAAACGTAGGCAATCATGTTAAAATGCTGAAAGTTGTTTCCAGGTGTATTAGTTTCTTTTTCTCTTATTTTGAGGCGAGACTTTAGAGTAATTTTTCTTCTTCCTCTCCTTAAGCGACACATGCTTCGCAAACGAATTAAGGGCACATGGAATATGGCTTGCGAACTTTGCATATGTCTTAGAAGAGTCTTTCCAAATTAATACTTTCTTTTCTCAACACCGTTTTACTTACATGTTGTAACCTCACGAATCGTGATGAAAATGTAGTTTTATTATTGTGTTTAACGCATTTTATGAAAATTATTCTTAGTTATTATATTAATTACGCTATGAAACATCCATTTTTATTGTGTCATTAAGGTGATATTAAAAGCGTTTAATTAATTTTATGACTGTTAATAGTAATTAAAAGTGTGGGATGTTCAAATAACTTATATAAATAACTATCTATCTCGAAATAAAAAAAAAATCTACTTAAATCCCCTTTGGAGGTTATTAAATAAAAATTTAACTTTTGCAAGTAAAATGTCCGATTATAAAGCTTATAGTTTTTTTAATTCCTAAATACAACCCTTCGTAGGGTTATGAATATAATTATGGCAAATTAACCTCTAAGTGGATACCTTCCTCCTGAAAAGTTATTCCAAAAGCGTTTTACTCTTATTTTGCTATTCCCTTCAAAAATGCAACATACTTCAATTATTTCCCTTTTTTAAAACTTGGGAGGTCGAAAGGGGACAATTGTATGACCTAGTTCGGTTCCTTTGTCAAGTAAGACGTCTTTGTTCAGTGAGAACCAGGATAGCAATCGTTTACAGCTAGCTGTTAAGTTGCCTTGGGCAATCTTGTATGAAAACAGTAGTTCTTTCTACTCTGTAGTTTTCCCCATAGATTCAGTCACAGTAAATTTAAAACAAAATGCAGGGTAAAAAAAAAACATGAAATAAATGGCGTGTTAAAAGTTGAAAAATAGTTATATTTTCTTCAAACAAAATTTATTTTATTGTCATTATTTAAAAAAATATTTTGGTATTGCGATTTGAACCAGAAAAAAGCATCCTGTATTCATTTTTGAATATGAGAGTAAGAAAACGCGCTCACTTTCTTGTTTTTAAAAAAAAGTTATGAGGTAAAAAGAGTAAAGGCCCTATCTTTTTTTTTATACATTAAGACAATAAATGGTGCATATTTATGAAATAAAACAGATCTTTCTCTATACAATTATATTTTTAATTTAGAATAACATAAAAATGATTTCAATACTTTTAATTTATTTAAATTTAAATCATATAAATCATATTTTTATGTTAACTGAATATTTTTCTGAAAAAATCAAAATTTTCATACCTAGTGCTCACCTTTTCGAACTCCTTGTATTAAATAAAAATATTTTTTCTACATCGGCATTTGTGATGAACATAACACACATTCAGTCAATAATTTTTAATTTTAATGGGGGATATACTTCTCAAATGCGCATGATAGTACTTCTAACCATTTTCTACTCAAGTTAAATTTCTTATCTTTCTGTTTCTTTTATTACAAGGAAAAATGTCACACATCGATAACTACATTTTCACACAATTCAGTCATTACAAATTCTATTGTGAGTAAAGTTCTCCCTAATTAATCGTTGTCTTTCAAAACAGTACACTTAAAACAATTTTGTACAGTGAAGTTAACCGAAAGTTCCACAATGTATTCATACCAAATTTTAAAACAAATTTAACACTTGAAAATGTATCCTGTATTAAATTTTTCAGTATACACAAGTATTTCCTGCTGTAGGGAAGATATAGTATGAGATGTGGTGTGAGGATGTGAAAGAATGTTTTCGTACGTGTAGACTATTTTTCAAAATTTAAATATCACTGAAGCTGATCATATAACTGCAAATTAGCCTTATTTTAGTGTGTGCTGGTATCAAAGTAAAACACTTTACAATATTAAACAGCCTATGGTTTTATACTCAACATCAAACTATTCGCAAAATGTGGCTTACAACTTCTATTCAAATTGTAAAGAAACAGAAATAAAAATATATCTTACTGCAGTTAAAAATATGCATAATATGTAAATATCCTATTCCTCCACTTATTTCAGTACATTTTAAAAACTGTAGCTGAATGCAATTTTTTTTATTAATAAACGAGGCATAAAAGCTCACACAGTCGTAAAAATGTCTTTATAATTTTTAAATACACTACTATAAAACGTATATGGATTGTAAGATCAGTCATAAAATCCTAAAAGCTTTTAGAGGAGCTAAAAACATGTAATTTTGGATTGATCAAATTTTTAATATAATACACAAATATACATGTTATTAAGCAAATACATTTGAAAAATCAAACTTCCTTCTGAAATTAACGTAATTGAAAGAAAAATGTTTAATTGCAAATGAGTGGAAATACATGTTTATCTAAGGGGTATCCCCAAAGTGAGGTAATCCTGAAACTTAAGAATCAAACTCAGTGGCACAACAATCCTTGAGGGCCAGGAACTACTGTGGCCATCATAATACACGTGACCATTGGACGCTGAGGTGCATGAACAGATGTCTCGATTTGGTGGTCTGTCTGAAGAGAGACCTTTAGTGTTTAAGACCCGAAGCAAGCTTGGTACTCAATTATCGACACAATGTAGCGGTGATGAAAGGCAGAGTCGACCTTGCGCAGCCCGTTAATAGAACCCCAGACTTGTGGTGTGGAAGCACTATACAGTACCACTCGATCCTATTCGGTGAAAAATAAAATTTAATGTTAGAATCTTATATGAATCCCTAATGAATGAGGGAGTCCAAACTTTTTTTTCATGTAAACTGTTTAGACGGAAATGGTTAATTATGAACATTTCACAAGTTGCATAAATAAAAATTAACCGTTATAGTTTACATAAATTTTTAAGGGTGCCAAAGGTGTATTTCGGCTGCACGAATTAATTTTAAAAGGAATACGGTTACGAAAAAGTAGTACAAATCTATCTAAAGTAGGGTTGGTTACCTTACATATTGTCAAACACAACAATGTATTGGAAGCCAATTCCACAATTCGTTGTTATAAAAAACTTTTATACGAAACTTTTTTCTGAGTACAGCAATAGTATCCGTAATCTGTACAAGGATTGATAAACTATCTTAAAAATTACTATTTAAAAAAAATAATATGCTTTTCTTTTTTTCCCTTTTTGAAAGAAATATTTAAGCATTTTTATTGTTACATTTTTGTATAAAATTACCGTTGTTTGCAATCGATGTGTGAAGTTAATGCGCATTAACTTAAAAATTAAGCCTTCAAACAATTAGAAACTTTAAAAAAAAACTAGATTATATTTAATTGGATCCTGGAATTTTTTCGTATGCGCAACGTGTCACTCTTTTCGAGGTTTCAGCTTACGAAAGGGAAGTGAAGCTGGTACATGTGTAAAGAGACATTTATGCATTATTTTTTTAAAGTTTATTGTTTAAAAATTACCGTTGTTTGCAATCGATGCATGGAGTTTTAAGGCATTAACTTAAAAATGAAGCCCGGAAAATTTTTATCTGTAAGAAATAACACAATGCGAAATTGAACATCTCTTCCTTTTATTTTAAAGGTCTTTCCACTGCTTTTTTAAGAAAGACGAATAGCTAAGTTGATTAACTCGGTACTCTCTCAACGGTAGTTTCCAGGTTCGAAGCTGGATCTTTTTGCGAGAAATATTTTAACATTATTTTTGTTTCTTGTTTTGTTTAAAATTTACCGTTGTTCGCAATCGATGTGATAAGTTTGTGGCCATTAACTTTCAACACGTTACGTTTGATGAAGGTTATACTAGAAAAGAAGGTGCGCCTATATAAATATTGAATTAGATATAAAAAACTTTTTTTTACAATTTTTTTAAAAAAAATACTCAAAATTTAAATAAATAACTTTTATTTATAAAAATAATCTCACGAAACTTTTTTCCGTGTGTAGAAGGATATTATCCGTAATCTATATCAAAATCGAAAAAATTACTTAAAAATTACGGTTTTCTATAAAAAAATTGGTTTTTTTTTGTCTTTTTGCTAGAAATATTTAAAAATTATTTTTGTTACATTTTTGTTTAAAAATTGCCGTTTTTTCCAATAGATATATGAAGTTTGAAAGCATTAACTTAAAAATAAAGCGAGAAAAAACATTTTTCCGTGTGTAGAACGATGTTATCTGTAATCTGTAGAAAGATTGATAAAATATCTTAAAAATTACGTTTCTTTTAAAAAAAAATAGTGTTTTTCGTCCCCCTTTATGGGAAAAATATATTTTAAAAAGTTTTTTGTTTCCCGAGCAACGCATGGTTAAATGGAGGAGCAGGCGGGTGGGTGGGTGGGGTGAAAGTCATTTTGAAAATAGTATTAGAAATGCTGATTTTGTGAAGGAAAGGGAACATTTATAAAAGTAGATAAAGCCCTTGCAACGCCGGACCATTCAGCTAGTATATACATAAATGTCGTTTTTCTTGTATTTCTCTTTTTCTCCGTATGAGGATTTACTATTATGGACGATGTTTTCTGATAAGGTGAGATTCTCTCTAAAAAAAGCTTTAAGCAATCTATTGCTAAGTTATTCATCCATTGTCGGATGACAATATTGGTCGTCGTAGCCAATTTGTCGCGGTCGAGAATTCGCATGGATCTGTACCGAGAGCGGTTGTTCTGGGCACAGCGTCACCACAGGTTCATGAAATTTTTTATTACGGGAAAACTGTTTATTATCAGTAACCTTGTTAGTATCATTCTATATACCAGTCTTCAAGGGGACTAAAATTTATTTGTCGCATGTATCCCTCTTTTTTGAGAGAGGCAAACGTTGTTTTCACAATCTTGGGGTATTAGAACATATTACGTTCCGATCACTACCACGTTTGTTCCAAAATATTTTCTATGAACATGATATATTTTTCCTCTGAGAGCGACATTCGTTTGATATATGTGTTGTATTACTCATTATGGATTATAAATGTAAATGAAGAGAATATATAAAAAAAGAAATGGCCATCTACGATATCCATTTGATGAAGTTGAAACTTCGGGGAAAAATTTATCAAACACGAGAAGAAATTGGTGACATAATGGAAATTAATCATGTCAGGGAAAGTGAATTTGAGTAAAAAAGAGCAAAATGAAACGCTTAAGTCAAAAGGAAAATTTTTAAGCGCATCAAAAAGGATATGAAGCCAAAAGTAAATAACAACACATACTTCACCCTGACAAAAATACATTAACCAGGAAAAAAGTTTAACATGCTGTTTGACGATCATCAAAGGAAAATAAAACTATAATAACTTGAACAAAACATGGCAATTTTGTCTGAAAGAATAATTCTTATAATGTTAACCCTTTGACGGTTAGAGAAATAAGAAGTTTTTGTTCATTTAATTCACGCAGTATTACGAGTAAACAGTAGTCGAAAGTGGCAGATGTTTTTCACCCGCGTTCTTCCAAAAATATCGCCCTTCTCTGGCGATGCCTTAGATAGCTCACCTCACGCACTTTAAAAATTTCTTAAAGTATTTGTAGTATATAAATAACAGTTTTTACGTACTTTAAAATAACTATTAAATGATGATTACTAAATATTAAATTATAAATGAATGAAATTATATATAAATTATATAAATTAATTATATATAATTATATAAATTAATTATAATTATATAAATTAATTATATATAATTATATAAATTATATATAATTATATAAATTAATTATATAAATGAATTATATATAATTATATAAATTATATTCAATGTATAAAATTATATATTGAAATTATATATAAATAATAATAGTTAATTATAAATATAAGCAAATATTAAATTGAAAGGACTAAATAATTACGTCTTCCGAATCGTCTTCTGATCTGGATATACTGTAAACAAATTCTTCAACAGACGCAAACCTAGATAAGCTTTCTGTATCACAATCATAATCATTATCATATTTATCGAACCTTCGCTTTTGCGCCATTTTACTTTACAAACACCCTAAAAAACGCGCCAAAATACGCATGAAAAGAAAGAGGTAAAAAAAAAAGTCCCCCTTGCTTTATGAAAAGAAATTCAATGGAAACTATACTGCCATGTGTAGACTGTAAAACTAACTAAATTCTGTGAGTAGAATTCCTTTGTAGCACAATAAATGCAGAATAATAATGGCAAATGAGCTCAGCTCATTAGCACCCATAGGGAAAAAATTTCACTACATAAGTAGCACTGATTTCTAACCATTTTGGTCGAAATCTTGTTTCCGAGAGGAACTCATTACGCGCATTATGAAGCAAGATTTCATTTTGCGAGCTGAACTCATTCATAACTATCAAAGTGTGAATGAAAAGTGTCTATAATTGTGGCTTATATTAAAATCACGCGCATTTGAAAGATTTTTGTTCATTTTGACTAGATTTTTCTTAAAAAAAATTATAAAATGTACTTAATAAAATTATTCACTGGGGTTGCCACTTTTATTGTGCACCATAAAAATAATTCAATTCCTTTGCAACCACAAATGTTACTATAGAGTGCGTGACTACTCCCGGATTAATATTTCTTTTGCTTAGTAGGACTTATAATAGTTAAATATCTCGAATGATTCCATTCATTTTTCAAGTCTAGCACTTATATATACTCCCAATGAGTGAATTCTCAATCTCTAAGCAAAATCTATTATTTTTACTGATGTTCTTGGAAAAGCATCTATCTTCAAATAACTAAAAAAAATCTCTAACACCAGTCAATAGGGTAATAACCTTTTAAAATTCGATTTTGAGTTTTTTTGATATTTCTAAAATCTCCAAATCAGGAGCTTTTCATTGATATAACATACAAGCCATTATTTGAACTAGAAGTACTTTAAAATGATTTTTAAAAAATAATCAGCTTATGAACCACGCCCATTTGACAGATAGAAATGTAAACATTTTCTTTTTAAATCTGGGGCAAAGTTGCAAAGCCTCAATTTATTTTTATTAATTCTCATTAGATACCTGTATAGTAAATGCAAATTTAACTGCTTTTAATTTGAATGTTATATTTAATATTTAGTGATTTTGCCTTAAATTAAATCTGTTCTACACTTTAAATTTAGTTTTAGTTAGATATTATTACTAATTATATTTAAACTTTATAAATATTAGTAAAGAGTTAAAAATATTTTTAAAATACTTGAAGTTACAATTATATGATGATTTAAGAAAAAATATGGATTAAATTTAAAATTTTTTTATAAAAATATCTCTGTTTTTTAAAATTTATATTTTTAAAATTGTGTAAATTTACTGTATGCATGTTTAAAATTAGTATTTTAAAATTGTGCAAATTTGTGAGTGTATATTTCTTAAATGCGCTTGTGTATATTGAAGTGACATTTTTGAAATATTCTTAAAACATTTCAATATAAAGCAGTTACCTTAACAAACAAAAATGACAATTTTTAATAAATTCATAATAAAAATTTTTAGTGAACTAAAATATTAACTTTGAAAAAAACTTATTCTTATATTTAAAAGAAATTCACTTCAGTATAAATATAATGTCTAAGTAATATAAATAAAAATTTGAGTCTTTATGTTTAATAGTTTCTGAGATAAAGGTATGAGATGATACATTAAATGTGATGTTTGTTGTCTTTGCGAGAAGCTTGTTGCGTACTTATAAATACATAAATTTCATGTTTAAAAACATAAAAACACAGTTATATTTGGTCTGGTTTAGAAATCATTTGTTCAGTTTAGAGTAACTTATGAAGTTTAAAACTTAGAAACAAGGGCCGTGGGTAGCCTAGTGGGTAGCCGATGTCACCAAATACCCTCCGAGTGCACACGGAGTACGTGCTCGTTAAATCAGTGGGTCCGTAGTCTTGTGGGCTTATTCACTAGCGCAGGAACTGGAGAATATATTTCCCTCCCCTTCAGTTCACTTGCAGAATTTGTGGAGGTGGAGATAGAGGTCGTGTCGCCATCTATCGTCCCTTCGGGGAAGTTTCACTGAGCTTAAATCGCACTGTCACCTGTATGATGCTCAAGGCCAACGACAGGCGTACCTCTTGCCCATGCCACGATGAATTTCGTGGGCCTCGTTCTGACTACGTCCGACAGGTGGCATTAGCCACAACAACAACACAACAACAAAACTTAGAAACTGTTTGCAACAACAAGACCTAATAATAATGTTACAAAACCTAACAAAAACTTAAGAAACGTCGTATATATAATCAGTTATTTTTAAATACCATCTCAAATTCACACCAAAACCATATTGATACATTTTCACATTATATTTATGATGCTTTCTGTTCAAATTTGATATCTGCAATGCATGTAAGCTACGAATTCTTTAAAAATTGATGCAGAATTTGAGAAAATTTTGAAGTTTTCTCGTTAAGAAACTGAAAAATGCTGTTCAGGGCAATTTAAGACTTTTTTGCATACTATTTTATGCAAATTAAATTGCAATGATGCTAATGTTTAATAAAATGCGACAAATACATGTTGTAATTCATTTATTTTTGTGATAAAGTGGCAAACTATAGCGACTATTCTACTTTTTAAAAATGATGTTTTTAAAACAGTATTCGTCTTTTTCTGAGAACATATAGTATAAATGTACATCAAATTTTTTTCCTCATGTTACCGATATGTAACTATGTATAATCATATGTTTTTTGGGGATTTTCTCAAAATATTTGACTGGAGTCCATATATCATGACAAAATATGTCAATTTTTTTTAAAAATTCATCGTGAAATTTTGAGGTTACATGCTTTTGAGAAAACTAAACAATATATTTTAAATATTTCACTTAATTGCAATAATTAATGTTTATTTTTTTCCGGACAAGTTTTTAAGATTTAATATTCAAAAGATTTTCTATAATAGGTAACTAACAACTCAGATGTGTAATGCTTTTTGTCGTTGCGAGAAGCTTGTTACATGCATAAAAATACTCAAATTTCATATTTAAAAAACATAAAAACTTTTTTTTGACCATTTTAGAAATTTTTTTTGCAGTTTAGAGAAAAATTTGAATTTTGAAACTTTACGAAATTGTGTTTGCATAAAATCATACAAATCCATAATTGATTCTTTGGCATCATCGCAAAATCATGTATTTCCAAATCATGACTTTTACATATTGATGCATGTTTACATTATATTTATGATGTTTCATGATCAGATTTGATAATTATAATGCACCAAAAAAAATGATCTCTCCTCCTCTCACACACAATCGTATAATTATAATCCTCTATTGGGAATGTTTTACTTTTTACAATTATTTAATTTATATTTTATATAAAATTTCATTTCTTCTCTCTGTAACAGAAAAACGTACAAATATAATCACTTTATGATAGAAATAAAAACCCTTAAATTAAAAATTTGCTACTTCCCCTTATATTAAATTCGGTTTTCATTTAATTGACAAATTTTTAATATTTTTAACTTTAACTATTATTTTACATAATGCGTACACAATATTTTAACATACATAATATTATGTAAAATGCACAAAAAATTAAATACGCTTAAAAACTGAATGTTAAAATATGTAGAGTAACATTTTAATTGTGTTAAAACACAGTTTTTATTCATATAAGGCTTTATCCGAGTAAAACAAGTATCAAGAAACAACATATTCTAAAACTAATTTTATCTCTCATTTTTTGCTCCTTTTGTTACCGCAATTAAGTAAAACTAAATAATAATTCTGCTAGTGAGGTGTGTGTATGTATGTATGTATGTATATGTATGTATAGTATTTAAATACTTTTCGCAAAAGAAGTTCACTCAAACCACCTTCAAAATCAAAAACAGTAATGTCCAACTCGTGCATATGAGAAGAAACATATTCACGGAGTCGCAGTAGCGCAGAGAATTACTATAATGTAATCTATACCATCTTATTCAAAGAGTACTAATTCCAAAAAGAGCAATAAACTTTTACAGACGAGAGTATTTAGCGTCTAAAGACGTGACGAAGATCAAACAAGTAGTGACATGTAATGTAAATAGAAGGAGAGAGGGTCAATTTTGGTGTGAAAGGAATGAAAAACTGGGATGAAGCTTGCCGATAGTAGCTCGGCACATAAAATGGAGCCGTATGGATGTATGATGAGTGTTTCATGGAGAGAAATAAATTACATTGCTATCATATTAAAAGTGCAAGTACCTTATTACAACGTGCCTTAATGGCACAATAGATCTCGCAGGCTGGACTTCAGAGGACATCTGTGGCATGTATCGTATGTGTTTATAAATGGTACAATCCTTAAATGCATTTGCATTTTTTGCTATGAAAATTAATCTTGTGCTGGTGCCATGAAAATAATTTCTGCGTAACTCATTAGCACTTAACTGGGCAATAGTATTTTTTACGAGATCATCCTAATGGATAAAAGTTCTTCACTGCAGAATTTGCGATCAGGAATGGATTATGTCGCTCCAAAAAGACGGAGAGTTAATTCATTATTATGGCATACATAACTGCTTGTATAAAAAGCAATTCACAAAAGATGGTATTACAAGTTGTTTTCATCGTACATTTACTTCCAAATCTGACCTGTATTGCTCGGAATTTTCTTCTATTGATCACTAAGGCACGCAATTCCTATTCACTTACCAGAAGGGAAACGGAATCTGCATTGAAGTATTGAAACACCCAATTATTTTGAGCAAGTTATCAGCTATTACCAATTTTTAGATGGAAAAAAAATCCTAATTTGGGATGGAATTTTTTTGGTGGTCCCATAGATCTTCTTGTGAACGATGCAGAATTTTTGACTTCTGGAAACAGCAGAACATTTGTGCTATTAAAAAAAATTATTCTAATGGATAATTTTCAACATTATTGAACTACACCTGTTGCTGAATATTTGCATGACGGGTAGTTTAGAGCAAATTGAAGTTAATGGGCTACCTTTGGGGTTAGCTTGGAAGACGGGTACATGTTTTAAATCATACACTGGAATCATTAAAAAATGCTGGAACAATTGCATTAATTCAAAAAGATTATAAAAGTTGTTACCCACTACAGTATTTGTCAGCAGCGTTAGCAATATGAAATGACAATGCTATAAAATGCATAAAATAAAATATAATATAAATAATAAAATATAAATGCTTTAAAATGCTTTTATTTATATTCCGCTTATCTTACACCTATTTTTAATTATACAGTTGACTTCGGTAACTAATTTTACTAATTATATGTATATAAATCATACTTAATAAAAAAAAATATTAGAAAATTGGATAAACCATTGTTTGAAGCACAATTATACTGAATTGTTTATTTTTTAATCCTTTATTTTCACATTCAAACAACAAATGTAGGCTTTACCAATGCTCTTTGAGCTCAGTATGCTAATATAAGCGAGCAAATTTCTCCCACCTATATTCAGTTGTAATTTATTTTTTTTAAAAAAATCTGAATAAATTAAATATTTGTAGCAATTTTAGTAGAGAAAGAATATTTCCATTCCAAAATTTTAAGATGTATAAGATTCTTGAAAATTTACAAAATTGGTATATATCGCCAAAATTAAAAACAAGCACACTATTTTATATTTCTATTACTAATTTTTTTCATTTATACTATTTAATTATTCATTTACTAATTATAACCTTTAAAATATTAATAATTATTTATGTGTCATATCATATAGGTTTTCTAAAAAAATGTATGTATGGAAGTTTTGTAAACGTGAAAAGGTAACACATGTACATTGCCTAAGGCAGTGTTTTTGAAACTGTGGGGCGCGATAACCTAACAAGGGGGCGCGAGCATATTGAATAGTCGAAAATAAAATAATAAAAAAATATTAATTTACTGAAAGTAAATAAACGAAATACTTTCTACTATAATAAAAATAAAATCACATTTACAGTGATACAATACACATAAAATGTATCAGTTTTGTGTACAATGCATTTTATCAGTAATTTAATTATACTAATAAGTTAAGAACACAAGTTTGATGATTACCAGTGACCTCATGGGCTTGCATTAACACTTATCTTGATAACTTGTAGGTTCTATAATTAATCCCTTAACTGCCGATTAAAGGTTACAAGATTCGCTCACTTTTCCCTGAAGATGCGCGTATTTTGATGTGGCTGTTGTAGTTTGCTTGTGGGGAGGGGGAAAAAAAGGAATAAATAAACAAATCCTCTGACATAAGTAAATCCTTCGCAAACACGGCCAAGGTCCTTTTATTGCATCCCAAAGCCTTCGAAGTAATTACATGGTGCACAAAAAATATCATACTTTGGATAGACGTATATATACGTCCAGGAAATTATTGCTTTGGCTGAGCGAGATGTTTATATGCGTCGGTGGCACTTTAAAGTTTAAAGTTGTATAGTAGCTTTAGCGTCAAAGTATAGAGTATTGAATTCAATACATTGTACTTATATGGAGGGCGTGAAAATTATGACTGTATATGGGTCGCGAATTGTGAAAGTTTAAGAAGCAATAGCTTAAGCTACATAAAAAGTAATCAGTTATGCTCACATATATAAATAGCTTCGATCATATAGTTATGCACTCAGGAACATTGAAAATAGCGACCTAAGAAGGAAGATAAGTACAATCGCGAAACTGCAAAAAAGTACAGCGTAATGTGATATGCAAATGATCCAAGTTTTGTGCCAATACGCATGCTCATACACACCAAGGTGGCGCTACAATCAGGAAGAGGGTGCTATATAAGCCATCGCCAATTCAATGATTCATAAACGGGATGATTACCCGCCGATTGTAGGAAGATTTTTGGTAAGCGAAACAAGCCAGGTAAACATGCTAGAAGATATTTCTCACAGTTAAGCGAGTTTGAGAGAGGCCTAATCATCGGTATGAAAACGGCAGACTTGTCGATGCGCCGTGTTGCTGGCCAGGTGGATCGTTCGGAGTGTACCGTTTGAAATTGTTGGGAGCAGTGGACACAAGAAGGTACCCACGTGCGGAAAACCCGGTCTGGAGCGACCAGGAAGACCACGAGGAGAGAGGATTGAAGTATCGTGCAGCAAGCACTTTTGTTCCCCACAGTGACTCGTTCAACGATACGAGCAGACATAGGCGTAGCAATTGTTCCACAAACAATTTCCAGATACCTTGCAGAACCAAACACAAACCACCTTGCAAGATAATTCTCGTCCGCACACAGCAGTAGTTGCTCCATACTTCCTACGTCATTTTCAGACTCTTCCATGGCCAACCCGCTCCCCTGATTTGTCCCCTGTACAGCACGTGTGGGATCAGCTAAAACGGCATATGTCATCGTGTCACTCTGTACATGATTTAGATTTGGCTGTTCAAGATTTGTGGGCTTATCTGCTTCAGGACTACATAATGTGTCTAATCAACTCAATGACGGACCGTGTGGCGGCATGTATTGCAGCTGGAGGTAGTCCAACGCGCTATTTAAGTTTCCCAGTATTTGTGTCGTTGCACACCCTGTATTCGTTTAATTGTCTTGTTTTTGAGATCAAGTGAATCTCTCATCTGTGTCATTGTGTGTATTAAATTTCATTTCAACCCGATGCTTTCTTCTTGTGTGTCGCTATTTTTCAATGTCCCTCAGTGTATTTTCAGAAATGTCAATGCATGGGAAGAAATAAATTTTTTCATAAGATTATTTATTCTGTTATTGGTTGGTATCGCATCTCACACGCCCAGCGTATTTGTGACGAAGAGGTAAAATGTATAACAGAAATTTAATTCGCCTCTACCAATACGTTTGCCTGAATTCCAAGGTTTTTATTTTCTTTTTGTATTTCTGCAAATTTCTACGAGATGATACAATTAATACTACTTCACTAACCATTTGCGCAGTGGAAATGTTTGCTTTGATTTAAAATAAAAACTATTTTGTGTTTTTCTGTAATTACACTTTGATTAGTGTTACTTTTGATTGCCCAAATAACTCTTATGATTTGTTCGAAGATTGAGATTTAAAAAACAGAGAAATTGATATATACCAGTCGGAAAATGCGAGTCCTGATTTATCAACAGATAATTCTTATAGAGTCTAATTCATCAAAATAGTAGGATTTGAGCTCATTTGGGTTATCGGTAGAAGAAAAAATAGCATGTCTCTTATTAATTTAATTTTATTAATTAGCTGTATGTCGATAATTACCTTCAGCAACTCAGAGCATTGATGCTAGTAATAGTATGGTATCAAATCTTACTATTTTTTTTTTCAATTTAAAACTTGGGTGCGTGTTAGGGGAATATAAGCACACCGGAAATCCGGGAGAATGATGAGGCATCACAAATTTGTTAACTAAGAGAAGCAAAACGATGCCTACTGAAGCAAAACATTTTGCAATTTCGAATTTAGGGTAGAAGAAATATTACTTTTCAGCAACAAAAATAAGTGGTGGTTGGAAACTCAAAAAAAAAAAAAAAAAAAAATGCTGAAATATACATCAAATTACTCATTATTCCATAGGTATAAAAATTGCTTATAAACATAAATTATAACCAAAAATATCTTGTAAATAATTTATTTATAGACTTATATATAATTAGTGATATCTTTAAAAACAGTTATCAAAGATGTAAATCTTTAATCACGCCACTGGAAGCATATGTAATATCAGGACATCAATCGTAAAGGAGAAATGAATTTATTGAAATAAAAATTAAATATCTTATTAAATCACTTGTTTTCTAGCGTATTTACAACGTCTAATATAAAAAAAATGTTATCCAGTTATTTTTAATGCATATAATTGTAAATACAATTCATGAATTTTACATACATGAATTTTTCCTTGATTTAATTTTCCTATACACTAAAAATTGTCGATGTTTGAATTCTAATAAAACATGAAGATATGTATAAATACAAGGCAATAAATTTATAAAGTAACTTAATATATACAAAAAGTACGTTTGTATGTATTTTAATTGAAATAATTCCAGTATAATTTTCATTTTATTGTTTATTTATTATTTGTGTTAATTTAGATGCTTCTTCAGAAATGAAGATGAGTTCCTATTTTAATACTAATACTTAAAGGTTTGAATGAATGGCCACATTTGTTATGAATATGTAAATGTATAATGAATATGTAATATCATGTTGTTGCTAATGCCACCTGTCGGACTTAGTCATATCAAGGCCCACAAAATTCATCATGGTAAGGGACTAGATGTACGCCTGCCGTTGACCGTAGGATTGAGCACCATACAGGTGACAGTATTACTTCGATCGGTTCCACCCCAATTTTGAGGGAGAACAGCCTAGGAGAAGGTCATGGGCCTCCCATCTCTCTTTCTCTTCCAGCAACCTCACGAGAGGTGTTTAGAGTACCTCCTGCCACGAAGGCCCTATACATTTATTAACATCCATGTATTTTCCGAGATTCGAAACCAGGCTTTACGGCACAGCAGTCAGCGCATCCAAACATTATACCGGATGGGAGACATGTAATGTCATAAACTGCTCAAATATACTTATTAAATGACCCAGCGTAAAAAATTCAAAACAAATAGATGCATAATGTTATCATACTATTTTTCACTCTGTAACGATTATTATTATGACACCAGATAATGACGTCGGAGACGGAGAGCGGATGGTGTTACTGCTGAGATAGTAGGGGAGAAGGGTTTCCTAGAATCCACTTCTGCCAAGTTCAGAGATAGACTCCTCTAAAAAAGGACATGCGAGAGGACCGTTTGAATGTCCCGGCTGGAAGAGAATAGAAACGTGCTTTGAGTGTAAGATGGTTAATTTAGTATGTTCTTGTAAATAAAATTGTACTTTTGTATCTCTATCCTCACTGTGTTTTTTTGTAACCAGTCCGTCACAACTCGTAGTAGTTTTAAAGGATATTATTTATTGTTTTACATTTTTGGCAATGATTTTATACAGAAAAAAATTTAATATTTTTTTAAAGAATTGTTTACATGAGAATAAAACTACAGATAGTTATTCGAATTCACTTCTTTAAAAAATGATTTTTCTCTCGATGAGATTGCATAAACGATTATAGTTTATTAGTTTACGGTAAATAATTCTGTACGGTAATAGATCAATTTCGCAAAATAAAATTTGTTGTATACCATGGGGAAAATAACTGCAATCTAAGTTTCAATTGGCACGAAATTATTATAAGGACTAAAAAATATTTATTTTCTTAAAATTGTTCATTTACATACGATATTTTATTTTAGTTTTTTTATTTTCTTAAGTTATTTCTATTCACTACCGTTTTATGTCTTTTTATTTCCTTAATTCACCCTTTCGAGATGAAGTAGAAAGCACACACAGTCAGTATTGCAGACATAGTTTTACACCGAAAAACACAAAAGTTAGTCATTGTTACCTATGAATAAAATACAAAGTGACATGCGAAGAAAATGTTCAGGAGAAGTTATTTGTCACTTTCTGTAGTTTTAAATCTTTCAATGAGATTCTTCTTCATACAATACCCTTGGGATGGAAGCTACAAACTGTTTTCATCAGATAATTAATTGTTGACTTCAAAGTACAAGATATATACATGTAGCACTTACTGTACAATGTTTTTTTTCGGGGTATTAGTTTTATTATTTTTTTTTTTAATTTAAACAAAACCATGTAACATCGATTCTTTTCGTATGATATAACTACTTCAAAACATGTGAAATGCATTTTCGTTGGCCTTTCTCAAGGGAATTTTCGCATATTGCAAGTCATGGAATTTTTATTCTTGGATGTTTAAAGAACAGTATAACCTATTTTACCTATTACTTAAAGTAAACTTCAGCGCATATTTCATTTACGTAGCATTTTTGATAGTTTTTAGGCAAGATGTTTTTAAAATTATCCACAGAATACAATATAATTACAAAAATAAAAAAATGACATGGTTGTAAAAACTAATAGTTACATCGTAAAATTTCTACGTAATGTTACAGATTGTTTGCTAATTGTATACATGCGTGAAATGTTTGTGGATATGAATAGGTGGGCCTACTTATGTAATTATATACAGGTATTTTACATATATTATATATATATATATATATATATACATATATATATATATACATATATATATATATATATATATATATATACATATATATATGTATATATATACATATATATATACACACACACACACATATATATATATATATATATATATATGTCATGATTTTAAAGACAAAATCAGATTAAAGTTAGAAAAGTGAAAAAAATCATTGGTACATCTGTTCTGATCGAGAGCAGGGAGGAAAAAAACACACCATGGTGGAGGTTTCAAGTGGATAACACTTGAAAAACATACGGTAAGTATCGTTGCTTTGAAGACGGTGCTTGCAAGTTAATGCTGACATATGTTGACTATTAAATCTATCGATCTGGAATTAGACATGTTTATTGGCTAGGCCATATGTTCGGAAGAAATAAATGGGTGATAAGTTTGATACTTGAATATGGGGACTGAGAAAGATGAGTCAATTGCTAGATAGGGAATTTAATTTTTAATCTAATTTAATTATCCTTACATTTGCCCCCCAATTTTAAAAGGGAGTCATGGCGTGGTTTTTTTCTCTCTTTACAAACTTAATCAATTTTCAATAAACGCAAAACAATACATAACATTATTTAGAAAGACATATTGACACAGTAGAAATATTTAAGCAATAGGAATACTAAAATAAAAATACAATACAATAAACACAACTTTAACAGCAAACACAGTAAGGACACTTCCAACATATCAATTGATAAACATGAATTTCCATACATATAATTGAAGATTAGCTTGTTCAAATCTATTCGACATTTAGAATAAGAGCTCGCGTTTCCTCCTATTCCTTCATAATAATAGATTCGTATTATAGCTGGTAGATATTTTCAAAAAATTATGTTGGAAAATAATATATCAAACAATAAGATAGTAAATATAAAAATACATGAAATCATACAAATGTTAAAATAATAATATATTTTGTATAAAACTCTACTCTGGCGCCATCGTAGTAATACCTTGTATTGTTACACACATTTTGCATATATGAAATATATTTTTTAAAAAGATAATAAAAATATAGACACTAATAAAATGAAATTATTACTAATATGAAAACTGTGTACAACACACAACTTATATGCACTATTCAACACAATAAACAATATTTTATTTCATATGCGTTATAAAACATAAAAATTATAAGAATAAAGGAATAAAAGGATACAAGAATATAAGAGCACTTTTTTATTATTTTTGAGTCTTAAAAGTGGACTCACTTCAATAATAACTTTTAGTATATATGAATTTTTTTTAATATTCACTGTAAATTAACAATATCGCATACAATATTTTGAATCTTACCGTAACCTTCTAAAAATTCATTTCATAGACAAAAAATCTTGATTTTCTCTTACATCACACATTCACTAATATAAACTGTATGATCTTACTTAATTTTGAACAAATCTCTCTGAGAAATCGGCGTGATTAACTCACAGATGTTCAGAGATTCTGATAAGAAACAATGAGAGGTTTACATATCAAACTAAAGAAGTTTGTCCTCTAAATGTTTCGAGACATATACAAAATTATAATGATTGTATTCTCGCTTATCCACTGTATAATATCCAAAATTAGACTTCAAGTTATTATGTTAATTTTAATTTTAGATAAGGAACATTTTAAGAAATATTGAATCCTGATATATGGCCGGTATATCAAAACACAATTACAAAATGAAAAAAAAATTAATGACATGTAATAAGATTAATGCTGAATAAAATAATTAACAAAACAATTAAATTCAGTGGAGAAAAGAGAATACAACTTGACTTTACTTTTTTTCTCATAAAAATCAATATCTCTAGTATTAGTTCTCTCATTAATCATTTTTCTAAAAACTTAATTTATATCTTTCACTTTAAAACACCAATTTCTATCATAACTCTTAACTCATTCGACAACTTAAGATAAAATTATGAGAAGTATATTAAAATTTCTCAAAATTTTGTATGACTAAACCTATATACTTTGTTTTCTCAATCAAAATATAAAGAAAGTATCTCATTTTTAACACAACTATATTATTAAAATTAAAAACCATATCATATCATATATTAGTCTTTTTCGCAGAAAATCTTGTTAAGCAGAACTCAGTTATTTCTGTATTACGTAAGATGTTTGTTTTAGTTATTATCTTCTTCTCATTATTATGGGTATTTTGTTGAATGTAATTTAACTGAAAGTTTTCAGATGGATGAAAATGTCTTAAACAAACTGAATGAACCAATTCAGTGTCAGTTTTCTTAAGGGCATTGGATCTATCAATTTCAAATAATACATCAGAACATTTTCTTAAAACGTTATAAGGGCCTAAATAAGGGGGACTTAATTTCCTTGTATTCGGGTATTGAAATTCCTCATACATTACTAAGTCACCAACCTTGAAATCAGCTTCCTGAAATTTTTTATCATATATAATCTTATTTATTTTATAATATTGTTCTGTTCTTTCTTTAATTAATTTTCTTGCTTCTTCTAAGGGAGGATATATCTCATTATCTTTTAGCGAAATTTCGAAAGGTAAATTACCATACATTAAGTAGGTTGGAGGGAAACCTGTTATTGTATGTGGAGTTTGATTATACTGATGGATTACTTTTTCTAGAATTTTTGTCCATGGGACTTTATTTGAACTATTACTAATTTCACATTTTAAGCGGGTAATGATTGTTTGATTTACACGTTCAACCTTTCCATTGGTTTGTGGTCTGTGAGAAGTAGTTAATAATTGTGTTACATTATAATGTTTTAAAAAATGCTTAAATTTTGAAGAGGTGAACGCAGTATTTCTATCGCTTAAAATTTTTTCCGGTATGTGATTCTGAAAGATTTGTCTTAAACAATTTATATAAGTATCTGTTGTTGCATTTTTTGATGGGAAAGTCCAAATGTACCTAGTTGCATGATCAATAATAATGTGTAAATATTTTAACAGAGTTGTAATAATTTCAACCACATACACTATCTATCGATAAAAGTTCAAAGGGTTTTTCACAAAGGGGAAGTGATTGCATCAGTCCGTATTTTCTCTGATGTGACTTCTTATTTATTTGACAAGTTTCACAGTGTTTCACATAATTTCGTATATCAGTAATAATGTTTATCCAATAATATCGTGGTGATATTAATTTTAACATTTTAGCTACACCAGGGTAGCCAAATGTTTTATGAGTTGTTTCCATTAATTTCACTCTTAGAGCTTTGGGTACAATTATTTTAGTTAAACCTTGTCTTTTAACTACAAAAACACCATCTCTCTTAAAACATTTAGGAGCTGATGTATTTTCTATATTTTGAAAATGACTTATTCATTGATATCTAATAAAGGTTCTGGGGGTGTATTAATTATATGATAAGCAATTGGATGGGAGACCTTCCTAAGGAGACTTTTCTTTTGCACATATTTCACATTATTTTGTTCAGGCAGCTTTACTACAAAAAATATTTTAGTCACTAAGAAACAAGTAGTAGTTTTGAAATCAGCATAAATAAATGCATTAAAATCAATAACAATATTTAAGATAGTGCGATAATTTCACAACGAAAAATGAAGTCAATGAATTAATTATAAAAATAACTCTAAAAAATGAGTGTGTTTAGGACTTTTTGCCACCACTGTATTTATGACCCAGAATCAGACTTAGTTTTAAAAGGGATCTTTATTTGATGAAATCTATACAAGTTCTGACGCTGAGATGAGAGTAATAAAGGAACGCCACAGGGAAAACTAAGTGGGTTAGCACTTAAAACACCGATGAGGTAAGTATCGCGGTTTTTATGATTGTTCTTGAAAATTAATGCTGACATATAGGGCTAGTATATCTACAGATCTGGAATTAGACCAGTTTACTGATTATTTCGTGTGTTCGGAATAAATAAATGGGTTCTTAGTTTGATACTTGAAGATGAAATGAAAAAGATGAGTTAAGTGCTAGTTAGAGAATTTACTTTTTAAACTAATTTAATTTTCCTTACATTTATTATAGATATAGATATAGATAAGAAATATTAGGCACAATAGTAAAATAATAAAGTCCTGGCCTTATGAACCAATAATGCATGTTTAAACAAGTTTTATGGCTAGCCAAACTTCACCAGTAATTTGCCTATATTCTGTGTCAAAAGGAAATAATAATATTAGGAGAGTTTTAAATAATACAAATAAAATCAATATACTGTTAAAATATTACCATAAAATTATAGCCTACTAGTATTCACAGTTATATATTTAAGGTCGATGCATTAAGGTAGATTGTAAGACGGCCTTCATGAGTATGGCAACTAGTTATGTTTTCCACCAAATACATCAGAGTAATATCAGTACCATATAAAGTAAGTTAATTAGAAATTATAATAGAATATTATAAAGTCTCTCTCTCTCTCTCTCTCTCTCTCTCTATATATATATATATATATATATACGTTTAAAAAACCATAAATATTTGTTACGATTTTTGTGTAAATAATATGTACTTGGGTGTGTAATGCATTTATATTTATCTATGTTCTATATATTTCTTGTTAAAATTGTACTATTTACAAGCAATGTTGCCCATTACGTTACAATGGCGATTCAATGCAAACCTGGTGAAATCTTGGTGGTAGAACCAAATTGGCGGCCAATTATGGTGACTTTGGCGATCATTTTGGCGTCATTGGTTACAGTTTTGGGGAGTTAGGGACCCTCTGGATTCCTCTAGAAAGTAGTGGAGCTCTCCATTAACGTCACGATCGATGATACGAGTGGTTGTATTTCTGGAAATTTTTGATGCGTCTATAAAGAGAAGTGCTAGCCGAGACCTGTTAGTTTTGATTAAACCAGCGAGTAGCGATGATTTTTTTTGATCAGCGAATAACTCGGCTGTGCTTGTAATAATCCTTACTTATGTGTTTTTAAACACTAATTATTGTGTTTGATTGTTGTTGAAGGTGTGAAGACCTTTGGATATTTACCCTGTGATTATTGCCGCTGAATCCTGTATTTAAAGGATTGGTTTATTTATAATAAATTTGCATCGCTCTTAAAGAACTGTTTATTTTCTTTGTAATTGTTTTGCATAAAATCATTGAACCCGTATCTACGTAACAGTTTGGTGGCATCGGGTGGATTTTATGCCAATAACCAGAGCGATGGGTGATGAATTGGAAAGGAACCAATGCCTTGAAAAGCTGTCAAGATGAATTGAAGGAGCGAATGAAAAAATGTCAAGAAGAACTGAAGAATATACTTTTGGAGAGAATATCAACTAAATGGAGGAAGAAATAGAAAATGTTAAAGAACAGGTTAACTGAAGAATGGAAAAAATGTCTTAGCTAGTAGAAGACATCGAAAACAAGCTTCTATCTTGCGAGAAAACGAAAAATGAAAACAAGCATTTGCCTGCTTCATCAGTACCTGTACCTACCTCACCATTGTCATTGAAATTGTACACCTATGACAAAAAATAAGCTGGGAGGTGTACAAGATTCAATTTTGTATAATTTCTGAAGACAATGGATGGACTGAAGATGTCAAAGCATGCCAGCTAGTAGCTTCCCTTTGAGGAGAAGCTGCTGAAATACTGCAGACTCTTTCCAACACAGATCGGCTAAACTTGAAATGTCTTCATAATACTCTGGATCTTCGGTTCGGCAAAAAAATATTCCAAAGACTATGACCGCCTTCAATTGAAAACAAGAGACCAGAATCACGATACAAGTTTGCAGGAGTATTCCTTTGAAATACAAAGGCTCACCACCTTAGTTTTCTCAGATTTCTTAGCGAATGTGCAATAAATGATTTATCTCGAGTATTTCGTGGACGGATTGAAAGATGAAGGAATACAGAGGGCTGTAAGAATGGCATATATCCACTATTTTTAATCTGCCCTGTTATATGCCATGAAATGTGAGTCTGGTATTCAAGCCAGTTGCATAGACCGCCTTTAAATCTGAGGAGCCAGAGTGGCAGCAGATGTGCCTTGTGAATCTGCATGGCTAAAGGTGATTGAGAAATTGAGAGAGGAAATTCAAGATTTAATTGCTCAACGTCAGAACTTAAGGAGAAGTAAAATCACGTATTGGGGCTGTGAGGGGACCGAGCATGCAAGAAGTAACTGCCCTCGATTTCATCAAGAATATACGCCCCGTGCAAGTGTAATAGATTCAAAAAAAGTGTGAAGCCACAGAAAAGATCAGAAAATAGAAATATTAACGCCCCTTCAAGAAGACGCTGTTCCGAGAACAGGAAATACAGCTGAAGATTCGAAAAGAAATTTGGCGTCATAAATCCAGAAATCTGCCAAGTTACAACGCCACTTCCATCAGAATCAGACCCGTGAAGTGACGAGAGCGTCCGTGAAGATCAACGGGTTGATTTTGAGATAAAACAGTTATAGAATTTCTAATAATATAGAATTAACTAAAGAGAAGCTCGCTGTCAGAAAATTTTCCCTTTCAATCCTACAACGAAGCGTTACTGGGCTTTTTGGGACTCTCTCCATCTGAGAAATTGTATTTTATATAGAAAACGGGAGACTGACGACGGAAAACAATTCAGGTGGCAATTAATACTCCCAAAGACTAGAGTTTCAACAGTCCTTAAGAAACTCCATGGCAGTCTAACTGGAGGTCATTTTGGTGTTATAAAGACCTTACAAAAAGTTCGTGAGCATTTCTACTGGAACAATGTGCGGAGTGATGTAGAAAAGTGTTGAGGCACATGTGATTCCTTTGCTGCACGCAAATGTCCCAGAAAACGCACTAGAGGAATACCGCAACTGTATAATGTGGAAGCGCTTTTCGAATTTATAGCGTTTGATATCCTAGAACCACTTCCGAGATCATCAGATAGCAACAACAGCATTCTGGTGGTGATGGATTACTTCAGTAAGTGGCCTGGGGCCTATTCTATTTCCGACAATGAGGCATTGCCTGTTGCAGAGGTTATAGTTTAACACTGGATTTCACGATTCGGGGTACCTCTACAACTACACTCCGATCAAGGGAGAAACTTCGATTCTGCAGTTTGCAAGAGACTGCATGAAATATTCGTCATCGACAAAACCAGAACAACAGCTTTACATCCTCAGCCTAAAGGAATGGTAGAGATGTTCAATCCGACCATTCTGAGCAGCCTCCTTCTCCTGGTATCCAGTAATCAACAGGACTGGGACAAGAAATTGCCCTGTTGTTTTCTGCTTGCTTACAGGAGTGCCGTTCACGAGACCACCAGTTATTTCTCATCCTAGATGTTCTTTGGACGTGATAATCGTCTGTCTTCGGATCTTCTGTTCTGCCAACCAACAGATGCTCCCTTGGCGCCTAAGGAGTACATCGAGAAACTCCTGGTACGGATGGAGAAAATACATCATCTGGCTAGGGAAAGATTCGGCATGGCTTCCGAGAAAATGAAGACTCGATTCAACGCAAGAACAACCGGACACGACTTCCACGAAGGCGACAAAGTAGAGTTATGGAATCTGAACCGTCGCAAATGACTCTCACCGAAGTTGCAGACCAACTGGAAAGGTCCTTACACAATGCCGTTGTGGTGCTGATATAGAAATCACTACACTCGAAACCAAATACAATACATTATAATAGGCTAGCCCCATATCTTCGCCAAGACGAATAAGATCCTTAAGTTCAGACCATGGTCATTAATAATTTACTGAATAATGTAATTTTTTTTTATATATTCCTTAGTTTTATTTCAGTATTGTAATTCATGTATTTTGAATTTATTTGCTTTGCATAAACTGTTGAGTATATTCGTTACTTTATATGTGATTATTATGTGAGTAGTTTGTCTGTAAATATATACCACTTAACCAGGGATTGTACTGTGCCCGGGACATTCAGTCTGAGGAGAAAGGGAGAAAGCAGTGTTACGAATTTTTTGTAAATAATTTGTATTTGGGTGTTTAAAGAGTTTATATTACTTTATGTTGTATTTATTCCATGTTAAAATTGTACTATTCACAAGCAATGTCGCCCCTTACGTTATAATGGCGATTCAATGTGAACTTGGCGAAATCTTGGCGGTAAAGCCAAGTTGGCATCATTTTCCCCGACCAATTTGGGGGCCGATTTGACGACTTTGGTGGCCATTTTAGCGTCATTAACACCCATATTGGCGAGTTCGTAACCCTCTGGATTCTTCTAGAAATTAATGGATCTCTCTATTAACGTCACGGTCGATGACACAAGCGGATATATTTCGGGAAGTTTCTGCCGCTTACTGGTTAGTTTTCATTAAACCAGTCTGTAGTGAGGATTGTTTTGAATAGCAATGAGCTCGGCTGTGCTTGAGAATAATCCTTACTTACGTGTATTTTTAACCCTCTGAGTGGTTAGCTTCCTCCTGAAAAGTTATACTGAAAGCGTTTACAGTTATTTTTACATTTGCTTTAAAAATGCAACAGACTTCTTTCCTTTCTCCTTTTAAAACGTGGGAGGTCGAACGGGGACAATTTTATGACTCAGTTCGGTCCCTTTGCAAAGTAAGGACCAAGAGATTAATCTTTTACAGCTAGCTGTCAAGTTGCCTTAGGCAATCATGTTTGAAAGTTGTAATGCAACCGGGTCGTTTCCCCTATATGTTTAGTCACAGTAAAATTAAAACAAAATGAAGGGTGGAAAAATGGAAATAAATAGTGTGTTTAAGTTGAAAAAGAATTATATTTACTTCAAAGAAAATTTATTTTTCTGTCATTTTTTAAAAATTAATATATATATATATATATATATATATATATATATATATATATATATATATTTGGTATTGCGATTTGAACCAGAAAAAAGCATCCTGTATTCATTTTTGAATATGAGAGTAAGAAAACGCGTTCACTTTCCTGTTTTTTAAAAAAGTAATGAGGTAAAAAGAGCAAAGGCCCTATCTCTTTTTAAAACAATAAGACAATAAATGATGCATACAGTAATATACATACGATGATTATATTTATAAAATAAAACCAGTCTTTCTCTATTCAATTATATTTTTATTTAAAATAACATAAAAAAGATTTCAATACTTTAATTTATTTTAAATAAAATCATATAAATCAGATATTTTTATGTTAACTGAATATTTTTTTAAAAAATCTAAATTATCATTCCTAGTGTTCTCCTTTTCGAACTTCTTGTATTAAATAAAAAATTATTTTCTACATCGGCATTTGTGATAGACATAAATCACATTCAGTCAATAATTTTTAATTTCAAAGTTGAAAATACTTCTTCAAATGCGCATTACAGTACATCTAACCATATTCTACTCAAGTTTAATTTCTTATATTTCTGTTTCTTTTATTATAAGGAAAAATGTCACATATCGATAACTACATTTCACACAATTCAGTAATTGAAAATTCAATTACGAGAAAAGTTCTCCCTAATTAATTTCGTCCTCCAAAACAGTACACTTAAAAAATTTTGTTCAGTGAAGTTAACCGACAGTTCCACAATTTATCCATACCAAATTTTAAAAACAATTTTAACATTTTGAAATGTATACTGTATTGAATTTTTTGAGTATACACAAATATTTCCTGCTGTATGGAAGACATAGTGTGAGATGTGGTGTGTGGTTTTGAAAGAATGTTTTCGCACTTGTAGATTATTTTTTAAAATTTAAATATCACTAAAGCTGATCATATAACTGCAAAGGAGCCTTATTTTAATGTGTACTGGTATCAAAATAAAACACTTTACAATATTAAACAGCCTATGGGTTTATATTCAATATCAAACTATTCGCAAAATGGTTTACAACTTCTATTCAAATTGTAAAAAACTGAAAGATAAATATATCTTACTGCAGTCAAAAATATTCATAATATGTAAATATCCTATTCCTCCTCACTTATTTCAGTACATTTTAAAAACTGTATTTGAATGCATTTTTTATATTTATAAACGAGGCATAAAAGTTCACACAGTCGTAAAAATGTCTTTATGATTTTTAAATATACTACTATAAAACGTATATGGATTGTAAGATCAGTTCTAAAATCCTAAAAGCTTTTAGAGGAGCCAAAAACATGTAATTTTGGATTGATCAAAATTTTAATATAATACATAAATATAAACGTTATTAAGCAAATACATTTAAAAAATCAAACTTCTTTCTGAAATAAACGTAATTGAACGAAAAAATGTTTAATGTCAAATGAGTGAAAATACATGTTTATCTAAGGGGTTTCCCCAAAGTGAGGCAATCCTCAAACTTAAAACTCAAACTCAGTGTCACAACAATCCATGAGGGCCAGGAACTACTACGCCCATCCCAATATACGGGACCATTGAGCACTGAGGTGCATGAACAGATGTCCCGATTTGGTGGTCTGTCTGAAGAGAGACATTCAGTGTTTAAGACCACAAGCAAGCTTGGTAATCATTTATTGACCCAATGTAGCTGGGATGAAAGGCAGAGTCGACCTTGCCCAGCCCGTTAATAGAACCCAAGACATGTCGTGTGGAAGCACGATACACTACCACTCGACCCTATTCAGTGAAAAATAAAACTTAATGCTAAAGTCTTATATAATTCCCTAATGAATGAGGGAGTCCAAACTTTTTTTCATGTAAACTGTTTAGACGGAAATGGTTAATTATGAACCTTTCACAAGTTGCATAAAGTAAAATTAACCGTTATAGTTTACATAAATTTTTAAGAGTGCAAAAAGTGTATTTTGGCTGCACGAATTAATTTTAAGATATCCGACTACGTTGGAAACGTCATTTTCGGTCAAAAATCACATTTTCTTTTTATTTGATATTTTTAAAATTCAAACAATTATCTCTCTAAATCTGCCTTTGTTTTGTCTGTGTGATAATTAGAAAAGAAGTTACAGGTGTTTAAAATATTATTACAGCGGTGAAATTGAAACCGGAAGACAGTGAAATCGAAACCGGAAGTTGACTTCTTAACATGCTTTTTACCCATAATTTTTGCAATTTCAACCCATTATAATTTTAAAAACAATTTCTGACATTTTTTAAAACTATTTTATTGATACGCAACAATTTCAATCTTTTAATTGGACTTTTGCGATTGGCAACATCTGTTTCCTCTGACCTTATATGTTTTTGTTTTGATTTGAATCTTTTGAATGTTGCTCGCAAATTTCTTCAAAAACTTTTTTTTTTTGCTTTAATTGTACAATTTTTAATTGTTAATTGTTTCTGAACATTCTGCTTTTGATATTATCTACTTATAAGGGTTAAAAAAGGAATCAAATTAACCACTTGAAAACGCAACTATGCTTTTGAGACATTTACAAAAACAGTGGAAGTGTTGACTTGTAATGTTCTTTACTTGAAGTGCTCAAACTTGTAATGAACGAAAACTGGGATAAGTAAAAGTATTTTCACAGAACAAAGAATGTTTTAGGGGAATATTAAGAGGTAATATAGTTTTATTTAAATTGGGAAGTGTATTTTCAAGTTTGTGTTTCTCCAATTGTTTTGAGAACAATATGTACCTGCATGAAGATTACATGTTTGGAGTGACTTCTAATGTGACTTCAAAAATGCTCCGATTAAAGTTTTATCGTCCTTTTTTCAGCTACTGAAAAGCTAAAAAAGCAAAGTGTTCTTAATTTGCAACTTATTTGTGGAAGGTGAGTGATTGAAAGATGACATTTATCTGTGAAAAAGCTATGTGCTAAGCTTAACTGGCCTTGTATGACAAAAGGAGTACTTAGACTTTGTGAAAGAAAGACTTGTCTGTGCTGCTACACCAACGGCTAAAGATTCCATGAACGACACTGCTTTTTAAGCGAAAAGCATTATAAAATGTTTCAAAATGTCAGTTGAAGAATGTGGAATATCCGTTGACGGCAGAGACACATGGACATTCATCGCTAAATGTGGTTTCTATAGAAACTTTATACATTGACACTGGGAAATTCTAGATTTGGAAATGTTATCAAAGTTTTTTAGAATTCTATAAGTCCAGTCATACATGTGTGTTCCTGCAATCATCTGGGATTTACTTCAAACATAGTGCGCACAAAATCTTTGTATGTTTTTGCACTACGAAATCTTAAAAATATGTATTTCTTTTGTGATGGTGATTCCAAAGATACCTTTCTGTTAAAGATGTGTATGGTGTCAACAATGTCATCATATGAGTGCATAAGATACTTCTAAGAAAGATTGAGTAGTCGGAAAAGAAATGTTTTAAAAAAGGCGAGATAAACCTCGGTTAGAAGGAAAAACTCATCAATGTTATGTTTAATAAAATTCTCCACTGTTTTAGAACTAACACCAATCACGCCAAAGCTATGCTAAGTGCTACAATAGCAGTATTTTTTCACTGTTGCTCCAGCAGGGAGAAACCCATAATGGGCCGTGCCCGATTTGAGCTGAGAACTGGTGTTACTATCAACTAGGAAATGACACCAGAAAACAATAAACAGAAAAAATTGTATGTATTTCTGTGAAACTTTAAAATATTGTTAAACCTGTGTACACAAAACAGAGTGATAAGCAGTTATTATAAAATTCCCTCCATGGTAAGACACAAAAAAAAATGTATCATTTAACGCCTGTATGTGGCAAATCATTTTGAAAGAAACTTTTATCGAGCTAAAAGCATTTTCTTTGGGTACCCATATATTACCGTCATTATTTTTAAAAAAAAGATTTCATTGATGTGTTAGGTATTTTGAAAGCATTTGGCATAAATGCAGGGAATTATATACAGCGTGTGATAAGAGATTTGTTGACATCTTTCGAGTCGGTGACTCGAAACAACATTCTTTGCCTTTTTTAACCCTCTAACTGGATACCTTCCTCCTGAAAAGTTATTCCAAAAACGTTTTACTCTTATATTGCTATTCCCTTAAAAATGCATCAGACTTCAATTCTTTCCCCCTTTTAAAACTTGGGAGGTCGAAAGGGGACAACTTTATGACTTGGTTTGGCGTCTTTAATCAGTAAGAACCAGGATAGCAATCGTTTACAGCTAGCTGTTGTTGCCTTGGGCAATCTTGTATGAAAACCGTAGTTCCACTCTGTCGTTTTCCCCATAGATTCAGTCACAGTAAAATTAAATTAAAATGCAGGGTAAAAAAAAAAACATGAAATAAATGGCGTGTTAAAAGTTGAAAAATAGTTATATTTTCTTCAAACAAAATTTATTTTTCTGTTATTTTTTAAAAATTAAAAAAAAATTGGTATTGCGATTTGAACTAGAAAAAAGCATCCTGTATTCATTTTTGAATATGAGAGTAAGAAAACGCGCTAACTTTCCTGTTTTTAAAAAAAGTTATGAGGTAAAAAGAGTAAAGGCCCTAACTTTTTTTTAAACAATAAGACAATTAATGGTGCATATATTTATGAAATAAAACAGATCTTTCTCTATTCAATTATATTTCTAATTTAGAATAACATAAAAAATGATTTCAATACCTTTAATTTATTTAAATTTAAATCATATAAATGATAATTTTATGTTAACTGAATATTTTTCGGAAAAAATCTAAATTTTCATTCCTAGTGCTCTCCTTTTTGAACTCCTTGTATTAAATAAAAATATCTTTTCTACCTCGGCATTTGTGATGGACATAACACACATTCAGTCAATAATTTTTAATTTTAATGGGGGATATACTTCTTCAAATGCGCATGACAGTACTTCTAACCATTTTCTACTCAAGTTAAATTTCTTATATTTCTGTTTCTTTTATTACAAGGAAAAATGTCACACATCGATAACTACATTTTCACACAATTCTGTCATTACAAATTCTATTGTGAGAAAAGTTCTCCCTAATTAATTTTGTCTTTCAAAACAGTACACTTAAAAAAAATTTGTTCAGTGAATTTAACCGACAGTTCCACAATGTATTTATACAAAATTTTAAAAATAAATTTAACCCTTGTAAATGTATCCTGTATTAAATTTTTGAGAATACACAAATATTTCCTGCTGTAGGGAAGATATAGTATGAGATGTGGTGTGCGGTTGTGAAAGCATGATTTCGTACGTGTAGACTATTTTTGAAAATTTAAATATCACTGAAACTCATCATATAACTGCAAATGAGCCTTATTTTAATGTGTGATGGTATCAAAGTAAAATACTTTACAATATTAAACAGCCTATGGGTTTATACTCAATATCAAACTATTCGCAAAATGGCTTATAACTTCTATTCAAATTGTAAAGAAACTGAAATATAAATATATCTTACTGCAGTCAAAAATATTCATAATATGTAAATATCCTATTCCTTCACTTATTTCAGTACATTTTAAAAACTGTATTTGAATGCATTTTTTTATATTTATAAACGAGGCATAAAAGTTCACACAGTCGTAAAAATGCCTTTATGATTTTTAAATATACTACTATAAAACGTATATGGATTGTAAGATCAGTTGTAAAATTCTAAAAGCTTTTAGAGGAGCCAAAAACATGTAATTTTGGATTGATCAAAATTTTAATATAATACACAAATATAAACGTTATTAAGCAAATACATTTAAAAAATCAAACTTCTTTCTGAAATAAACGTAAGTGAAAAAAAAATGTTTAATGTCAAATGAGTGAAAATACATGTTTATCTAAGGGGTTTCCCCAAAGTGAGGCAATCCTCAAACTTAAAACTCAAACTCAGTGTCACAACAATCCATGAGGGCCAGGAACTACTACGCCCATCCCAATATACGTGACCATTGAGCGCTGAGGTGCATGAACAGATGTCCCGATTTGGTGGTCTGTCTGAAGAGAGACATTCAGTGTTTAAGACCACAAGCAAGCTTGGTAATCATTTATTGACCCAATGTAGCCGGGATGAAAGGCAGAGTCGACCTTGCCCAGCCCGTTAATAGAACCCAAGACATGTGGTGTGGAAGCACGATACACTACCACTCGACCCTATTCAGTGAAAAATAAAACTTAATGCTAAAATCTTATATAATTCCCTAATAAATGAGGGAATCCAAACTTTTTTTCATGTATACTATTTAGACGGAAATGGTTAGTTATGAACTTTTCACAAGTTGCATAAATTAAAATTAACCGTTATAGTTTTCATAACTTTTTAAGGGTGCAAAAGGTGTATTTCGGCTGCACGAATTAATTTTAAAAGGAATACGGTTACGAAAAAGTAGTACAAATCTATCTAAAGTAGGGTTGGCTACCTTACATATTGTCAAACACAACAATGCATTCGAAGCCAATTCCACATTTCGTTGTTATAAAAATGTATGGAAAATTACAAGATTTAATTTTGCATTTGTAATTTATATATATATAATTTTTCCTGGAACTTTAAAAGCTAGAGCGGCATCCATCAAAACCGCGGTTCTCTCTCTGTTTTTCCAGATTGCCCCTGACTAAGCCGGCTCTGCCATAGTAAGTGAAAATGCCGGATTTTGTTTGTCAAGATCATTTTATAGCAAACTGCATTTTTCATGTATTTTAGATGGTCTTTTTATATTTTCTACATCAATATCTTAATGTCAGAATTTAAAATTACATAAAATTCTTGACATTCGCATCAATGACCATGATAATTTTTATTAGTATATGAATGTGTCATCAAACGATTACATGACTAATATTAACATATTATTTTAACCATTTAATTAATACTAAGTATAACATAACGCAGACAAATTTTCTGAACTTTAAAATAAATATTTCGAAAACTATTTCAGATATACTCAAAATGTTTCATTCCTACGCTTTAGCTTCTCAGTTTTGCTTCTATGTAAGAATTTATTGTAATTGTATATTCATCAATTTTTTTAGTATATTTTTTGTTCTTAGCATGCGGGTTTCAACTGAATTGTATGAAATCTTCAAAATATATTAAATGAATGATTGAATATTAACGTCGCACTGTTCAGCTACACGAGGGCTTTTGGCGACGGACCACGTAATTTTGAACCATGGTCAAGTGACGTGGACGACACCTGAGCTGGCACCCCCTCTTCTAACTACCAAACCACACCAATGGGAGGACGTTTCAGCTCTCGACAGATTTAACGTGCATCGCTGCCCTACACGGCGGATGTTTAGTGGCTCTGGGCTCGAACTCGTGAAAAAGCAAGCCACGTTCCGATACCTATACCACTCGGCTACCACAGCCGAAATATATTAAAAGATACCAAAGAAGCTATATAATAAAATTTGAAATTTTTATTGTACTCAAACTATTGCTAAAACTTATGGTAAATAATATTTAACTGCGCGATGTATTTTTTTTTCGAAATTTCAAATGGAATTTCTAACATAAATTTTCTAGCTTTATAAGGTCGAGATTTCAAAAAATATCCAGATTTTAATTACTTATTCAGTTAGCCTTTAAATAAGATAAATGTTGAGGTATATTTTGTATAAATAGTTATTTTTGAACAATATATAATTCGAATGGTTTTTAATAGCTCGAATTTAAAATTGATTTTTATGTTTATTTATATGCATAAATGTCTACTGTAAATGTTTCCTTATATTTTTGATTACCATTTATTCAAACATTCAAGTTATAAAAAAAATGTGTGAAAATCTTCATTCATGTTATCTTTGATTTAAACTGAAGTTCAAGCACTTAAAATTCAAATATAATTCGGTGTATTTTAACAATATATAACCAGGCACACACTGTACTTAAACTTCCCTGAATACTTGGGCTTTGAAATCTAAAAATAAAAAACTAATAAATCTTAATTAGTTTTTTTTTCGTTATTATATTTATCAAAGTGTAAGAAAATGTTTCAAATGATTTGATGAAGTTTAAATTTATTCATTTTTAGTGGTTGGAAAATTGAAAAGGTTCCAAATTTTAAAGAGTTTGGTGTTTTATTAATTTTTTCGGTATCTTATAATAAAATAATCAAGTTTCAAAAACTAAAATCTTTGATTAAAATAAGAAAAATGAAGAGAAAGAATATACTTAAAAAAAGATAATTTGTCTAACTATATAAAATAGCAGATTGCACTGACACGCCCCAACTTGTTACAGTTTCAAATTAATATGAAACCAAAAGGGAATTGTAACATATTTTACTTCTGCGTTGGGACTTTACAAAACTTTAAAAACACGAGGTAACAAATTAACACTTCCTGGGGTCTAAAGAAATTTCCCCTCGATTTTTTACGATTGCCGAAGGGTCAAAACACGGAGTTCCCTGCGAGCCATAAAACTCCAGCTGTGTTGCTTCCTCCGTCCCTCATTATCTTTCAAGTTGTTAAACCTTAAAAGGGGGAAAGGATTTCAGAAAAGTGCGGCTAATCCGCTTTTGAAAACGTTACTTGAAGGCAGAAAAATCCGTGCAGTCCATTTTCGAAGCATCTTTACACTGACGGAATTTTCCGTGCTATCCGGTTAGAGGGTTAAAACCAACCAGAAAAAAAAGGAGGCCCAAAGAAAAAAAAATAACAAACTTCCAAAGAGTGGGAGTGTTAATTATAAATCAGGAGAGTTTTAGTAATATACTTGTCATATTTTGTTTTGAAATTGATTTTATAAAGTTTAAATGCATTTTTCTCAAAACCATTTTTTTTAAAATTTCATGATATTTCAAATATGATATCTAAAACACTATTAGAGATACTTGTATGAAATTTTTCACAAATGTTATTATTGGTATTATCTAGAGAATGACCGACGAGCTAAGAAATTGAATAATTTTTAGTTGTTTTATAGTTCTATTTCTTTCTGAAAGCTACGATAATTTGATTGAATTTCCTAGTTCGCAAGCTCGACTGGCCATAACTTTTGATTCAAAAGAAGTAATTTAATACCTGTAGGTCATTCTCTAGAAATATGTTTTAAAAATGTATTGCAGCAATATTTTATAAAAAATATAAAATATTTTAAAAAATAGAGCGTTTCAAATAATTCCAAAATTTGATTACAATTTCTTTAAAAATTTTAATTTTTGAAAATTTGTATGTACATATATTATTTCTAACTGTACTTTTATTTATTGTGTATAAAAGTGAAACTAAAAATGTAAAAATATTAGGGATTTTTTGAAAAATTAAAAAAAAAGTCTCCGAACGTAGTCGGATACCTTAAAAGCAATACGGTTACGAAAAAGTAGTGCAAATTTATCTAAAGTATGGTTAATTACCTTAGATACTGTCAAACACAGCAAAGTATTGGGAGCCAATTCCACAATTTGTTGTTACAAAAATGTATGGAAAATTACAAGACTATTTTTTTTTTTTTGCATTTGTAGTTTATATATTTTTTTCCTGAGAGATTTAAAAGCTAGAGCGGCCTCCATCAAAACCACGTTTCTCTCTCATTTTTTCCAGATCGCTCCTGACTAAGCCGGCTCTGCCATAGTAAGTGAAAATGCCGTATTTTGTTTGTCAAGATCATTTTATAGCAGACTGCATTTTTCATGTATTTTAGATGGTCGTTTTATATTTTCTACATCAATATCTTAATGTCTGAATTTAAAATTACATAAAATTCTTGACATTCGCATCAATGACGATTATAATTTTTATTAGTATATGAATGTGTCATCAAACGATTACATGGCTATTATTAACATATTATTTTAACCATTTAAATAATATTAAGTATAACATAACGCACACAAATTTTCTAAACTTTAAAATAAATATTTCGAAAACTACTTCAGGTATACTCAAAATTTTTCATTCCTACGCTATAGCTTCTCAGTTCTGCTTCTATGTAAAACTTTATTGTATATTCGTCGATTTTTTTAGTATATTTTTTGCTCTTAGCATGCAGTTTTCAACTGAATTGTATGAAATCTTCGAAATATATTAAAAAATACCCAATAATCTATATAATAAAATTTGAAATTTATATTATACTCAGAGTTGCTAGAACTTATGGTAAATAATTTTTAACTGCGCGATACATTTTTTTCGAAATTTCAAATGGAATTTCTAACATAAAATTTCTAGCCTTATATGGTCGAGATTTCAAAAAAAAATATCCAGATTTCAATTACTTATTCAGTTAGCCTTTAAAAAAAGATAAATGTTGAGGTATTTTGCCTAAAATGATATTTTTGAAGAATAATTCGAATGTTTTTGAATAGCTCGAATTTAAAATTGATTTTTATGTTTTTTTATATGCATAAATGTCTACTGTAAATGTTTCCGTATATTTTTGATTACCATTTATTCAAACATTCAAGTTATATAAAAATGTGGAAAAATCTTCATTCATGTTGTCTTTGATGTAAACTGAAGTTCAAGCAGTTAAAATTCAAATATAATTCGGTGTATTCTAACAATAAATCTAAAAAAAAATAGATCTTAATTAGTTTTTTTTTTTCGTTATTATTTTTATGAAAGTGTAAGAAAAAGTTTCAAATTATTTCATGAAGTTTAAATTTATTCATTTTTAGTGGTTGGAAAGTTGAAAAGATTTCAAATTTTAAAGTGTTTGGTGTTTTATTAATTTTTATTCTGCCATTTTATAATGAAATAATCTTGTTTCAAAAACTGAAAGCATTGATTAAGAGAAGAAAAATGCAGCGAAAGAATATACTTTAAAAAAGATAATTTTTCTAACTATATAAAATAGCAGATTGCCCTGACACGCCCCAACTTGTTACAGTTTCAAATTAATATGAAACCACAAAAGGGAATTGTAACATATCTTACTTATGCGTTGGGACTTTTCAAAACTTTTAAAATATCAGCTAACAAACAAATACTTCCTGGTGTGTAAGGAAATTTTCCCCCGATTTTTTACGATTGCTCCAGGGTCAATACACGGGGTGGGGTTCCCTGCGAGCCATAAAACTTCCTATCAGTGTCCTGCTGTGTTGCTTCCACCGTCCCTAATTATCTTTCAAGATGTTAAACCTTTAAAAGGGGGAAAGGATTTCAGAAAAGTACGGCTAATCCGCTTTTGAAAACGTTACTTGAAGGCAGAAAAATCCGTGCAGTCCATTTTCGAAGCATCTTTACACTGACGGAATTTTCCGTGCTATCCGGTTAGAGGGTTAAAACCAACCAGAAAAAAAAAAAAAAGGAGGCCCAAAGAAAAAAAAAAAAAAACAAACTTCCAAAGAGTGGGAGTGTTAATTATAAATCAGGAGAGTTTTAGTAATATACTTGTCATATTTTGTTTTGAAATTGATTTTATAAAGTTTAAATGCATTTTTCTCAAAACCATTTTTTTAAAAATTTTATGATATTTCAAACATGATATCTAAAACACTATTAGAGATACTTGTATGAAATTTTTCACAAATGTTATTATTGGTATTATCTAGAGAATGACCGACGAGCTAAGAAATTGAATAATTTTTAGTTGTTTTATAGTTCTATTTCTTTCTGAAAGTTACGATAATTTGATTGAATTTCCTAGTTCGCAAGCTCGACTGGCCATAACTTTTGATTCAAAAGAAGTAATTTAATACCTGTAGGTCATTCTCTAGAAATATGTTTTAAAAATGTATTGCAGCAATATTTTATAAAAAATATAAAATATTTTAAAAAATAGAGCGTTTGAAAAAATTCCAAAATTTGATTACAATTTCTTTAAAAATTTTAATTTTTGAAAATTTGTATGTACATATATTATTTCTAACTGTACTTTTATTTATTGTGTATAAAAGTGAAACTAAAAATGTAAAAATATTAGGGATTTTTTGAAAACTTAAAAAAAAAGTCTCCGAACGTAGTCGGATACCTTAAAAGCAATACGGTTACGAAAAAGTAGTGCAAATTTATCTAAAGTATGATTAATTACCTTAGATACTGTCAAACACAGCAAAGTATTGGGAGCCAATTCCACAATTTGTTGTTACAAAAATGTATGGAAAATTACAAGACTAATTTTTTTTTTGCATTTGTAGTTTATATATTTTTTTCCTGAGAGATTTAAAAGCTAGAGCGGCCTCCATCAAAACCACGTTTCTCTCTCATTATTTCCAGATCGCTCCTGACTAAGCCGGCTCTGCCATAGTAAGTGAAAATGCCGTATTTTGTTTGTCAAGATCATTTTATAGCAGACTGCATTTTCATGTATTTTAGATGGTCGTTTTTATATTTTCTACATCAATATCTTAATGTCTGAATTTAAAATTACATAAAATTCTTGACATTCGCATCAATGACGATTATAATTTTTATTAGTATATGAATGTGTCATCAAACGATTACATGGCTATTATTAACATATTATTTTAACCATTTAAATAATATTAAGTATAACATAACGCACACAAATTTTCTAAACTTTAAAATAAATATTTCGAAAACTACTTCAGGTATACTCAAAATTTTTCATTCCTACGCTATAGCTTCTTAGTTCTGCTTCTATGTAAAACTTTATTGTATATTCGTCGATTTTTTTAGTATATTTTTGCTCTTAGCATGCAGTTTTCAACTGAATTGTATGAAATCTTCGAAATATATTAAAAAATACCCAATAATCTATATAATAAAATTTGAAATTTATATTATACTCAGAGTTGCTAGAACTTATGGTAAATAATTTTTAACTGCGCGATACATTTTTTTCGAAATTTCAAATGGAATTTCTAACATAAAATTTCTAGCCTTATATGGTCGAGATTTCAAAAAAAATATCCAGATTTCAATTACTTATTCAGTTAGCCTTTAAAATAAGATAAATGTTGAGGTATTTTGCATAAATTGATATTTTTGAAGAATAATTCGAATGTTTTTGAATAGCTCGAATTTAAAATTGATTTTTATGTTTTTTTATATGCATAAATGTCTACTGTAAATGTTTCCGTATATTTTTGATTACCATTTATTCAAACATTCAAGTTATATAAAAATGTGGAAAAATCTTCATTCATGTTGTCTTTGATGTAAACTGAAGTTCAAGCAGTTAAAATTCAAATATAATTCGGTGTATTCTAACAATAAATCTAAAAAAAATAGATCTTAATTAGTTTTTTTTTCGTTATTATTTTTATCAAAGTGTAAGAAAAAGTTTCAAATTATTTCATGAAGTTTAAATTTATTCATTTTTAGTGGTTGGAAAGTTGAAAAGATTTCAAATTTTAAAGTGTTTGGTGTTTTATTAATTTTTATTCTGCCATTTTATAATGAAATAATCTTGTTTCAAAAACTGAAAGCATTGATTAAGAGAAGAAAAATGCAGCGAAAGAATATACTTTAAAAAAGATAATTTTTCTAACTATATAAAATAGCAGATTGCCCTGACACGCCCCAACTTGTTACAGTTTCAAATTAATATGAAACCACAAAAGGGAATTGTAACATATCTTACTTATGCGTTGGGACTTTTCAAAACTTTTAAAATATCAGCTAACAAACAAATACTTCCTGGTGTGTAAAGAAATTTTCCCCCGATTTTTTACGATTGCTCCAGGGTCAATACACGGGGTGGGGTTCCCTGCGAGCCATAAAACTTCCTATCAGTGTCCTGCTGTGTTGCTTCCACCATCCCTAATTATCTTTCAAGATGTTAAACCTTTAAAAGGGGGAAAGGATTTCAGAAAAGTACGACTAATCCGTTTTTGAAAATGTTACTTGAAGGCAAAAAAAACCTGTGCAGGGCATTTTCGAAGTATCTTTACAATGACGGATTATTCCGTGCTAACCACTTGGAGGGTTAAACACTTATTATTGTGTGATTGCTGTTGAAAGTGTGATGACCTTCAAATATTTACCTTGTGAATATTGCAGCTGAATCCTGTATTTAAAGATAAAATCATTCAATTCTTATATTTGTAACAGTATATATTGATATTAGTATTTGAAGAAAATAAATGATTACAAGAGTATTTAAATAATAGTTATTATTAATTTATTAAACATGTGGTACTATCAATTTAATAATAGTATAACTAACTAAAAATACTAATATTAAAACGTAATGTCAATAAGAATTATCAATACATATTGTATTTTCACTCAGAGCTATTAGAAATATAATTGTAAAAAAAGGTTATTGGGGTATCCATGTTTAATACATTGTTTAATAAAATTAAAATTATATATATATATATATATATATATATATATATATTGGCTTTATCGCTAACTAATGAATTATTACTATAAATATAGTTAAAATAATATTTCTATATATAGATATAGATAAATATGTTTTCCAGTAAGGCACTTTAAGAATTTGGATATTAAAGGCATCTCTTTTATCATAAATATTACTATGTAATTTTAAATCCTTTATATACAATGATACATCTATTTAATTAGTTTTAAATTGAATTATGATAAATTTTAGTTAAGTTTAAATATTTCGGATAAAAATTAATATTGGGTAAAATAATAAATTATTATTATTTTTACTAAAAATAATTAAATCCTCAATATATCTAAAATGTAATAATACTTATTAATAATATAATTATATGCATAAAAGTGTAAATATAAGTTATAGTAAATATAAAGTAACTATATATATATATATATATATATATATATATATATATACCGGGTGTTCATAATTAAACGATCCTACTTCAAAAGTGTGTGCAATTACAAACTATTGTTCAAAAAGTTGTAAAATTCTGTTTAAGATATAAAGAAAGGATGGCTATTTGTTTGAGCGAATAAAAATTAGTTTAAATTTTTGCCACGAGAGGGCGTTTTTAAGGATATCATATTTAGCTTACATTAATACATAGCATACATTTATAACAGTTTACAAATTTTGTTACAACCATAAATGTTCCACATGATGACCATCACTTTTATCTAATATTTGAAATCGTAAGATAGCATGCTCCACCGTTGACCGCAGTGTGTTCCGGGAAATGTTAAGAACATGTCGTAAAATATTGTTTTTGATATCAGGTAAAGTTATTGGTTGATCACTACTTACCAGCTGTTTTAAATGGGCCCCAAATCAAAAAATCTTATGGATTGAGGTCAGGCAATCGGAGAGGCCACAGATGACGAAATTGGTGGCTGATCAAACATTCTTCTTTAAAGTGATGTTTGAGAACGTCCTTAACACAACGTGTAATGGGTGGAGGATTGCCAACTTGCATAAAAATTATGCGTGTAAGCACTGACGTGCTTGCAGATCCGGAATATTTTTATTCCGTAATGACGATGCAAATCGCTGTTGAGTCAAAGAATATGTTACCGGACCTCCAGGGCATAATTCCTCGAAAAAATACAAGACAAGAATAAAAGAAGTGGAAACCCACACGACACCGTTACTTTTGGTGAGTGTAGCGGAACTCGTAAGGTGGAATGCGGATTATTTGTTTCCCAAATTCCTCATTTGTGAGTATTTACTGAACCATCCAAATGAATGTGTGCTTCGTCTGTCCAGAGGATATTCCAAGACCATTCTGGATCAACTTCCAAACGAGCAAGAAACTGCAGGGAGAACAGATGCCGAGTCTCGAAATCATGTGGAAGCAATTCCTTTACAAGTTCAAGCTTATATGGATAGTAACGGAGAATGTTTTGCATGATCTACTGGTTAGTTGAACGAGGCCAATCCAATGCTTTTGCCACACGGTGAACACTTGTACTAGACTGCACGTTGGATGCTTTGTCCTCTTCCACCTGAAGTGCAACTTACTCTATTGCTTCCGCAGAAACAGGCTTTCTTCCTCTTCCAGAACGAACATTCAACAATCATGTTTCTTCAAATTTCGTTACCATTAATCCAACATTTTTAGCAGTCAATGGACCTTTTCGCATTCCCTTTAAAGTAAAAAATTTCAGTAGAGCTACTATTGCGGAATTATCGTTTTGATAGAATGAATTTACTAACAACACCCAGCCTGGTATAAACTTTTTAATGTAACAAACACATTTTGAAAATCAATTTCTTCCTGTATACCTGATAATTTGAAACATTAATAAAAGTAATTGTTTAATTTCCTGAACTAAGAAATCCCCTGATTTTACTGATAAAAAGTTGCATATTACGGTATCTTTCTTGCTTTTAATAAACTGGATTTATATTTACATTGCTTACATTTTTTTAGAAATCGATCTTTTAGACCTCGATTTTTTTTTAATCGATTCATCAGGTAACGATTCAAATCGATCTTTTTCGGAAAGAATCGCCATCCCTACCTTGAACATATAGTGAAGACGATTTTAAAAAATTCTTGTAAATACCGAAAAACCGGTATTTAAACTTGTGAATACCGGAATTACAAAACTGTATAAATAGCTCGAAATACCAGTATTCGGTATCCCGGTATTTCAATACCTAGTACACACCGATAGCAGGTATCTCTTTTTAGTGGGCTCCATGTAGGCGAGTACCCATCGCCGCAGTTAATTTTGAGGCGCCCAGTTTCCTCTCTAGAGGAAGGCATTTGAGCCCTAACAATGCGAACCTTTTTTACGATTTAAGTTTACCTACAGCACCCCCAGGAACCTCTTCCATGCCGTTTAGTTATATGGGATGACCGCTGTCGATTTTCTGCATCAGGAAAATCCATCGACTTGAGCCGGAGTCGAGCCCGCAATCTTGGGTATAGAAGGCCAGTGACAAACCAACCACGCTATACAGCCGAATGCTTATGTATTATAATAATAGCAATATTAACACCATCAATAAAATGAATACTTATAATAAACGGATGTAAGTTCTACACCACCTCCAACTAAACTATTCAAGACAAAACTGTTCTTTCTATGGAGTCATGATTTTACGGTTCGGATAATTGTTACTTCCAGGATGACAACACCACTTGTCATGCAGCTAGGTACATCACAGTTTAGTATGCCAATAATGGGCTCAGCCGACTGGACTAAGCTGCCTAAAATCAAGACGAGTTCTGTAAACGCCTCTGGAAAGAGTTGGATTCGCGAATTAAGGGGTACAGCAACCGTCCAAAATCGTGGATGAACTTCCATGCCTTCTCAAAGCCGAGTGGAAGATAGTATTACTGTCCATCATCCAAACACCTTTGTATAGCATGCCGCGAAAGTTAACTGGTGTATTTGCCTGAGGTAGAGGCCCTACCAACTATTGAATATGAATAAATATTTTTACTCTCTTTTTAATAATATGAATACAAAAATTTCAAGAAAAATGAATAATTTCATCAAGAGATACATTTAAGAAATAAATGAAATCTGAAAATGTGATTCTAATATTATTTTTCTTTCTTTTTGAAAACTTCCCTCTGTATTAAACGATGTTAATTAAAATAAAAGGAAAGACAATTATAAGTATCCATGCTTATTTCTCATCCAATTAAAATAACGGCACACGCCTGTTTTAATCATGAAAATCTTTAGAGTAATATTGACATACAAAAACACCCATTTGTTTGCACATTGCGTGAGTAACATTACCGTTCATTTTTTGATAGTTCTTGCAGACTGGCTTAGAAACATGAATCAAAATCAAAATAGGAAGTTGTATAGGAGTGAGGTATCGTGAATGGCGTGAACATTTTGATGTTTAAGTGAATTACATCCATGGGCGTAGCTTCTGCCGCATGAATAAATTGAGGCACCTAAGCTTCAGGGGTATTGGAAGCAAAATACATCTAACTATAAAGGGGATTCAATAAAGGTCCCCCAGGAATTTTCATACCGGGCCCACTGAGGACTAGCTACGCCAGTGATTACATCAGTTAATTACTGTATCGTAAAATATATAGAGTGAGATACTGATTGTTCATAATTTTCAGCTCATAACTTTTATTCTTTCAGACGATTCCAGTAAAGATTTGTGATGAATAATACACACATTAAAAATGTCAAAACTCAAAACACGTATATTACACTGGTTTGTAATGTATTATGAATGGATTCAGGTATTCTTCTCATTCCAAAGAGAGAATTCTCGTGTAGTTGCTAAAAGGACAATATGAAAGCCTCTAGTATGTGATAGGTATTAATTTGCACATAAAAGTATTTTTAAAAAAGGGCATATATATAGTCTAAAATACTCTTATTAAAACATATCCTAATTAATTAGTTTTGGTAAATGTATGAGAGAGAGGAAATATATATTGATCTAAAGTATATTAAGAATGTTTTTCTTCTTTTTTTCTCGATGCCCAAGTAATTGCCTCCGTTTATTCTCAATTTCCTTTTCGTCTACTGTTGAAAATGCATTAATATTTATTTTGATTCAGTTTTCATGTTACGAACCAAGAAACGAATCCATATTTCTCTTTAAAGGATAAACAGAAAAAAAATTACTAAAAAAAAGGGGGGGTTAAAAACGCAAAATGGAGAGGTCAAGCTCAGTTCTTCCAACAAAACAAAGAAAAACATCCACTAGAAGAAAAGGATATACATATTGACAGGAATTTATTATTTATGGAGTAAACACCATTCTAACAATAGTTTATTGTAGGGATAGTGCCTTAATTCTTTTCAAACCGTATTGTCAAAATAGACTTGGCATACTACTAGTTCTGATACGTGGAAAACTGGAATAGATCACTCTTTCTCTCGAGATGCAATTTCTAAGCAATGCCGGATGATTGAGGGGGGATTAATAAAGTGTTTGAAAGTTTTCAGCTAAGCATATTTGTGCTGACAAAGTCAGGTGTTACGTTTAATAAATTGTCTTAAAACTCTATTTTTCAAAAAAATCAGGAATGCTTGTATTTACTGTAATGGAATACGTGTGATTTCTTTTCTTATAGTTTGATAGATTTGATGGCGAAATTCAAAAAGAATTAACAACCTGAACGGTGTATAATAACCTAATAAAATATATTCAAGTTAATAATACTAATATCATTAAAGGGAAAAAATGATAAAATATTGAATGAATAATTTATGCATGCTGGTTAATTGGCTTTTCTTACTTTTCTTTCTATAAAAAGAAAGTGTGCATATAATTGTATTAATTAATTTATTAAATAAGTATAGGAGGCAATTTTGTATTCTATGGTATTTATAAATTTCCTTTACTGAGACTCTATTATTCGAATTTCTGTTCTTTAACGCAATATTAAAGTAATTAATATAATTTTAATTGTGGAATATTTTTAGCACTAACTCGGGGGTGCAACAGCCCATAAGGGCCAAAGCCTACTGTGCTCATCCCAGTATATGTGGCCATTGGAGTCTGAGGTGCATGAACAGATGTCCTAATCATGTGGTCAGTCTGAAGCGAGACCCCCAGTGCTTAAGTCCCCAAGCAAACATTGTACTTATTTATTGACCCACTGCATTAGGAATGAAAGGCTGGAATATTTTAAATAATATTAAATACTTAGGTAAATAATTTTGTTTTCTTTTTTTAATTGTAATATATATGATTCATCTTAGAAATTATTAGAATTTTATTTTAGAAATTTCAATGAGCTAAACTCTTAAAAACAAAAATAATATTAAAGAGTAAGTTTTATTCTTTAAACAATGTTGATTTCTTTTAAAATAAAGTAGTTATTTTGGATTTGTCGATTTTCGGAATTTTTATATTGCTCATGAAGAAAAAATATATATTTTAGCTGGCATCAATAATTTTATTTTCTTCTTCTTAAGTAATACGACCGATTTTCTGCAAAGACTATTGCAGTTAGTTTAAACCTTCTTAATCTGCTTGTGGCTATTGTTTTTCGTCAGTGGTGCAATCAAGGGGAGGAGGAGATTTGGGTCCGAACCCTCCCCCCTCTCCCAAAGCTGTTGATTTTTTTTTATTGATTATAATTCTATCTATATATTGTGCGTAAAATTTAAGCATAAAAACTTCTTATTAATAATTAATTTTATTAATTATTTCTATTTAATCATTCAGTATTTCATTTTCTATTGTTTTTTGTTCCCAGAAATCGACAAAATCAGTAAAAAATATTGGGCGGCATATTGGAGCATCTTATGAGAATAAAGGAGTTTCAACTGGGGATCCCTCACCCCTTGAAAAATTCCTGCGCGCGCTACTATTTCCATCTATTTAAGATGAGCTTCCCAAGCATGTTTCTAAATTGTCTAGCCATCTTGTACCAGGTATGTCTCTTTTTCTCTTACCATATGGTTTTAAAAACATTATTTACTTAAAGTAGCTGACTACTTGCAGCAACTTTTTTAAAAAAAATATTGTAGGTATGCGGAATTTTCTCATGCTTTTAGATTTATTTAGTAAACATTCTTCAGTATATTTGGGTACATTTAGGATAAAATTAAGAAGAAGAAAATAATTATTATTACTAAAATTGGAAAAAATTGGTAACAATTTTAAAAATATATATATAAAAGGGGTACATAAAATTACATTTTGTACAAAAAGTTTATAAATAAAGTTTCAATTTTGAACTGTTGTTTTGCTATTCCTTTTTGAAATGGCCTTCAGGATAAGAGATATTTTAATTTTTACAAGAACTACAGCACTTTATCTTAGTTAATATATGAAACTGCTACAAAAAACAGTTATTATATTCGTATTATTGACTGTAAATTTTGTAATAAAACAGTGAATGATAAATCTGATGGTTAAAACACTTCTACTATTAAATAGAACATACACAAACATTTCAGTTAATTATTTTCAAACCTTTATGAGCAACCGCTGTCCCCGTTTGGGCATTTCGAGAAAAACGCATTTTAAAGTATGTCATCTTGCTTAAAGTATTGACATCGGCTTTTACTAAAACACTTGCAGTTTTTGTTCTAGTAAATGGAAAATATTAAACTTTTTTAAAAAAAAAGAATCATAAGATTGTGTGACAAATCTATGCGGAACTTTATCACTAAACTTCTGAGACGTCTTTTTTAGGGAAATTTAATTCCCTACCTATTTTCAATCAACTCCAAAAAGAGGACAGGGATTTCTCATTATGCAGATTAGATAAAGTATTCAAGTCAAACGGAATAGTAAAGTGAGAGACAGTAGGAGAGAGAGATTGAAGCAGGAAGTTATAATAGTGAAGTTAGAGATTTATTATTGAAGATTTCTAGGTGGATAAATTAGGCACAGGAAGAGCTGAGATGAAGTGTGGTAAATATTGATTTATAATTAAAGTCTTATTAAAGTTTTATATTAGGAGTGATATTAAATTTAAATGTTCAATAGGAACATTATTGAATATAATTCTGGGATCTCTTATTGTGGTAATCTCTGCGTGATCGATATTCTAATTTTTAATTAATTGGATCATTAGATATTCAAGTTAATATAAAGGAAAGTCTCTTTTAAACCTCATAAAGCTATTTTGATTTTTTTTGTTAATAAAAGTCTTGGATTCTATTTGGGAAAGATAACCAAATAAAGAAATTTATTTATAAAAATGGCTACTGGTTCTTCTTTGATTCAAAATTATTCTCGTTCTCAAAGTGAGATGCAAGGGGATCTTCACAATTGCCTATAAAATAAATGAATAATACAAAAGGAATGTTAATTTTCTGCAAAATTTACAATTTTAGGTTAGTTAGACACCTAAATTGGGTGATTGCTATCATACCTGAATATGTAGCCTAGCCCTATTAGTGGTAAAAAGCTTTAATTACTTTCAAGAAATTTGGTTCTCTGTACTTCCTCTGTAATTCAAACATGCAAAGTATTCTCCAGACCTCCTTTTACTTCAATGTTCCAAAATTTTTTCTCAATGTTTTTTCATCCATGTAATAACTTTTCTATATCAAGTTTTCTCATTATCCAGTACTCGCTGCCATATAGAACTGTGGATCATATATGTGTTTTGTATTGTTCTACTTTTGTTTCACAGCTAATAAGTGTGAATATGAATTGATTTTTAAAACCATAATGACACATATCAGCTATGTACTGATTCTATTTTTTAGTTTTGTTATTTATGTCATTGTTGGTATTTACAACTGTACCTAAATATTTAAATTGACAAAAGTATAACTATTTGTTCGTCAGCAATTAATCGTCTTAGTTCAGTGTTTCTCAAACTTTCAATACTGGTGACCCACTTTTCAATCATAATTTTTATCACGCCCCCTAATACAATTATAATGCATTGGATGTAATAATAATGTACTTCGACGCTAAAGCTACAGTGCGATCAAAATTATAAGCAGTACAAAGTAAAAAGATAAGTATATTGAATTTTATATGTGTTATTTTTAAGTAATATATATTTTATTTTTCTTTCTCGAATTTTCAAATTGGAACAGATTGAAAAGTGTGGTGGCTGTTTTGAAGACAAAATATAGATATCAGCCAAATATAGAAAAAGTACTCAGAGTGTCAATTTCTAATCGTAAACCTTCCTTTGAAAAACTTTCCTCTGCAAAGCAAGCCCATGGAAGTCACTAATACTTATTAAACTTGCTCTTAATTTAATATTAATAAATTAGTTGTAAAATACCTAATGCAACACTGATACATTAAATTACACTGTCTTAAGTACCCGCTCTTTGCACGAGTTCATTTTTAAAAAAAAACTTAAACACTCTTGATTTAATAGCTAAATTGTCAAGAGAGTAAACCCAAATGCACGTCAATGTTTACGAAAATGTAAAATGATTATTTAAAATGAATTATCATATTATAATTAGTTTTAAGCGAACTGCAGTTTTCAGCCTCACCGAATTAGCTTTTTGAATTAATGTTAATAAGGAAAGATAATATAAAATTCCAATGAAAAATATTTGTGTTATTTTTTTTCAATATTTAAAACGTTTAAGACTTCAAAACGTTTTTTTCCTGGGTGCCGGCACACACTCGATACTATCGTTAATGGTCACGCGGTATGATAGAATCACCCCAATCATTTTTTTTTATAATTATTTTTATTGTACCCAATAAAAATCGTGATTCCAGTGAATACTTAGTCAAGAGAAAGTATACTTATCTATTTTGAAGGACTTTTCAATTTTTACTTGATAAATAAACAGTTTTGCCAGAATTAATGATTCCGTGATCTGTGTGAACTGCGCGACCACTTCCGGGGGAAAAGTTTATTCAATATAATAAAATTGGTGTTGCTGCTAAAAAAATTGTGTAAAACGTCTTTCATTATGCTTCATATATTTGAGAATACTCATAAAAATTAATCTTATCCAAGTAATCCTTCAAAGTGCTCTCTCTGTGTGGTTTTCCAAATATTATAAAACTCTTTTATAAAAAAAAACGAAACAGAGAAATACATTATTTATTACTTTCCTAAATGCGAAGAAGAGGTCATAACAAACTGTACCAATAACTTAGAAGGTCAAACAGACGATCAGCAAATTTTTCTGCTTCCTACAGCTATAATGAACAGTATTTCAAATATAATAACAGTGGTGAATTTTTTATCTTCCTAAATGTTTTCGATTCTGGATCTGGGTTTTGTTTTTTCTCTGAAAGAGTAGTATTTAAGGTTTAAAAAAAAACGAAATAAAAAATCTCTCATTATAAAATTACAGCAAATCAAATAAAATTAGATGATATACATAAATTATATCAGAGTGCATTTTTTATTATGCCTGAAAGTATTTTGTTTTATAATTTATTCTAGTAAATTAATTATTTTTTAAATCTTTTATTTTCAATATGATCACGCCCACTGAGTGGCGTGCCTCACACTTTGAGAAACACTTTTTTAGTTTATAAGAGATTAAGAAATTTCCTTCTTTTTCCCTCTTTGTTCTATTGTTGGAAATTTATTAAAAAATAGTGAATTCTAGATAAAGCTTTGTATTGCAGTGATGATAATATAAACTAAAGACACAATTCTTTCGAAAATGAGTAAATGAAATAAATCACATATTTTAGCATATATTCTATCATTTGTGAATACTAGCCCTAACCTGCCAGCTCCGTTGGTAATCCATGATGTTGTATAAATTTGTGACGAATCTTTACGGAACCTTTCCACTAAAACAAGCAAAATGCAATCTGACATAATAAGAATTAAATACACACTGATATAATTTTCTTATCAATGTATCAGTGCTGCCCAATAAAATTCATGATTATTTTAGCAATACTAAGTTAAGAACAAGTTTTTAATAATTACCATTAACTCCGTGGGCTTGTCCTATATAAAATTGTATAGAAAAATTAACATTTATTTTGATAATTTGTATGGTTTATACTTATTTCCTTTTCCTGCCTATTAAAAGATACGTGATTGGTCCATCAATACTTCTGCCTTCTACATAGGTGGTCGTCTGTAATATATTGGGGAAGAAGAAAAGGAATAAATAAAAAATAAATACACAGAATAAATAAATAAATGCACAGAAAATATCGTACTGTGGAAAGACGTACATATATACGCCAGGGGCAATTGATGCTTTATCTAAACGAGATGCTTATATATACACCGTTGACACTTAAGAGATTAAAGTAGTACAATAGTTTTAGCGTCAAAGTCTAGTATTCTTAAATTCAATGCAATGTTAATGTATAGAGGGGGGCCGATGAAAATTATGATTTAATACTGGGGCGCAAACTTTAAAAGTTTGAGAAGAGCTGTCCTATTGCAATGAAACAAACTTTCTTATAATCATCACCTTTTAATTTAAAAGAACGAATTGGATTAATAAAATCGAAGTAGAATTACCTTTTGATCTCATAACTTCCTTTACCACAGTAGCTTTGTATCTATTTTTATTGGACCACTACTAAAAAAAATAAACATGGTTGCCAAACTTCAATCATAAAATTAAATATTCAAAAAGTATTTTTTTTTTACCAATATGCCCTGTAACCCCGTTTAAAAGTCGATTTTGTTAGAACATGTACTTAGATGCCCTCCTGTTTTGTATGACCCGTCCATAATACCTCATAATTTCATGTTTGTAGAACAAAATCTTTAAACACTGGAATATTTATCAATAGTGTCCTTAAATCCCTCATAACCCATTTTTGAGGTCAAATTTCGCAAAGCATGTTTGTTAGAAAATCTCTACTCAATGAACGAACATCGCTTTCAAATTACCAGTTTATAGGTATGACAATTCAAAAGAGATTACATTTATCTAAAACCACCCTTAACAACTCTTAAGCCTCCTTTGGGGACCATTTTGATAAAAAACGTTCTCAGCGGAACATTACTACATAAAAGGAACATGCCTGTCCAATTTCAAATGTATAGATCTAATAATTATAGATATCTCGAGATAAGTGTGTGAGTGTGACTTGCTATTCTCCTTTATATATATATATATATATATATATATATATATATATATATATATATATATATATATATATATATATATATATATATATATTATATGTTTTGATGCCAGAATCAGATTTAGTTTTTTAAAAATGGATCTTTATGCAATGAAATCGGAACAAGTTCTGACGGTGAGAGGGAGAGAGGAAAAAGAAGGCCTAAATGAAATATAAGTGTTTCACCACTTAAAAAGCAGATGTGATAAGTATTACGGATTTTATGAGTGTTCTTGAAATCTAATGCTGACATATGAGCTATTAAATATAACGATCTGGAATTAGAAATGTTTATTGGCTAGGCCATATGTTCGGAAGAAATAAATGGGTGATTAGTTTGATACTTGAAGATCAAATAAAAAAATTATGAGTTAAGTGCTAGATAGGGAATTTTATTTTTAATCAAATTTAATTATACTTACATTTGCCCCCTCCTCCCAAATTTTAAAAGGGAGTCATGGCATGTTTTTTTCTCTTCACAAACTTAATCAATTTTCAAAAAAAAACAAAACAATACATAACATCATTTAGAAAGTTATGTTACACGCAGTAGAAATATTTAAGTAATTGAAATTTTTAAAGAATCTAAGAGTTATATAAGAATAAAAAAGCTCTTTAAATAACTGTGAGATGGAAAAGTGGACTCTCTTCTATCATCACCTTTAGTATTTATGTAAAATGTTCACAATATTCACTGTAACTTATCGATATCGCCTACAATCTTTTGAATCTCTCCGTAACCATCTCAATTTTCGTTTCATAGACAAAAAATTCTTTACTTTCTCTTATATAACACATTCACTAGTATACACTGTATCACCTTACTTAATTTTGAACAGATCTCTCTGAGAAATCTTCGAGATCAACTCACAGATGTTCAGGGATGCTAATAAGAAAACCATAATGGGTGCGCATATCAAACTAAACACAGTTGTCCTCTTATTGTTTCAAGACATATACAAATTTATAATAATTGTATTCTCTCTTTTATCCGCTGTATAATATCCAAATATAAGCTTAAAGTTGTTAAATTAAATTAAATTTAGGCAAGGAAAATATCGATAAACAATGAATCTTGATATGTGGCTAGTATATCAAAACACACAATTTCAAAATGACAAAAATAAATAAATAAATGACATGCAATAAGGTTACTGCTGAATAAAATAATAAACAAAACAGTAAAATTTAGTGGAGAAAAAGAATGCAACATGACTATTTTTGTTTCTAATCGAAATCAATATTATTAGTACGAGTACATTAGAATCATTTCTCTAATAACTTAATTTATAATTTTCAATTTTAAAACACCAATACCTATCATAATTGTTAACATTTGACATCTTAAGATAAAATTATGAGAAGTGCATTAAAATTTCCTCAAAAATTTTGTATAATAAAACACATATACACTCTGCTTTCTCAATTAAATTATAAACAATATCTCCCTTAATACAAAATATGCTATAAAAATAAACATTATATTATATTACTCTTCTCAGAAAAGTCTTTTTAAGCAAAACTCAGTCACTTCAATATTACTGAAACGAAAACTATTTATTTCATTGACCTTTATTTCACAGAAATAAATGTCAGATTTTACAGAAATGTTTGCTGAACGGTAAGCCACATGTTGTTGTCATTTGATTTGCACTAGTAAAATTGTATTGTTTTATTTTTCTTTAATTGTTTATACTGCACTGTTGTATTCGCGATGTTGTTCAACTTCACGATATTATTGTACAGACTTGACGGCAAAGAATATTTTTTCTCTGACGGAAGGAGCTACCATCTTTCTTAAAGGGGGGATAAGGGATTCACGCTTCTCTTCTTTTTTATTCGCCATTTGAATGTTATTTCTTTCTTTCATGGCAAACTGGCTGGGAACAACAAAGACAGAAATATCGCACAGCGGTAAAGACTGCATTCTTCCTGGTGTTAAGAACGATGTTCTTTCGGGGAAAACTAGCGCTTTTCTTCCTTTTCCCTATCATTCCTTTAATTCCGACAACCCGACGTCTTCAGCAAAGATATGTAGAGCGCCGTCGGTGTTCCATCAAATTCGACATTTTATTTAATAATGTCGTTGTGACACGGGGCGTTGTCCTGTTGGAACATTCCATTTCCAGCTGGAAAAACATAACCCACAAGCGGGTGCACTTGGTCTACAATGATGTTCAGATAAACTGTAGCATTCATGGTCTACTCTACTACAACCACAGGTCCCAGTAACACACGAGAGAACGTCATCCAAAGCATAATACTGCCACCACCAGCCTGTGTATGACCTACTGTACATTGAGGGGACAACTGTTCGCCTAGAAGACGGTGTATTCTGATACGATCATCTGCAAAATGAATGACAAACCATCATTTATCTGACCAGGCAACTCTCTCCCACTGATCCATGGATGAGTCGCGATGTTCCCAACTCAACGCTGGCGCAGTTGGCGATGACACTTGGTCAGCAAAGGCACACGAGTGGGACATTTGCTGTTTAGCCCCATATTCAACAGTGTCCTCTTAACAGTGTGCTCCAATACTATTCTACTTAGTCCTGCATTGCATTGGACTGTCAACTAAGCTACTGTCTGGCTCCAGTTTTTCTTCACCATGCCAGAGAGTCTCCGGTGATTTTTTCTCTTTGATAGCGCGTGGACGTCCAACAACATGTGGTCTACTGCTGGTTTCACTGTAATTCATCCACTTTGCATAATTACTAACAACTGTAGATCTCGAACAACCCACGACTCATGCAGTTTTGGAAATACTTGTTTCGAGCCTTCGAGCCACTTCAATCTTCCCTTTATCAAAGTTGCTTAATTCCGCAGCCTTTCCCACCACACACAGAAATAATTCAAATAACGATTCTTTATACTCTTCAGCAGCAGTTAAATATCACTTCCACCTGATCACGTGCCTTCTACATTATCCAGGCGAGTTCATTGCAAAATGTAGGGGTGGTCATAATGTTTCGGCTCTTGAGTGAGTGTATATATATATATATGTATATATATATATATATATATATATATATATATATATATATATATATATATATATATATATATATATATATATATATATATATATATATATATATATATGTATATATATATATATGTCTTATATATATATATATATATATATAAGATATATATATATATATATATATATATATATATATATATATATATATATATATATATATATATATATATATATATAAGATATATATATATATATATATATATATATATACATATTATACATATACATATATTTGGTATATATATTCTTTTACATATTTGTAACTCTCTTTTTAATTTTTATTTCTATTCTTTTTTATACCTTTGTTAAGAGCTATATTTTATTCCTTCACATGCTTTGAATCTGCTTTAAGATTCAGAATCTAGCAATAACTTATTTATTGCACTCGCATTTCGTGCGGGCTCTGCATTTTTAAGTGCAATTTTTAGGTAAGTTACCTCTGCCTTGTAATGAATTTAGATATTGCTCTGTATTACTTTCATTAGGTTTTTGCTCAGTCGTAATTACATAAAGGGGAAAGGTTGGTTTGTCAAAAAACATGTTCAACCCCTCTTTTTTTATAAATTATTTTATTTGTTAGATGTCCTAAGTCAGAAATATGTATAATACTGCAGCATCCATTTTATAATTTTCAATCTCTCTTCGTCATGTGTCCTTCATTGTATGATTTTCCTGCTGTCTATGTGTTTTTGAGTGATATTGTTGGATGTTTAGATCTTGTTTGCATAGAATAAGACATATATATATATATATATATATATATATATATATATATATATATATATATATATATGACATGTTCCGAGTCAGAATCAGATTTGATTTTTAAGAAGATGGTCTTTATTCGATGAAATCTGTTCAAGCTCTGACGCTGAGTGGAGGGAGAAAAAAACCCACCACGGATTGTTTTAAGTGGATTCACTTAAAATAAAGATGCGGTAAGTACTGCGGTTTTATGATTATATTTGAAAGTTAATGCTGATATATGGGAACGATTAAATCTAACTATCTGGAATTAGACATGTTCATTGCCAAGGCCATATGCTCGGAAGAAATAAATGGGTGATTAGTTTGATAGTTGAGAAAGATGAGTTAAGTGCTAGATAGGGAATTTAATTTTTAATCTAATTTAATTATCCTTACTCCCCCCCCACATTCTAAAAGGTAGTCATGGAGTGGTTTTTTTTCTCTCTTTACAAACTTAATCAATTTTCAATAAACACAAAACAATACATAACATCATTTAGAAAGATTTATTACACACAGTAGAAATATTAAAGCAATATGAATTCTAAAATCAAAATGCAATACAATAAACGAAACTATAACAACAAACACATTAATGACACAAAATATTAATTGATAAGAATGAATTTCCACTCATATAGTTGAATATTAGCTTATTCAAATCTATTCGACATCCAGAATAAGAGCTCGCGCGTTTCCTTCTATTCCTTCATAATAATAGATTCGAATTATAGCTAGCAGATGTTTTCAAAAAAAATTATTTTTGGGAAAATAATATATCAAACAATAAGATAGTAAATATAAAAATGAATGATATGATACAAATGTTAAAATAATAATTTTGTGTAAAAATCTAATCTGGAGCAATCGTAGTAATACCTTACATTGTTACACAAATTTTGTATACATGAAATACATTTTTTAAAAGATAAAAAAATTTACTCTACTAAAATGAAATTCTTCATAATATGAATGCGTTGTACAACAATTTATATGCACTATTCATCACAATAAACAATATTTTATTTCATATGTGTTATAAAATATAAGAATATATGAGTAAAAGAATATAAGAGTTATAAGAACAAATTAATATAAAATATAAGATTTTTTTTATTATTTTTGAGTCAGAAAAGTAAACTCATTTCAATAATCACCTTTAGTATTTATGAAATTTTCACAATATTCACTATAAATTAACAATATCGCATACAATTATTTTGAATCTCTCCGTAACCTTCTAAATATTTTTTCGTAGACAAAATTTTTTCTCTTACATTACACATTCACAAAAATATAAACTGTATTACATTACATCAGTGTTTCTCAAACTGTAGGGTGCCCCCTGGGGGGTGCGATAACCTTACGAGGGGGACATGAGCATATCGAAAATTAGAAATTTAAAAATATTTAATTTACTGAAATTAATTAAAAGAAAATGCTTTCAGATATAGTAAAAACTGCACTTTTACTCTGATATAATTTATTGGCGCGCGCGCAATATTAAGTCATCAAAATCAAAAACTTCCTTTAATACCTAATTAGCTAGATTTGATCCTATAACCAAATAAAAAAACTTTTATTTTATTGGATGTAATCACATGATGAGAGATTGCGTTGTTCATCCCCTTGGAAGAACATCACTGGAATCATCAGCGTGAGATAGAGGTGTAGGGTTAGCGAAAGAACTAAGATCAAACATTATCTTAATATGACTTTATAAAGATATTCAACTTAAACTTTTAACATATATAATTATAATAATTTATGTGAGAGAATCCAGGATGACGCAATACGCAAGACACAATATATACATATTTATAATATGATCAAATCTAATTTAGACCAATCTCAAGCGAACCGTCTAATCCTCAATTCTAATAAAGTGTAATCAATCCTACCTTATATTATTCCGTAATATTACTTGTATTTATCTGCAATAGGATGTAGCTTGATGGTTAACTTCTAGTCGAACACCAATATGTTTATCCACGACACGTTGAACATAATCAATCTTGAACTACGAACTGCAATAATCATCAACTGTCACAACGTACATCAATTGTCTAACATTCCTTTACATTGCCATACCGCTTACTCTAAGATCCTATATTTAAAGTCCGTTTATTTGCATCCCTTCTTCATATCTCGTTTCTTGAATTTGGTTGGAAAAATATTGTCATTAATTCTGGCTCAAAAAACCCAAATGACATGTTAAAGAAAAGACGCGTAAGACGTCACAATATCTTTTTATTGCGCTTCCTTTTTAATCCTAACATACTCACATTCAGAGAAAAACAAATCCCGGACCCAGAATCGAAAAAATTTACGAACATAAAAAAATCATCAATGTCATTATTTTTGAAGTACTGCATATTATAGCTGTAATCTGTTTGACCTTCTAAGTTATTGGTACAGCTAGTTATGACCCCTCTCTTATGTGTTTGTTTCTCATTTAGAGAAGTTGTAAGTAATGTATTTCTCTGTTGCGCATTTTTCCATGAAAAGAGTTTTATGATATTTAGAAAATCACGGAGAGAGAGTATGTATATATATATATATATTTAAGAGTATTCTAAAATATATAAAGCACAACGAAAAACGTTTTACAAAAAATTTTTATTAGTAACATATATATTATCATAATGAATACACTTTTTACCCGGAAGTGGTCACGCGGGACACATAAACTACGAAGTCGTTAATTCTGGCAAAACTATTTATTTGTTACCAAAGCAAAATTGAAAAGTCGTTGAAAGTAGGTAAGTATATTTTCTCATAATTAAATTATTCACTGGAATTACGATTTTTATTGTGTACTATAAAAATAATTATAAAAAATGGGTTGGGGTGACTCACACACAATAACCCCGCTAGACCACTAGTATTGAATGCGTGCCAGCTTCAGGGTTAAAACATGTTGAAGTCTTTTCGCTTTAAATATTAAAAATAATACAATTATTCTTCATCTGAATTTTTTTATTATTGTTCATTATTTAACATCAATTCTAAATTATAATGCTGTAAGGCTTAAAATTATTGTTCGCTTTTAAACTAATTATACTTTGAGCAATCATTTAAAAAAAATCATTTTACATTTTTGTAAACATTGTCGCGCACTTGGCTTTCCTCTCCTTACAAAATTCAGCGATTATTTCAATGTTTTATTTTCTTATAAATGAACTCGTGCAAGCGGGTACTTCAGCTGGTATATTTTTAATGTATCAGTGCTCAATAGTAGTTTATAACTAATTAATTAATACTAAATTAAGAACAAGTTGAATAAGTATTAACGACTTCCATGGGTTTGTCTTGCAAAGAGCAAAGATTTTATAAGTTAAGCTTATGATTAGAAATTGCCCCTCTGAGTTATTTTTCTATATTTAGCAGATATCTATATTTTGTCTTCTAAGCAGTCACCGCATTTTGCAATATGTTCAATTTAATAATTAGAGAAAGGAAAAATAACACACATAATAATTATCCTATTATTTTATTTATTTATTACTTTAAAGTAGTATAAAAATTTTAATACTTATGTTACTAATTTGCATGGTTTATAATTAAGATCGCCTATTGTAGATTTAGCATCAATGTTCATTATTAGTGCATTCAGTACATTATTAATGTATAAGGGGGACGCGATAAAAATTGTGATCGAAAAGGGGGGCGCCAGTATTGAAAGTTGGAGAAGCACTGCATTACATAACTTTAAACACATCTCTCTGAGAAATCTTCGTGATCAACTCACAGATGTTCAGGGTTGCTGATAAGAAACATAAGAGGTGTACATATCAAACTAAACACGTTTGTCCTCTTAATGTTTCTAGAAATATACAAAATTATTATTATTATTGTATTATCCCTTATACACTGTATATTATCCAAAAATCAACTTCAAGTTATTATATAAATTTTAATTTTAGATAAGGAACAATTTGAGAAATAGTGAATCTTGATATGTGGCAGGTATACCAAAACACACAATTTCAAAATGAAAAAAACATTTAAATGACATGCAATAAGATTACTGCTGAATAAAGTAATTAACAAAACTATAAAATTCAGTGGAGAAAAAAGAATACAACGTGACTTTACTTTTATTTCTTTTAAAAACCAATATAACTAGTATTAGTACATTAGAGAGTCATTTTTCTAAAAACTTAATTTACATATATATATATATATATATATATATATCTTTCATTTTTAAAAACCAATTTCTATCATAACTGATTACACATTCGACATCTTAAAATAAAACTCTGAGAAGTATATTAAAAGTTCTCAAAGTTTTGTATGACAAAAAGTATACATTTTCTTTTCTCAATCAAAATATAAAGAAAATATCTCATTTAACACAATTATGTTATAAAAATTAAGTATCATATGATATATTATTCTTTCTCGTTAAGTTCTGTTCAGCAAAACTCAGTCACTTCTATGTTACTAAAATTGGAAATATATAATTTAACTGACCTCCACTTCGTAGCGGCAGTAACCCTTGGAGAACGGTAATACAGAGGGTGTTGTCACTTTGTTTTCACTAGTAAAATTTTATTTTTTTTCTTTCTATGTTGGTTTTTCACTATTGTTTGATGGTGGTCAAATTCAGCGCATTTTCGTGCACACTTTCAGGAGAAGAAGATTTTTTTTATTTCTCTGGCGCAAGAGTTACGTCTTTCATCACGGGGATTTAGGGGATCCACGCTTCCTTTTTTTTCCATTTCTCTCCATTAGAATATTTCTTCCATTTACGGTAAACTGGGTGGCCTCTTCAGCAAAGACAGTAATATTGTTCGGCGGTGATTTGTTCTCCGTATCAAAAATCGAGTTTCTTCTTTTCCCGTACCATTCCTTTCAATTCCAGCAACCTGACGTCTTCAGCAAAGATATGTAGAGTGTCGTCAAATTTCCATCAATTTCTCCATTGCATTTATTATGGTCGTTGGTGTCGTTTTTACATTAAGATTATTTTCTATGAAGAATAGTTTTAAGTCTAGATTTGTAATCTACACGCAGATAAAATCCTGCCGGCTTTAATACTGACATGTTTCGAGTCAGAATCAGACTTAATTTTTAAGATGAGGATATTTATTCAATGAAATAAACACAAATTCTGACGTTAAGCGGAGGGAGAAGAAAAAACGCCACGGGGTGTATTAAGTGGATTCACTTAAAATACAGATGCGTTAAGTATTGTGGCTTTTATGATTGTACTTGAAAGTTAATGCTGACATATGGGGACTATTAAATCTAATGATCTGGAATTAGACATGTTTTTTGGCCAGGCCATATGTTCGGATGAAATAAATGGGTGACTAGTTTGATACTTGAAGATGTTAACTGAGAAAGATGAGTTAATTGCTAGATAGGGGATTTCATTTTTAATATAATTTAATTATCCTTACATACTTATATATATATATATATATATATATAAATATAAACATTTAGAGCTATGTAAATACGACTTAAAAGTTTCCGTTTCTATCCATGAGATAGAATATAGTTTCCCACCCGTTTTTAAACTGACACCCCCTTTTCTAGTGAATATTTTGATATCACCTCCTCTATCTCTAGAGAAATAAGAGTGTACATAATACTTGGTGAAGACAAAAATTAAATGAAAAAATATTCTAGAATGTAGAAAATACTTTTTTTCCCTAAAGCCTCCATTTTTTTTAAATTTTTAATCTGAAATATTTACTATCACAAATGTATTTAAATATGTATAATATTTTATATTTTTATTTTAAATAGGTTTTATATGAAATTGAAACGCTATTGAATTCCTTCCGTATTTAAAAGAATTCAAAAAAAGTTTAAGCTTACCTTTTATAAAGACACATTTGAAAGTAAATTTTGATGATATGAAGTAATTTACAACAACATTTTGCTTTCAAAACAAACAAAAAATATCACTTTAAGACTTTAAAGTATCACACGTTAATTCCTAGTTAATGTACTTAATTTTATTTCTTGTTTATACGTAATGAAATGCAGCAAAAGAAACATTTATCGTACTTCACAGACAAAGACAACGCATACTCTACAGAAATCAAAATTTATAATTTCGTTAAATTTAATGTAGCTCTGAATGTAATGTAATCTTTGTTTTCTTTCCATTTTCGAACTACCGAAATATGTTTGTGAAGATTTCATACCCGTGATAAAATTGATTTAAATACATATAGTCAGCATAAGGTAACCAGTAGAAAGTTTACTTTTGTTAGAGCACAAAACCAGCGTATTTTTTAAGTCTTTTTTAGACTATATTTGGTTAGTCTACCGAATTCACTCCGTGGCATCTCAATGTCCCCTAATTTTCTCTGGGGGTTTTTCTGTCCCCCTGAAAACCTCAAACACCCACAAGAGGGCTTTAATGCCCAAGTTGACAACCTATGAGATAGAACAACAGCTGTTGACACTTAAATTCTAAGAGAGTAATCGGAGAATCTTCTCATGAGGAAGAAAGTGCGATTAATAAAAAATAATTACATGCAATATTTTTAACAGGCAAGAAAAATTAATTAAAATTAATTCAGTATAAAAATGCCCGACTTTATAGCAACTGCAGAATAGTATCGTAATTAAAGAAACTACACTTATGTTGAAGATTAAATTCATATTAATGTTTTAATAACTCAGTAATGAATATTTGTAATCTAATTAGCCTTTCTTCATTTTTAAATATATTTCCATAATATATCTCAAAGTGAAATGTTCTTATACAAAGCCAAAGCAAATTCGTAATATGTAGAAAAAAGTGCCATATCGCAAGATTCATTATGATGCATTAATCATGCTTAGCTTTATTTAATTTACGCACTGACAAACCATTCCTGCTTAAACTCCATAAACTTTCACTCATGCTTCTTTAGAACGAAACGGCTAGTTAATGAAACGCGTATCACGTCAAAGCGCTTAATATTCTTCCCTCATAAAAAAAATAATTTCCTTAAACAATAAAACCCCATAAATACTAAGCGAATCTATCAAGTATTTCGTGTAAAAATGCAACTCGTGTGATTTAAATGAATTTAAAGTTCCAAAGACTTCATTCCTAAATGAGCCAGTGGAGATGATCAAATATGATTAATGATGAAATATCTCGCTTTTTTCTTATTCTTTCCCAAACGCATTGTTCTTTTAAAAATCCCTTAAGATCTTATTTTTTCAAAGTGACAACTGCAGTAATTTGTACTTGTCATGGGATCATGTGAATTCACTTCCATTAGAAGCAGCTTAGATGACGTTAGATTGTGTATCGGTGAGGTGATGGATGAGATATTTTTACTTTTCCATAATTGTTCTTCTGTTCCTTCTGGAAAATTACGGATAATTTAGTTCCTGAAATTATTCGCTACATTTCCCAATGGCCACTTTAACGAAGATAATTGTCTATAAACTTCAAAGAAATCTTGGAAACTGAATAGGTGTTTTTCTAATTAATATGAATGTATTCAGAATAATTAAATTTGGAGGAAAATACAGTCAAACCTCCATATTACGAACCTTTATAAAGCGAAATTTTCTATATAACAATCTTTTTTTTTGGAGCCATGCACATTTCACGATTTTCTTCATAAAATAACCTCCCTATAGCGAAGTACGTTTTCTATCTAGCGAACTTTTTTTCTTGTGATTCAATTTTTTTTCTCCATATTTTTAAAGTATTTTGGGACCTTCATATGCTGAAGTTATACAATTACTTGATATAATTTAAAGGGGATTATAGTGTGAAGAAAATACGCTTGAATGGGTATTTGGGGCATTGCGAAGATACAATGCCTGTTACGGGAGAAAAGATTCTTTCAAACATATAATTCAAATAAAATTGATTGAACTTACCAGTTTTTAAAAGATACATATACTAATATATTCTTAAAGTTACAAGTTAACGAAAAATGTATGTTTAAAATAACTTGTAGGCTTTAAATTAGAAAATGTCTTTAAATTTCAATAATTTTAGTATAAAATTATTTTCTGAATATATATTGTATTCCTCGACATTTTTTCTTGTTTTCCTTGCAGTTTTTCTTTCTTTTTTGATGAGAAAGGTACATAAAATAAATAGAAATGAATTTACAAAAAGGTGTGAATAAGTACTTTTATTATTCCATATAGTGTTTATGAATTTGAAATATTTGTTTTATGTGATTCATAAAGTATATTGAAAGATGAATTTCTTTATAGCGAATTTTCCATATAACGAACTTTTTCTTCGAGATTTAGCAACTTCGTTCTATAGAGGTCTGACTGTATTATAAAAAAGTATACTAATTATATCCATTCCATAATAAAATGTAAGAAACTAAATGTGGCATTGTCGTTTGGAAAGTTCTTCAGTTTGTTCTTACATAAAAAAGTTAATTTGCCTGATATGTTTATACGTCACCTTTTATCTTGCGTATCACATGCGACGCTTATTTTAGGATGGGTGCAAAGTATTTAAAAGTAAAACATGCTGTTTGATTATTAAAACTTCTGTATTGATAGTTGATTTTGGTTAGAAAGAGTTCCTGGCAGTCAGATTTAAATAATTTAAGTTTGGAAAGTAGGAAAAAAGTTAGATATCCCATTTATGTACATACAGTCCAACTTATGTATAACGAACCTCTATATTGCGACTTTTTCTAAACAGCAAACTTTCTCCTGGAACCTTAAACATTTCACGATTATCTTAGTATGATAACATCACCATAACGAAGTGCATTTTCTATAGAACAAACTTTTTATGTCGTGATTCAATTATTTTTCTCCCTATTTTTAAAGTATTTCTGAACATTTCAAGTTATTCTCTCTTTAACACATTTTATGGTGGTCATAAATCTTGAAGTGATTTTATTAGTTCCGAAGGCGCAGGAGGTAATTAAGTTCTGAACGTTTCATCTAAGAAGTAAAACCTTTAACCCTCATTTTCCAGTTCACTAGAAATATTTTCGATATCCCCTTTCACACTGAATGGAGTTGTCTCGTGTCACCATGTTCTAGTTTTAAAATCATACATGTTTAATATTTCTTGTATGCTATACAATAGAAAATGTCCTTAAAATTCATTAATTTTAGTATACAATTATTTTCATAGCATATAAAATACAGTGAAACATTCGATATTGCTTTTTCTTGTTTTCCTCTTGGAGTCTTTCTTTCTTTCTTTCATTTCTTTTTTTAACATAAAATAATCTATTAATTTATTATTAATTTTCATTAATAAACATATATTAATTTTAAAAGAAGGAGTGAATAATTACTTTTAAATATATAGTATTTATGAAATTAAAATTATTTTTATGTAGTTTATAAAGTATATTAAAAGATGAACCTCTATATAACGAATTTTCTATACAACGAACTTTTTCTCGGGATTTAGTGACTTCGTTATATAGATTAATTCCATAAGCAATTTTTCAATACTTACAAACATAGTTATTCATTTCAAATTTTAAACGTATTTTTATTTTTGCACGTAATATATATATATATATATATATTGTTGAATGTATAAATATTTAAATTCAATTTATTTCTATAAGTGCAGGTGATATGCTCATAATTAATTTAAAAATGCCGTTTGACACAAATGCTTATAAATATATTTGTATGCCGTAAATATAATTATAAATTATTTGATTCTTAATTAATTAAGTATTATAAATTGATGTATTCAATGTATATTTGAAGAATGCTAGATTACTTGCATGTCAGGCTATTTTTTATAAAGTCTTCAAATTCGTTTAAAATTAAAATGTTAATTCTTGGTGGGGGTTTTTTGACAACCTCATCCATTCTTCATTGAGTCATTTTACTTTGTATGTTTCTTAGATTATCTAATCTTAAATGTTTTTTGTAACTTTTTTTGAAATCTGTTGACCTTAAAAGTTATCAAACAGTCAAAGTTCTATCAAACACACATAGAGATAAATAATTTATTTAAATTTATTAAAGAAAAAATGGTTTATCTAATTTCAAATAGTTTTTTTTTTTGTCTTTAACCACAATCTTTGAATCAACGTATTGTAATCTCCTTACAAAGAAATATTCCTACGTCATACAAATATCGAAAAAAACACCGAAGTCATATTTTCGCTATTCAAACCGTAAGTAATGAATCAGCTAATGGAAGCATTTCTTCTTGAGTGGTCAAAGGATATTATCCTTTCGAATATCCTGAATGATAGATCAAAGAATATTTTCGATCAAAGAATGATCATCAGTTTGGCAACTACTTACGAAAATTGGAAAAGTGCTTAAAAGGTTGCTTTGCCAAAACATTCTTATCAAGATAACCACTGCGGAGTTTATTCTTTTATTTGTTTATTTTGTTGTTGTCCCTTTCTACTGATTCATCATTTTTTTTTACTCATTATCTTATAGTTTTGGTGAAATTTTACTTTAAATTTTTCCTGCTATTTAACGATTTAGGGATAATAGATTCTTGCATGTCATATAACTAAAACTTCAAAAAGTATTTTTCCAATTGCTGAAATACTGATTCGAGTAAAGATTTAAAACTTAATGTTTTATACAAAGGTTCTCTTGTTTTTTAATAAAATATTTAGTGATATCCTAATTTTAAATTAAAAGAAAGGATATTAATTGGTATTTTCCAAAATGAAAAATTGGTTAATATTTTTCTGAAAATTCCATGTTAATAAAGGTAGAGTATATATTTCTTGTAAAACTTTAATTTAGGAATTAATTGTGATTATTAAAAAATGTAGCCAATGAAAATTAATTGAATGAGAGAAATGAGACTAAAAACACTGTATTACATTTAAATTACTTTTATGTTGATTATTAAAATTATTATTATATTTAGTTCAATTATATAACATTGTATTTAACGTTATGACTTATAATTTAAAAATCTGTAGGGTAATATCTGCTCATTTGTTGAATTCTATCCAACAATACTTGTCAAAATTGTCGTAATTGAAATAAAGTTGTCCAGATGTGACATTGAAATTCAAAAAAAATGACCAGCCTTTTTTCCCCTCATGTCTAGGGTATTTACACATGTGAGCCGATTTGGAAAACGGCTTCTGTGTCACCACACATTTTTTCCGCAATCATCTAGATGAATTTTAGTCTCAATGTTATATAGGAAGGAAGCTCCAGAGAGCAACATTTATTATGTTGGGATTTCCCTCACACATGTGGATTGCAAACAACTTGAATGAAGAGGAATGTCATTCATTCGTGACAAAGATACACCCATAGTGTCAACGAGACATTGCGATTTACAGCCCTCCAGATAGTGAACAAGATGCATAGTCGGAGTTGGGATAAGATATTCCGGCCTATTAAACCCAAGCACAAATGGTGTGAGACTAAAGTGAGGAGAGCCGTATGCAGTAATGTTGCTCCTGCCAACAGAGGTGATTAGAGGCATGAAAATGACCCACCCATGGAGTTTAAAGAATTGTGTCAGGAGTTGACAAAGTGCGAAGTGTCATACAGCTGGCAGCGTACTTGCGTGATTCAAAGGAACCAGTATGAGTTTACGGCAGTGTTTCTCAAACTTTCAATACTGGCGACCCAATTTTCAATCATAATTTTTGTCGCCCCCCCTGTACCAAAATAATGTATTTACTGCAATAAAAATGCACTTTGACGCTAAAGCTACAATGCGATCTCAATTATTAACTGTATAAGTATTAAATTTTGTATATGTTACTTTTAAGTAATATATATTTTAAGAAAATTACTTAAAATATACATTACTTACTTATTATTATGTTATATTTCTTTCTCTAATTTTTTAAATTTGAACAGATCGCAAAATGATGTATTTAATTAAGATTTATTTCTTTCAGCATCCATTTCTCAAAGTACAAATATCATTAGAAAAATAGTCTAGTCTATGTTGCTCTCTATCATATCCATCACATCTGGCATTATCGGGTACGTTTGCGTGAGTCTGTGCAACCTATCGGACGTCTGCGCAAAACATGTAAAAATGCTTTTCCTCGTACAATTCCTGTCAGTTTAGGTCGACTCGATACTTCTAAAGCTACCAAATCTAGCTTGAATGTGCATTTTTTAATTTGCCCGTTAATTGTAATTCACTATAATTAAGTATTTACGGCGGTAGGTTAAAACAAAATCATACATATATTTTTAAGTCGTAAGAAATCATTCGACGATAATGAAGTATCAACAAGTACACAGACAAGCATTGTTCCGAAAATTAAATTTAGGAAATATTCTAAATAATACTAACATTTTGGATTTACTACTGCTGAAGTAAAAGATGGGGGAAAATGCCCCAGCTCGTTATGTATTAAAACATGTGAAAGTTGTTTTTAAAACCATGTAAAATCATTTAACCTTATTGGGAAAGAATTTTAAAAAGTATTTTCTTGATGAGGACAACTTTGTAGCAAGTTACAAGTGGATTAGAGATCTATTTCAAGATACTCCAGAACGGCTCTCAACTTCCGAAGAAATCTTCATAGATTTCACATCCAGTAAAAAATTAAAAGGTAATTTTGAAATAAATCCCTTTTTGAATTTTGGGTAGAGGTGGATGATGAATTTTCTTCACTGAAAACAAAAGCACTTCGTATACTATTACCATTTTCAACATCCTATCTTTTTTAAACCGGATTTTCTCCGTTGGCTGATTTGAAGATAAAATATAGATCTCAGCTAAATATAGAAAAGTAACTCAGAGTGTCAATTTCTGATTCTAAGCGTTCCTTTGAAAAACTTTGCTCAACAAGACAAGCCCATGGAAGTCACTAATAATTATTAAATTTGTTCTTAATTTAATATTAAGAAATTATTTATAAAATAAATTCTTCAGTACTGATACATTAAACGTATACTAGCTGAAACACCGGCTCTCTTTGCACGAGTTCATGTTTTAAAAAAATAAAGCATTATTCTTGATATAATAGCTGAACTGTAAGGAGAGTAAAACTGCGTGCACGTCATTGTATTCAAAAATGTAAAATTTTTTCTATAGATAAAAGCTATAATTGAAAATAACTGTTTAAAAGAACTGTAATTTTAAACTTTACAGACTTAGCATTTAGAATTAATGTTAAATAATGAAAAAGAATATAAAATTGAAATTAATAATAATTGTGTTACTTTTTAATTTTTAAAGCAGAAATACTTCAAAATGTTTTAACCCGGGAGCAAGCACGCACTCGATGCTAACGCTAATGGTAGGGCGGGGATGACTCAGTCACCCCAATCATTTGTTTATAATCATTTTTACTGTACACGATACAAATCGGAATTCCAGTGAATAACATAATTAAAGAAAGTATACTTACCGGCATTCAAGGAATGTTCAATTTTTCCGTGATGAATTGAGAAAAAATCAAATAAAACTGAACTAAAATGATTCAAAAGTGCAAGACCTTAATAAAGGACACAAATCAGAGAAACTTTTCACTAATATTACAGAAATGTTTTTTGCTGGCAAAACTGTCATATTTTGTTCAAGTTATTGTAGTTTTAATGAGCTTTCATGATCTAGTGAGTGGATATTAACGTCACACTGTTCAGCTACACGAGGGCGTTTGGAGTTTGACCTCGTATATTTGAACCATGGTCAAGTGACGAGGACGACACTTAAGCTGTGAGGCCCCTTTTAACTACCGCATCACTCCAACAAGATGATGTTTAGATTCTTGACAGATTTAACGAGCATCTCTGCCCTACAAGGCGGATCTTTATTGGTACTGTGCTCGAACTCGTAACACCTTTGGTGATCAACAAATAGCGAGTTGAACTTTTTCTTTCTTGTGTCTTTTTGACAAAGTGAACTGAACCTTGTGGTACTCTTATGGCTTCATATTTTAATTGAAGAAGTTATTTAGGAAGCATTTGAAAATTTTCCTTTCCTTTCATGTTCATCGCGTTTCTCTCAATCATGAATTATATCCATTCTTTCAACAAGTTCTTCTTTAGCTTGATCAGTTTCAACTTCCTTCAATTGAGATCACAGATGCTCCGCTCCACCAGTCCCGGGTTAAAAGTGTATTCAGAAAAAAATACGGATGTTCTAAAAAGGATTATGACGTTTTTCACTAAAAATAAATCTTTGCCAAATAATCCTTCAAATCAATCATTTTCCAAATATCGTAAAACTCTCTGTTATTTATAATTTCCCTCAATAAAAAACAAACACATAATAGATGGAGCGGAACTAATGTAAAACTAAACATACCAGTAAGTTTGAAGATTAATCAAATGCTCAGCAAATGTATTATGCTGTCTGGCTGAAAAGTGAATCATATCTTCTATTTCTTTCTACGGCTAATGTACAGTATTTCAATAATAATTACAATGATGAATTGTTAACTTCTTCGAATTTTTCTCAGGGTCTGGGTTTCGTTTTTTCTTTTAAAAAGTAATATGTTATGTTAAAACGTAATAAAAAAATCTCTCATTGAGGAAATACACAAATTTAAACAAAATGTTGTTTTTTTCTTCTTTAATTTGCTTTTGAGATCAAAGATAGCTATTTGATGAAGGATAAACGGCAGATGATAAACATAAACTATATCAGTGTTGTGTATTTTTTTTTATTATGGAAGAAAGTATTTCGTTTTACTTCTTTCCGGGTATTTTTTTAAATCTTTAAATTTTCGATATGGTCGCGCCCATCCAGGGGGGCGTGCCCCACACTTTGAGAAACACAGCAAATTGACCAGACATAAACCCATTCGAGAATCTGTGGGGGTATCTCAATCGAGTTGTTCGCGACATGGATTCTCACCACGTAATCTAGCGCAGTTGGCCACGGCACTGGAGTCTGTATGACTCAACTTCCCAGTAAACACCTTCGGGAACCTAATTGATTCTCTTCCTTAACCAATCCCAACAGTTCTCCCTGTAAAAGGTAGTTATTCCAGCTTTTAACATGTGGTTACATTAATATGACTGAAATTGTATTTACTTTTATAAAGGTCAGTTATAAACTGAACTTTAAATGAGGAAAATTACTGCTTCAAACCACTGTACTGTCAATTCCAAAATAATCTGCCAATCGCATGTATATCATATCTACCTATTTTACGAAATATGAGTAATTATGCACCATATTTATTTTTTGACGTCTGTAAATTTTCAAAACATAAAAACATAAACGTGAGCTTTAATTAAAATAATCGTATTATTTAATATTTTTCTTTTTTCACTATTACTGCATCCGTTTCAGTTTTTTTGCGACTAAAAGAATAAAGGATAAAAATAAGTGTTTCACTTTTCTTTTAAGTACATTTTTTTTATTTTCCCTTGACTCCCGTTTTAATGTGATTTATTGGTTACATCCTCCTTAGTTTTTAGTATGGTGCTTACGTCGCTTATGTGTGAGGTCAAAGTTGTTTATTTTTATCTCTCGAGCAAATACCTTGTTTAACTAAACGATGTAAGCAAAAGAATGACGATATGAAGACCAAGAAGAAGAATATATATTTATTTTACTATCCGTTTTTGGGATAGCAAATAGAAAATATTAAATAATTATTCAATGCAAATAAAAACATGAAATGTATATATTTGATGTATATCTATATTAGTTAAGTATTTATTTTTTATGTAACCATGAACTCTATGCAATATTTCCTTAATAAATACAATCGGACCTCTATATAATGAAGTCGTTAAATCCGGAAAACAGTTCGATATATAGAAAATTCATTCATGTTTCAATTTTATTTATAAACCACATAATATATATATATTCAAATTTATAAACACTATATATATATAGAAAAATGTAATTATTCACACCTTTTGGTAAATTATCTCTTTATTTTATACATCTTACACTTTAAAAAAAGAAAAAAAAAATGAAAAAAAGCAAGGAAAGCTTCTTGGGGCCTTTACTCACTTCCTGAAGAATTCACAATTTTTCTTTGATGCTGAAGCTCTTGATTTTTGACACATCCAAGCTACTAAAAACGAATTTACCAGTAAGCTTTATCAACACTTCAAATAAATGGAGACTAGTTCAATGGCAAGGGGACATGATACAATTCTACTACTGAGGATAAAGTGGAGCATCGAAGATGTTTCTAGTGAACTGGACATTGAGGGTTAAAGGTTACACTTCTTGGATGAAGCGCCCAGAATTATATTACTCTTGGTGAGTTAGCCATCTAATAACCCAGTTTAAGGTTTATGACCACCACAAATTGTAGAAAAAGGGAGAATAACTTGAAATGTCCAGAAATACTTTAAAAATATTGAGTAAGAAAATTGAATCACAAGAGAAAAGTTCGTTATATAGAAAATACACTTCCCTATTGGGAAGTTTTCTTACGAAGAAAATCATGAAATGTTTTTGTTCCAGAAAAAAGCTTGTTGTATAGAAAAATTCGTAATATGGATGTTCAACTGTATACACTTGTTGAATGGAAGCGGAATTTTCTGTATGTATGTAAGAATAACTAATTTATACCCTGAACCAAATTTTATTTCTAATTTAACATTTATTTTCCCGCAGTACATATTCGAGTCTTAAATTAAGCAGCTAATTCTTTATCAGAATATATAGAGAGTCGTAATATAAGATTATAATTCCAGCTTCAAAACTACACTAAAGAGAATGAGTTAGAAGTTCTGAAAATAAATATACAATCTAATTAAAAATCATAGCATTAGACGTTGGTTTGTCTCTCTATTATGAAGTGTTGCTAGTTATCTAAATGAATAAATGTTTTCCCGAAAAGTTATATATGCTTACTTATAATCTTTATGCGCACGCATGCATCCACATACACATAAATAAATTATACACGAGTGGGAAATCTAATGATTAATATAATCATAAGGAATGTGGAAATTACCTATAATTGTTAATAAACCTGTATTGGATAAAGTGTAAACAATTAAAACGAGTTTTTAATCTTATTTATTCATTAATATACAATTTTACACCCTCCATTTATAAACAGTTATATATATTTACTAAAATATGAATATTAACATAGAACAAAGTTCTCTTCATGATTAATTTCATTTAACTTACTATGGAATATTCAATAAATATTCCAATTTACTGTTCTTCTGAATATACTAGTCTTTACAAGTTCAGATAAGTGAATATTCATAATGTTTGAATTCTTAGACTGAATAGTTTTCTGATTACTTTTATGTACTTAATTGTTTGCTTTTTTATGGGTGAATTATTAAAAAGAGTTTCGACGCTATGCTTAAAAACGATTACTTTAACTGCATTAAGTAACTTAATTGCCATTAGATTTTTGGAACAATGAACTATTTATTTAATCATACAGTGAAAAATATAGCGTGTACTTATAACTCACCACATCCTACCTTTTTCTCTTAACCTCTACAAGACAAAGCAAGAGTTAATGTAGCCGTTTACGAAAAATCGCTAGAAAGTCAGTTCAACTGAAAACAATTTACAATTATGAGTTGCAGGTAAAAAAAATTAAAAGCTAATTTTTCCTTTATTTGGAAAAATAATTTTGTTATGCGTTAATTTGATGTAATACATTTTCAAAAAATATACATTAAATCTATTTTAATATGATTAGGATAAGTTCAATAAATAAAATTGACTCAGATATTTTTTGTTAGTTTTCTTTGTTATTTTACACTATAAAAAATACAGCTATAAATTATTTTTTTAAGTTATTGTAAAGGTCTTTAATTTTGTTTTTGTTGCATAAAAGCCAAACAAATTGATATCAAACATTTTTTTTGTTTCATCCAAAGACCATCGTTGGCTTCTCTGCCTTAGTCGATGAGCAGCCCAATAAAATGATGATGAAGCTTAAAAAGAATTAAAATTTGCCTACTTAGATTAGCTACAATGCGATGTAAATGCCTCTGAAAATAATCATGTCCAGTAAGTAAACGAAACCACGCAACACCAACAGATCAAGGCAGGAAACTAGGGATTCTACCAATTTTGTTAAGCCAGATGTTCTACCTTTTTTACCTTCAGCTGCATCATCAAACTAGGATGTTTTATTAATTTGCAGTTTACTGCAAATTATTTTTTTGGTGTTACGCAGAGGCAAAGGAGAGTCAGGTTGGAATATGAGAGATCCTGCTTTAGCAAACCTATCTGCTTTCTCATTTCCAGAAATGTTACAATGGCTGTGAATCCACTGGAGGGCAATGCTTTCTTCAGACTTTCCAAGTTCAATTAACTTCCTTCTGCATGAATGAAATAATGCGTTTTCATTATATCTTGAATTTATTTTGAGACGAAATGAATAGCAAACTAAAATATGTGTGTTTCTTCTTTGTATTTCCTTTTTAAAGAATAATGTGGTTTGTTTTGTTTACTGTTATTGGTTGCCGCACCATATATATTATTTTAAATTTTAAAAGGATCTACTTGAAAGCAGTAGAAATGTAAATATGCTTCCTTAGTTTATATCATTAAAATGTTTACTTTTAAGAGGTTTCAGGGGTGTTACATTTCTCTAGAGGTCTGAAAATACAAACAATTTTCACAAGCAAGTATAATCCCTTTAAATTTAAATTAAGTAATTCGAATATTTTACACATTATTTATAAAGGAATGGGGCTTCAGAAAAGTATATATATATAAAGTGTTTAAAATATATTCATAATTTCAAAAATTATAAGCATATGAAGATAAGAAACTTTTCTATAAGAAATATTTATTAAGTTTTACGTCGCGCATGCTATTTTCTAACAGAGTAGGTTTAATAACTAGCTATATAAGTTGATTTATAAAGACAAATGTATTCTTATTACGTTGTAGCTACTTTTATATAAATAGAATAATAACTTACATATTTTAATAGATAAAAAACATACATTTTAAAAAAAAATATTTAAAAAATTGCAATATTTTGCAAATAATTTGTAATACAAAAGATATATAATACTAAAATTAGGTAGGGTTTAAAGAGTATGATGCATTGTATAGTTCTATAAAGTTTTATACAACACAGGCTAATATTTTAGAAAATAGCGTACGCAAAGCAAAAAATACTTAATATTTATTATAGAATTTTCATATGCTTATGACTTTTAAAATTATTATTATATTTTAAACATTTGATACTTTTCTGAAGCTCCATTCTATTATAAATAATGTGTAAAAAATTCGAATCATTTAATTTAAATTTAAAAGAATTATACCCGTTTGAAAATCTTTTATATTTTCAGACCTCTAAAAAAATTTATCACACCCCTGAGATATCTTAAAATGACTGTTAAACTTTCTCGAAAAATATGCATTTCATTTAAACCATCCAATATGGGATTCAGTTCATTTCAACAGCTGCCGTCAAAATAAAATTTTTTCTAATATAGCAATATTTTGCATGTTGTGACATTTAACAATGCAAATACAAAATAAATTCATCGGAAATTTGAAGCTTTGTATTTCCAAATTATATGACTTTAATTATACATCATAGAAATAATGTATGCTGATCGTTGTTGATGGCATTTATCAATTTGGGAAGAAATCATTTCCACAAAATAAGTTACTAAAACATATACATGATAGTACGTCTTAAGGAAACAAAAATTTTACACTGTGATTCATAAAGTTATTGAAAGAAAATTTATTTCCTAGATTTGGCATACCAAGATCTTTATCAAGCATTTCAACTTGGATAACGATAGAAAAATCAAGAAAAAAGTGAAAAAATGGCGTATACTTTTGTTCTCTTGATAAAGAATACCTTCAATCAACAAATAATATTAAAAAAGGTTTGGGAGAGAAACGAATTAGTTTTTGATCCCAATACATTTCTTGATAGACCTATAACAATAAATCCTTATTTGAACAAAAATCAATCAGTTAAGAAGAAACTGGTTTTGATTCCCTAAAAAAATCAAATGAAGTATATAAGAAAGGTGATGTTTATCTATATAAAATACACATAATTGATATACCACAAGATAATGTTTGTATATTTTTGTAATTACAAATAATGTTATATAAATACTTTGTAAAGCAAAAAAAAGCATAACACATAAGATGGTTTTTTTTAATAACTCTCAGTAGACGGTGGGAAACATATCTGTCCCCCAAAAAATTAAATTTAATTACTTTTGGGTAATGAGTAAACTGAATTTCATTTTATGTATCAATCTTAAATCAAATAGTACTTTACATAACATTATTAAAATTACATGTTAAAAGCTTAATAAAAAGGTCTCCAGATTTATATTTCATTGTTAAAGTACTATTTATTAAAATTCCATTACTCGTATGAAAAAAAACACTATTCCAAAATGTATACAATAACTAATATTATGCAGCTCTGTTAGTTATTTATGGCTTAAGGAAAATCATTGTACACGTTAACGTTTAGAGGTAAAGCATTTAACTCTTTACCCGTACTTTGAAGTTATACAATAGTCACATACTGTTGTGTTATTGTTGTTTCTAATGCCCCCTGTCTAACGTACTTAGATCGAGGTCCACAAAATTCATTGTGTCAAGGGGCTAGAAGTACGCTTATCGTTGGCCTAGGCTTTAAAAACCATACAGGTGACAGTACGAATTATCTCACCAAAATTTCTTGAAGAGACGATAGATGGCGACACCACCTACCTCCACTCCACAATTTAGGCATTGAACTGAAGGAGAGAGAAATATTCTCCAGTTCCCTGCACTCGTGATTTCTCCCACTGCTTTAACGAGCACGTACTCCGTGTGTACTAGGAGAATATTTGGTGTCATCGGACATCGGTCACAGGCCTTCCGGTATGAAGTTCGATACTCTAACCACTAGGCTACCCGCGTCCTTCATATTCCAGTTTAGTCAAAACATTGTCTAATTAAACTTAATAAATGAGCAAGGGAATTCAAATCATATCAAGGGTTGCTCTGAAACTTAAATATCCATGGAAATATTTAAAAGTTAATCAAAATTTTGATATTTAGCGATATCATTATGTTCCGATTGAGATAAAAGACACACAGGACATACATATGAATTATTTAAAAATAAGCAATTTGACTTTTTTTGTACTTTCTCCTTATTACTAATGTTTTCATCATCATATCCCCCAATACAGCCTCTCGTACACCATTGCCTTCCTTTGAAGTTTCCTCCATAGTAACCTCACGTTCACCTTCGTTCTTCACAAGTTTTCTTATTTTTAATCGTAAAGTCTGATTCCAATAAAAATGTGTATCTCACCCTTGGTCTTCCTCGCTTCCGAATCCCAGAGACATTGAGCATTAGTTTCTTTTTGAGAACATTATCATTTAGCATTCAAATTATATGAGCCATCAATTTCATACTTCTTATTTTATGCGTTCAATGATGTCAGTTTGCTTAAATAAATTCTATATAATTCAAAATTGTATTCTTCTCCAGCTATTGTTTTCGTTTACTCCTCCAAGTATACTTGGAAGTATTTTTTTCTCAAAAGATGCTACTTGATTTTCTTCCAGTTTTGTTACTGTCCAAGTCTCAGATGCAGATGTCAGAACTGGTCTGATGAGGGTTTTGTAAATTAAAAGTTGAGCGTTTCTTGAAAGAAAATTAAAATTTCAAAACCTCCTCAGTTCATAAAAAGCCTTATGTGCCAGGTATAATGGATTGTGGTTTCATGAGATATTCTGTTAACAGAAGTAATAATTGGTCCAAATTAGGTAAAACTCTCTTTTAACTGTTTCAAATTTATATGAATCTAATTCAAGAAAAAGATTTGGTATCCTGCCTTTTGAAAATAGTAGAACCTGTTTTTGTGCAGTCTCTTTTATGCGGTTTATTTTGTACGATTTTTTGTGTGCGATCTTTTCTTATGCGGTGTATGAATTTCAATGGATTTGGCACCAATGTAATGTTTTATATAAATTTACCAATGGCGTAAAATGTTAGGACCCTCTCCTTCCTGAATGTCAGATTTGACCTTTAATATTTTAAAAATTGAGCAAATACGTTTTTAGCGTAAGGCAGGCCTTGGGCCCCTAGAGTCCTTCCCCCTGCCGTGATGTGGGGTTTACGTTACGCCTCTGAAATGTAGACACTTCAAGACGCTCTGTTCATTTGTTATAAACAGTCTCCCGATAATGCACAAGCAGTTGCTTTCTCTGTTTCTCTCAACGTTCCAGCAGCCCACGCTTGATTGGAGACGAAATTTTCAATGATAATGACATTATCAATAATTTGAAAGATTATGAAAACGGACAAGGAGATCCGAATTCTTTGAGAGTCAGTAAAAATATGCAGGGATCCAGCTTTCCCACAAATTGAAAAAAGCACTTTCTTAAAATAGATACCAATGTGTGTGTGTGTGAAGAAAGTGGTATAAAATTCCAAAATGGCTTCAATCCTGTATATCTGGTTATCGTGACATTTACAAAAACCGACCACCCGACCTTCGTCACAAAAGCTTGTCCATTACTTTATGTTGACAAAAAATAAATCAATTGAAATTGCACCTTCATGTGACGAAAGCGATTTTAAACTTATTCATTACAGGGATTTGGATTATAATGAGTACCAATGAATTATGTATGAGCATTTTGAAAACTTATCCGGGTATACAATGAGAAACTATGTTTTAAAATGTTTCCATGTGGGATATTTAATTATTAATTTTGTTATGTATGTACTCTTGCATAAATTTCATAAATAATTAGCATATTTCATAAATGCGACTTTTTTTATGTGGTCCCTATCCACCGCATAAAAAATTATGTAATTTTTCCACGAATTAGTTTGTTTTGTGTAATAATTTATGATTTTTTGAATTTTTTTGCGTTTATTTTTATGCGGTTCCTATCTACCACACACAAAAAAAAAACACAAGTGCAACTTTATTAATTTTTATTTATTTATTTATAACAGGACTCATTCATATAGTTATATTCTTAAGTGCAAAAATGCTCTAATGTTAAAAAATAATAATGAACGTACTAGTTGTTTACTTTCTAAAATACTAAATTGCAACAGTATAAATAAAACACTATAAAAAATTACGTCGGCTTATTTGTTCTGCAGGAAAATATTCATTGGAAATACATACGTAATTTTCTACTTCCGTAAATAACTCGCTTAAAAATATTGTGAGAACTTTGGACTGTATTTGAATTCCTCTAATAAAGCAAATTCAATTTTACTGCATTAGTGTTTGCGTTCATAAGAAAAGGATACACTATATTGACATGAACGAAAACGCGTAATGAATAAACATAAATGAAAGTGCGTGATTAAATGTTAAAGTCTTAGATATTCACTGATATTTTAACTCGAAATATTATTTATTTAAGTCGGAGAAATAAATTACCTAGTGATAATAAATCAACTTTTCATAATGCGAGGAACGAGGTTTTATAGAGAGAAGACTTATTGAATTGGTAGGATTTCTCTCATTTGTAAAGAGTGATTTCCCTTAAGGTTCAAACTGTGTGTACATAAGATGTATTAATAAAGAAAGTTATAGGATCTAGATGGGGATAAATTTCAATATTTTTAATTTAAGATATAATTGTAGTTGTAATACGGTGTTTTTGATTTGAAGATCAAAAATACCGTATTACAACTACAATTCTACCTTAATATATATATATATATATATATATATATATATATATATATTAAGCCCACACTTTTATATAATTTTTTTTTTATATATTAGCTGTCCTAAGTCAGCAATGTTTATAATACTGCATCATCCATTTTAAATTTTTAATCTAGTGTCCTTCATTGTATGTTCTCTTTACTGTCTCTGTGTTTTCTTCGAATGTGATTGATGTGAAAGTTTATCTCTTGTTTGTAGTGAATTAAACTATATACATATATATCTATATCTATATCTATATATATATATATATATATATATATATATATATATATATATATATATATATATATATATATATATATATATATATATATATATATATATATATATATATATATATATATATATATATAGTCTAATTCTCTACAAGAACAAAGATTTTTTTCTCGCATTTAATAGATTCCCATTTTAAAATTAACAACGCTGCAGAATAATAATATTCTTGTACAAATTGATAATAGTTATGAATTTGCCAGTTCGAAAACCGATGATATTAAACAACTACCATATGAATGATGTGCATTAAATTTCAAGCCCATATTGTAAAATGATATGGAAGTTTAAAGAGGGATGTGTTAAATTAGTGCGCGCGCGCCCCCCGCCTCTACTCATAACTTCAATATAATGCAAAATCAAGATGTCATTTCCAGTTTTCTTTATCCTTCTCGCTGCATGTCAATATTGATAGAACAAACACAATCACTATCAGAAGATAATTTAAACAATCTCCGTAACGTATTGAACTGCGTTCAATGAAAACGTGGTATGTTGAGTTTTAGCAAAGTCTTGGAAAAACTTATATATATAAATTTGAAAAATGGCTTACTAAAAATTGCTATATTTTGAAATTTAAAATTATATTTTATAAATAGTTTGAAATTGAGTGTAATAATTTCTGGTTAGGAAGCATTTAGAATTTTCTGTTTTCGTTCATCAGTGTTTAATAAGCTTTCTTCATTTTCCTTCGCCCGTGTGTCATAGAGCTTTCCTAAATGATTTATGTAGCTAATGTATGGCATCTCCACTGGACATTATTTCACATTATTTAAAATGATTGGTGGATTCAATTGTATCTGAATTTCCCTTTGTAATATGCTGGTTATTATAACGATATTCTGCCTTTTTAAAAAAATTTATATGATGCCTTTTATCTCTCAAATTCCTCGAACTCCATTCATTTTGTCCGCAAGCAAAATTAAATCATAAGTATGATTATGTACAGAATACAATCCTGAGACTTACATAGCTTTTGTAGCAACTGAAGCTTTGACATTGCGTTCTGACTCGCCACAAAAGTCATCACTAACAAGAACCACCGCCACACAGAATGTTCAGGCAACTCTTCCTCTGTCATTGCCCGATTACTTCTCTATTTTCAATTGATGTAAAATAAACTCAGAAGAAGTTCCAAGTTTTTCTTACAGCATATATTTATGCTTCCAATTAGAATTAATCACGCTAATGGAGAAACTAGTAGACTAAATAAGAGGATCTTTTTTTGCAATTGAATATAATTGTTCGATGCCCCTGGAACAAAAAAAAAAGAACAACTTATTACGTCAAACCAGTCCTTTGCCTTTCTAGTTAAGGGATTCTTAAGAAACGTGTAGTATAAGTTTTTGGAATTTTATAATATATAATTTTGTCTTATATCAGTGATTCCCCAACAGTTGGGTGTGCCGCCTAGGGAGGCGTGTTTATCCTATCAGAGGCGCAAGCATATCGAAAAGTCAAAAATAAAATAATTTTATTTTTGAATTTACTGAAAGGAATTAAAAATTACATTCTGAGGTTATAAAAAACACTTTTACAATAATGTAATACACTTCTAAATGTATCAGTATTACACAATGTATTTGATCATTTTTTGTTAATAGTAAATTAAGAACGTTTAATTATTAATAGTGACTCCATGACCTGTCAAATATAAAGGTAAATGCAAAATTTAATACATAGCTTGATAATTGGCACAGTTTATAATTAAAGTCGTATTGTAGCTAAATATGAAAATAATTTTTTTTTGTATTTTTTTTTAAATTTATAATAAAAGGAACTTTTTGAACTAGCTGACCAGGCCACGTGTTGATGTGACTTTGTTTTAATACGTTGATTTAATATTATTCTAAGCCATTCAATACAGTTAAATTAATCTTCGTTTATAATTTCGAAGAGCTGAAATTTAGCAAAAAACAACAAAATGATTTTATTGTTGCATTTTATTCATCTCATATTTGATTATAGTGCAATGCATGATTTACTTATGAAGTTATTAAGTAACAACATAAGAAGATTTAATTTTATGAATGAAGTGAGGTGTTGTTATATATATATATATATATATATATATATATATATTATCAATTTAAAGTGTAACAATAAATTAAGTTTATATAACTAATCTCTAAGCGATGCACAATATTTTTCTGTAACCCGTCTTTTGCTAACTCAAATAGATTCGACGTTATCCAAAACGGAAACACGCATCATATAGTTTCCCATTCCAGAAACATGTATGTTTTAAGTTCAAACATCAAAAGGAAATTGTTTGACGTTGAGATTTCTTTATGGTCATCGAGAAAAGAAAACAATAACAAAAATCGAAGCCATTTGAATGGTATTTGAGATTCTGGTGATTTCAGTGGAACACGTGTCACCAGGGCGATTTCTCCTATAAACTTTGCAGTGAAAATGTTTGCTTCAAGAAGTTTCCCGGTAATTCTTTTGATGAAAAGCATGTACTGTTGCGAAACTAATTGGATTTAATTTACGAAGCAAAATAACCAGTTAGGCAATCTTCAATCGAAGATTGTGTGGTGGGGTTCCTGAAATATCCAGATAATTCAAAAACTTAGTTGGAATATTAACCGTTTTGTTTTCATCAACCCCAGTAAAAGGCATTGAAAATAACCTGGCAAAAACTCTATATCTGGATGTTTATTTCGTTACCTTCAACATATTTTTTGTCTAAGTAACAGGATTACAGAGCCAATCATTATCTTGGTAACTATTCAGTATTTCCAGAAATACACTCTCAATAAGTCCTTTTTTTTGTCTGAACCGTAGTGCAGAACAAGAGTTCTTCGTCATTTCTAATATCCAACATTTAGAAAATATTTGCGCCGCTTGATCAAATTGCAATTGTACTTGCGTGCTTATGGTCAATCGAAATGTTTCGACGTTTCGCATTCATCACGTGAGCAAAGATATTGCGAGGAATGAATGGCATTGTCGGAAATCCTCACACATTAGAAGGACAATACTACCAAATATTTTTACTGCCGCTTAAATCTTGCTAAGCTCTATGAAATGCCTCGAGTGAATGTTAATGGGATATGGTATACTCATCTGATTGTGATTGAACTCCTTTAAAATACTGTAGCCAATCTGCATTTTTTTCCAACGGTACACATTGCGCCAAGTTTCTCATGAATGTCTAATAGCAGCTTGAATGCGGAATATGTAGCTGGTCAACCATCTAACAAACTGACACCAATGCCTGGAAATGCAAGTGACAATGCAATTTACTATTGCAACCGTACTTTTGCAAGGTTTGCTACATGTTGCTTAGTTGCTACAGGAAGTGAAAATCCGGACAAGAGAGTTGAACTCAAAGCCATTCAATCTCATCCCGGCAATAGCCGGCTACGTTGTGAAGCTTCTGAAATCCAAATCCAGACCCTTGTTCCCTAACCCAAGATACACCCGGTGTCCACCTTGGTGCACCTACCCCTGGAAATTCTGTCTGTGAAGGGGGCTTTACGGTCGTCCGGCATTATCCAGCAAAATTACGGGATCTTCTAAAACTCGATTTGAGATTTATATACCCGACCCAGAAGATCACCAGGTAATAACTTTTCACACCAGAACAATTTTAAGTTAAGATCCTGCCATGGTTTGCATAAAATACAGATCTGGCATTTTTTCGAAATGTGATCGTCTGGCGTTGTTTGACATAGCAATGGGCTTTTCCTGAATCAGGAAATTTCCTGAATGGGCTTGTTCAGTTATTCTCATAGCGAGCTCAGACACTCAATTTCTTACAGATTTTATTAACTTTCATTTGTAATTGATAATGAAAGGACTTTGTATGGTTTTGAGATTGATCATAATAATCACATTTTAAGATATTAACTTCATTATAGTTTTTCTTTAAAACCGACAAGAAAGTAATAGATAAATTAAGTATTATCAATTTAAAACATAGAAGAATCATAAATGTTAAATAATTACTTTTTAATCAACGATTTTATTTCAATGCTTTAATTTCGCATGATTTTTTTTCTGCGGTTATAAGCAGAAAGTCGCAGAAAAGAGTTTCTAAGATAATGTTTATCTTATAGTATTTTTTATCAAAAGAACATAAGTCATTGTAATCTAAAATAAATTGTTTTAAAGTTATCAAATGTTTATGGTTGGAAAAAATATATATATATATATATATATATATATATATATATATATATATATATATATATATAATATATTATAAATGTGGAAGTTTGTGAGGATGTGTGTGGGTCTTTCACGCAAAAACAACTGGATGGATTTTAATGAAACTTTACAGTAATATAGCTTATACATCAGAATAACACATAGGCTATAATTTATAGCATATGCTTTAATTTATAAAAAATTGTATAATATGTCCAAAATATAACGATATTTGTCAAGTAAGTAGGAAACATTCTGGCATCTGTAAGCAAATCTGGCTTGTGCTGCAAAAAGGCCCACCACATCATATATCTATCTTTTGTTTGTGAAAAACGCTTTTTGTTTTGGCAACGCAAGGGGCTCGCTTCTAAATAATTCAAAACTAAGTTTTCGAGGGAAATGTTGAACTAAATCTCTCTTAACTTTAATGTTTTTTTTTTTTATGATTTTATTATGCATATTTGGTAGTAAGAAATTGATTTTTTTCAATATAAATGCTTTTATCGGTTCTGGTACTTAAAGTAAATAAACTTTCTCTTTCACACTGCATCATTCGGAGAAATTTTCAAAGTATGTTTGTGGTTAGTAGTTAATTATAACGCTATTATTTTAATTGAATAGGCATATATTACGTTTTTAATTATAAAAAATAATTATAACTACTGTACTCTATTTCTTGCAGTGTGTGAGTGAGTAAATATTAACATCGCACTGTTCAGTGACACGAGGGCTTTTGGCAACGTATCACGTAATTTTCAACCATGGTCAAGTGACGTGAATGACACCTGAGCTGGCATCCCCTTCTCCTAACTACCACACCACACCAACTAGAATGAATATTCTAATAATACTTAGCAGAAATATTCTTTGAAATCCACTCTTCCAAGATATATGGCAGCATGGGTTCTATGATGAGCATTTTAGAGGGGAAGGCGAATAGTTTTGTAGCAGATGATGGGTTTTCAGCTGATTGCGAAGGTTTTTATTTTTGTCCCAAAAATAGTTTATGTAGAAATGTAAGTGTCTTATGTTTTTGTATGTGTTAATGAAGACCTTAGAAAACGATTTGACTATTTATTATAAGTGAACGGTGTATATAATTAATTGAACAGTTGAATATCGTTAATTAATTTATTATTTCTAAAGGATTAAATTTCCCAAAGTGGAGTATTTCGTTTATGTATATCGCTTAATTTTCAATGTAGTGATCCAAAAAAAATATTGCATGTAGAAAACTGCAGTAAACCTTAATGCGGTTGGATAAAGTAATAACGTGCATCGTTCCCTTACACGTCGGGTCTTACAAAGCTCTAATAAAGCTCAAGCTTCAAAAGCAGCTAGGCATTTGCCAATTTGACTCTCGTTAACATTTCCCTATGCTTTTCATTGAATCGTCATTATAATTTTTAGAAACGCCGTTGCTTGCGAATTTTACAATTTTAAAATAAAATAAATCCTACAGAAAGTAATATTAATGTAATACACTTTCAGATATAAATTATTTACACTACTTTAAGTGTTCATTACGAAAAACTTTTACAATGTGTTACTTTTGCTAAGCAGAGATCAGCTTAGGGAGGTATTTTGAAAAATAGACCCTCAAGTGTGTTTCGAGGAACTATAAATAAAAAAAATTCCTTTTTATCAACTATTAAATCTACAGACTTAAAATTTAACAAAGATGTTTTTCTTCTTTCAATTTTGTTTAGCTGAGATGTGCAAAAAGCTTTTTTTTGTTTAATTTGTAATTCACATGAAATTAACTGATTAAAAACTTATTTATCCTTCGATCTGTGTTGTTTAAATTTTCAGTTCACCCCGAAGTTAGTATATATATATATATATATATATATATATAATAACGGGTATATATATATATATATATATATATATATATATATATATATATATAAATTTTTACTAGATTAAAAATAATTAAATTTCCCACTTGAAGTGGAAAATTTTTTTCAGTGTCTCATTTACTGTCTAAAGGTAGAAATGTATCAATACTTCTTGAAGGAATATCATAAAAATCTTGAATTGTAATACCATTCCTTTTTTAAAAAATCAACAAATGGCATTATTTATGCTTATCAACCTTTTCGGTGCGCGAATATCTCAGATGTATAAGAAAATAGTTGCAGTGTTGTATCCACACTGTTAATTGGAACACGTCTCTTTTGCTATCTGCCTTTCTTTACTCAAACTAAGATTCGGTGTCAAAAGCGAGGGCAATTTTTTCATATTTTTGTTGGCAAGGCCCATTGAATCTGATAGACGCAGCTTGTCCAACAACACCAGTTTTTATGACTTCGTAGTGTTTCGTTAATTTTAATTTTTTTCTAGTAAAATAGTGCATTTTTCAGTTTTGTATGCGAAATGAATTCAAAACAAGTATATTGTTAATTCCGTATCATAGGTTGTTCTTTCTCTGGGAGTTGAGATACATCTGAGGGATGCCGCGCGTCTAGGAAATCTAGGAAAACAAGGTAACTAACTTTTGAAAGGGCACCTGTGAACACAGTTTCAGAATAACACGCTCTCTCTTTCATTTTGACTCAGGATTGAAGGAATATCTGATATGCGACGCCCCATTCAAGGCAAAAAACGAAGAACAACGTCACCAGGAAGTTGAAAAAGAACGCACTGTTCCCTCTTGTTAGAACATCAGGAAAATATTATAAAAATGTTGTTATGTATTGTACATTGCAAGGGGATTTGTGAAGGCAGTGATAACTAACCGTTATCTTTTTTAATGTTTTTTTCGTTTAAATATCTCAATTACTGGTTCTAATTTAACACTTAGTGTATTTAAGGATATGAAGGATGCAAAATTAACACTAACGTTGACCATTAAGCTATTTAAAGTGTACTCTACTCATATGCCGCAAAATATAAAGATGATGATTTTAATAACATGTGTATCTAGGTGTTAAATATTAATTTTGGAGATTATTTCATCTAGATGTTTAAATAAACATAAAATATATATAATTTTACATATTCAGTAAGTTTTTCTAACAGATTTCAATTATATTTGATGAATGCATAGTAATTTTTAAATAATTATAATAAGTCATTATTTTCAAAAATTATTTTCTATTTTTAGCACAGAAATCATATTTTGTCGATTAATTGATTAGTTCATAATCTGTATGGATTTAATTTGTAGTTTGTGTAGTTTAAAACTCAGTTAATTGTAACTCTGTGTCGTCATAATTTTCCAAATGAGTTTCACAGTTTCATCTCTCATAACGTTTTTCAATAGTTTTAAATGCAGGAAAAAATATAAAAATTTTCGAGTTGTCTCTTTTTAATCGTCTTACATATTTTGTTTTACGTCCTTTGATTATTTAACCTTTATCTATTGAATGGCTTAGATTACCCTCTAGAGTAAAAAATATAATTTCCGAATTTAATTGTTTTTTGTATAATATATTTAATTTTAGAACAAAACTTCCCGTATACAAAAAATCAGCTTATATCGAAACTGGATTCAAAGTTTTTGAAATGTACATGCAGTGAATGAAATCGGGCCACTGTATTCAAGGGGTACTGTAGTGAATTCGTGGTAGGATGAACTTAGCTAAAGTTCAGTTTGGTTACACCAAATATCCATCACGTATAGAGGGTGAAGCTCGTTAAAAATGTGTCGAATGCCAAATTCTTCATGCTGACATTGTGTAGAACTTAGGAAGCTGGTTTCCAATTCAGGTGTCGTTCTCGTCAATTGATCGTAGTTAAAAGTGAATAGGTTTATGGAGAGATATTCCTTTTCATTGTAAGTATGCGACATCAATAAGAAAATCAATTAATGAACCGCATTCTTATTTAAGGATTTCCTTGAAAATTAAAAAAAAGATTTATTAATAATTTATTTTAGAAGGAGATGCATTTTGAATCAAAATATTTGATTCTAAGTATAAATATATTTTAATATATATATATATATATATATATATATATATATATATATATATATATATATATATATATATATATATATATATATATATATGCCTTAAATTATAATTGCGTTTTTCAATTGCATTTTGTTAAAAAATCGAAATATTACTAGTTAAAAATATTGTCATTAAATTTACCATACACAATTTTATGGATTATTTTTCCTAAAGCTACTAAAATTCATGGTAGGCATGCAATTAATCGTAAATCATTTTACAGAATGAGTTAGCTACATGCTGTAAAAATATTATTTAAGAAAAGTTTGTTTCTTTAATGAGAGAAACTCGCCTCTCATTTTTCTAAGAGTTAACGTAGATGATATTATTGATGCGAGCATAACTTGAGCAGCTGTACATAAACTTGGGAATTTATATAATTCTTTTAAAAAAATCTTTTATAGGTATTCAAAACCCAATTACGTGACTTGCATGAAAATGCTGCTTTAAACAGAAAATATGCATTTGACCTCCTTTAGAAGGATATGAAGGAAAAAATTCTGATAAGTTATCCACATATTTTCATGTACTGATAGACCTCAAATGTATATATACTTGAAACTTATATAATATAATAATATTTTATAACTTCAAAACCCTACAATTTCTGTCCACGCTATACAAAATAGCCCTAAATTCCCAATTCAATTCAGCTTCCGATGTCAGAAAGAACTACAAGCGTATTTAAAGGTAGAATATCTATTTTTCGAGAAAAACATGCATAATCCTATTTCAACCCGTCTTCTTCGATAAGGGTGATGCTCAAATGCATTCACAAAAACCCTCACTCCTTCTCTTTTTGCTATAGCCTATGGTCCGTGCTCTAAGTACTTTAGAGTCACCGATGAGGCGTACCAGAAGTAGACTTGACAGGGATTTTTGCCGCTTGTCAAAGGGAATCTTTAAGTAAATGTCCAACCTGAGTTGTAGACCTTCTTTTCTCTCCCTATTTTCCCTATCCTATTGGTGGATGTAGAGGGGTATTTTGTAGGAATATCAAATCTATACTAAGGTGGACAAAAATAAAACGGAGATGACATCTCGATAGCATGTTTTTAGTTTTCTAGATGAAGTGGGAGGATAAGAAATTGCTATTTTTGTCTTTTAATATTTCGGTTTTTATTTCTATTTCAATCAATTATTAAAAAATAGTAATTGAGGAGTATTGCATGCATAAACATATAACAGGTTATTCGCTTCAAATATAATTAGAAGCTATTTATTATAATACATGATAATTTGATACACTTTTACAAGATAATGTGTGATTCCACCATGGGCAGTACGGTAACCCCTTTCAGTCTGAAGACAAAAGAATTTAGGAAATTGATATAATTTTGCAGGTTTTTTCAAGAACTACACATTATTTTTTGAAATTAATTATATTGGAATTCATTCATTGAGAGAGAGAGAGAGAGATTTCTGACTTAAGTCTGTCTTGTTGGAAGTAATTGTGTTTGAATGACATGTCAACAACTCGTCCTGTAAATAAAAATCGAAAACTGCTCATGGCAATTTTTTTAAGAATAATTCAAGAAATTGTATTTTTTTAGATCCCATTATTTCTGTATTGTTTGGTTTTAACTTGATTTTTCTGAATTTATTTTAATCAAATTCACTGATTTTATTGTTTGGATAACGTTTTACTTAGAATAAATTGAAATTTCAAAGCATGACTTTAATGAAGTTTCTGCAAATATTAAATTAAAATGACTTAATTGTGTAAAAATATGTACTTTTGCAATTGAAAATAAAACACAATTATAACTTTTAAATGTTGACAAGTATATAATACCTGCTTGGATTAGATTTAAATGTACAAAAGATCGAATATTATTATAAGCTATTACATTCATTATCTTGTGACCATTTTTAATTCAAATACCTTGGTATAAGAGGGAAATAAGAAACAAAGTAATAAATGCGATATAATAAAAACTGTATTAGAGAAAATTAGAGAAGTTAGGATCACGTGAAGAAGATAAAATAAAAATGATTGTCTCTAATTTGGAATCAGGCATAAATAATCAATAATAAATGTGAACACATCATATATAAACTATTTTATTTGGAAACTGTCCATGTACTTAATATATTACATGCTTTTAACTATACAATTTATGTGGTTTTTGCATTTCAGGAGCTTAAAAGTAATGTGTATTGTGTGTGTGATTAAAAAAATATCTTTTATCAATCTAAATATACAAATTACTCTTAAGATTATACACATTACTTAATTAATGAAATATACACATTACTTAAATAAAGAAATTATTTCCAAGCTATTGTCCAATGCTACAAACAATACCATATCATTATATCATTTACAGGGAGCAATATTCAGGTTGACTTCACTCCTACATATTTGGTGTATTACGTATCGAGTTACTAACAAACATTGAAATATTCTCAAAAATACGAGAACCTTTCTAATTTACTAACCCGTGAATTTGTTCTACATATTCATGTTATCAATCGGCATTTGATTTACAGAACTAATTTTAACTAATTTCTATATCCAAGGGTCTGTATTCATTTTGATAAGTAATTTTTAGATATATATATATATATATATTTAAAAATTACGATATATAATCTTTGAACTAGATAAGATATTGTACCTTCTTTCTTTACTAATAACTCAATTAATAATTCATTATCCAAAAATGAATAAGTATAATCGTCAGCAATTGTTACAATTTTTATTCAATTCCTTTTTTTTAAAGTATTTTTTAATTTTTAAATGAGGTTAATTTCCTTATACTATTCAAATCGTGCCAATGGTTTGTAATATGTCATAGTACTAAACTATAAAAATAAATAAATAAATAAAAGTTTGTTTTTGTACCTAGAAAGAGGATTTCATATATTTCTCGTCTACTGAAAATTGTTAAAACACAGATTCGTCCGCGTGTCTGTTAGAACACAACGTTTTATATTTAAATATATATATATATATATATATATATATATATATATATATATATATATATATATATATATATATATATATATATAGTTATAAAAATTACAAAGTTAATATTGTAAGAGGTTACACTTAATTATACACTTGGGAATAATGCTTTAATAGCTAATTGCAGAAATAATTAATATACTACATTTTAATAATTCATAACTAATATATCATAAAATTGTACAAATTATTTTCTGTAACTATTAAAATGCGACTAGACTCATTCAAAGTAAGCCAGCGTTTCTCAAACTGCTGCCCCCCTCTAGGGAGGCTTGAAACTTTACGAGGGGACAGGAGGTTATTAAAAAGTCGAAAACGAAATATTATTAAAGGAGTCATTAATTTATCAAAAGTAAACAAACAAAATACATACTGACAGAATGAAAATAAAACAAACATTTGCACTCATATAATAATCTTATAAATGTATCAATAATGCGCGAAATATACATTAAAATTATTTTAACAATACTAAAGTAAGAACAATTTTAGTAATTACCAGTAAGCCTGTGGGTTTGTCATATGTAAAATTATTAACAAAATTAATTCTTATTTTGATATTTTGTACGGTTTATTAATATCCCTAAAGAACCGATTAAAAGTTACGTTATTCACTCTTTAAGGCCTCCGTTTTCAACATAGGCACCAGTTTGTGATGTACTAGGGGTGGAAGAACAAAAGGAATAAATAAGGAAATCCAAAGCTTTCGGAATAATTGTGCGGATGATAGGGTGCAGAAAAGATCGGAAGTCGGAAAAACGTATATATACATCAGGAACAACAAAAGCCTCCGTTGAGAGAGACGTATTTATACGCCATTGGCACTTAAGAGATTTAAGTCACATTGTAAGTATGCGTCAAAATATAGTATTATTGAGTTTAATGCATTGTTATTTGTATAGAGGGTGTCGCGATGAAAATTATGATTCTATATTGAGTCGCAAATATTGTAAGTTTGAGAAGCACTGAAGTAAGCAGTATAAAAAATGCAATTTAATAAGTAATTCACACATTAAAGGTACTAAAGATATATATTTAATTTTTTTTCTATCGTATGGATTAAAATGTAAAGAGTAATACCATTTCTAAACTCAAAAGATAACTTTGGATAACATCCATTTAGATTAAAGGTTACAATACAAAGTAATATATTTGATAAAGAAAATACTGACCAGAAAAATTAATTTCTTCGTTATAATATTGAATATAGAAAAGATTTCTATATTCACAACCAAATATTTTCGTTCCAAATATACATTAAATACTAAAAAATAAGTATTGAAAAAATATAAAAGAAATGTAGGCTTTCTCAATTATTTATGGAATATTGTCTTGGCAAAATATTTTAAAAGCTTTAATTTAAATTTGTAACGGATTGTCAAATTTTCATCAGCAACTATATGTAACAAAATGATTTTAAATTTATGCATAATAAGAACTAAATATATGCCAAACTCTTCCGTGATTAGTTTATTTACATAAATGCTCTAAAGTTAAAAATACCTAAGCACTTTCTGTGTGTCGAGGGTGGCATCCAACTAAAATTAATTTACATTAAATAGGATGTAGCAGAAACTGATCAAGTAAAGAATCCAGGGTCTATATAAATTCCATAAACCCAGACAGTAAACCTTTACTTTCTAGAAGATACGATGTATATTACATTCATTGTAGGCATATTTCTTTTATGCTTCGATGTTTTTTTTTCTTTTCATTTTACCTGGAAATATTTTGTTCCTCCCAAGGGAAATTTCGTTTTCCAAATTAATATTCTTGAACGAAAAATGTCATTTCATGACTAAACTTCATCTCAAGATCAGCGAGTAAATTCTGATGTGCAGAAATATAATTTATTCCTTCTACTTGAATAAATATTATCCCAAGTCAAAGCATAAATGATTTAAAGCATTCACACCTTCTGCCTCCACCTTTCTCCAAAGAACCTATGATGTAGCACTTCCTACCTAACGCGCATTCCGCTATATGTTTATTCAATTCCATGAAATAGGATGCGAAGACTCTTACTGAATCACTTTACTCTTAGGAAAGCAGAAACAACCAAAAATATTGCAGTATCTTTATAAGAAAAATTCATTTTGCAAGCAATAGAAATTGCATCTACTGTGAAAATTGTTTCCTCAAACCAAATAAGATATTGTGAGAAATATTTCTTCCGTTGTGCATAATTCAGTTAGTAAATAAGGCTGTTGATATAGATTGACTATGGTGAAAAAAAGTAAAAAAATCGACATTCATGTTATTTTTTTTTAATATCTTACCTCAAAACACATCGTTATATACATTTATCTAAACATAATTTAATAACATTTTATGCAAAAAAATAATAAATTAGAATTTAGAAAAGTATTGAACTCGAAAGGAAAAATAGTTATTTGAATAAATTGAAACTCGGTATAGATATTGATACAAATTTTTTTAACATTTTTATCGGCTTCACTAGCATTACTCCTGCTTATTATGTGTTGCTTTTCGCAATAGAACTAAAATATATTTATATCATTTATAATTATCTTCTAATTAATTCATTCTCTTCTAATTTAAAAAAATAGAGCAAAGTTCTAATGCCCGAAAAAAATAATTGAAATGTTTTTAAGTAACTTCGAGTTTAAAGACATAAGAATAACCTATATTGAACAGGAAATATTCAAATTGTATAAAAATAAAAGTAAAAAAAAAGTAAATAAACTGATTTTTAACAGTTTAGGTGAATCATGGTTTTCGACGTCAACCATTAAAAAAGCGTCCTTAACAGTGGCGCACACAAGGGGGTCCTGGGGGTCCGAACCCCCTGCCCCGAAGCCCTTGACTTTTGTCCGATTGATTATAATTCTAAGTACATAGTACGTAAAATTTAATTAAGAATTTGTTATTAATGATTACTTTTATTAATTAATGCTAATTATTCAATAATTAGTTTTTTACGGTGTTTTGTTCCCGAAAATCAACAAAATCAAAAGGAGCATGATACAAGAATGGTGAACTTTCGACCCCGGACCCCCCAACTTGAAAAATTCCTGTGTGCGCCACTGGTTCTTAACAATAAAATCCATAATTTGCCTGAATGGTAATAAAGGACTTTGGAATTTTTTAAAAAAAAATTAACCACTACACTATTTTTTAAAAAAAATGGTTACTTGTAAAAGGTATAATGAAATATCTTAAATCAAACTTTTAAAGCTTCGTATGTGCATATGTGCATGAGTGTTTATGAAAAGATATTGAAAAATTATATTTCATAGTATACCGATTAGTATATTAAAGAAAAGCAGAAGTTGCTTACTTAATACATTAAGGTGGAGAGAAGTCAGATCGATGGAAATAGGATTAACACAAGCTGAATCCGTCAGAGTCTATCAGTTTGTCTTGCAGTATGATCTATCAAAAGTAAGATAAAATATCATGTAAATACGTTGTGCTGATAATATATATTCCACATCAAGCGCGAGAATTGTAACACCAGGGAGAGACCATGTCCTAGCTCTTGTTGTTGTCGTCAAGCGTTTCATCCTGGGATCCTTACGAATGATGAGATAGATGAACAGAAACATACATTACAATCACAGAATATAGTATATACGTTATTACAAACAATGATCCCAGCTTAGATCAGTCGATTTATATTGAAGGCGCGAATTTATTTCAGGCAAAAGTCCTCTTTTTCCTAAAGACACTTCCATGCCTTATTCGGGATTTGAACTCGAGGTCTCTTGATTGCGAACCGAGTGTCATATCCACCATACTGTCTGGTCAGCGTCCTAGCTCTTCCGGACTCAAAAGAGTTGAAGCACAATTGTTCAAGGTAGATTCTTTGATGCATCCGAAATAAGTTTCCGATAGTATGGTGCGAATGAGCCTTCACACTGCTGGTCGTAAGCAAAACGCGACCAGCTGTGTGCCTTTTTGAAGCAATGACACATTTGTACTTTTGTTTTGGACAACAATCCACGTTTTCTTGACCATACCATGATGGGCTTCTATTTCTTTAAAAATGAGTCCAAATTCACATATTAAAATAATGTAGTGTGTTTGCTGGTTCAAAGAGAACAAAGCATCAGAAACAACCAAAATCCATCACAGTTAAGAGATACAGAGTTGTAGAATCAAGCTTGAGCCGGGATTTCTCTCAGTAGTCTAATTGACCAACAATGTTTCCTGGATGAACTTTGATATTGCAATGACATAATTGATCAATATCTCCTCCAAACTGCTACTGCTTTAGATAAGTAAATCATTCTAATATATGATAATGTGCCGCCGCAGTGACTTGGGTGTGTTGTGGATTTTATTGAGTATCGTGGTTTGAGAAAATGTAATAGCAACACCATTTTCATGTTTAAATCTAATTAAGGATATTTAAAACATCCTTGGTAGAAATCTGCTGCTGTATATCTAACTCTAGGGTTGTTACATGAGCTGAAACTATTGATACGCCGTGTCTAATATTTGTTTTCCATTTCAGTATACAACTAGCTAATTGGCAGCAAAGAATCAACGCGTTCTATATATTGCCGTCGGGGGATGCATTCCTTATGAATGCCTAATTTTTCTATATTTTTTCAAGATATTTTAAATAAAAACTGAGGAGCGGGGATTTTTCCAAGGGTCTTTTCTCTCAAGAGTGCCTTTTTATTGTAAATCACTTTTGTGTTTTAAAACGCATCCAGATTTATATATTACATTAAACAAAAAATAGTTCAATATGTATATATATTCTACTAACTATATTATTTATTTTGCCATTATACAGAGGAATAGGTTGTATCTTAAATTTTGGGAAAAAATAATAAATATATTTTCACAAAAAACAATAACATTTTATAAAAAATTAACTCCGTATTCAAAAAAATGCAGGTATGAATATCAATTAAAAAACATTGATACACTAATGGATCTTTTTAAAATTATTCTTAGGTATTAAAGTGACATGTATAGAAGGTGTACAATGTCTCCCTCGGAGAACTTCTGCCAAATCAAATGTCAGAATGTACTTAGGACAGTGCTTCTCAAACTTTCACTACTGGGGACCGAAGTTTTAATCATAATTTCTATCGCACCCCCCTTTTGCAATAATATTATATTGAATGCAATTATAACGTACTTTGACGCTAAGCCTACAATACGATCTTACTTATAAACATTACAAAGTAATAGTTACCCATTCGGTATAGTGGTTAGCGACGCTGCTTTCTGTGCTGTTGGGACTGGGTTCGAATCCTGGAGAAGACATGGGTGTTTGTAAATGTATAGTGCCTTCGCGGCATGGGGGTCGATGAGCCACAAGTCCTCTCATGAAGCTGGTGGAACGGGAAGAGAGGTGAGAGACCTCTCTGACAACACCCAGGTACCCTCAAAGCTACAGCTGACGGCACTTAGCCCTTTGCATGATGAATTTCGTGGGCTTTTGCCGATCAGATGGCATTAGTAACACAACAAATTAATAAGATAAGTATTAAATTTTGTATATATTACTCTTAAGTAATACATATTTTAAGTGAATTAATTTTAAGTAATGGGTTCATTGTTATGTTATTTTTATATTTCTCTAATTTTTAAACTGAAACCGATTGCAAAATTATACTTGATGAAAGACTTATTTCCATCATCATCCATTTGTAAAAGTATAAATGTCATTAAAAGTAATCCAGTCTATGTTGCTCTCTATCATATTCATCACATCTGGCATTCTCGCGAACGTTCACGTGAGGCTGAACAACCCATCGGAAGCCTGAGCAAAGTATGTAAAAATGCTGTACCTCGTATAATTCCAGCCAGTCTTGGTCGAGTCAATTAGCTACCGAATCTATCTTGAATGTACATTTCATAAATTATGTGTTAGTTGTAATTCATAGTATTAACCCTCTGACTGGATGACCCGCTAATTGAATTTCACTTCGAAAGCGATCTCATTTTTTAAGCTAGCTACTCCAAAAATGCTCCGATAAATTTCGCGAATTGCTTCAAAAACGAATGGCTGTTTAGTGATTTCCCCTGTTAACGCCGCAGGAGGTCCCGATTGGTTTTACAGGGGAAGGTTTTATGGCTTTTTGGTCTCTGTGTTCTTCGAAACGGGAGGTTTCTCATTCACAGCTGTGGCCTAGGGCGAGGATTGTGAAATGGACATTTTCTACACTTCACGGCCAACAGAGTTCACCCAATTTATTGCAAATATATATTTCATATATTTGGAAATTTTGCTCAATTTCTGATCTAAAAACCAATTAGGTTTTAAGAAATTTTAATTTTCTGATCTCCTTGAATCTTCTAAAAATGCATTTAAAGTTGCTGCATCAATATCATTCCATCATCTCTTCTTGTTTTCATTAGCAATATTAATCCACAACAAACTGAACAGCGTTTAATATACACATTGGGAAACCAGTTTTCAAAAATCGCGAATTTATATTCCCCAAAAAGACGCCTAAGAAGATTAGTGGAAAGGTTCCGTACATATTCGTCACACACTTTAAAGGATCATTTGTCCAAGATGTATTTTAAGAGTATTCTTAAATATATAATGCGTAAAGAAAAACGTTTTACACATTTATTTCTTAGAACGGACATCGATATCCTACTGATATGAGGTTGTAGCTAGAAAGAGCAGGGTACTCAAGTCATGCACTCAACCATATATTGAATACACTTTTAACATGGTAGCGGTTGCATGAGATTCAAATTGAACCCAGGCTCACGAAATCAATTTTTCTGGGAAAACTGTTTATTCGTTAAACGTGACCTTGTTAGGATCATTTTATTAGACAGTCTTAATGGGAACTAAAATGAATTTGTCACAAATATTGCTCTTTTTTTTAGAGTGACAAACGGTTTTTTTTTACAATCAAGGAACTCGTTTTGATCGAGTTCCCTGTGTGACCACTTTTGTTCAAAAATATTTTCTATGAACAGGCTACGCTTTCTCCTTTGAACAAATTTGTGGTTTGATTGCTGTATTGTACGACTTATTACGGTCTATAAATGAAAATAAGCGGAATACAAAAAAAAATGGGCATCTGTGATCTCTATTGAAGGAAGTGAAACTGATCAAGCAATTGAAGAATCTGCTGAAACAATGCATATTAAAATCAAAATAGCGAAAGTAAATATGACAAAAGCAATAGAAATTAAATATTTGAGTTGAACTGAAATTTACAAATGCTGCTTCATAGAATTCTATGAAGAATACTATGAAGCCATAAATGTAGCACTTCGCCTTGTCAAAAAGTCACAAGGAAGAAAAAGTTCAGAATGTCATTTGTAGATCATAAAACAACAGCACACTACAATAACGTGAACAAAAAAATGACCGTTTTGCTGAAAAATAACGTCCCTGTATTATTAGCGAAAAGTGTCTGTGGTTTATGTCCTTTATCCGTATGTGGCTTATGTAACATTAGTTTTATTGGTTTTTTTTATCAAATTCTGAAAGAAAAATTGAAAAATCCTTGAAAGTAGGGGTAAGTATATGTTCTCTTAATTAAATTATTCACTGGAATTTTGTGATTTTTATCGTGTATAGTAAAAACAATTATAAAAAAAATCATCGTTTAAAAACAAACTAAGAAAAACATGATTTTACAGTGTATCGAACTAAAAAGTTAAATATATATATATATATATATATATATATATATATATATATATATATATATATTACTTAAAAGTAACATATACAAAATTTAATACTTATTTTGTAAATTTGTACGGTTTATAATTATGATCTTATTGTGGCTTTAGCATCATTATTGCATTCAATTCATTATTATTTTTGGGGTGGGGCGATAAAAATTATGTTTGAAAATTGGGTCTCCAGTGGTGAAAGTTTGAGAACCACTGGCGTAATCACCTATTCTTCTTTCAATGTTTTCATACAGATATTTCAAAAAAATTAAATACAATTAAATAATTATTAAACAGTTTTGCTTTTTTACTATTTAATTTTACCGTTTGTTTTGTCGATGAAAATACGGAATAAAAATATATTTTGCTCGAGGTTAAATCTAAGAAAAAAAACAATCTAGTTCCAGAATTGCCTTAAGAAAGTGTTTACTATATGTGTTTGTCTGCTATACTTTTCCAAATAATTTCACTTTTAAAAAATTGGATTTACATTATAGTTTATCTTTAATAATGCATTTACAAAAAGCAATGCATTAGTTTAAAATTTTACATTTCAACCTTCATCCAAATAAAACTCTGATAACTTGATATGTTTATTTGAATTGAATTTCAGATGTTTAATTTACAATTCGTTTATTTTATTACTTTATCTTATGTAAAACTTTTTGAGCTATTTCAAGATATATTTGATATAGCCTTATTACTCTTAATATGTATATTATTTAACTTTATTCTTTTAAAGTAGCAAAATTCCATATGCATTTTATTTTTAATTATGTTATATTCCTTTTTTATTATAATCTGTTTATTATGTGTGTATTTTATACTGTTGTAAAGTGACGTAACACACACTAGGTTATTTATTTAGCCGATTATAACCGTAAATCATGTTATCGAAGACATTTTTCACCAGCATGAAGCTGGATACTGACTTGTTGATAAATGTCATCTGTGCCATGGATGATAATATAAGAACCTTTTATTTTATTAGCATGTGTATTTATTATTATTATTAAAATATAAAACAATTTATCTATTGCTATGATATCCATGCATGACCAAACTGCTGGATTATGTTTCTTAAACTTTTCTAACTTGGATCATATTTGAAATATTGGCCTAGTGATTGCCATACATTTTCCCCTATAATATGTACCATACAATACACTTACAAGATAAATAATTGAACCAAAATCGTAAAATGTATTTAATTATGGATATGATGATATAAAATTAGATAAGTAGCTCTTATTTAGATTGTGATTTATTTCTAAACTTCTGCAGAGATATAGGTAGATCACATTTCACTAAGATAATCTAATATCATAAGTATTAAAACAGTTAGTATTATTTAATAATTACAACCGTTAAAAACTGAAAAATAAATTAAATGGATAAAATTTTGATATATTTGCAGTAGACCCTGGAATACTTAAAGCATTTTTTAAACCTTCTCAAAAATCCTGTCCTCCATTTAGATTCCATTTTGATTCCATCTACAAGAACGAAGTGACTGCACCTCCTATTACTGTCTGATAACTCTTCGTGCAACCACCAGATATGCATCGCAACAATCTCTAATCACAATATCTTGTCCTTAAAGACAGGGTTTCTCAAACTGTGGGGCGCGTGCCCCTAGAAGGCCGTGATAACAATACGAGGGGGTGCGAGCCTATTGAAAAGTCGAAAACAAAAGATTATTTTAAAAAAGTTATTAATTTACTGAGTAAACAAATAAAATACATTCTGATATAGTAAAAAATAAAATATTCATTTACACTGATATAATATACTTATAAATATATTAGTATCGTGCAATGTATTTTATAATTAATTTAACAATACTAAGTTTTGAGCTAGTTTAATAATTACCAGTGAACCCACATGGGCATATCATATATAAAATTAAAAACAAAAATCGACACTTATCTTGAAAGTTTGTTCGGTTTATAATTAACCCCTTATATGCCGAATAAAAATTACGCGATTCCCTCCCCTAAGCCATCGTTGAACACGTAGGTGAGCAGGTGTGATGTGTGTTGGAGGGGGGGAGAAAAGTAATAAATAAGCAAATTTTCTGATTTATGGATAGCAGTGCACAGAAAATATCGCACTTCAGTAGGACGTATATATACGTCCGGAGCAATTAACACACAAGCTGAGAGAGACAGTTATATACGCCGGTGGCAGTTACGTGGTTAAAGTCGCATTGCAGCTCTAAAGCAAAGTATAGTATTATGGAATTCAAAACATTGTTATTGTATGGAGGGGGGGCGAGGAAAATTAAGACTGAATATTGGGTCGCCAATATTGAAAGTTTTGAATTGCTCAACGGTACGAACACACACTCATACTTTTATTCAATAACTGCTGCAAAATTCATACACGTATACCACGCTTCTTCGTCTCTCTCTGGGGTGTTTGGTGTGTTACTATTTAGGTATCAACACCTACACTTCAATAACCTCTAAAATCTCTCTGTAGTACAAATCCGTCTCACCCAGCAGTTGGGTTTAATACTACAGACGTTTATATCCGGCCTTCAAGATGACGATTATTTGCATAATGTGGACGTATTTAAGGTATCCGACTCTGTTCGGAACCTTTATTTAAAAAAAAAGAGCATAAATGGATATTTTTCATTAAATTTAGTGTCACTCAGATTAGAATACTTGTATAAAATTGTTTTACGGACATTTTGACCAAAATAATTTATTTAAATACAATATTTTGGTAAAAAAATAACTTAAAATAACTTCTTTTCAAATGTTCTCTTTTTATAAAAAATGCTTCTAAAATAATAATATTTTGCTTAGATAAAGTAAATATTACTCCAGAGAGTCTATGACCTATATTTTTTATGAAAAATTCACATTGATTTCAGCGTTACATCCAATTGAAATAAGTATCGATGTTTTTTCATAAAATTTCTCCCCTCTGTTGTCTTAAAACATTAATAAACCCACTTCTAAGTTATATATTTCAAAAATTTTAGTTGAGCCTCTGTACAGAGGTCTGAGCTATATACAGGCAAAATATTAATATAATAGAAGCATGTTTCCAAAAGGAGAATAATTTGAACATTGGTCATTCTACTCTCATTTTTTTCCAAATATTGTACTTAAATAATTGTTTATTGTAATAATATTCTTAAAACAATTTAATCTTATATACGTTTTCTAATCTAAGTGACACTGAATATCCTAAATATCATCCATTTATGCACTTTTGCAAAATCACGGTTCCGAACGTAGTCAGATACCGTAAAATTAGTTCAATGGCTTTGGAATACAATAAAATGTTATTGAAAGTGTTTGCAAATGAATTACTTAATCCTGAGGAGAAGTAAGGGCTTAATTTGAGAAAGGGAACACTCCAAGAACATTGAAATTCATAGTTAAGCAATATTGCTTGTTTTTCCTTTTCAATATGTTGGGCTCTTTCTTTATGTTTTTTTTTATTTCATTTTTGAAGGAAGTGCAACGAGAAAATGTGTTGTTTCTTAAAAGAAAAATATTTCCGTGAATTCCACTTTTAATGCACACAATATGAAACTGGTTTATGAGTTCAATCATATTTCAGAGTCTATCACATATCAGCTAAATTATAACAATTTTTTATTACACTGCTACTCAATGCATTAAATTTTGTATTTGCCAAATATACCCCGTAACTGGATAGGTATAATATGAAGCATAGCCTATTAGAAAAATATACTTGTAGGAACATTTTGTTTATTAATCATAATTTAAAATTATATAAAAATAGCAATGATATAGTCTTTCTTGAATTCAATTCTAAGAATTATTCAAGAGAGTGAATAACAAAAAAAAAATATTTCATACGGCAAAATATAAATACTTATGAAGAAAAATATAAACATTATATTTCATTTGAAACCATTTTTCTATTAAAAATCTCTTTTCTAAATTAAATGCGGGGTAAAGATAACACAATAACACATTCTACTCACGAAGGTCCCAAATTCTTAATCTGTGAGCTTAAAAAAGTTGGAAAATTTCTATAGTTCTATTTTATAGTTGATAAAAAAGATAAAAAAAAGGAAAAACCACATAAAATAATAACTTACAGAAATGTAAACCTGACAGGAGAAAAGAAGAATATTTAGGATTTTTAAAATTATCCTTTGAAATTGATATGCCTTTTGAACTGACGGATAAAATTGGAAACGGGTTTTGCTTTCAAAATATTGTCAGATGTTCTTGAATCTTTCACGTTTCACTTTTCAAGATGAAGGGAAAATACGTTTTTATGTTTCTTTAATGCGCCATTGTGATATGGAATTATACATCTATGACTTATCTTTCAGATAACTGAAAAAAAAGCAATCAATGAAAACTGTAGAAAGCTAAAAAAATAATCTATGTATAAATCTAAATTAAATCTACGGAAACAAATATCCTTGGCAATGTGAATTCAGTTTAAAGATTTTTTTTTGCTAACGTAACTTTTAAAATTAAATTTGGAAATATAACTCGTTTTTATTAAATGCTTACTTAAAATAGAATAATACAATTAGAAACATAAAACAAGTAACCGCCACCATATTTTTTTTTATAAATTAATAGATTTTATATTTAGGAAAATATAAATAAAATTATTTATGAATAAAACTTAGTTGAAACTACCTAGTATAGTTATTCTTCGCACGGATGAAATGAAAAATTAAACAATTCAAATCGAAGGATAAAGAAGTTTTTAATGAGTTAGTTTTATGTGAATTGCATATTAAACAAAAAAAGTCTTTCGCATGTCTCAGCTGAACGAAAAAAATTATATTTTTTCAATTGTAAGTCTGCTGGTATAATAAATAAAAGTATAAATATAATACATATAAAGGATTTTTTTTTTTGTATAACTACCCCGTAACTCCCTTGTATGTCAGTTTTTGAAAACACCTTCCTGAGCTGATCTTGGCTCAGCAAAAGTAACATAAACTCACAAGTTGTGTGTAATGAATGTCTAAATCAGTGTAAATAAGTTATATCTGGATGTGCAATACGTTAATAATACTTACTTTAGTTATTTTATGTTAAAGTTGTAATATTCGCAAGCAACGCTGTTCCTTATATTATATTGGCGAATTAATGAAAACATAGTGAAATTTTGGCGATATAGCCAAGTCAGCATCATTTTCGGCGACCATGTAGAAAACTAGGTGCTTGATTGAAAGGTATAGAAGATCATATGCTATAGCGCCACCTGACGTGGATCTGAAGAAAGAAAATAGCACAGAAACCTACTCCACAAACAAATATATGTACATGTCAATTTTAATAGTGATGGGTTGAACGGTATTGGAGTGATTCAATTTCATATATACAAACATCCATTTTTATTTATATAGATTTTGTATTTAACTTTATCTGTGTCTATGTATCATGTATTTTACCTAAATCTTCTGCAACTTTTGTATTTTACTTTGTCAATCTAACACTATTGTATGTGAAATATTTTATATTGCAAGTTTGGTTTCGTAAATTCCGAAATGCAACAAAACCAATAAGTCTTTACTTGAGTAATTCGATTTAGTAAAAATAAATAAATAAAAAATAAAATAAAATAAGGTGTGATAGCCTAGTACTCGTGGTCTCATATTAAAGTCAACTATTTATTTCATAGAAAAGTTCCTTTATAATATATTGTTTTAATTCCAAGATGCATGTTGTTAAATTCCAGTTAGTGCTTTTCAATTTTCTTTTCATCATTTCAATAATTACATAATCACGTAACATATAGAGCAACTCAAACAACACTACAAAATTAGGAGACACTGTAACATGTGGCAATATATCCAATAAAATGAATAGAAACAAGAATTATCGTTGCCGATGCCCGAACAAAATAAGTAAATATTTCGCTTTCACTATTTCAGTCCCCCACCCGATAGAAAAGATGCGCTTTAAATTCCCTTTCGCAGCAATTGCCAATAGTATGTCGCACGAGATGACACAGATGTAGCTCGGAATACTTGATGTTGCTACACTTTAAGCGTAAATCATCCTCTAAGTATTAAATGGGTGTTGAAAATGTGGGACTAAACAACCAAGCAAAATAATAAATTAGTCATTTGGTTTAAGTTCATTTCTAATAGCACTTGGAAATTTGTGTTTAACTAAAGGAAAAGACATGCATAATGAAATTTTGTTAAGATGAATTTATTATGTCGTGCGTAGAAGGCATTATATTAGTAATATAAAAATGTATCTCATTAAAAATCCCCCTTTAATGTAACATTTTATAAATAACATTTTTTTTAAATTTATTTTTAAGAGCAAATTGATTTAATAGTAATTAAAATATATAAGAAATATATATATATATATATATATATATATATATATATATATATATATATATATATAAAATAACAACAAAATTAATTCTGCAAAAATATTAAATCTGAAATACAGAGAAAACTGCTGCGTCATCTTGAATTTTCATTTTGCATGAATTTGTTGATAAGTGTTTAAATAAATTCCGTTACATCATCTAAACTAATATACCCGTGCCATCTTACCTAATTTTATAAATTTACGGGGAAAAATCCTGACACCTAGAATGACTTTTGTAAACTAAATCTGGTAGTCTTGTTTCTACATATGAAAGATGACATCCATTTAAATTTCGGGCTATCAGTGCTAGTAGAGCCAACCCGTGCTTGAAAATCAGGGTGCTTTAAATGCATGCTGTACAGTTTGAGAACGTTATTTGTACATCAAATTTTAAATATTGTGTTGATATCAGCCAAGAATGCCTTTAAGACAACAAGGAATCCATTATGAACAGCTTAAGGAGTTTGAACGAGATCGTATAATAGGGCTATGAGAAGGCGGATTTTCTCTCCGCCATATTGCAAAAAGAGTTGACTGGAACGTATCCACTGTACATGATTGTTGGGAGCAATGGTAAAGGGCGGCCTCAAGCAGACTGGGTATCGATCGTCTACGTGCTGATACTGAGAGGGAAGTAGAAGGACGTTGTATTTGCGCACGGTTATGGCGCATCGTACTACGTCTGCAACGAAAATTCGAACTGCAGCTGGTACGAAAGTGACATACAAAACTGTTAGAAATTGGTTACTTCAAGGACAGCTTCGAGTCAGGTACCCAGCAACATGCATTACACTAATTCTATGCCATTGTTGCTTGTGACACCAGTCATGTCAAGCTAGAACTCATTAGAGGATGGAGTGTAAAAGTGTTGTGTTTTCTCATGAAAGCAGGTTCTGCCTTAGTGGCAGTGATAATAAAACGAGGACCAGGGAAACGCTTGAAACTAAACTGTCTGCTGAATAAACACACTGGACTTACACATGGAGTCATGGTCTGGAATTGATTTCCTATGATAGCAGGAGCACGTTCATGATTAACCAAATACACAGACTGCAAATTTGTACTTCACTCTGGTAATTCAAACAATAGTATTGCCATTCATAAACATCATTCGAAGGGGAGTTTTCCAGTATTATAACGCTCGTCCTAACACCGGTTTTGTTACGCAATGTGTTTTACAGAGTGTTGACATGTTACTTTTGCCTGTGAGATCACCAAATCTGCCTCCAGTTCAGCACGTATGAGATATCATTGAACAACTCCGGCATCATCTACAGTCAGTACTGACTCTCTCAGTATTGGCACAATAAAGAGAAAAATCATGCAGCACTATACCACAAAGGATATTCGGCACCTTTATGACACAATTCATGTAAACATGTGTTTAAAATTCTGTGTGGAGAAGTTACACTAACTATTAAGGTAATAGCATTTCACAAATAAAATGCATTTTCTTGAGGTAAAGTTAACTTAAAAAGTTAATCTTAAAAAGTTAATCAATGAAACATGTTAACTAGACAATTGCATTGTCCAATTTCTTTACTCTGCGTTAGTTTTTCCTTGGTGTTGGGATTTTTTCCGTCAGTGTATTTTGAAATTAATAAAAAATATATTTTTTAAGTTAATTACACATTTCTGAAAGAAAGACGCAAAACTTGCTGTCACATATGAATATTAAAGCCATTCCCCCCTGCATTGTGTTCTGTGCATTTCCTTAGTATTCAAAAATCAGTCTTTTTTATTCTATATTTAAAGGTTTCAAACACGTTCATATAGAAACAAAAATAATTAATTTATTATTAAAATTATAATTCATTATTTAAATTATTATCCATGTATTATTAAAAATATTATCAATTTATTACTAAAATTACTATTAATTTATTACTAAAATTATTATTTATTTTTCAAACTCTAATTCAATATTAAATTTATTTTTCGTAAAATTATTATTCATTATTAAACTTATCTTTTATTATTAAAATTATTAACAATATATTATTAAAATTATAACCAATTTATTAATAAAATTATTGATTATTATTAAAATAATTATCAATTTTTTATTAAAACTATTAATTATTATTAAAATTATTATCGATTTATTATTAAAATTAATATCAATTTTTTTTAAAATTATTATTTATTAATAAAATATTTAAATAAGTTTATTTAAGTTAAATATTTCTTTTAAAAAGGACTTATTGAACATTTTACATAATTATAAAATAATTGAGTTAATAATGTGTAAAAAAGACATGTATTATTTTATTTTATAAATTATAAAATGATTAATTTAATAATATATAAAAGAGACACATAGTTTATTATATTAAATATAAAATAATTAATTTCATATATATTAATAACATATTTTATAAATAATTTATATTATATATAATATTTCGGTTATGGTATATTGTATTTCACATTTATAAAACTATTTGTAACTAATTTTTATGAAAATTATCAATTAATATATATTTATTTCATGTTTATATAATAAACATTAATAAGTATATTAATATATTATAATAAAATATAATATTTATTTAAATATTATTTATTAATATATAAATATATTTATATGAAACTTTTAATATAAATATTTTCATACTTGTACTATTTTTTTTTACTTTATAAAAAATGCAAAATAATTACATAACATATCATTTACCATTTAAGAAATCTTTCATAAATAAGTTTATTTAATTTTAAAAAAAATAAATAAATGAAATGAAAAAATAGTTCATCTCGTGATTCGTACCCTATCTTCCCGAATAAAAACCAGGCGTCTTTCCAACTTTCTTATTCCATCACTGTTAGAAATTAAAACTTGACTGTATAAAAGCTAAGCATGATTTTCTAAGGCTATTTACTCCGAATTGACTGGACATTCGGGAGAATTACATTGAGGGTGAACACCGTAAAGGAGTACTACTATTACACCAAGTCTCGACTCCAAATAAATTTCTTTATTCGTGCCCTCCCTTTGTAAGATGTAATGTATCAGGTGATATTGTATCTGATAACATGAACCCTTTGGTTATCATTCCTGCCACAAATGTAACACTTCATCACGTTGACGAGATTTTTAAAAGTTTTTTCCTTCCTTTCATGTGCAAATATGCTGGTATTTTAAACGGATTGTTCCGTGCCTTAAGCATTACTCTATTAAAGAAACAAATATCTAACATTAAAGATGATTTTATGGAAGAAAATGATATACTTCTCTCTCTCTCTCCTGCCTGTATTCACTGACCTTGAAGTCTTCCTTTAACAAGGGGGTTTAGCTTCATATGAGACTTTCGTCAATATTTCATCCGTCATAATTTGACTGATTTATACATTCATATATATGTATATATATATATATACATATATATACATATGTATATACATACATACATATATATATACATATATATGTATATATATATATATATATATATATATATATATATATATATATATATATATATATATATATATATAAAATTTATGAATTACAAAAGAATTTTATCATAGTTTACATTAATAAAGTACCTGGTAACTATATGCTGTGATTTCTAAGTATTTTTATTATAATATTCTTTATGATCACTTTCTTAATAATGGTTCTTTTAAAAAAATTAGATTTGTCAAATAATGAAATTAGTAATCATATTATTGCTATTTATAAAAAAATAGGTTATTGTATTCCTAAAATTAAGTTTCCATATATTTTTTTAACTCCAAAATTCTATAAAAGTCCGGTTAAATTTAGAACTGAGACAAATGGTTTTAGAACATATCTTACTACTGCAGGCAAATTACTTCATAATATTATACAAAACTTTATTAATCAGCAATGTAATAAAGCTATAATTAAAAATAGTAGAGAGATTATAGATTTTTTAATGATAAAAATATCTATTCAGTTCATAGTTATGACTTTGAAGATCTTTTCAATTCCATTGATTTATATGATATTATTAAAGTAATTTTAGAAAACCACAGTATGTATAACCTTAATATTAATTTTAACAAATTTAAAACTCTCATAGATTTTGCTTAAAAGAAAATTATATCAGTTTTAATGGTTCTTTATATAAACAAGAGAAAGGACTCCCACAAGCGGGCCCAGCTAGTAATAGTTTGGCTAATCTTTATTTACATTTTTATGAATATGGTTATGTTATTAATTATGACTACTACATTTTTAGATATATTGATGATTTAATTATTTTTGGTAAAAATGATAATATAAATCCTATTATTAATTTCTATCCGTCCTACTTAAACTTAGTTAAAATTAATAATAATCCAATCAAAACAAATTTCCTAGATGTATCACTGTATATTAAGGATTTGAAACTACATTCTAATATTTATGATAAAAGAGATGCCTTTAATTTTAATGTCATCAAAGTGCCTTACTGGAATTCTAATTTATCAATATCTATATATAGAAATATTATTTTTAACTATATTTATCGCAATAAATATTAGTTAGCGATTAATACTTTTTTTTAAATCTTAAAAATTTTTTAATCACTGTATTGAACATGGATACCTTGCTAATTTTCTTTGTAATTATATTTATAATAGTTTTTTATAATACACACACAATTTGTATTAATGTAATTATTTACTGTTATTATGTTTTGTAATGTTTTTTTTTTAAATTTAGACAATATCTAATTTATCCTACAGTTATTATATAGATAACGCAAAATAATTTTTATTTTTTTAAATTCTTAATATATATATATTTCTGAGTTCCTTTATATTTTACGCTAATTTTATGATATTTATTTTTATTTTTATTTTTATGATTTTTTAAATATATTTTATATATATATATATATATATATATATATATATATATTTCTTATTATCGTATATCGTATCGCAATTAATCGTTTCTTATATCGTATCGCAATTAACTTTATGCGGTTCTGCCCTCCCTATTTGGCGGGAACACCATACTGCACTCCTGGCCATCGTTATAAATACATTTTAGTAGGTTATGTTTATGTTCATTTGTTCTTTAGTTTAATGATTTAATATTTAAATTCACACATATATAACTCTTTCCTTTCCTCTTGGTACATAGTATGACAAATTAAAGGTGAAGGTTGGCGCCGCAAAACTTGTTTAAACCTGCAATCCTGGTTCCTAAGGCCAGGAATTTGTCTTTATACTATGTGCCTCCTTCCTACTTTTAGTTATCTTAGGTATATAACTATATGATTATTTTTATATTTTTGTTTATGTATATGTATATGTGCGTATAAATTTATATATATGTGTATGTATATGTATATGATTATATATTGAAAAAAATTCTTTTATATTTGATTATATATATATATATATATATATATATATATATATATATATATATATATATATATATATATATATATATATAAAATATATATATATATATATATGTCATGATTTTAAAGACAGAATCAGATTAAGGTTTAAAAAAATATTTATTCCATCGTGTCTACATTAGTTTCTGACCGCAAGCAGGGAGGAAAAAAGCATGCCATGGTGGGGTTCCACGTGAATAACACGTGAAAAACATCTGGTGAGTATCGCTGCTTTGAAGATGGTGTTTGCAATTTAATGCTGACATATATTGATTATCAATCTAACGACCTAGAATTAGACATGTTTATTTGCTAGGCCATATGTTTGGAAGAAATAAATGGGCGATTAGTTTGACACTTGAATATGAGAACGGAGAAAGATGGAGTCAAGTGCTAGATAGGGAATTTAATTTTTAATCCATTTTAATTATTCTTACATATATATATATATATATATATATATATATATATATATATATATATATATATATATATATATATATATATATATAGATATATATTTATTCAGTTCATAGTTATGACTTTGAAGATCTTTTCAATTCCATTGATTTATATGATATTTTTAAAGTAATTTTAGAAAACCACAGTATGTATAACATTAATATTAATTTTAACAAATTTAAAACTCTCATAGATTTTGTCTTAAAAGAAAATTATATCAGCTTTTTTTAATGGCTCTTTATATAAACAAGAGAAAGGACTCCCACAAGGGGGCCCAGCTAGTAATAGTTTGGCTAATCTTTATTTACATTTTTATGAATATGGTTATGTTATTAATAATGACTACTACATTTTTAGATATATTGATGATTTAATTATTTTTGGTAAAAATGATAATTTAAATCCTATTATTAATTTCTATCCGTCCTACTTAAACTTAGTTAAAATTAATAATAATCCAATCAAAACAAATTACCTAGATGTATCACTGTATATTAAGGATTTGAAACTACATTCTAATATTTATGATAAAAGAGATGCCTTTAATTCAGTGCTTCTCAAACTTTCAATACTGGCGCCCCCTTTTCAATCACAATTTTTATCGCGCCCCCCTTATACATTAATAATGCACTTTGACAGTAAAGCTACAATACGAGATCTTAATTATAAACCATACAAATTAATAACATAAATATTAAATTTTGAATACTACTCTTTTAAACAAAAAAATAAATAAATTAAGTAATTAGAAGTTCCTTTATAAGAAAATAAAACATTCTTGATATAATAGATGTATTGTAAGGAGAGTAAAGCCAAGTGCGCGACAATGTTTACAAAAATGTAAAATGTTTTTTTTTAAAAATGATTGCTCAAATTATAATTAGTTTTAAGCGAATTTTAAATTTAAGCCTCTCAGAATTAGCATTTATATTTGATGTTAAATAATGAACAATAATAAAAAAATCCGATGAAGAATAATTGTTTTATTTTTAATATTTAAAGCAAAAAGACTTCAACATGTTTTATCCTGTGAGCGGGCGTGCACTCGATACGGTCGAGTGGGATTATTGAGTCACCCCAATCTTTTTTTTTATAATTTTTTTATTGTACACGATACAAATCGTTAATCCAGTGAATAATTTAATTAAGAGAAAGTTTACTTATCTACTATCAAGGCCTTATTAATTTTTCTTTCGTAACAAATAAACAGTTTTGCCAGAATTAACAATTTTGTGATCTGTGTGTCCCGCGTGACCGCTTCCGGGTAAAAAGTGTATTCATTATCATAATATGTATGTTACTGCTAAAAACAATTGTTATGCTTTATATGTTTGAAAATGCTCATCTTGATCTAAGTCTTCGCACAGTAATCCATCGAAGTGTGTGTGTGCTCTCCGTGGTTTTCCAAATATCATAAAACTGTTTTGCATGGAAAAAAGCGCAACAGAGAAATACATTACTTCCAACTTCCTTAAATGAGAAATAAACACATAAGAGAGGGGTCATAACTAACTGTACCAATAAATTAGAAGGTCAAACAAATTGCAGCTATAATGTGCAGTATTTCAAAAATAATGACAATGATGATTTTTTTCTGTTCCTAAATTTTTTCCATTCTGAATCTGGGATCTTTTTTTTCTCTGAAAGAGTAGAATGTTAGTTTTAAAAAAGAAAACTTAATAAAAACTCTCTCATCATGGGATTACAGCAAATTAAATAAAATATTTTTTATTTGGTTATAGGAACAAAGATAGCTAATTAAGTATTGAAGAAGTTTTTTTTTTGATGACTTAATATCGCGCATATAACTTATATCAGAGTAAAAGTGCATTTTTTACTATGTCAGAAACTACTTTGTTTTAATTCATTCCAGTAAATTAATTATTTTTTTAAATCTATTATTTTCGATATGCTCGTGCCCCCCTCGTTAGATTATAGATAAATAAACAAAGGTATGATAGACCCCAGGGGGAGCACGCCCCACAGTTTGAGAAACACTGCTTTAATTTTAATATCATCAAAGTGCCTTACTGGAATTCTAATTTATCAATATCTATATATAGAAATATTATTTTTAACTATATTTATCGCAATAAATATTAGTTAGCGATTAATACTTTTTTTAAATCTTAAAAATTTTTTTAATCACTGTATTGAACATGGATACCTTGCTAATTTTCTTATTTTTTTTTTAATTATATTTATAATAGTTTTTTATAATACACACACAATTTGTATTAATGTAATTATTTACTGTTATTATCTATAAAATTTTTGTAATTTTTTTTTTTTTTAAATTTAGACAATATCTAATTTATCCTACAGTTATTATATAGATAACGCCACATGAACTATGTCTTTATCTTATGTTTTTTTTTTTTTTTTTTTAAAATATATATATATTTTTCTGAGTTCCTTTATATTTTACGCTAATTTTATGATATTTATTTTTATTTTTATTTTTATGATTTTTTAAAAGTATATATATATATATATATATATATATATATATATATATATTTCTTATTATCGTATATCGTATCGCAATTAATCGTTTCTTATATCGTATCGCAATTAACTTTATGCGGTTCTGCCCTCCCTATTTGGCGGGAACACCATACTGCACTCCTGGCCATCGTTATAAATACATTTTAGTAGGTTATGTTTATGTTCATATGTTCTTTAGTTTAATAATTTAATATTTAAATTCACACATATATAACTCTTTCCTTTCCTCTTGGTACATAGTATGACAAATTACAGGTGAAGGTTGGCGCCGCAAAACTTGTTTAAACCTGCAATCCTGGTTCCTAAGGCCAGGAATTTGTCTTTATACTATGTGCCTTCTTCCTACTTTTAGTTATCTTAGGTATATAACTATATGATTATTTTTATATTTTTGTTTATATATGTATATGTGTGTATAAATTTATATATATGTGTATGTATATGTTAATGATTATATATTGAAAAAATTCTTTTATATTTGATTATATATCTATATATTTAAAAATGTTGTGTTGGTTTGTGTATGCGCGCATAACTCAAAAAGTTCTGCATGGATTAATCTGAAATATTGACACAACGTTGCATTTGTCTCTGGTCAGGATCTTATGTACTTTTTATTTCGAAATACTCTCTAAATTTTTTAAAATTTAATTTTTAAGTGATTTTTGGTGTTATGACGTCATACGACGTCACGATTCGCTCTGAACGCGAAAATTTAAACTTTACGCTTAGATTTTTCCAAATTATTGTATAACTCTTCTATGGTTATGTTTATACGTTGTCATATTTATCTATTTATTGCCCTTTGGTACGTAATTGGGATTGTTTTTCGAATAAATCTTTTTTTAAAAATTATTCTTTCAAGAACTCAAATTTTGTTTTGAAGGTTTGGCAACAGTTTGATAGCATTATGGCGGGATGTTTATGACTTTCATTAAAATCTACATCGTGTTTTTTCTGTAATTTTAAGCTAAATTTATTTCTCTTAATTAAGCGAACATGAAACTAACATAATTGACTTCTGTTCGTTACTTATTTTTCTACCAAATAGTTTCCGTCAACCATTTACCTGAAATAAACAGACATAGCCAAATGCCGCGATATAACATTCAATGTTTGGAAACAATAATTTTTTCCCACTTGGAGATATTTTAATGTGACCAAATTAATCAATGGAGTTTTTAATAGGAATGTTTTTTTTTTTAGACAACTTTTTAAACTTCATTTGATTCTTACGTATTATCGCAACAATCGCCAACTTTAATGATAACTCGCAAAGTTGGCCATTCCATTTCCGCAGATGTTGTACGCGCGGAATTGGCACAATCGTGCTTCGTCTTATACAATTTCGCTAATAGGTTGCGATAATACGTAAGTACCTTTCATTTGATGTTAGTATTGAAATACAAATGTTAAAATTAAGATTTTCTGATTTTGAGTCATCAAAATATTGCACCTTATTTTGTTTTTCATTGCTTTATAAGATTATTACCTTCTTAAACAGATTCCATTAGTAATTTGTTAAAAAAAAAATACTGGAAGTTATTATGGTTTGTTTTTGTACGGTACGTAGAGCCACCGCTGTATCAATGATGCAAGAGCCCCAACGAATGTTATTACAATTACGCTTACATGGTGCTCATATCTGAAAAAAAGGGCCTCAAAGGAATTCGGATACAAGGCCCACTCAGAGCTGTTTTGTAATTTCATGTTTTTCTTTAAACCTTCACTTTAACTGCAGTCAATCGGCTTGAGTACATAAAATTGTATTGCAGAGACTCGAACTTAGGTTATCATACTGGCCAAGCAAACGCAGTGCGAGGGATAGATGCTGATCAAATTAGAGTAGGCATCAGTGAATGAGCAAAACAGACAGAGGGTTCAAATACAAGTTGAGGAAGCAGTTGGTCATAAGATTGTAATCATTTTTTCAAATTATACTTTTGCGTTGATAAAGATATTTCAGCTCTTTTTATGTCAATTACTGTTAGTATTGTATATCATTTTTCAATTTATTTTTAAACGCAGGATATTTACTTTGGATAATTTTTATATATACAATACTAAATTTAATTCTGTACACTATGTGTTTAGCGAGTAGCATACCGATTAAAATCTTCCACCTACCGTAAAATCCGGCATATAACACGCACTTTGAACACAAAAAATAAGATCGAAATTTACGGGTGTGAGTTATGCGCTGGGTATAAAAATGAGGGCTTTAAAAATAAATGAGCTTAAAAAAGGTAAACTTCTAAGTATTTCGAAATACTATTTATTTAAAAGATGACATTCTTATTGAACTTAAAAGGTGGTAGTTCTAAAAGTATACTATTTTTGCAATTGCTTAGATAAACACCTTGAATAAATCGCTACTAAACATAACAGCATTGCATTTGAACATACCAGGTTTCTTCGTAAAAAAGGGGTGCACATTATATAGCGAATATACCTAAAATTAAAAATTGGCTGCTTGAAAGTATGGGTGTGCGTTATATGCCGGACTTTATGGTATTTTATCTTTCTCCAATGAATCTAAATTAAATTAATATATAATTTTTTATGGTACTTATATTTTTTCTTTAGTCGGCCATTTTTATAAAATCAAAAGACATCACCAAATACTGCAATATGCATTATATAAGGGAAGAACATTCTATGCCTGTTTGTGCACAATATTAATACTTTTTTGCACTTGGTAGTAAATTTTTCCACGAAATAGTTATTGTAGTTTTTAATAGTTGGGGCAATAACATTAGACTCACGAAATATCTATTTTGTGTAATTTCAAAATTTTATTTGGTGTTACTGTGAAATATAAATGGAAAAATTATATTTCACAGTGTGTTTGTGGTGTGTTTGTTTTGATATTTATGTATTATTGCAACCATATTGGCAAAATTAGCACTTAATTGCCAATTCACCGTGTATGATGCGAACAAAATCAGGGTTGATATAGTTGCAACAGTACTCAAGTACCTTTGTTTGCAACTTTTTTTGGTGATTTTATCAAAATGATAATTTGTTAATAATACTTGGTTTTTGATAGCTTTTTATCATTTAAGTTTGTTATAGCTAGTTGTACCCAATCACGTTTTCCTGTGGCTCAGTCTGGTTAAAAAGAAATAAAAGAGAAAGCACACATTTCTAATATCTTTAACCACTTGCACTTGAGGTATGATTTTTTTTATAAAAAAATGTGGAAATATGCATTAACAAAACATTTCTAAACAGATTTCATTTGTAATTTGTTAACAGAATACTCCCAAGTTATTATGGGTTTTTTTGTCATGTTATGAATCTAAAATTATTTGCATTGTCTCCATAGAAGAGGTGCCAAGTTTGAAAACAAATTTAAAATGACTCTTCTTGAGGTGAAAGGGTTAATTTTACTATGCTTATGAGTAGACATTTTGTGTTGCTTCATTGTCTGTATGTATACAGAAATTGTCTGCTGTGCCTACTTTAGAGGAGTAGTTGCTGTTTTTCAACACTTCATGAATCACTTAATGTATAACTTTATAATTAGCGTTTCACTAATAGGATCGACCTCTATGTGGTAGAGCACTATAGCTATATTTACGTCTTTATTTAATCTTCTATGCCCTGAAAATAAGCTTCATGAAAAGCAACAATCAACAGACTGAAGTGCTTTGCCTACAATTTTCCAAAAATTGGTTGAGGTTACCAAAAATCGCTAACTTCAGGAATTTTGTTTTTTTGTTTAGTTATTTCGGTAACTAAAAGCTTTTAGTAAAGAATAATTTGTGTTCCGTAATATGTTATTTTGTTGTTCATCTTTTTTTAAACTGAATCTTCATAAAAGTTTAAATAATTTCCCAATTTTTCTGCATACCATCCAAAATTTTTCACGCATCACCAATTGGTGACTGCTGCTCTGTAACACACATCAGTAGTTATTTATTATCATCACTGTAACAAAATTGGTGTCATGTGTATCGTACCTTAATATTTAAACAATAAAGAGATTCTAACTTTTTTTTTTTTTATGAGAAAAGAAATGGAGGGAAAATGTTTCAATTTGCATGGCGGTAATTTGGCTGCGGTGATGCTAATATTTAAGTACACAGATAACAAATAATTGTCCATGTGAAAAGCTGTCTGTGTCTAGATATAAGCCACTCTGTTTTAAAGATAGGCCCTTAACTTTGTTGATAACAATTGCTAATGCTAATCGAATTGTGAATTGCAAAGATACTCCATCATTATCAACACTTTGTCGTAGTTTTCTGCTGCAAAATCTATGTTTATATTGGAATTTTCCTGGTGTATTCGATTAAAAGTACCTTCAGCCTCTCATTGCGTTGGATTTGAGCTGTGTCAATTGATGCACGTTTAAAGTTAAATATTTCATTAGCATTTTTCTTTTTGTTCCTGATTATTCTTTTTTTTAATGTTTTGAAATTTTATATGTTTTTGTTTTAATTTTCTTTTCTTTTTAAGTGTAGTTTTAAGATTAAGAAATTTTATATGCGTTGTTTGAATTTTTTTTCTTTTTAAAGCAGTCAATTGGCTTCAATAGATAAAAATAATGCCTTGCAGGAAATCAAACTTAGGTTGTCATACCTTCAAGGCAAAAGTACTACAATGAGTGTAATTGCACATCAAACTGAGAAAGAATGGATATCAGTAAACAAGAAAAGCAGACAAAGAATGTCACAAACACAGGCTGAGGGCACAGCAGAACAACATGCAGCCAGACTTGAGGATGCACATTTGTGAGCACATCATTTGTGTTTTACAACATCAGAAAGATGTTAACCAGAAACAGCACATCTGCGTCAAACATGACTTTGTGGGGAGCAATCACACAATAACAGTCACTTTGCATTCCGGTACAACCGAGTGGAAGATTCTAGGTTCAGGCAGTATGTTCTCATTTACACAATGATGGAAGTGTATCCTTATTGCGCAATGTTCTGGAATTTAAGGGAGAAACCAAAGGAAGGTTTTGTACCACTGAAAAAATTAAACTGCCTTAACTCGGAGAACAACAGAGCCATTACAAATTTTGCTTGCTCGATATACTGCGGAATCAAAACTTTTCCTTTATAACATCAGGAAATACAATTTGTTTCCAAGTGACATTGTTTGGGTAAAATGTGCATTTGTAAACACACCTCTGATTTAATAAAAATATCCATAAGCATTGTAAAACTAACCCAATTCCCTCAAGGAATCCAGAGTAGAGCCATTTAAAATTTATCTTCAAACTTGAGGTCTCCACTTTAAAGACAATGTAAATAAATTTAGGTTCATAACATGACATAAGGACAAAAATAAGCTGTAATAACTTCAAGCATTTGGTTAACAAATTATAAATATCAGTCTAGGAAAGTTTTTCGTATATATATTTATACATTTTTTTTTATAAAAGATCATACCTGCAATGTAAATTATTTAACATACTAAAAATATGTCCTTTCTACTTAACAAGACTGAGCCACAGCAACGCATGGCAGGGTACAGCTAGTATATATATATATATATATATATATATATATATATTATATCATCCGGCCACGCGTTGCTGTGGTTTTGTTTTAATATGTTGGTTCAATATTATTCTAAGACATTCAATGCAATCATACTTATTTTTGCTTACAATTTCAGAAATTTGAAATTAAGCACAAACCACACAATGATTTAAATTGTGTATTTTATTCATCTCCTATTTGAGTATAGTATAATACATGGAATATTTACAAAGTTGTTAAGTAACAACATAAGAAGACTTTTTTTATGAATGAGGTGATTTAACGTTGATTTTTATCAATTTTTAATATTATTTTTATCACTTTAAAGTATAACAATATGTATGTTTAATATAATTGTTTGCTAAACGGTGCGCAATATTTTTCTGTAACCCGCCTTTTGCTAATTCAAATAGATTTGACGATTTCCCCAAACGTGAGCATGCAACTTTTAGTTGCCCATTCGAGAAACATGGAACCCAAGCCAAGCATCAAATGAATATTGTTTGACTTTGCATTTATTTATGGTCATCGCGAAAATAAAACGAATCGGGAATTAAAGCATTTCGCATGGTATTGAGGATTCTGACGATATCTCTCAGTGGAAGAGGTTGATTTTTCTTTAAACATTACAGCGGAAATGTTTTCTTTAAGAAGTTTCCCGGTAATTCTTTAGATGAATAAACATGAACCATTACATAATCTGGGTGGAATTTAGTTACGAAGCAAAATAACAGGTGAACAAAATTTTAGTCGAATATTGTTTGGTGGCATTTGTCATATGTCCAGAAAATTCAAAATAACAGTTGGAAAATTTACGGTTTGTGTTTTATCAATAATAGTTTCGATTGATTTAAAAGGCATCGGATCACCTGTCAACTACTCAATATATGGAAATTTATTTCATTAATATCAATTTTTTTCTGATTGATTAGCTACAAAGCCAATTATTATTCACTTAATTATACAGGATCCGGGAAGGCACACTCAATTAAAGTTCCCTTTTGTCTGAACAACAATACATTAATTGTCTCGCTATTTAATACATTATGTGTTCGGATGCAGTTCTACTTCACCGTTTCTAATACCCAGTAGTAGACTAGAAAATATTTGCAGCGGCTAATCAAATTGCAATTGTACCAGCGTATTTATGGTCAAGTGCTTCAACTCTTCGCAATGAAAGCAATTGTTTCAAACATGCGTTTATCTCGTGAGCGAGGAATAACTGGCAATGCCAGTCGGAAACCACCACACAGTAGATGGACATCACCATCGAACATTTTTTGTTTCCGCTTCTTTCTTTCAAAGTTTTATGAAATGTCTCTAGTGAATGTTTTCAGGATATGGTACACTCATTTGATTATATATATATGATTAAACTTCCTTGAAAAATCGTAACCAATCCGCTTTTTCTTCAATGGTAAATATGAATGTCTAATGACAGCTTGAATGCAGAAATTGTATTTTGTCCACCATCTAACAAAGTGACAACAACGCCTGAAAATGCAAGTGGCAATGCAATTTCCTATTGCAACCGTATGCTTGATACATGTTGCTTTGTTGCCACAAGAAGGGAAAATCCGGACAAGGGGCTTGAACGCAAAGCCATTCGACCTCATCCCGGCAATATCGGGCTACGCGTTGAGGAAGTTCCTGAAATCGGAATCCAGATTCTTGTTCCCTAACCCGAGATAAACCCCGTGTCCACTTTGGTGCACCTACCGCTAGAAGTTCAGTTTCTGTAGGGGGCATTACGGTCGTTCAGCATTATCTGGCAAAATTACGGGTACTCCTAAAATTCGATTTCAGATTTAAGTAACCCACCCAGAAAAACACCTGTTAATCACTTTTTACACCCCAAGAATTTAAATTAAGCCCCTGCCATGGTTCGCGTAAAATACGGATCTATCATTTTTCACATTGTGATCGAATGGCGTTGTTTGACATAGTTTAAGTTACGGGCTTTTCTTTAAAATTGGCTTGAATATTCGGATCAGTGGGTCCGATCTGGACTCAACTTTTTGCATCCTAAAGTCTGCAACTTAGGTTGGTGTCACTGATCGTGAATATTATGGTCATCCGGCATTACTAGGAAAAGTTATCAGAAGACCCCCCTAAAATTCGATTTCAGATTCTCACTCCACACACCGATACGCCCATGGGACTGACTTTTGATGTCCCAGGGCGTGCTAGTTCAGCCGCTAGAGGGAAAGAAAATTCATACGTGGGACTTGAATGGTTCCTCCATTGCTGCACTCAATTTCAATAATATCCTACAAAGTTATGGGAGTTTTTGAAATATCAGATTCCCGTTTTCCACCCATAGACGCAAGAGGAAATAAATTTCGTTGCCCTCGAGCCTGCGAGTTCAGTTCCTTAGAGTGGGCATTAGGGTCGTCCAGCATTTTCTGGCAGAATTTCGGGAACTTCTAAAATTCGATTTTGTATTCTCGTTCCCCACCCCAAACTACACCAGAAAGGCATGTTTCACGTACCAAGAATTTACGGGTTAGCACTTACTGCGGTCTGCATAAAATATGGTCGTTCGGAGTAATCCGGCAGTGTTAAGGGAATTTCTCGAATTAGATATTAGATTCTAATTGTCCGTTTCGAGATAATTCAGGGACAAAATTTTCGCGTTCCAAGACTTTTAAAGTAAGTGTCTGCCACGGTGTGTCTAAAATATGGTCATGTGGCATTATCCAGCAAGGTTACACATATTTCTAAAATTAAATTTGAGATTCTCATTCACCATCCTCAAATACACCAGCAAATAACTTTTTTCCACTCTAAGACTTTTAGGGTAAGCTTCCAAGGTTCACGCTATAGACAACCGTCTGGCATTATCCGGCAAAGTTAAGGTAAATTCTAAAATTTGATTTCAGAACCTCGTTCATCATCCCAAAATACAACAGGAATGCAATTTTTTCCATCAAAGGCTTTTAATGAAAACACCTGCCACGGTTTGCGTAATAGACGATCGTCTGGAAGGTTCCGGCAAAGTTATGACAATTTATCGAATAGAATATCGGATTCGGATTCACTTTTTTGAAATGCATAAGGTACCGAGTTTTCGCACTCCAAGGCTTTTAATGTAAGCCCCTGCCACAGTGTTTCTTTAATAGTTTCCTACGGCATTATCCAGTAAAGTTATGGGTACTATTGTAAACCGGTTCGAAATTCGGATGTCACGCTCCGAAATACGTTAAGTACTCACTTTTCGTGTACCTTTGTCTATAAAATCCACTTCTGTATACGCAGACACACTGCGATATTTTTTAATATTTCCATTTCCAGATTCTTCACATTTCTGGCAATAAAAAAATTATGACTTCATTAATTGAAATAAAAAATATCCTATATATTTTAAGTTGGACAAATTGACACACAATACACAAAACTATGTTAAAATCGGTTAAGTAGTTTACGAGTTCATCGCGGACAAACACTATGACACGTAACTTATATTATATATATATATATATATATATATATATATATATATATATATATATTTATATATATATATATATATATATATATATATATATATATATATATATATATATATATATATATATATATAAATTGGTAAAAAACTTTTTTGAGTGCATACTAGGTCGTGTCGAGTGGTTGCTTTAAACCATGGCAAACCAAAGGTAGGGCGTGGCCGGTGATGTGATTTTTCTGTGTTACGTGGTGAGTGATCGAGTACTGCATTTTTGAAGATGCACTTATGTGCATCAATAATCCAGTTTATTCACATCTTGAAAACACATAAACATAAATCAGGGACGGCTTTACACATAACAAGAAGAAAACCTCATGGAACAAACGCAGATAAAGACAAACACAGAACGTGCGACAGCCAGGTGGTTACATGCTTGCAGAGGGGCGAGAACAGAAGAGAAGATGGTGCGCGACTTCCAGATATCGGTAATTATGAACAACGGTACGTAACATGGTTTTAAGGGGTGGATGGAGATTATATCATAAGATCGTTGTAAGCGGGTAACCAATTTAAATAATTGCATGGTTGTCCTGAAGGACTGGGCGTTAATAAATCAAGATCTATTACATATTATTGGAATTATCACACACACACACACACTTATATATATATATATATATATACATATATACACACATACATATATACATATACATATATATATACATATATAAACACATACATATATATATGTATATATATATATATACATACATATGTATACAATCGAACCTCTGTACTATGAACCTATGTGTTACGAATTCTTCCATACAGCGAATTTCTTCCTGGAACCTTGCACATTTTACGTTTTTCTTCGTAAAATAACATCTCTATAGAGCGAAGGGCATTTTCTATATAATGATTTTTTTCTTTTGTTATTTAATTTTGGTTCGCCCTTTTTTTAAATTATTTCTGAACATTTTAATTTATTCTTTCTTTACCACATTTTACGTTGGTCATAGATCTGGAACCGGTTTTATCAGATTCTAACTCGCCGAGAGCAATGGAGATCTTGACGTTTTATCCAAGAAGTGCAACCTTTAATCCTTAAGGGCAGTCGGAAACCTCTATACCGACAATGTTAAATTGGCTGTTTTCGAGGTACATTTTCTCAAAATCTGTTATATGTACATGCTTGAAATTTTTCATATTATTAAAATGCACATTTCTCATTAGACTCAAATGAGCTTTTAGCTAATTTTGAATTTTTTCATAATTTATAAAATATTTTATCAAACATAGTTTAAATTAACCCAATTTTCACATAAAAAAATTGTAAAAAATAAATTTTGGGGTTTTTTACAAAAAGCTCATTTCAGTATATATTAGCCATCATTATAAATATATCATAAAAAATTTACATACCTGTGAACAGTAGTTTCTAAGAAAAGGAACATCGAACATTAAAAATTGACATTTTGAGAAAAATTGATTTTAACGTATAATTATTTTTTAATTAAAACATTCCAGCTCCATATTCTAAATCATCAGTTTTTTTAGTAGCTTATCATCTTCTTACTTCCTTTTAAGTCTTTTTTCCTTCCTAACTTCTTTTGTGTTTTGTAAACAAGGGTATTTTGCTCGTAACAGCCTCTGTTTGTCGAGGCACTGCATCGCCTGTACCGTGTAATCACCAGGTTCAATACACATTTTTCTCAAAATTTCTAGTTTTGATACATTCCCCATATTAAATGAGGAAACTGCATCATATGTACCCAGTGACAAAACTTCTAATTGTACAAATGTTTTCTTCGGTACACGAGACCATTTTACATTATTTACACTTTCGTTAGGATTTTGCGTACCTTCATGTAAACACTTTTTTAGCAATTCTGGATTAGCTAAATCCCTAAAAACAGGTCGCATGGCCTCCACAACATCCACAGGTAAACTATTTTTTGTGATGATAAGTATCCCCAAGCAATTCTGCCTTTTTAAATTTGCACCACGTATCTGTATCAGAGGGACAAAATCCATGCTGAGGTTTTGCATCGATTTATAGCTTGTGTAAAATTATTGCCCATATGGCTTGTTGCATGTCCTTCACGCTAGACAAATTTCTGCGGATAGCTAGATCATAATATGCTTGCCGACGGTCGATTTCTGCCTCTGTCAATCTATTTCTTCCGCATAAATGCTTTCCGTCAGAAAGTTTTTGTCCTCTCATCTTAGTTTTCAAGCATCGAAGACGTGTCCCCATTCTTTTCATAACATGACCTATGCATTATAATTTCTGGACTGAGCAATACTCACCATATACTTTGTTCTCGACAATAGAAGTAAAAGCCTTGGAGTCCCCATCTCCTAAATATTTTGTGTACCGAACATTGTAGAGAGACTGGGAACGCTGAAAAATGGATAGAGCTCCAGCTACTTCCATCTTACCGCTGTAGCCTTCAAAATTTCTCTTACAATTTTGAAGATGCTTGGTTTTGTTCAAACAAGTACAATGTTTTGAAAAAATTTCGACATCTATAACTTTGCCGGTATCAACACTTGTAACTGTCACCAAGCCATTCTTCGAAGAAAACCACGCTTCTGTCAGCTACCATCAACAGCAACAGCAAGGTCCCTTTTTCCATCATTTTCATCAACTGCTTCACGAACAGCTTCTACCATACTGTGTTCACAGGTTTCTTTTGTTGCCTGCAGTAAAATGTGGTTGTACTTTGAGAATATTGTGGGTGGCGGGGTAAGATTCATGACACCGCAAAACATCCTAGCAGACTCAGCACCTTTACCTATGCATCGCATAGCATACACTATCCGGGTATTCAGTTCATAATTCTCGGAACTATCGCATTTCTTGGAGTTAAAAAAAGTATAAATATATTTACAAGAAGGACATTTTAAGTGAAACTTCACAGCTTCACCACAGTTACTTTCACTGAGGTGCAACCTGAGTCCTGTTTTTTCACACTTTATACATTTTACAGCTTCAAAAAACACACAAGCTAAAAGGTTAATGTCCACAATAACATTTCTGAAACCAGAAAAAGCCTCATCCGAATATGAAATATCCATGTTTACAATTTTTTTCTCACTGGCAGATGGTTCAGTTTCATTAGTACAAAGCTTTGCACCATCAGCACAATTCTTTTCATCAGCAGAGTTCTTTGGAACAGTAGAATTGCTTTCTCACCACAACCATCTTTACTTTTATTACATCTTCCTTTATTAAAAACTCCTCTTCGTTTCTTAAATACTTTAGTTGATGCTCTAGGCATGATAAAGTCGATATATTGTAGCAATTTTTTTGAAAGTTTAAGCTTAATAATGCTAAAGAATACTTGCGAGTTCAAAAATTACAACGCAGTTTTGAAAGTGTAAACAAACATTGAATTGACCGTTAAAAATACAGTGAAGTTTCAAATGGGTTAGGGAAATAAAATAATAAAAGGCTCAATTTATACAATAAAATATAAATGTTTTGATTTATACCAGACGCTCAAGTTTTAAGCCAAAAAAAAAAAACTTTGTTTACTTTTTCGCTTGTGAAATGGGCGTGGCCCAGTTTCAACGATTATTTAAAAATAGGTTTTTAGGGCTTCTAATTACCCTAGAGGTTAAAGTAAGGTATTTTTAGAAAGGTTAAAATCTGTACTATGTGAAAATGTAAAAATCTCAAATTGTCAAAAAAATCAAATTTTGCCTTTACGACTGCCCTTAATGCCCAGTGTACTAGAAACACATCAACGATGTGATGTACCTTCCCTTGGAAGTACATCCTTCGATGTATCAGCGTGAGCTGGAGGTGTAGGGTTAACGTAAGAACTAGAATCAAACAATATATTAATATGATTTTATTCAGATATTCAACTTAAACTTTGAACAAATATAATCGTATAAATTAATGAGAGAATCTATACAATGACGCAATACGCAACACACAATATAATTCAGACCTATCTCAATAATTGAACCACCTAATCTTCAAATAAATTAATAATAAGTAATCAATTCTACCTTATATTATTCTGTAATAAACTTGTCTTTATCTACAAGGGTATATAGCTTGCCGTTTAACTTCTAATCAATCACCAATATGTTTATCCACGACACGTAGAATTTAAGTATTGAACGACGAACTTCTATAATCATCAAGTGCCACAACGCACGTCAATTGTCTAACATTCATTTACATTGCCATTACGCTTACTCTAAGATCCTATATTTATCCTATAATATTTACATCTCTTCACTTCTCGTTTCTTGGATTTGGTTGGAAAAGAGCTGCCATTATTTCTGGCCCAAAGAACCCAAAGGACTTGTTAAAGAAAAGCCGCGAAAGACGTCACAATCCCCTCCAAGAAACAAAATGTGATTTATTCGAGTGTCTTAATGACCCTTAAGAAATTACGTGCCTAAATTTTATTCTAACCATTAATTTCTAATGATTCACTTAAATTTTAATTTTTACTATTCATCTTAAGTTTAATTTTTAATATTTCTCCTTAATTGGATTTTCCACAGCTTCAATAAATTTTATTTAATTAAATAGAGTAACATTCAAAGGCATGCATTTTAATCACGGTAGATTCTCACATGTACAGAATAAATAGACATGTCCCATCTGAGTAACAGAGCCAGGGAAAAACCATATATGACTTAAATGGTAAAAAACGAGGCACACACGTCTCTTAACTAACTTAATTCTACTTAAATGGTTACTTAAATTCGAACAGTTTTTCTTCTTTTGATCTTCTCTCTACCTCCGTTCTTTGTATAGGTTAATTTCTGATAGACTTCAGGGTCTGTTAACCTGAAACAAAAATTTCCTGAGTACTTTGAAAAAAAAAATTACACATTATGATTACATTTCACAATTTTTTATACAGTACATATCGCTTTTAAATTGTAACTAATTTCTATACATATTTTTCATCTGGTTCTTTCAAAAACTTCCCCTCAAATCGCGTAGCGCTGGTTAAACGTTATGTTAGTATGCTATCTATGCCGCGTTTCCCAAAACCAGATGTTCTTTAATATGAAACAATATAACAACACATATTATACATTATACAATTACAAACATTTTTCAATAAACAAAACAAACAACCAAATAAATTGTCGCATCTCAGCGAAGTCATAACAGAAGTAAACAAATGCATTTTTATAGTTGTTTTCTCCAGATTTATACAAAATATTTTACAAGACAAAAGCTTTTTCCTTTTCTAGAAAAACACTCATTGAAGTGTCCACTTTTGCTTGGCTTCTAAAATTTTACTATCCGACCGTGATTTGGCTTTATTGCAAAAATTCTTCCGACCACTTGTTCGAAAGAATATAATAAGAAACGATACAACATGGTTGTTATGACTTGTAGTTGGCGTTTCCTACCAAGACCTCCAGTGACAAGGATTTCTTTGTACACGTTCCTCTCCTTTCCTGGTCTTGCCGTTGTTGATCACCTCCTCGTCTGACATTCTTGTTGCTTGATCTTGTTTGCTCCTCAATGTATGGACTATCGTTCCTTTCTCTGCTTTTTCTGGATCGACTTGGTCCTCCTTGTTGGGTCTTCCTCTCTATGGTCTGTCTGAACTCTTCTCTTTTTCCAATTCGTTGTCTAAGTTTGTAGCCACTTGTGGTGAGCGTCACTGTCTCTTCCCTTCGGCTTTTCTTTCTAAATTTTTTCAAACTATGAATAGTTCTGTAACTAGACGACAAGGACCTTTTAGGGACTCTATGTTCTGAACCCTTCTGAACTTTTCTTTCTGGTCCTCCTGACCTAGATTTATTTGCTCTCTTATATCTGAATTCCTGATTTTTACTCTTTTTTTTAATCATTCTATCTTTCTCAGACCAAGAAGTAGGTATTTATGTGATAAGTGGTTCACGCTTATTGGTCTTATTTGTGTGTTTCTCTCCTTGATTATTTCTAAAACTTAACCCTTTTTCTTCCAACTCACGCTTTACTTCTGACCCTTTCTTTTTACCATCTCGCGAGTCATTTGATATCCGTTGTACTCAGTCAAAACCACTTGATTTATCGCGCAAACTACCGTTATCAGAATTACCAGTTCCTATCTCCATCTCGCCACATTTCCTATGACGATATATCCGAACCTGATCTACATTAATCGTTAACCTTTTTCCCGCTTTCCATATCACTACGTTGTTATTAACATCTAATACTCTATACGGACCTTCAAATTTTGGTTTAAACTTAGATAGTACTTTTATTGTTGATGAATTTAAAATATTTGTTGCCACCAAAACCCAATCATTAACCTTAATTTGCACATCCCGCCTACGTCTGTTATAATTTTTCTTCCAATTTTCATGTTTAGTTTCTGCGTTTCGTCTAGCCTCCTCAAACAATCTCTCAATATCTCCTACTGCAATTTACGTTCCGTCTGATACCATCACTAATTTCTGAAAAGGCGTAATTAACTTTCTACCTAAGAATAATTCCGCAGGGGTTTTCCACGTTGTTTCGTTTACAGCTGTACGAATAGCATAATCAAACTCAGGTAAGAATTGGTCCCATGTGTCACGTTGCGCGTTCTGTTCTATTTGCTTGAGGTCTATAAACAACAGTCTTCTCATGCCTTATGCCTTATCTTTCACTTAAATTCTCAAAAATATCGGAAATAAATTGGGGACCGTTATCACTAATTAATTTTATTGGAGCTCCAAAACGCGATATATAAATACAAAAAAATTATCTTCTATAACTCGAGCAGAAGCTTTTTCAAGGGGTATGATTTCAGCCCGCTTGCTGAAATGATCCGTAATTACTAATACATATAGGTTGCGTCTTACTCTCGACACGGAATACGGACCTAACAAATGTAGCGTATCTATTTCATTTGGATAATTTGATACAATTGGTATTAACCGACTAGCTGGTAACTCGTTTTTATAATTATTAGTTTGGCACATATGGCATGTAGAGACATATTGATCAATAAATTTTCTCATATACGGGTAATAACAAATATCCCTGATTTTATGATAAGTTTTAAAACGTCCGAAATGACCTGCTAATGGCTTGTCATGAAATTCTCTCATAATTTCATTCCTTAAAGATTTTGGGGAATGTATACTCTCATTTCTCCTAATGACGTTGCCTATTTCGCATAAAATAACAAGCATTCTAATAGCCTAAAATCGCAAGACCAATTCTCACATATTGCCTCATTAACCGAGCTATCTTCTGGGATTTCCAGATATCTATAGATATGACCTAATACTGGGTTTGTTTTTTTGTTCTTCTATTAACTGATCTCGTGACGAAAGTACCAAATATCTGATTATTGCACAATTAACTTTCTTTCCTATAATACTTTGAACTGTATTATTATCTAAAACATTAGCCACAACATTTAACTTCGTTTCTGACAAATCAACGCGCAAATTCTCGTCATCTACCTTAATACCTTCAACCTGTGATTCTTGAATCGCCAACGACCTCCGATCAAAGCCCAAAATGATCTTTGATCCACTTATGAAGTCTATCCCGAGAATACATGGATATTTTAAATCTGCTAACACATGGAACAACCAAGGCTTTTCAAAATCCCGTATTCGAATATTTATTTCCACAACTCCCATATTTCGACTTTTAGCTCCTTGCGCTGTGATCACCTGAGTAGTCGATTTCTTTACTTGTTTATAAAAAAAAATATTTTTGGTATGTCTCTTCCGATATAAATGACTTTTCCGCTCCAGTGTCCCATAATATTTTCGTAAAAGTTTCGTCTAATAAAATAGGAACACATGGAAGTTCTACCGGAGACATACATATTGCTGAAAGTTTAATCGGTGACTGATTTATCGATTGCGTCTGATCACCTTTAATATCATTCACTTTCAAAACATTTAAACGTCCCATTTGTTTTCTACTGCCTCGACTAAAATTTTCACTCGAACCCCTATTTCTTTGGTCCCCTCTACTAAAATCGTCATTTTGACCTCGATTTCTAAATTGATATCCCCTATCGTTAAATCTGCGATCATCGTTTTGAAACCTATTCCTGCTCTTCAACCACTGAATTTTCTTGACGGTGGTTCTGATGGCTACCCCTATAATAATTTCTACCATTATTTGGTCTATGTACCACTTCAGAATCTCTCCAATTTCCTCGATTATTACCAGCATTAGACATCCTACGCTCATTCCAAACCTCGTCCTTCCACGTTGATACTATTTGTCGAACCCAATATTGCCTTGCTTGAATATCTTTCCTCAAATTTAGCTAATACTTCTAATAATTGGATCGCGGTTTGTGGATTACGGACCTCCACATAATCCTGAACTTGTGGCTCAAGTGTAACGAAAATATTATCTACAAGGGCTTTCTCAGACATCCCCAGTTCTAATTTCTTCTGTATTTTTAGAAAATCGTAAACAAAATCTGTCGGCTCCTGGTTCTGTCTTCGCTGAGACGCGTAAAACCGGGTCTCCAACTCATTTTTATTTTGGATGGCATTTTGCACTAACGTCGATCCGAATATTTCGTACCAATCCAGGAGATGACCTTTTAAATAAGCACACGATAAGTCACTGGGTATTTCAAGTAATTTAATTTGGTTATCTATACCCTCTAAAAGTTCGGTGACATTCTCCGACCCAGAAAAATATACTTCTGGCCAAACTTTAAATCCTCTCGCGTTTCTCATCTCGGGGTCATAAAGATTAAACCTAGTTCGGTGCCATTGTGATGTACGTCCCCTTAAAAGTACATCCCTCGAAGTATATCAGCGTGAGCTAGAGGTGTAGGGTTAACGTAAGAACTAGAATCAAACATTATCTTAATATGACTTTATTAAGATATTTAACTCAAATTTTGAACAAATATAATCTTATAAATTAATAAGAGTATCTATACGATTACGCAATGCTTAACACACAATATAATTCGCTCCTATCTCAATAATTGAACCGTCTAAACTTCAAATATAATAATAATAAGTAAGCAATCCTACCTTATATTATTCTGTAATAAACTTGTCTTTATCTACAGTGGTAAGTAGCTCTACGTTTAACTTCTAATCGATCACCAATATGTTTATCCACAACACGTAGAACTTGAATCATCGAACGGCGAACTTCAATAATCATCCAATACCACAACTCACGTCAATTGTCGAACATTCCTTTACACTACCATTACATTGCCATCAAATCCCTCACGCTTACTCTAAGATACTATATTTGTCCTATATTATTTGGATTTCTTCACTTCTCGTTTCTGGGATTTGGTTGGAAAAGAGTTGCCATTAATTCTGACCCAAAGAACCCAAAGGACTTGTTAAAGAAAAGACGCGTAAGACGTCACAAAGATGTCCTTTTTTACTTTCAGTGTAGTTATCCCGGGTTCCATGATCTAGATATAAAATAATAAATATTTAATATTACTTGTATGCTAAAAATTATAAAATTTCCTTAAAATTGATTAATTTTCGCATAAAATTGTTTTCTTAGTATTGAAAATTCTTCCACTTTCTTTTTTCTTGTTTTCCCAACAGTTTTTCTTTATTTCTTTTTGAGGGGCAAGGTATATAAAATAAACATATATATTAATTTAAAAATGCGTAAATAATTATTTTTTAAATATATAGTGTTTATGAATTTAAAATGTGTTTTGATGTTATACGTTACCAACACGATTCACTGGGTATTTCACGATGTTGTATATATGTATACTGTTTACATATATATTAAGTAGTGATATCTAGCATTAAGAATTCGATTGCATTGAAAAATATATTTATAGCTGTTACAATCTCGCCCCTTGATATAAAAAGAACATAAATTGTAATATCTGATATTTCTATTTATATCTAAAATAGAAGGGAAAATATATTTTTCTCTCACTTAACCTAATAATCAAGTGCATTTCTACCAAAGCAACTTTCAATGGATCTCTACTACGTAAAACAAACATGCGTGCTAAATTTCAAGCGTAAATCTAACAGACCCAAAACGGAATTTTTATCATCAATACCTCGTTGAGAGCACTCTTAGCGGATTCCAATTCAACAAAAGAAGCATGCAAACCAAATTTTATTATTGTAGTCTTAGCAGTTCGAAAAAGGGAATTTTGCCTATCAATACGCTACAATAACTATACCCGCTTCCCCCTGGAGTTGATTTCCGTAAAATCCATTCTTAGTGGAACTCTATTCAACTAATGAAAAGTGCTCAACCAATTTCAAGTAAATGAGTTAAATTCAAAAACAGGATTTTTTCTATAACACGCCTTAATCCCTCGCAACCCCACTCCTTTGGGGGTCCGTTTTCGCAAAAATCTTTGTAAAAGGAAATTTGTTCCATGAACGGAACATACATTCTAATCTTCAAGCAGGTGTTTCTATTAGTTGAAAAGCGGAAATATTTTTCTATTACGCTCCTTAATCCCCTCAGTGACACTTGGGGATCAAATTTTCCCAAAACTATTTTGTAGTTGTTCTCTACACCATAAAAGGAATTTGCTTACCAAATTTTAAGACTGTACGTCTAATAGTTTAAAAATGGAAATAATTATCTATAACGCCCCTAGAGCCCCCTTAAGCCACTTAGGAAACGATATTCACAAAACCCATCTTACGGCATATCTCTACTCAGTGAATGGAATCTGCTTATTCACTTTCAAGATTTTAAGTCTAATAATTTAAAAAAGGAGCTAATTGCCTATAACGCCCCTTAATTCTAAACAACGCCACTTGGGATCGATTTTCACAAAACCCATTATGTAGGGGATTTTTACTCTATGAAAGGAATCTGCGTATCAAATTTCAAGAATGTACGTATAATAGTTTAAAAATGGAAATAATTATCTATACCGCCTCTTAAGCCCCCTTAACGTCACTTAGGAAACGATCTTCACAAAACGCATCTTATAGCGGATCTCTACTTAATGAATAGAATCAGGTTACTAAATTTCGAGATTTTACGTCTAATAGTTTAACCCTCCAACCGGATAGCACGGAAAATTCCGTCAGTGTAAAGATGCTTGGAAATACACTGTACGGATTTTTCTGCCTTCAAAAAACGTTTTCTAAAGCGGATTAGACGCACTTTTCTGAAATCCTTTCCCCCTTTTAAAGGTTTAACATCTTGAAAGATAATTGGGGACGGTGGAAGCAACACAACAGGACACTGATAGGAAGTTTTATGGCTCGCAGGACACCCCGTGTTTTGACCGTGGGGCAATCGTAAATAATCGAGGGGAAATTTCTTTAGAACCCCAGGAAGTGTTTATTTGTTACATCGTATTTTAAAAGTTTCGAAAAGTCCCAACGCATAAGTAAAATATGTTACAATTCCCTTTTGGTTTCATATTAATTTGAAACTTTAACAAGTTGGGGCGTGTCAGTGCAAAATGCTATTTTATACAGTTAGACAAATTATCTTTTTTTAAGTATATTCTTTCGCTTCATTTTTCTTATTTTAATCAAAGCTTTCAGTTTTTGAAACATGATTATTTTATTATAAGATACCGAAAAAATTAATAAAACACCGAACTCTTTAAAATTTGAAACCTTTTCAATTTTCCAACCACTAAAAATGAATAAATTTAAACTTCATCAAATTATTTGAAACATTTTCTTACACTTTGATAAAAAAAAACGAAAAAAAAACTAATTAAGATATATTAGTTTTTTTTTTTTTTTTTTAGATTTCAAAGCCCAAATGTCCAGGGAAGTTTAAGTACTGTGCCTAGTTATATATTGTTAAAATACACCGAAATATATTTGAATTTTTAGTGCTTGAACTTCAGTTTACATCAAAGACAACATGACTGTGAAGTTTTTCACACATTTTTTTAATAACTTGAATGTTTGAATAAATGGTAATGAAAAATATACGGAAGCATTTACAGTAGACATTTATGCATATAAATAAACTTAAAAATCAATTTTAAATTCGAGCTATTCAAAAACATTCGAATTATATTGTTCCAAAATATCTATTTACACAAAATATACCTCAACATTTATATTTTTTAAAGGCTAACTGAATAAGTAATTAAAATCTGGATATTTTTTGAAATCTCGACCGTATACAGCTAGAAATTTTATGTTAGAAATTAAATTTGAATTTTCGAAAAAAAAAATGCTTCGCGGAGTTAAAAATTATTTACCATAAGTTTTAGCAGTTGTTTGAGTATAATAAAAATTTCAAATTTTATTATATACAGCTTCTTTGGTATCTTTTAATATATTTCGAAGATTTCATACAATTCAGTTGAAAACCACTTGCTAAGAGCAAAAAATATACTAAAAAAATTGATGAATATACAATTACAATAAATTCTTACATAGAAGCAAAACTGAGAAGCGCTAAAGCGTAGGAATGAAACATTCTGAGTATATCTGAAGTAGTTTTCGAAATATTTATTTTAAAGTTCAGAAAATTTGTGTGCGTTATGTTATACTTAATATTAATTAAATGGTTAAAATAATATGTTAATATTAGTCATGTAATCGTTTGATGACACATTCATATAATAATAAAAATTATCATGGTCATTGATGCGAATGTCAAGAATTTTATGTAATTTTAAATTCAGACATTAAGATATTGATGTAGAAAATATAAAACGACCATCTAAAATACATGAAAAATGCAGTCTGCTATAAAATGATCTTGACAAACAAAATCCGGCATTTTCAATTACTATGGCAGAGCAGGCTTAGTCAGGGGCAATCTGGAAAAACAGAAAGATAACCACGGTTTTGATGGATGCCGCTCTAGCTTTTAAAGTTCACAGGAAAAATTATATATATATAAATTACAAATGCAAAAATAAATATTGTAATTTTCCATACATTTTTATAACAATGAATTGTGGAATTGGCTTCCAATACATTGTTGTGTTTGACAATATGTAAGGTAACCAACCCTACTTTAGATAGATTTGTACTACTTTTTCGTAACCGTATTCCTTTTAAAATTAATTCGTGCAGCCGAAATACATTTTTTGCACCCTTAAAAATTTATGTAAACTATAACGGTTAATTTTAATTTATGCAACTTGTGAAATGTTCATAATTAACCATTTCCGTCTAAACAGTTTACATGAAAAAAAAAAGTTTGGACTCCCTCATTCATTAGGGATTTATATAAGATTCTAACATTAAATTTTATTTTTCACCGAATAGGATCGAGTAGTAGTGTATAGTGCTTCCACTTTACAGGTCTGTGGTTCTATTAACGGGCTGCGCAAGGTCAACTGTGCCTTTCATCCCCACTACATTGTGTCGATAAATGAGTACCAAGCTTGCTTTGGGTCTTAAACACTGAAGGTCTCTCTTCAGACAGACCACCAAATCGGGACATCTGTTCATGCACCTCAGCGTCCAATAGTCACGTGTATTATGATGGGCCCAGTAGTTGCTGGCCCTCATGGATTGTTGTGCTTCTTAGTTTGTGTCTTAAGTTTGAGGATTACCTCACTTTGGGGATACCCCTTAGATAAACATGTATTTCCACTCATTTGCAATTAAACATTTTTCTTTCAATTACGTTTATTTCAGAAGGAAGTTTGATTTTTCAAATGTATTTGCTTAACAACATGTATATTTGTGTATTATATTAAACATTTTATGAATCCAAAATTACATGTCTTTAGCTCCTCTAAAAGCTTTTAGGATTTTACGACTGATCTTACAATCCATATACGTTTTATAGTAGTGTATTTTAAAATTATAAAGACATTTTTACGACTGTGTGAGCTTTTATGCCTCGTTTTTTAATAAAAAAAATTGCATTCAGCTACAATTTTTAAAATATACTGAAATAAGTGGAGGAATAGGATATTTACATATTATGAAAATTTTTAACTGCAGTAAGATATATTTATATTTCAGTTTCTTTACAATTTGAATAGAAGTTGTAAGCCATTTTGCGAATAGTTTGATGTTGAGTATAAACCCATAGGCTGTTTAATATTGTAAAGTGTTTTACTTTGATACCAGCACACACTAAAATAAGGCTAATTTGCAGTTATATGATCAGCTTCAGTGATATTTAAATTTTCAAAAATAGTCTACACGTTCGAAAACATTCCTTCACAACCTCACACCACATCTCATACTATATCTTCCCTACAGCAGGAAATATTTGTGTATACTGAAACATTTAATAAAGGATACATTTTCAAGTGTTAAATTTGTTTTAAAATTTGGTATGAATACATTGTGGAACTTTCGGTTAAATTCACTGAACAAAATTGTTTTAAGTGTACTGTTTTGAAAGACAAAATTAATTAGGGAGAACTTTTCTCACAATAGAATTTGTAATGACTGAATTATGGGGAAATGTAGTTATCGATGTGTAGCATTTTTCCTTGTAATAAAAGAAACAGAAAGATAAGAAATTTGACTTGAGTAGAAAATGGTTAGAAGTACTGTCATGCGCATTTGAAGAAGTATATCCCCCATTAAAATTAAAAATAATTGACTGAATATGTGTTATGCCCATCACAAATGCCGATGTAGAAAAGATATTTTTATTTAATACAAGGAGTTCGAAAAAGAGAACACTAGGAAGGAAAATTTAAATTTTTTCCGAAAAATATTCAGTTAACATGAAAATATCTTTTATATGATTTTAATTAAAATAAATTAAAAGTATTAAAATCCTTTTTTATGCTATTTTAAATTAAAAATATAACTGAATAGAGAAAGATCGGTTTTATTTCATAAATATAATCATCGTAAGTAATATTTATTGTGTTATTGTTTAAAAATGAGATATGGCCTTTGCTCTTTTTACCTCATTACTTTTTTAAAGAACAGGAAAGTGAGCGAGTTTTCTTACTCTCATATTCTAAAATGATTACAGGATGCTTTTTTCTGGTTCAAATCGCAATACCAAATATATATATATATATATATATATATATATATATATATATATATATTAATTTTTAAAAATGACAGAAAAATAAATTTTCTTTGAAGAAAATATAATTTTTTTCAACTTTTAACATACTATTTATTTCAATTTTTCCTCTTTATTTTTACCTTTCATTTTTTAATTTTACTGTGACTGAACATATAGGGGAAGAAACACCGAATCCCACTACGCTTTCAAAGAAGATTGTCCAAGGCAACTTTAGCTAGCTGTAAACGATTGATCTCTTGGTTCTTACTTTACAAAAGTACCGAACTGGGTCGTAAAATTGTCCCCGTTCGACCTCCCAAGTTCTAAAAGGGGGAAAGGAAAGAAGTCTGTTGCAGTTTTGAAGGGAATCGTAAAATAAGAGTTAAACGATTTTGGAATAACTTTTCAGGAGGAAAGTATCCAGTTAGAGGGTTAATACATGATACATTTCCAAGTGTTAAATTTGTTTTTAAAATTTGGTATGAATACATTGTGGAACTGTCGGTTAACTTCACTGAACAAAACTGTTTTAAGTGTACTGTTTCGAAAGACAAAATTAATTAGGGATAATTTTTCTCACAATAGAATTTGTAAGGACTGAATTGTGTGAAAATGTAGTTATCGATGTGTGACATTTTTCCTTGAATTAAAAGAAACAGAAAGATAAGAAATTTAACTTGAGTAGAAATTGGTTAGAAGTACTGTCATGCGCATTTGAAGAAGTATATCCCCCATTAAAATTAAAAATTATTGACTGAATGTGTGTTATGTCCATCACAAATGCCGATGTAAAAAAGATATTTTCATTAAATACAAGGAGTTCGAAAAGGAGAGCACTAGGAATGAAAATTGAGATTTTTTCCGAAAAAAATTCAGTTAACATAAAAATATCATTTATATGATTTAAATTTAAATAAATTAAAAGTATTGAAATCATTTTTTATGTTATTCTAAATTAAAAATATAACTGAATAGAGAAAGATCTGTTTTATTTCATAAATATATATGCACCATTTATTGTCTTAATGTTTAAAAAAAAAGATAGGGCCTTTACTCTTTTTACCTCATAACTTTTTTTAAAAACAGGAAAGTAAGCGCGTTTTCTTACTCTCATATTCAAAAATGAATACAGGATGCTTTTTTCTGGTTCAAATCGCAATACCAAAATATTTTTTTTTTTATAATTTTTAAAAAATGACAGAAAAATAAATTTTGTGCGAAATAAGAGTAAAACGCTTTCGGAATAACTTTTCAGGAGGAAGGTATCCACTTAGAGGGTTAAAGAAGGAGGTTATTGCCTATAACACCCCTTAATTCTCTCCAATGCCACTTGGGGTCGATTTTCACAAAACCAATTCTGTAGGGGATCTGAACTCTATGAAAGGAATCCGCTTACCAAATTTTAAAACTGTACGTCTAATAGTTTAAAAATGGAAATAATTATCTATAACGCCCCTTAAGCCCCCGCAACGCCACTTAGGAACCGATTTTCACAAAACCCATCTTATATCGGATCTCTACTTAATGAATGGAATCAGCTTAATAAATTTCGAGATTTTACGTCTAATAGTTTGAAAAAGGAGTTAATGCCTATAACGCCACTTAATACTTTACAACGACACTTGGGAGTCGATTTTGACAAACCCATTTTGCAGCGGATCTATACTTAATGAAAGGAATTTGCTTACCAAATTTCAAGACTGTACGTATAATAGTTTAAAAACGGAAATAATTACCTATAACGCCCCTTAAGCCAACACAACGCCACTTAGGAAACGATTTTCACAAAACCCATCTTATAGCGGATCTCTACTTAATGAATGGAATCAGTTTATACTAAATTTTGAGATTTTACGTCTAATAGTTTAAAAAAGGAGTTAATTGCCTATAACTCCACTTAATTCTCTGCAACGCCACTTGAGAGTCGATTTTTACAAAACCCATTCTGTAGAGGATCTGTACTCTATAAAAGGAATCTGCTTACCAAATTTCTCAAGACTGTACGTCTAATAGGTTAAAAATGGAAATAATTATGTATAACGCCCCTTAAACGCCTTCAACGCCCCTTGGAGGTCGATTTTCGTAAAAATGATTATGTAAGGAATCTCTACTTTATGAAAGAAATCTGTGTACTAAGTTTCACGACTGTACATCTAATAGTTTAGTAATGGAAATAATTAACTATAACGCCCCTTGGGTTTCGAACTTTGCGAAATCCGTTCTTAGCTGACGTCTACTCAATGAAGGGAACCTACCTACCAAATTTCAAGTCTGTAGGTTCAATAGTTTCGGAGATATTGTGATTAGTCAGTGAGTGAGTGAGTCACTTTATATATATATGTATATATATATATATATATATATATATATATATATATATATATACTTGTTTTAAGATTGTTCTATAATACTGTATAATTAATCTATCAATTAGTTACTTAGCCAGAACTTTTATTACATGTGTTATAATACCCATATTTTCATCCATTATTATCTTGAGCCGTTCAGAACTTCGCATGATAATTAATCTCTAGTTATACACGTAAAGAGATATGACCTTAACCCTTTCAAAATATCCACGGTTTTTAAATCAAGTATGATGCAATCTTGCATCCCCCGAGTATCTAAAACGATCAGAAAAACCTGAGACAGAAGTCATATGATTGTAATGGCTTCCGTTTGAAAATGAATATTGTAAGCAGGAGATTTCTTGAGAAAAATAGAGCATGATCGTTTTTTTGTACTGCACTTTCAAGATTTTTTTCGTGTCGTCTCTTTGTGCTTTTGATAGTCAAATAAATAAGGTTTAATATAGCTACATGCCTTATCCTAAGTTCATCCAAATGCTCACATTATGTAGTTAATCCAGTTCAGTTAACAGCACCTTACTTGCAACCAAATTGTTCCATAAATTAATTCATTTCTAAAATTTTATTTCTAAAGTAACATCACTAAAATTACATAAGTCTAACACAAAATAGAGAAAATATCTACTTATTGACATACGTGTACGTTATGTATATGTAGATTCTTTTCTGTAATATTTATTTTTAGACTTTCTGCAGTTCAAATACACATGCAACCCATTTATAAGAAATCTACCAACATATTTTTCAGTTCAGTGAGTTAACGAGTTATTTATTCTAATATTATTCAATATTATCCATTTTTTTATTTATAGAAATTTTAATATCTTTATTATGTAACATTTAAATAAAATAAATTAACTCTAACCAAATAAATGTTTTCACTATTACAGAAAAAAATACATTTTTGCAACAATCTCTAAACGGCATGGTTCGTATTATGAATAGAAGAGTTTAATCATCCTCGAAAGAACCACTTTTGTGCGCAAACTATAACTATTCCAGATAAGTGAACCTTGAAACACGAGCAATTAATTTTAAGTAAGCTCTCATATTTCCAGAAAAGGATTACAGCATTAATTATCGTGGCAACTCTCAGCATTTCCTGCATTTTCAGCACAATTTGTTCCATGGTGTAGGAATAACGTTAATGAGAATATATATACCTCAGAAAGAGGTGATTTAAAATATATGTTTGATTTTATCTCAATTGTTAGAAATCCAGGTTCCCGTATTGTAATGAAATGTAATAATGAGACAAAATTACATTAATGATGCGTCAGACTCTATTGCAACGCCCTATAATTTCATCATATTTCTAGAAAAATAAATTTGTGCTCCTTAATCGATTTCAGTATTTCTAAATTTCATTTACATTTGAAAATTGTATACCAATGTCTTTACGTGCTCTTTTATATTGAAGAAAATTTTACTTTAGTGAAGGAAGCCTGTTGCTACATGTACCAATTCGCTGTGTTCAAAATTGAATTAAATCTGTATTATTTCATAAATGCTGAATTCTTATATATATATATATATATATATATATATATATATATATATATATATATATATATGATAAATATGAGTAACAAGCTTGCTTAACACTGGGGTCATTACGCTAAACTGACCGCCTGGCCCCAGAACTTCTTTTGGGGGGCGAACATGAATCATTTATTTTTAACTATACAGTAGCATTTTTTTATTCGTATATTTTTTATTTATATCGAAATTCCCTCAATTTTATTACATAAAAATTAATAGAAAATACGCATAAACAGACTTATGATAGAAGCTTTTAAGTAAACTATCTCCAAACACCACGGCCATTATCCTAATTCTGAAGAGGTATTTATTCAGAAATGTATGTGTGTCGATATTGGGAATTACAACACAATATTAGAAAAAATCATAAACACACACACACACACACGCAACTGATAACTATAACATTGTTGGAATTGAAATTGAAGTAGAATAAGGATGGAATTTGTTTTTTCCAGCCCATGTATCAGTAAGACGATTTGCTAAACAACCGCTTTTGATGATGGAAGAAAAATTTGAAGTAAGATTCCAAAAACTGCAGATCATTATAAGATAATCATATTGTTTATAAAACGCAGAATCACGTGTATCACTTTTCAATCAAATAAAATGAATTTGAGTTTAGATATAACTGGGCAGTTTATTTATTTTTTTTTATAAATTTTTCTAGACTTTCGAAAGGAGAAAAATTTTGCCTCTTTTTATTTTGCATTTTTACTGAAAAAAATATGCTGTCCTAGGTTAATTTTAATTCACAGTTTTTATTTCATTGGGATATAGAAAAAAATGCAGAATATAAATTCTATTTTTTAAAAAAAAAATGTTGTACAGATATATTTTTTTTACTTACATACTTTCGAAAGATATATTCACGACATAAATGAAGGCCTTACGGAAAGGTATAAAGGGTATAAAAGAAGTGTATTCCATTTATATTAAAATATATATATATATATATTTAAATATATAAAAACAACCACAATTATCAATTGAAAAATTGAAATATATGAATCCTATAATACCAAAACACTTCAGAATATCAATGGCGAATATAAAAGATAATATTCCATCGTTTTCAAACAAAATTAAAAAATTATAAAATAAAATAAAAATTTATAAAATATCCAAGTATATATATATATATATATATATATATATATATATATATATATATATATATATATATATATATATTAAAATAAATGTTGTGAACTTCAAAAATAATTCCAGCTGCATTTTTTAGAAAGGGAAACTGTTTCATTATAAAAGTTCAATTTTGTTTTATTTTGTTAATTGTAGAAATATATCGTAATAAAAAATAATCGTAGACTCGAAATACTTACTCTTACACAAATGAATTTCGACTTAAATTCATTTGATTGATGGAGTTCATTTAAACGGTAATTAGCAGGCAGTGTACTTCTTTTTAATCATCTTTATGTTCTGCACACTTTTCCCCAAACCTTGTATATGTTTATTGTTTGGTAACAGGTGATGGCAAAATCCATAAATCACTGAATATTGCACGAACTAAAATTGGTAATGAAAGCAAAATTAAGGTCAGAATTATTAAAATTCTTACATTTTAGATGAAATTAGAGATAAGGCAAAGGCTACTAAAAAGAGGCAAAGAAAATTTAAAATAAAATTACAATATGAAAAACAGAAAGGGGAAGAAGTCAATGAGAACGTAATGGAAAACAGGAAGAGAGCAAACTTGTAACAAAATTACATAATATATAAAGAGGCTTGATTTTTCTCTATGGTAATCACTTCATAATATTTGATTAGTTTTTAAAAAGGATTATGATAATGAATACAATTAAAAAAACAGATTTATTTTAATGACTTTTAGATTTGATAACGTTTGAAAAGTTTTAACATGTAGAATTTTCTTTTGAAATTATAATAATATTTTTCTGTTTGTTTTTTATAATTTATTTCAATACAAGTATTTTATTTAGAATCAAGGCATCTCCATATACCAAACATAGATTGTGAACCCCAAAAGTTTTATCTCATTGTTTAAGCAGAGTAAAGAAGAATAAAAAAAACTGTATTTAATTAAACGGTTGGATTCATTCAAAATATAAATTGTTTAAGTTCATATTAAAATAAGTACGACAACAATGTAATATAATACATAAATAATAATAATAATAACATAATATTATAAAGTGGTAAGAAATAACTGACAATTGCATAGCATAACAGATAATTACAGCGTTTCTCAACTTGTAGGCTACGCCCTCCTAGTGGGGAGGGCAAATCATAAGTGTGTGGGAGGGGTGGAGTATATCAAGAAGACAAAAAAAATATTGTTTTAAAAATTATTGATTTACTGAAAGAAATCAAAACAAATACATTCTGACATTATAAAAAATAGTATAGATATTCACACTTGAAAGTTTGAGAAGCACTGTATTGATACAAATGAGTTCATTTATTACAAACTATTTATCACCCATTACACACATCTATGAGTCCTTCAATTACAAACCATTGAAATATTATGGATTCTGTAAGTAAAGAATAAGGTATCTTGGATAATATGACAGTCCGAACAGCAAGTGTGTTAGAAGTTTCAAAGAAATTTTGACGACTGAGAATGAGCAAAAGTCAAACTCTTCATATAATTGACTATTTTGTTGAACAATGGTCTCACAGCGTTACAAATATTTTTTATTCCTTTCTACGAGAAGAACATTTCATTATATTTCTGCAAAGTTATTGTTATTTTGTATGGCATTTATTGCGCACGCGCGAACTGAACCACCCTAGCCAAATACCAGTATCATATGATTTACTTACACAGAGGGCATACACTATATCCAAGAGTAACTTTACGTAAACTACGTTAAAATATTGTATCGCTAGGGACAGCGATCCAAAACTGCTTCATTAAAAGCAATATAATTTCTTAATTTTCTTAATTTCTTTCACTAATACCTGTAATATCCATTATTCTATCATTTTTTATACTAGTTCAAAGATCTCATCACTTATTACTTAGTCTCGAATCGTTGTGCTTTTCCAATATTGTATTATGTGTATATATACTTTTAAAAATAACTTTTCTCATGAAGAGTTTTAAGTTGAGACATCTTTTTTGGGGGGGATTTATTTATCAATCAAAAGTAAAATTCGTAACTTCAGAATATATTATAATAGTTTTTCACGAATCTTTTATTGTTATAAATATTTTATTTAGAACTTTGCAGTTTGTGTTAGAGATATAAGAAAAGTAGTGTAGAAGAAAACCAATTCAGTTAAGACCTTTGTATCGTATTACAATATGATATATATGATAAGAATACTACAGCTTATAAATGCAGGAATCTGCACCATATCTTAGTTATAAAGACAAGGAATGAGCAAACAAAAGCTTTAAATAATTGATAAATATTGCGGTTAAGAATAGTTATTATTTACGCAGATGTAATACATTTATTTTTTAAAAAAAATGCTTATATTTGACAGTCTTAAGATGTATAACATTAAAAAATTCAAAAATCACTTTTTTCATTTGGGAATTTTATTTGCGAGTGAGTGAGTGAATATTAACGTTGCACTGTTCAGCTGATTTTATTTGTGAAGTTAAATCATCTCGAGATGCAAAACTGTATAAATAAAATGAAACACAATTTATCATGGAAAAAATAAGTACATTCTTTCTTAAGCGAATTTATAAGAGTTACAGTAAATGTAATGAACTAGTGATTATGTTTAACAACGACGGATTAATTGTAATGATCACCAAATATGATAAATGAAATAAACTATTCAGTATTTAGCAATGTTGTCATTTTACATATAGTTCCTTCTCCTTTTAATATAAAACAGGTGCATAGAGCTTGTTTGCGTGTATTTAATTTGTTGCAGAGGGACGGGATTTAATTAAAAGTGCCATTAGTGAAGAATCTTCTGCGATGAATCTGAATTCAATTGGGACAGTGATCACAATTGTATATACATGTAGAGACCCCGTGTGGATTATTTCAATCCTGTACAGCAGTGCTTCTCAAACTTTCAATACTGGCGCCCCCCTTTTAAATCACAATTTTTATCGCGCCCCCCTTATACATAACAATTTACTGAATGCAATAATAATGCACTTTTACGATAAAGCAACAATAATTATTATAAACCGTACAAATTCATGACATAAGTATTAAATTCTTTATATGTTACTTTTAAGCAAAAAAAAAAGTTAAGTAATAGGATAATTACTAAGTTATTTTTCCTTTCTCTGATTTTTAAATTGGAACATATTACAAGAATCAGTGGTTGCTTAGAAGACAAAATATAGATATCAGCTAAATATAGAAAATGAACTCAGAGGGTCAATTTCTTATCTTAAAACTCCTTTCAAAAACTTTGCTCTGTAAGACAAGCCAATGGAAGTAGCTAATAATTATTAAACTTGTTCTTAATTTGGAATTAATTAATTAGTCATAAAATACTCTGTGCACCACTCATACATTAAAAGCAGTGTTTCTCAAACTTTCAATACTGGCGACCCAATTTTCAATCATAATTTTTGTCTCGCCCCCCTGTACAACAATAATGTACTTACTGCAATAAAAATGCACTTCGAGAGAGAGACGCTAAAGTTACAATACTATCTTAATTATAAACCGTACAAATTAATACGATAAGTATATTAAATTTTGTGTATATGTAACTTTTAAGTAATATATATTTTAAGAAAATTACTTAAAATATATATTACTTAGAATTATTTTATTTTTCTTTCTCTAATTTTTAAATTGGAACAGATCGCAAAATGATGTATTTAATTAAAGATTTATTTCCTTCATCATATTCATTTCTCAAAGTACAAATGTCATTAGAAAAATAGTCTAGTCAATGTCGCTCTCTATCATATCCATCACATGTGGCATTATAGGGTACGTTTGCGTGAGTCTGGGCAACCTATCGGACGTCTGCGCAAAACATGTAAAAATGCTTTTCTTCGTACAATCCCAGTCAGTTTTGGTCGACTCGATACTCCTATAGCTACCGAATCTAGCTTGCATGTAAATTTTTTTTAATTTCCACATTAATTGTAATTCACGGTAATTAAGTATTTACTGCAGTAGATTAAAACAATATCATACATACATTTTTAAGTCGTAAGCAAACATTCGACCATAATAAAGAATCAACAAGTACACAGACGAACGAGCATGGTTCCGAAAATTAAATCATGGCAATCTTCTCAAAAATACTTAAATTTTGGATTTACCACTACGGAAGTAAATGATGGAAAAAAAGCCCCCGCTCGATATGTGTTAAAACTTACAAATCTGTAGAACAACATGTGAAAGTTGTTTTTAAAACATGTAAAATCATTTAGCTATGTTGGCAAAGAATTTTAAAAAGTATTTTTTGGATGAGGACAGCTTGGTAGCAAGTTACGAGTGGAATAGGGATCTATTTCTAGATACTCCAGAAGGGCTCTCAACTTCCAAAGAAGAAATCTTCATAGATTTCACATCCAGTGAAAAATTAAAAGGCAATTTTGTAATAAATCGCTCTTTGAATTTGGGGTAGAGGTGGATGAGGAATTATCTGTACTGAAAACAAAAGCACTTCGTATACTATTACCATTTTCAACATCCTACCTTTTTCCAACCGGATTTTCTGCAGTGGATGCCTTGAAGACAAAATATAGATCTCAGCTAAATATAGAAAAATATTCTTTAAGTGTCAATTTCTGATAGTAAACCTTCCTTTGAAAAACTTTCCTCTACAAGACAAGCCCGTGGAAGTCCCTAAAAATTATTAAACTTGTTCTTATTTAGTAATAAGATTGATTGATTGAATATTAACGTCGTACTGTTCAGCTGCACGAGGGCTTTTGACGACGAACCACGTAATTTTGAACCATGGTCAAGTGACGTGGATGACACCTGAGCAGGCACCCCTCTCTCCTAACTACCACACCACACCAACGAGAAAACGTTTCAAATCTCAACAGATTTAACGTACATCGCTGCCCTACACGGCGGGTCTTTAGTGGTACTGGGCTCGAACTCGTGACAAGGCAAGCCACGATCCGATACCTATACCACTCGGCTACCGCGGCAAAATTCAGTAATAAGGAATTCTTTATAAAATACCTTCTTCAGTACTGATACATCAAACGTATACAGGCTGAAACACCGACTCTTCGCACGAGTTCATTTTTAAAAAAATAAAACATTATTCTTGATATAATAGCTGAACTGTAAGGAGAGTGCACGACATTGTATACAAAAATGTAAAATGATTTTTTTTAGATAAATGCTATAATTGTAAATAACTGTTTAAAAGAACTGTAATTTTAAACCTCACACAATTAGCATTTAGAATTAATGTTAAATTATGAAAAAGAATATAAAATTTCGATGAAGAATAATTGTGTTACTTTTTAACATTTAAAGCGAGAAGACTTCAAAATGTTTTAACCCGGAAGCAGGCGCGTACTCGATACTAACATTAATGGTAGTGCGGGGGGACTCAGTCACCCCAATCATTTGTTTAGAATTATTTTTACTGTACACGATACAAATCGGAATTCTAGTGAATATTTTAATTTATAGAAAGTATACTTACCTTCTTTCAAGGACTGTTCAATTCTTTGATGATTTGAGAAAAAATCCAATAAAACTGAACTAAAATGATTCAAAAGTACAAGACCATAATAAAGGACGCAAATCAGACACTTTTCAATTATCCTACAGAAATGTTAAACCAATCAATTCTTTTCCAAATATCGCAAAACTCAATTATTTACAATTTCCCTAAGCGAAAAGCAAACGCATAAAAGATGGGAGGGAACTAATATTGATAATAACCATACCATAAGATTGAAGGTCAATCAAATGATTAGCAAACGTACTATGCAGCCTGGCTGAAAAGTGAATCTTGACTTCCTTTTCTTTTTCTACAACTAATGTACAGTATTTCAATAATAATTACAGTGATAAATTGTTTATCTTCTTAAAATTTTTCTCAGGGTCTGGGTTTCGTTTTTTCTTTTAACGAGTAATATTTTATGTTAAAACGTAATAAAAAATCTCTCATTGAGGAAATACAGCAAATTAAACAAAACGTTTTTTTTTCTTTAATTTGACTTTGGGATCAAAGATAGCTATTTGATGACGGAAAAAAGCCAGATAATAAACATAAATTATGTCAGTGTTGTTGTGTGTATTTTTTTATTATGGAAGAAAGCATTTTGTTTTACTTCTCTTTCCGGTTATTTTTTTTAAAAACAAATCTTTAAATTTTCGATACGCTCGCGCCCCCCAGGGGGGCGCGCCCCACACTTTGAGAAACACTGCTGTACAGTGAGACACCGCTTTCACAATTAGTATCATTGTATCGGGTGTCATTTCATGCGATATACAGTCACCACTAATATTGATCTATAACACATTGTCAGTTTAAATAGTCTGTAATATTTAATTACAATTGTTATCATTCATAAAAGGGCTGATAGAATCTTTTTTCAGCAGGACAATAATCATTCACATACAACAAGGGTTTTACAGGACTACCTCCACCACATTTCGTCCTTACCTATATTGCTAGTTCCCCAGATTTGTCACCTATCGAGCATATCTGTAAACATATACGGCGATGAGTTAGACAGTCTACGAGTTTGGTCGAATTACATAAGCCTTTTTAGTAACTGTGAAACGTGATGTCGCTAGACATCATAGATAACTTGTATGTCTCACTGCCCGACCGTATCATTTCATGCATTAATAGTAGAGGTATCCTAATAGATTATTAAAACCTCTATTCATTTATAACTTTTTCTACAATAAATGTGTGATCATTTTTTCTTTATTGTTTTAATAACTTGATTACATCATCATTATACTCACATACATAATATTTCATTTTATTCTGTCACCCAATTCTAGTTGTACAGTTTTTTATGGCAATGTGTATATTACACTCGTACATCCTTTTGTTATATATTCACCTAACATTAGTTGAATTCCAACCAATGTAACAGGCAAATAGTTCTAGTTCTTAGAATGATAACCATTCTTTATCAGTTATGATATAACCGTTGTTAATTCCCGAATATTCTGCTGGTAATTTTTTTCTTTCGTATACTAGGCTTGAATTGATCTCAGAAACAAGCAATATTTAGTTTCATTTTTTATAGAGTTTGAGATGACGTTTCTTTCCCTTGTATCATTGATTTACATTAAATGTTAATCATGTGACAAATGTTTATATCAAATTGTCTAAATTAGTTTAAATGAAAATGTAATTTTTTTCCGAATGCCCAAGCTTATGTTTTTATTTTAGGACATATACAGTTTTTACTCGGGGAATAATCAAACATGGAGATGTATTACAAAATAAGTTTACTATAAAATAATATCTTAAAATAATTAATTAAATTTATGATATACTTAAAATAAGTTATTCATAATTTGTAAGAAGTTTCATACTACTTTTCTTTCTGTTTTGGATATCAAGCTAAGGTGGTGTCTATTGTAAGGTTACACACTCCGAAGAGGCATCATCTATTAATCTATTTCTAGTTAATCATTTTTTTAGGAGAGGGAAGGGGGTACCGATTAATATTATGCCCAAGTAATATTACATTGCAAATATATAAGCTGTATTTCTAAATTTTTCTATTTATAAACAATTAATGAAATTGTTATCAATATTATTTTTGTCGAATAAGTCCAGATAAATAGCAATTTTGAACAGTATTTCAGTGCTTTTCAATTCCTTAAATCTATTTAAAGACTGTTCAAAACAGGTGAGCATTTTTCAAATTTCGTAATTTAAACTCCAATTAAGGGTTTTATTTTTAAAAGTTGATTCTATCAAGAAAGTTTAAAGTTCTATATAAATTCTAAGTTTTCCAAATTTGATATCTTTTAACAGAAAAAAAATATAGTTTACATTTAAACCCATTTATCGGTTCAAGTAAAGCCTCAATTTCCTTTCTCTTTTTCTACAACTTTATAGTTTTTAATTAAGATAATTTAAATTTAATATTTTAACTTAGCGATTATAAAAAATATTAATTTTATGTGCGTATAATATATTCAAGATTTTTGTCAACCATTCTATATTATACCATTATTTAAAATCGCCCCTACTCTAACAATTTAAAATGGCGTTTTTCTTCATTGAAATTTACAAACATTTCTAAAGATGTACCCCAAATTAGCAAACATGCATTACATCACACATTCAAACAATATTATATTCACACTCAACATCGTTTAAAGGGTTTTAAATTGGCTTTTATTTATTTCACATGCATCTGTAAGACACTATTTGCTAAAGTTTTCTTGATCTTTTTTTTTTTTAAAATCGCTTAGTTCTAAATTTTGCACACAACATTGACTGGTAATTGCACTCAAGTGATTGTGAACATGCTAACATTTTCTTTATTTTCTCTCCATCTATACATTTTTTTCATTTTTCTTTCTGATATATCTTCATTGGGGTTAACTTTATTACATCCATGTATACCTGAACATAACACTAAATCAGATGTGAATTATAGAACAAAGAAAGAAACATAAAGGCACATTTATCATAAATAACAAACATAAATCCTTTTTATCCGTATTCGGTAGGTAGTGATTTTTCATGAAAATTATACTAATTCATCCGGCAGTGTTCGCTAGCAGAAGAAATATAAGTAATACATTGATCAAGCACGTAATTAAGGATATGGATCTTTCCATCGAAATCTTGGAAAGCTATAAAAAAACCAAACCCCAGAACAAATATTGTTTTCAGCATTTCTTTAACTGTAATGAATTATAAAATAAATATAAGTATTATAACAAAAAAAAATATATTTATTTTCCACTGTTCTATCATACCTTACATTTTTTGGGCGAAGGAGGCTCGCTACAATTTTGCTGTGTTCAATTATAGGGTTTACTGGTAAACAAAGATACTTTCAATGATATATATATATATATATATATATATATATATATATATATATATATAAAAATATGGGTTTCTTATTACTAAAAATATACGATTTTAATGATTTCATTATTTTACTTAAGGACGTTTATAAAGTAATACATTGTATATATATATATATATATATATATATATATATATATATATATATCCAACTGTAAACAGTAACTATAATTTAGTTGTCATAGTCAAAGCTATTAGTGTTAACAACAGAAAAATAAACATATTTAAAGTTTCCGATTTTTTTTTTAAAAAAAAGGTTAAATAAATAATAATTTTATGTGTTAGTACTTATGTTATCCATATATATCAGGATCCTGGAATTTCTATCAGATAGTGCTGGTTGGCTGTAGAAGGCGATTGCTTTAAAAATTCAATACTTTTTGTTAACGAAGCTCGATGCACAGATAGACAGGAATTGATCAGGGCAGATACTTCTTCCTAAGGCCAGTAGGAAAAATTCTCACTAATCCAACGTAAGCGTTAATCTTTCTTTCATGTATAACACTCTGACCACACAGTTGGGGTAAGGAACATTCCTTCGTCCAGAAAGTTGGCTACCTCATAGATAATTGTAACCCCATGCGATTCCCGCGAATTAAATATAATTCACGGGAATAGAAAAAGTACAGAAATATTATGATTTCTGAACCGGGAAAGAAACCCTATTTAAAACTCCTCGTTGATGAAATCCATGATAAGGAACATGATTTTATTTTAATACTGAGAGATATTTGTTTAATTCATATAGACTTTGCAATTTTAATAGCTTTTAAAATTCGGTATATAACGCTAGTAATTATGCTTTGTTTAAATACAGTTTTCAAACAACACATATACACATACATTCATCATTCTTTTGTGGAAAACTTCTAATCAAAGTGCAATTTAGTTTTCTGTGTTCCTACTGTAATCACTACACTGCTAACTTCTTACTTTAAAAGAAATGCACCATTTGTCTTCTTGAGAAAAATAAAGCCAATTTGAGTTCATCCATAAGTGATGCAAGCAGAGCAATGAAAGCTAACGAGAGAGTAAATGATAAATCACATTTAAAGTAGAAAATAAAGTAGGAAGTTATCGTTGACACGATACAAACAAAGAAAAATGCGTTCATTCTACCGCAAATGAAAATTCCAAAAATACTAACAAGAGGGCAAAGAGAACAAGAAGGCATTTTCAAAGCAGAAAACAACTTTTCTCAGCTTAGATTTTATGTTTTTTGCGTATAATTTACAGTCTTTAAGCCACAAATCTCGAGCGTAATTATGTGTGTGGCTTCTTCGAAAAAATTGCAGACGAACATGCTTTAAGCTATTAGTTCCTTTCAGAAGCTCAATTGAAACATAACTTTTGGGGATAAAACATAGATAGCAGTTGCTGCATTTATGAAATGTGGTCTTTTGCTTAAAACTTCTTGATGAAGTGGGGATTGTACTTCAAATAATTCCTCTTTCTCTTAGGTTGCTTGCTGTTACTAATTCTTCATATTTTAAAGCGATTCGTTCATATTTTAAATGAAGTCCAATTAAAACTTCATTACTTTTTCAAACGTTTTCGAATACTTTAATAATGTATAAATCGAATCACAAAAGAAAGGTTTTATTAAATTATGGACAGCATAACAATCATAAGAGAATTGAAATGTTAAGTGTATCTTTCAAAATGTAACCATACAAACTAGAAGAACATTTATCTATAAAAAATAATACTGGATCAATACTTTAATCGTTTATTTTATTTTATTTTATTTACTTCGAATATGTATTTTGAACATGTATAAAGCTATTTTTGTATTCGATAAGTCAGACTGATGGAAAACATCTAAAATTATATTTTCAAGTACAGAAAAATAACATTCAGTAACTTATTCATTCATCTATAAATATAGAGAAAGTTTTCATTTTCATATTATTAACTTGTTTGTTGGCCGAGTCGTAGTGTATCACTCTTCCACACCATCCCCGCTACAGGTCAGGGTTACTATTCCGGGCTGACCAAGGTCGAATAAACCTTTCATCTCTTCATTGGCTCGATAAATGAGTACCAAGCTTGCTTGGGGACTAAACAGAGGGCGTTATACGCCAGACAGCCCAACCGATGGAGACATGTGCTCATACACCTCAGCACCCAATGGTGACGAAAACTGAGATGAGCACCATATGGCTTGACCCTTATGAGGTTTATCGCCACTGAGTTTAGTTTAGTTTATTATTTACTTAAATTATTATTCAAAAAAGTAAACAAAATACGTATTATACTATTTAGTAAATATTTTCCGGGTTATCAAATTATTATTATTCTTTCATTAAAAAAATAATAGCCCCATCACTTACTTGTGCCCTGTGGCCACAGTAGCCTAGGGATCAAGGTATAAGATCGTGGCTGGCTTGATACGAGTTCGAGCCCAGTACCAGCAAAGACCCGCCGTGTAGGGAAATGATGCACGTTAAAATTGCTGAGAGCTCAAAAGTCCTCCTGTTGGTGTGACAGTTAGGAGAGAGAGTGTGTCAGCTCAGGTTTCGTCCTCGTCACTTGACCATGGTTCAAATTATACGAGGTGATAACCAAAACCCAAAACTCTCGTGTAGCTGAACATTTGGACGTTAATATTCACTGTCTCACTCACTTACAGGTGCTCTACAATAGGGTAGAACAGAACACTTAAAGATCAATTTCAGTCCATCACAGTAAATATATCATTGAAAAAAAATATTTAAGACAAAAACGAATAAATACAAAAATAAACGATAAGAGAAAGAATCGAAAACTTTTAAAACGAGAAAAATTGAAGGTAACAAAAAATAAAGATAGAGATAATTTTTTTATGAGCTGGACAAAGATTTATAAGCCCAAGAACAAAGGAAGAGAAAATGAGGAGGATGAAAGAAGGTGATTAACAAATAAATAAAGGAGAGTAGGAGAAAAAGATATTAAATATAAATAAGTAGTAAAAATCAAATTTATATGTGCTGAAATTAAATGAAAATATGTAAAGTAAAATTTAAACAAAATCAAATAGAAATTAACAAGCTTAATAAATCAAATTACGTAAAAATAAAAGGCAAAAAATCGTTTTCTACTAACCCTGCTTTTCTGTGGAGGACTATATGACCCGAAATAAAATGTATGCGTTCATAAAAAAATATTAAATAGGGATTCTTTCATGAAACTTCTTGACATCGTAGATAAACAATATAAATGTACACTCCTAGATGGATTTATGTTTATTTGTATTCCGAAGGAATATTTTCCAAGGCCTATTGTATTGTCCTGGTCAAAGTGACCCAAAACAAAAAAAAACATATACTTTTACACATACATATTCACTTTTGCTTGGAATAAATTAAAAGAAAAGATATATATATATATGACAGGCCCCAGGCCTGCTGCTAAACTGAGGAGGGCATCATCTTCACAATATTCCTTTATTACGTTTCCATCATATATAATCTAGCATGGCGGACCTTTTGCCGCGCAACCGGGTGGTACAAAAGACAACATCGCAGCGAGGAGACACCAGCCAAGTCCTTTCTAGTATGCGTTCGCCTTCGTCAGCGCTCGTTGCACCTTTTAACAGGCTTATTTACCCACAAATCCTTACGCGATGGTAAAGAGTTCGCTCTATTTTCATTTATTACTTCCTTAATTTTGATCTAAACTTTTCAAACCTGACATATATATATATAATATATATATATATATATATATATATATATATATATATATATATATATATATATATATATATATATATATATATCTTATATATATATATATATATCTTATATATATACATATATATCTTATATATATATATATATATATCTTATATATATATACATATATATATTATATATATATATATATATATCTTATATATATATATATATATATATATATATATACATGAAATATTTCTTGAGATTGATAAAACTAATTCATGGATGTTATTATTGTAGCGATCCAAAGATAGGGCGTGGCCGGTGGTGAGTGATTCCTGTATGTTAATGCATTTTCTAGGGAAAGATCAACGAGGCAGCTTGATAATTTAGTAAATCATATTTATTGAATATCTTGAAACATCTAGGCATATTAATTACGATGACATGGACGACACAACACAGACAAAGAAACTACAACACACAACACAAAACAGCCGGCTACATGACTACAGAGAAACGAACGAAGAGAGAGAGAGAGTGAGATTTCCAGAGACATCGGTTTTTATAACTGATTTGAAGACCACGTGACATTTTTGTAATAAGAGCTCTGATTGGTTACGATGGGCGGGAAAGGGATTTATGATGTACTTATATTAATTGATTACGATTAAGATTAGGGTGTCAGTTTCGAACCAAATAATTAAAAGATTATTTCAATATTATTAAAAGAGTTAATTAAAAGGATGCTAGGGGGAATTATAATTTTTCCCTCTTTCGCAAGAGACGCGTGTGTTCCAGGGCCCTTAGTCCACACCCGTATCGTACAGAGATACCAAATTTTAAATTAAAATTTTCAGATTAACACATTTAGAAAAATTTCCTTCACTTAAACATTATCATGAATATGATTTTGAACATGGATAATATGGTCTTAAAAATATGAAACAAAAATGCATAAGTAAATTATAAAATATAAGATTGCATTTCGAAAATATCAAAATAAGGTTATTAAACACGTGAAATAAATTGGACACAGAAAATAAATTTCAAAATGTTTGTACATAGAAAGTCATTTCTTTCCTGGTCTTGTTTGGGAAGTAGTTGTCTTGTCCAAGTTAGCTAGACCTGACAAGGTTTAGACGTGTCCGGACACTAGTAATTATAAATATGCTAGGCCAAAGGCCTCAGCAGTGTTGTGTTGTCACTGATTTGGAATTTAATTCAGATGTGAACTCTCATTAAAATTTCTAAAATACAAAAATTAATTCTTAAAAATAAATCTAAATCTATACACAAGAAAGAGCACAGGTTGAAAACAGGCTAGAAAAAACAAATTAAGAGATTTACCCACGCTTTGCACAATCATTAAGACAAGTTGTCCTTCTTATCGTGTTATACCGCACCATAACTTCAAAAACAGAATTTCCCAAGACTGGAAACTGTAAGTCAACCAAAGAAGAATATATATTTTTTAAAAACTATTTATGATTTATTTTTATTCATATTATGCTTTATCTTAGAAACGGTACAAGTTAGGAGGCAATAGTATTTTGACAGTCAAGGGTGTAGTCCCTTGAGGTACTCACTATGCACAATCCTTACAAAACCCTTCTTATTTAGTATTTCTTCTATATGTAAACATTTGCTTTTTTTTACTTTTATTTATTTATTTATATTTTCTCAGCCTAAGTGCTCTCAAAACCATTATCATTTTATACACATTTACAGTGGTTCATTTTTCTTTCAGATAAACTGTATCTTTGTAATATAGTAAATATTATCGCAACTTAGGGTAACTTCTAAACCGGAAAATGACTACTCTTGGCACCATTAGAAAAAATGAACCAGAACTTCCAGAATAAATGCCAAATAAAGCAGCTAATTATTGTTATTTACAGAATACACAAAATTTATGAACTATATCAGAAAAAATAACAAACATGTTATTTTTATGAGAGCTTTGCATCTCGTGACAAAAAAGTTAGCAACGGACCTGACAAAATATCATTAATTATCTCAGATTATAATTGAACTAAGGGGATGTGAATATTTTGATCAACTTTTAAACGCATAAATATGTAAAAGAAAAACAAATCGCCTATCCCTGACAGTATTCTATAACATTATTGATATTTCAGGGTACAACATAAATGTTTTTTAAACTTCAATACAGTGATTGGAACGGAAATAATTTGACTAAACGAAGGCTATTTTTGGAAGAATTGTGGAAATCACTCATTTTTCCATACATTGAAGCAAGGTAAAACCTACCAAGTTGTTAGGACTCAATAAAAATAGCGAAACAAATACAAAGAAAAAGGTAAAACTTAACATCTGGATCTGCTGAGAATACTTCTTTGTGTGTCAAACATGCAAGGTGGAATTTCGGCCCATTTAGAATGACAACAAAACTAATATATTATGCTACAAGTATAACACTACAATCACATTTGCAAAACTCATGTAAGGTATAACTGTTCAAATTGTAAGTAAAAGTAAGCTTTAATTTTGAATATTTTCCTTTTATACACGATTTTATATTATTATTGTAAGTATCAATTTCACAAGTATTTTTCTGTTATTTCTATATATGCTTTAAATTATTAGATATATATTTTTAAACTTACGATACCATTGTTTCAACCATTTAGTTGATTTCAACTGTCATTTATGGCAAGAAAGTTTAGCTTTCTGAATCAGGTCATTGGATATATACGTGTACAGCAGTATTAATTGGCAAACTGTTGCATATAATTATTACTAATTGAGTTTAAGTGCTAAATTTGCATTTTAATTCTCTTTATTATTTCTTGAAATAATTCAGTACCATAAAGAATCATATGTTGAATGTCTTGTATTCCTCATTCACTTTCAGTCAGTAGAGATGAAAGATGTATTGCCCCTTTCTCCATATCCAATTCTAATAATAAAGGGATAAATGATCAAATTTGTAAATAAAGTGTAGTGATCTGGTATTTATTGAGAAGGATATATATATATATATATATATATATATATATATATATATATATATATATATATATATATACTAGCTGCAAGTACCCGGCTTTACCCGGGTTTAAAATAAAGTTTCTTGTAGAAGCTTACAAAACTGTTTATTTGCATGCAATAAAAGGTTACATTTATTTTAAAGCAATGTGATAGACAACATTTTTGGCAGTTCCATTTGAAGTGTGTACAAAAATATTTTCCTCTCTGCCCACTCTAGAGCAGGTCACATACAACTGCCCATGAGAAAAGCATAGTGTCTGCAAGTCTATACCCTCCCCCTTTTTCTCATAGGCATGACTGTAGCAAAAAAAGACAATGCATTCCTATGAATTAAGGAATTAAATGGAATGTAGCAAGTAATGTTATATTTGTTGCAGTATTTGCTTGCAATAAAGTAAATATAACAAAGAAGTATTGCAAATTATTTACCGATTTGGTTTAGTAAAGTTTTCTCTAAAATGAACCCATGGCTGAGAATAAGCACATGAAGCACTCTTTTTGGCTGGAGGAGACCAGAGTGAGGTTGGGATGGAACAAAACCTGTTTAAGAACCTTCCCCATGTAATGTTGTGAATGTGTACCAAATTTCACGTTATTTGGTTGACTGGATCTTGAGTTATAAGGAAACAGACAAACAGACAGACAAACAAATGCGTCTTATATGTATACATAGATATAGATATAGATTTGTTTGAATTCATGTGTAGTATTACTTTTGTAAGCCTTATGGCATATTTTATGGTGTAGCAGTCTTTTAAAACTGACTGATCCACAGCAACATTTAGCTAGGTATAGCTAGTTATAACATAAAATTAAATCTTAAAAAGATATCAAAAATAAAAGAAGGCTCAATATTTTGATTAAATCAGTATAAACATTTTCCTACAAACACAATATATATACTGTAAAATATTTATTTTGCTATTTGCGTTTCAGACACACATCAAACAAAATTTTAAAAATTGTCAAAAACAGATAAAAAACATATTTAAGGAAAATACCACTGATTAATTTTGCCAAAGGCATCACAATGTGTAAAAAAAATTGCAGTACATAATCACCAAAAAAAATATAAGTACTAAAATATAAACAAAAAATTATGTATTGAATTAATTAAGGATTAGTGGAGGGAAAGATAAAACAGGCTAAGATAATACTCATAATATTAATTTCATATTGGTAGGCTACTTATTTTTGGCATGATTTTGAAATCACGCCAAATTGGTGTTGTGACCCCTCTAATGTTATAGTAATGTACAGAATTAAAGGTACTTATGTATTATCGCAACCTATTGGTGACATTATACAAAATGAAGCACATGATTGACAATTCAACGCATACAAAGTTGGGATTGCCAAAGTGGCGAGTTGTCTTGAACGTTGACGATTGTGCAATAATACGTAAGTGCAAAATAAAAAAAAAATTATTCCATCTGCATATATCCCGAGCATAAAAATAAATTGAAAAATGAAGTACAATATTAACATTAACTGACATAAAAAGAAATGAAGTAACTCTTTCACTGCAAAAGCATAATTTGAAACAATAAGGCTCTTACATATAACCGCAACCTATTGGCGACATTATATGAAACGAAGCACATGATTCACAATTCAGCATATATATGACATGCGAAATTGGGGTTACAACTTCGAAAGTTATTTTAAACGTTGGCGATTTGTTAGGATATTACATAAGTACCAAAAGTAATTTATCTTACGACTATCTGCTTCCTCAACAGGTATTTCAGCCATTTCTCTGTTTTGCTCATTCTCTGATGCCTATTCCAGTTTGATATGTAATTACTACCAACACCGCTTTTGCTTGGGCAATACAATTACTCAAGTTTGATTTTCTGCAAGGTAATTTTATACCCTGAAACCAATAGTATACCTTTAAAGGTTAAAATAAAAACACATAAAATTGCAAAATATTAATAATTTCATACTATCTAAAACAGATAACGAAAACGGAAATACTATACTTATGTTAATCGCAGTAATAAGAACTGAAATACCATTATCAATAAGAAGTTTTAGTTTGTCAAAATTATAACCTTCGCATTCTAAAGAAATAAATAAATTCTCCGGAAAAATACTGAAATTGTAAGTTGTAATTTGTAAGCAAAATCACACACATAAACATCCCGCGATAATACCTAAATGTTGCCAAAACAACAAAACAAAATTTTAGTTGTTAAAAGAATAATCCTTAAAAAATGATTTATTCGAAAAAAAATCCTAATTAAATATCAAATATAATAGAAAAATTGAATAAATAATCCAACCAATAAACATATCTACTGTAAAAATATGTAATAAACTTGAAAAACTGCATGCAAAGTATAAATTGTCCACTTAGTGAGAAAAATGACGTCATAACACTGGAAAATCACTTAAAAATTAAATTTAAAACCTTATGAACCCAAAACCTATTTAAGAACCTTTATCGTGTAATTTTGTGTACCTGTACCAAATTTCACGTTATTTGTTTGTCAGGATCTTGAGTTATAAGGGAACAGACAAACAGACAACAAATGCGTCTTATATATATATATATCTGTGTGTGTGTTGTGTTGGAAAATTTTACAGTTCATTGAAATAATTTGTATGTTAGATTACCCTAATTGAAGTATTTTTCTTTTTACTGAAGCTCTTAATTTCACCGAATGTTTGGAATCTCAACGGAATACTAAATCATTATGCACGTAAACACTGTTTATCTTACTAATGGTTGAGTGTATAATGTAATTGTTTCTAAATGAAAGGACTTTTTAACAAAATTTTAAGGTTACACGGTTCCCTGTACATATTTATTTTACAGAGATATTTATAAGAAAAGATTTGCATGTACCCTTAGTGAATGCATATAAAAATATACTCTTAACAAGAAAACATCATCTTTAGGCTACAGGGTACCCTTTTTAAAAACAATGGAGACAGTTATAGTAAAAATAATTGATGTTTTATATTAAAATTATATTAGTAAGCTGATTCTGTAAGCAAAAAGTCAATTTGACCAGCCATTATTTTACAATTTTAAAAAAATTATAAATTTTTGAAGTTTATTCAAAATTTTATAAAATACTCAATTTTTAAAATTTCTTTGTAAGTTTAAGTTATTTATGATCCTTAGATTATTACAAACAATATTTAGTATGGATTTGAAAATCTTTTCCCTTGTTGATTTTTAATAATTATTTTTCTAGAAAAACCTGGAAAAAACACGAAAATTTTTAAAATATCAAATTTTTCATTTTTTAGAAAAATAACTAGAGTTCTCAGCCCTAAATGCATACTAACGTTTATAGAACATACATTTAGGAGTAAATACAAAAAAATTCAAGGCTCTATCTTGAACAGGAAAAATGCCTTAGGGATTAGAAAACACACTTATACCTTCAAAATTAAAAGTTTGAGAAAAACGCATTTAAACTTTTTAAAGTCATAAAACAAAGACTTATAATGCTCGTAAAACTGTAATTTTTTTAATATGTTATTTTCCAATTTATGTTCTACAATAGAACTCTATTTTTTATTAAATATGACTGAAAATTATATTTTTAATTCAAAATATATTTTTGCATAATATTGATAGCATTTGTTAAGACGTCAGTTTATTCAGCTTTATCTTAATCTAATATTTCACAAAAGTTTTGAAACACGAAGCATTTATGTGCAAAATAATAATCATACTAAGTTAAGCTAAAAATGTTCAGGTTTGCTCATAAAATTTATTTTTTTTAGTTTTAAAATGGGGCTTTAATTGGGTTTAAGCTCTTGTCGTACGACTTTAAAATTCTAAAATATAGTACTACAATATGTTTAGTATAATGTAGTTTGGTACATCAAGGAAATATTCAAATATATCTGCAGCATTTGAATTCGAAATACTTGTATTCAGAAGTCTAATTGCAGAATTAGCTGAGGACTGATTTTTAGATCCATCATTTTCAGTAGTGTTCCATCTCTTCGAAATATTGTTTCTCACAGAAACCCAGAACACATTTGTCATGACATTTTCTCTACAGGAAAAATTAATGATAAAGCTTTTAAGTTATATAAACTATTTTTAAAGCAAACATTTGCCATGAAATTAATCTTTGTTAATTAATTATGAGAACACAAAAAACTCAAAACATAATCAAGCAGAAGTGATTTTAGTAATAAAAATTAGAATTAATAACTATTTCAAACTAAAAACTCAAAAATAGTTTTAATTAATTCAACTTAAGTATAAAAAATGATTTAAAAGGAAACCGAAACCAAAACCATAGCTCATAAAACTTCAAATATCTTAAAAACTAATTTGCCAACAGATCTGAAATTTTGTGGCAAGCATCTCAATGATATGGGCCACCAAAACATGCAAAAATTTTTTTCCATAAAAATGAAATTTTTAGGGTACTGTGTAGTCTTAAACCAATAATTATTTGAAATTTTCTTAAAAATAATTCGAAAAGTAATTTTTTACTATTCCTATAAATTTTGTTATTTTTGAGCAAAATTTTAATCCAATATTCTTAAAAGCTTTTCTCATAATTCTGTGCATTTGTTTTATTGCTGTTAAGGTATCCGAACACGTCCAGAGTTCTTTTTAACAAATTAGCACATTTAAACGTTATAAATGTGTTTTAGGACTTATTACCAATAAATACTAATTTTTACCTAATAATTTTTAAAATAAGTTACCTATAGTTTAGAAAACTCACAATTATAAGTGAAACTTAAGCAATATTTTTGAAAAACTTCAAAACAATTAGAGAAAAAGTATTAAACATATTAGTAAAAGTATTGCTAAGAGAAATTAGATGCATTTATTTAGAAAATGTACTAACATTTTAATGATTTATTAAAATTTGAAAATTTTAGAGCTGATTGAGAAAACATTATAAAAAATGGGACATTCTTAATTACACCATTATTTAAATAACAAGCCATAACTCAAAAACTATTCATGCAATGAGAAATATTTTAGTACATCCTCTATAAAATAATATAAATATCTGGCTCAAAAAGTTCTATAAAAAATACATTTGTAACATTTTTATTGTCAGACTCGCCATGATATATTTTGAGCAATTTAAATGCTCACTTCTGGTAGATCAAAGACTCAATTCCGGTTTTACTAACTTTAAAAAATTGATTGTAATTTGGCCTCTAGGTAGCGTAGAAGCAAAAGAAAGTTTTTTTTTTATAACACCAAAATATATCTCTATTAATTAACATAAAAAACAAAAAAAAGTCTGTATTGACTGAATTTGGTCATTTTCAACGTGTTCGGATACCTTAAGAGTAATAATTTTAAGTTTGCAGTATTTTTTCGTCTTGCAAAATATTATAAAAAATAAGAAATTAGTTTTCACCAATTTTGTAGATTTTTAAAAGAAGAACTGTTCATCTTACTCATCATTCCGTGTACAGAATTTAAAAATATATTATACAAATTAATCATAAACTTTCATTTTGATTGAATGTAATCTTAATGTTTTCAGTGTGTAACCATTATGAAAAATAACAGGCTGAGAAAATACTGTTCAAACATTGAAAAGTACAAAAAAATGAAAGATCTAAAGTATGGTATTAATTCTTCATGTATTAAAAATCAAGTCATATTTAAGGGGACTTGGCACCCTTTGAGCAAACTTCTTTATTTACGTATTTAAAAATTATATTTTAGCATTTTATACAATGTTTCTATTCAAGAAAATGTTACCAGATGAAAATTTTCATATATTATTCACACAATTTTAAAAATTTTAATTTTTTGAAGAAAATTGGGAAAACTTTAAAATCCTACTCCTTGTGTAAAAATTAATTTTTTGACCTGAAATTTTTTTTATAATACTCTTATGGATGATCTAAACAACTTTAGGGATCTATTTTAGAATAACTTCATTCGTTTTCGAGAAAAAAAGTAAAATGTTGATATACAGGCTAAAAATCAACGAAAAAGCCAACATGTCTTACATTTTATTTTTTTTTAAAAACAGTATTCAGTTTATAGCAAAACGGATCCCTAATTTTATTACATGTTCTATTTTCAACACACAAGAAAAAAATGGAAGTGATTGGTAGATAATTGTCGAAGGAGTAGCATTTTGAATGCACTAAGATTTCGAAAAACACAAACTGAGAAAAACAGGTTTAAAGTTTATAATTCTGAAAAAATAATTATTATAAGCTTAATTAAACTTAAAATACCACTTTAAGATATTAGTTATATGTTTTTCTTTAAAATAATTGCATTTTCATATTGTTTCAACCCACACATTTTTATAAATGATCAACTTTTAGAGAGTACTAATTGCCCATGAAAATTCAAGAAAAATGTTAAAATTTTTTTTTTCTGTCACGACAGAAATTTTAGCTGTTTTTCTTCTTATAATATTAAAGTATTACATTTGTATAAAAATATATCAGGAAGAAGAACTGAAATTATAAAATTATTAATATAAAATGCCTTAATTTTAAAATTTTACATGCACACATTTCACAAGGAAGAAAAGTTACATTATTGTATTGCCTCGGAAATATTTTGCTTTTAATACAACACATTTTTTTATAGTTATTATTTCTATTTCTAAAATAGATTTTTTTTATCATAAAGCCTTTTTTAGCTTTTTTTTCTAAAAAGGGTGTGTGGCTGAATTGCCTAATTTGTTTTCAAATGAAGTTTTAGTCAACTTCTAACTTTCCGACATGCACAAGTGATATATCAATCGAAAGATAATAATGCAAAGAATAAGATTAAATGAAAATAAAAAAAAAATGATAGGTTTGTGATTTTTAGAGTACCAAGTGCCCTTAATTTTTAGGAGCAAATTCAAGCTATATTATCAGATATTAAATGTTTTAAAATTTGAATCTTTACTGCATGCACATAATTGTAAAACATATAATGCAAAACCACTCACATGTTTAAAATTTTACATTAAATAAAAATTTTAATTTTAAAACATGATCATCATGAAGTGGGATTGAATTTTCTTCATACACAGTCCGGAAGTAGAAAACATAAAAAATAAAATAAGAAGAATAAGATGAAAAACTGATTTTTTATGATTTTGAAGGTCCATAGAATAAAAAGAAGAGCTAAACACATTATTCATTGGTTACATATCATAGATCTTATCATAGACTAAAACTTTTCATATCTTAAAATTAAACTGAATGGACGGTTGTGAAAGATAGCAAAATACATTATCACTTTTTTTCGAAATAATAAGATTTATTTCTTAGGGATTTATTGTGTTCCATTATATTTTTATTTAATGATGTGTCATTCAAAATATCGAGCTAATTTATAATTTTATCCTATATACGAATTAGACAGCCTTTTTTTAAAATTCTTTCTTCCGGCATTTTTTTTTCATGGCAGTTGCAGCCACTGATAAATACAACATACACATCGAAGGGATGGCATTTTTTATTGATTACAAAAAAATAATAAATAAATAAAATAAGATAACATTATTTATCAATTATTATGATTTTTTTTTAATCCAACAGAAAATTTTCAGTCTGCATCATTAAGTGCAAAATTAACTAGATGTTGTGGCGCACATGCTTCTTGAATTTTACATTAATATGTTGAAACGTTTTCTTGTCAGCACAATAAAAGAGAATGAAGATTTTCTTTGCGAAAAATTTAGATTTTTCATCACTTTAAGCATTTATTGAGGAAATTCAATAATTATAATACTGTAAATGTTTGGACAGATTTTTTTTACAAACTGTACATCTATTGTTAAACAATGGTAAACTTCAGAATCACCTTCACATTTTGCGTGTTTTTTTACAAATGTTCCCTAATATTTGTCATTTAACCGCTGCAGTTCACAATTCTGATGAAATACAAGTTACACGTTTCAGATGAACAATAATTACATTACTACATCTTTCATCTATTTTTTCAGCTTTCTCTTGACCATTGCCAGCAGTATTTTAATTACTAACAAGATGTTAAAGTTTTCGTACCTTGTACTTAGATTTATAAAATTAACTTTAAAATATATACAAAAAACAATTTTTCTTTACAAAGCAGCTAGAAAAAACTGAATGAGTTAGAGGCTGTTTATGCCAGGAATTTTACGAATAGCCATAAAGAATCGTTATATTTACACAGATTAAATAGGTAATTATTTGAAAATTGCAAAATACGACACAATTAGCATCTAATTTGTGAATTGTTATCGTGGTAGCCAAGTCATCATGTACATTGAATCCTAAATGGTGTGACGTGAGATCAAACCCTAATGCTACTGACGACCGGCTATGTTGAGAGACTGATGCAAGTTAAATATGTCATGGTTTAAGGGGTGTTGGAAAGCTAAATTCTGTTTTTTTTATTTTTTGAGATTTTTACATGTTTAAATTGTATAAATTTTAACCTTTCTGAAAATATCTAATACCTCTGGTGCAACTAGAATCCCTTAAAACATATTTTTAAATAATAGTTGAAGCTGGGCTACGTCATTTAAATGTCGTAAAATGTAAACAATGTACTTCGTTTTTGCCTAAAATTTTGAAAGAGTCATATAAACCAAAATATGTATCATTTATTGCAAATTGAGCGTTTTATGTTTTTTATTTCCTAGCCGATAAGAAGTCTCACTGCTATACATTAAAATCAATTTATCTCAAAATGTAAATTTTGATGTAATGTTTTTATCCAGATTGTAAATGTGTTTTATGAAATATTTATAATAATGACTAGTATATAATGGAATGAGATTTTTATAAAAAAACTCAAAAATTTATTTGTTACAAATTTTTTATGTGAAAAATGGATCAAATTTTGCAAAGTTTGATAAAACATTTCATAAATTATTTTAAAAATTTAATTAGCTAAAAGCTCATTTCAGTACAATTAAAAAGGTATAATTTAATTATTTGAAATGTTTCAAGCATCTACATATACAAGATTTCGAGAAAAGGTACATCGAAAACAGCTAATTTAACATTGTTAGTATAGCGAGAGAGATTTCCAACTTTCCATTAAAGTTCTTCTTTTGATACGGCTCAGAAGTTAGAAGAGTGGGCTGTCACTCAGGTGTCTTTCTCGTCATTTTACCATCGTTCTAAATTAAGAGGTCCATCTCCAATAGCCCTTGTTTTGCTTATAATTTGCCATTAATAAACACTTATTCACTCAACTCTCTCAAATAAAGACAATTTTATTGCTCTCACTTCTCGTTTAATTTAAGTGTTAATTTACAGAAAAGCTTCCATAAGTTAAACGAAGTCAAACTGTTTAGGTAATATTGGTAGTATTTGCGAAAAAATCAAAAACTGAAACTTGTCCTTGTGTGAAATAATATTTTAAGTTGATTTTCAACAGGTGATAAAATGTTTATAGCATGGAGAAAGGTACATAAGTTTCATTCACTTCACGAAGTTACATATTTTTCATGTTACACGATATAGTAGTTTATCTCTTAAAAATCTTTGCTGATCAGTTTTAAGCATGTTTTTATTTTAAAAAAGTTTATTCTATTTTATTTGTAATTCATTTACATTAGTTTAAATTTTATATATATTCGTAATTCATGAAAGTGAAATGTGGGGTTCTAAATTAGGTCACGTCTTTTTTTTTTGACGGATGTATAAAATTAATGTGTCAGTTGAGAATACTCTTCACACTTATAGAAATTATGAAGCTAATAAGCAATCAATAAATCATCCAGAAATGTTAACTTGTGTCAATTTCATATACAGTCTGACCTATTTAACGAAGTCGCTAAAACTCGAAAAGAAGTTCATACCAGGAAAATTTCGTTATATACAGGTTCATTTTTCAATATACTTTACAAATCACATAAAACCAATTTTAAAATCATAAACAATATGCATAATATTAAAACAAGTAATTATTCACACTTTTTTTTGTAAATTAATATCAATTTATTTTATCTATCTTACTCATGAAAGAAAGAAAGGAAAACTACAAAGAAAACAAGATAAAGGAAGGTCTCTCTCTCTCTCTCGAGTTATATACTATATTTAAAAATAAAAAAAAATACACTGAAGTTCCACTGAATTAGGGATACATAACCAGTAAAATATTGCACCTCTTCTGGCCTTTATAATGTCTGCCACATGACGAGGCACATATTCAACAAATTTCTGGAATCGTTTCACGGGAATGGCATGCCAAATATTGGTTAAAGCTGCCCATAATTCAGTAAGGCTCATTGGTACTGTGCGATGACTTTCCACGCTTTATTCTAAAACAACTTAAAGATGCTCAATAGAATTTTATGTTTGGGCATCTATGTGGCCAATTTCTTACAGAAAAGTCAAATGTATGCTCATCCAACCAGCCAGTAGCCAACTGGAACTTGTGAGAGGTTCTTGCTCGAACAATCCATTACCGTCTGGATAACAGAACAACATAATCCGATGAAGGTGATCACCCTGCAACTCTACGTACGGATTGCATTGAGCGAGGTTGGTACACGCATCAAAGTTGCCAAACTGTGCCACGTAGAAACACCCCAGATCATGAATGAAACACCATGCTCTTGTACGTTTCTAACCTGGGATGCAGTATTCATGGCTTCATGAGCCTGACGCCATATTATGAGCATCCCGTCGGCGTTAATCGAGACTCATCACTCCATTGCTACTTGTTTCCAATCTTCTGCACTCCAATCTCTGTGCTCTTTTACCCAGGCAAGATGCTCTGCCCGATGACGAGCATTGAATAATGATAGTCTCGTAGGTCGATGGCTCCCGAAACACATTGCGAGCGTTGTACAGTCCTCTTACTGACTGTACCACTGACACCGTCATTCAACTGGGTGGTAATTTGAGCTAATATTTAGCTTCGCTGAGTACATACAATACGCCTGAGTCGTTTCTCACCACGCACTGTCAAGGCTAAGTGTCCTTTGCAGTTTGCCTGATCTTTAGTTTTTCTCCATCATTCATGTTTTATTTGTATGCGCTTGACACTAACGACCTTGAAAATTCTAGCCATGTGACGATTTTGGAAATGGAATGGCCCTTGCTTCACATAACTACGATTTGTTTGCGAGCGAAGACGTGTAAATCAGGCAGTTTACACATACTAACAATTCCAACAACTAATTCAGAACAACCACTGCGCCCTCACTTCCACATAAATGATGCACAGCGCTACACAATTTGCATATATTTGTTATCCCTGATTCAATGGCACTTCAGTGTAATTTTATATTTAAAGTACTGAATTTTTAAGACATTTTTTCTAATTTAAAGCTTAGAAAACTTTTTAAACATATATTATTTTAAAACTAGAAATTCTAAACATATTCATACATATTCTGTTCCAGAAGAGTCCTTAAGTTTTATTACTCATAAAATGTGTTAATTTTGTTTGAAAAGATACTTTGTTTTATAACGCAGCACATATCTTTGCAATGCACAAAAAATTTCTTCAGACGTATTTTTCCTTGGGTTTTCAGAAGTTTCTCTAGCCATCCATTGCTACATAGAAATTTGTCGCATCCCAATGCCCTAGCAGATTTAACTGATTTCTCTGTTACGAAGGGTCCAGTAAGCGGAACATTTTTATATCGCATTGTAAGTATTCACATCAAATATGCCTTGTCGACATCTTCATTGACACATGTGCTGGAACATTTTCAACAAGCTGGAGAAATGCGAAGTTTTAAAGTTATAGCCACTTTTCACTTTAAAACTAAAAAGAAAAATAGTTAAATCAAAGAAAAAAATCATTACATACACATTGCTATTGGAAGGGTATTTTACCAAGAAAATCGTGAAATGTTCTTTGTCCCAGGAAAACGTTCGCTACATACAAAAATTCGTAATATAAAGGCTTGTAATATCAAGGTTCGATTGTATATGTAAGTAAAAATACAAGCACATTCGAATTGGTTGCTTACAAAATACTTCAAATAAGGGAATTCACAGGCTTCCCATATTGATAAGTAATTTGAATAGTGATTCGTAAAAACTCGAGAAAGTATTGGCTTATATTTAACTGAATTAAAAGAAAAATGGTACAATGCTTCTACAATTCAGTAATTGCAGTTAGCTAAAATATCTAAGATATATAATGTCCCACTTAAAGTAAAACAAAACCCATATAATTCATAAGGATAGTAAATATAATGTAATTTAAATGAATAACTACATTCTATTTGCTTATATGAACGGAAAAAATACGAAGCTAGGCTCATGAGTTGCTTATCTTCTTAAATAACTTCGGAAAGGAACGAGTGTTCATAGAAAAATGCAGCATTTAGACAAATATTGCATCACTTACCATAAGAAATAAGTCACGTCTCACAAAAAATATTTTAAAAAAAATAAGTAAAGCAACAAAAAAGTAACACCATAAATACTTTAATTTTACTACTCAGTAAAATCATGGTGAAAATCACAAAAAGATAACAACATTTTCTAAAATATTTCACTCGCAGATTAAAGACCATCATAAAGCAGGATTTATGCAAGAATTGAAATCCGTTCCAAAGCACACTCGCTGTCCTCCTTCCCACACCTCAACCATATAATCCCAGATCTCCATCACAAAAAAATGCTTCACTTCATTAAACCTGTGTCAACATTTCCAAGCTCCAATCGATCACGGTGGCCTGTGTACACAAGTCGACATCATTCGATATCGACCATGTGCATAATAAATTACGTGTAAAACTTTTCACCAATGGGAAAACAAGCAAAATATGAAAAACTGGAGGAACGTTAGAACCCTATTCCGACGACCCCCTTCGCCATGTCGTCACGAGTAATTTAACATTGTTAGATAATTCTTTTGGGGACGTGCAGGGGGTATAAAAAATAAGAATCTCCCAGACGAGAATAGGAAGTAAAATATTTTCTATCTTTTTGGAAAAATGCGTCGGGACAAGAAAGCGAAGTGGTGTTTGTCCATTGATAAATATTCTTGTAAATTTGCATGAAAAAGTATTTTAACGATGAGGGTAAGGATGTATGACCTTGTTAAATGTAATGAAAATGTTAGCTCAATATATTTCCTTGCCCCGCTCTTTGTTGGAGCTGTCATTAGAGTAGTAAATAACTAGGTTTTGAGGGAATGGTGAAATGATTGCATAAAATTATTTTAAGGTCTGCATTTAATTTGGGATGGATTGTTCCCGATATTTACTGTTTTTGTTGCAAGTCCCTAATATCCAGCAGATCTGCAGTCACAAAAAGTACTCATACATGTTATTGGGTTGAAAAGATTGTGTTAGCTTCATACAGATAACGAGATGATTAATGTAATCTTGGCTAAAGCAGCCTTTGGTACAGATCAGAAAAATATTTTATTTTTTTTCCATTAAAGTAGTAAGTGAAAATCTTTCGAACCGAAAGCGTGTTTTACTCATTATTGTAATACTTTTTTCTCCATTGAGGAAAAATTTTAACAACTTAGAGTTTGCAGACACGACAAATCTCAAACTTGAGAGCATGTGGCGGCACTATCTAGATGCGCCCACGTTACCAAATTTGGACGCTTGAATTAAATTTCAATTCAGGCTCTCATCGGATATTAAAAATCCCCGTGATTTAATTCTGCCGAGAGGCCAGGGCAAAATGGATACTCAGAGGATTTTTCACATGCCACCTAATCATATGGCATACGTGCCTATGATTTTGGTCTCTAGAAAGTCAATCTATTAGAGGTCGAACCCGCAACTTTAGGTTTATGAAACGGACAGGCTACTTCTATGCCACAGGACCTGGCCCTATTGTTCAGCTGAAAGAACAAGGAATCTTGAATATAAACACGGTGAAATGACTGATGCCCTATTTCGGTAGCCCCGTAGGTACTGTCTTAACATTATTTTTTTTAAAATACAGTATTTCACACAGAAATCGAATGGATTGTATTGGTCAAGTTGATTCATTAATTCTTTATTAACGTAGCACTTGATGTGATGACAAGTAACGTGATAGCTACTGGAGACGTACTTCGCCATTTTGAGCTATTGTTAAGATTCAAGTGTTCCATCTGAGTTGGCATCAAAAATCCTAAACTTTCTTTTCACGCCAATTTGGGAAATTTGAGTTTCTACAAAATTAGTCAGTATTTTAGTTTTTTTCTGTAAGATGGTTTTTCTAATGAAAGTCGAGGGGCGTTGGAAACTGATGGTTCAAAAGTATATTTTTTTAGTATCGTATGTTGTGTGCTATGTTTACTAGCATATAGGAAATAACCTATTGTAAATGAGTTTCAAGTTAGAAAGATATTCACTTTATTTTACTAAAAAATACTTGATGTTGTCTTGTTACTAGTTCTGAGGGTAATTGATAAATGTTGAGAGGAACATTAACTGTCAAATAAAGCTAATATTTCAATCTCTTCCGGAAGTAGTCAAACTGATTTCACTCTCTTATCTTTGACATTTAATTCGGTGTGAACAATAGAGAGCAGTAAAGATTCCTTTTATGTAACCTGAAGAGCAGCAGTTTGAAAATTACGAGAGTACTAAAATAGTACTAAAATTCTGCATAGCAAGATTATTCTTTAAAAGTGCTTAAAAATCTCCAAAGAACGATAGATTCTGAGAAAATACAAAAAAAAAGTCACAATCAGTACAAGGAAAAATACTTTATTTAACACATCAACAGCAGTATTAGCAAGTATTTATAAAGGCAGATGTTCAATGTGCCCACCAAGCATATTGAGGCAGGCTTCAGCGCGCAGAGGGATGGAGTATAATGGATTAGTTGATGGAGTTCTTTGATGTTCTCTAATATTATGAATATATAATACTAACTGCATTGGAAAGAATACTAATATTCTAAATAATAAAAGGCTGAGGAATGCTGCATAGCGTAAAATAATAATACGTCCGTAATAAAAAATATCAGTACAGCCACAAATTTCTATTCATATCACAGGCATACACATCGAATATTGAAAAACATTTTCATCTCTCTCATTTTCTAATTCTCATTTACAAAGATTACATTACACACACGTCGCAGCATGCAAGATGTACAAATACGTACATGCAGCATGCAAACAAGCAACTTTACGTAGTTATTGTCACTAGATACACCAATTACTAGAGATTGCAACATAGGAAAAAAACCTTAAAAGTGCAAGATATTGTAATCGTGGTGGCCCAAAAGCCACAATCCTGCATCCGATCTGGCTGCCAGAATACGTCATATCCAGCCTATCACGTGCAGGAGCACATACATGCACCGGAACATTATCTTGCATCACCATTTATACAACATCATTCACATTATTTGTATGTAAACTATACAAAGGTAGTCTGAAAAGTTTCCGACCTCAATGTGAAGATGGCAGCAGATATAAATAAAAGCTAGTGAATTTTATTGTTCATCTGTTGACAGTTACTCACCAAATTTTCAGCCATTTTGGACGCGCAATTGTTATGTAACAGTCGTTTAAGTGATGGTTTTTGTAAAAATGGAGAAAATTGAGTATCGATCTGTCGTTAAATATTTGTTTTTGAAAGGTGATACGCCTACGCAAAACAATAATGAGTTGGATTCTGTGTATGGTGACTCAGCACTATCATTTACCACAGTGGAATTTAGGGCAGCTGAATTTAAACGTGGCTGTTAGAGCTTGGGAGAAAATGAACATTCGGTACGTCCAAATACTGCAACTACCGACGAAAACATCGCTTAAGTTCACCAAATGGTGCTAGACGACTACCGAATTAAAATGAGTAAGATAGCAGAGGTTTTGCACATGTCAAAATAATGAGTGTGTTACAGATTAAATGAACATTTAGGCATGAGAAAAATGCCCGCGCGTTGGGGGCCGCGTTTGCTCATGTTAGACCAAAAACGTGTTCGAATTAACATTTCCAACGCTCTGTTGGCACAGTTTAAATGTATTTTATATAACTTAGAGAAGCGTTATAATTAATTTTTGTTTCTGTAAACTGTGTGTTTGTTACAGATTTCTGGGGAAAACTTTATATCGAGAAGATGTAATACTACTGAAAATGGTGCATCTTAAAATTAGTCCTCGTCTGATAATAGAATTAGACTTCCGAATAGAAGTATTCTAAATTCACGTATTGCAGATAAAATTGAATTCCTTGATATACCAAACTACATTATATTAAACCTATCGCAGTACTGTGTTTTAGTATTTTAAAGTCGTGCTAAAACAAGAGCTAAAATTTCCTGAACTGCTCGATTTAAAATTGAAAAAAATGATTTTTATGAATAAACCTGGCTATTTTTAGTAATGTTACTTTTATTTTGTACATACATAGTTAGTATTTCAAAACTTTTGTGAAAATATTCGGTTAAAATTAAGTGAAAAATACAGTCGTCGTAACAAATGCTATGAATATTATGCAAAAATATATTCTGATTTAAAAAAAATCGTCACATTTAGTTAAAGTAGTGTTTTAATGTAGAACATGTATTGCAAAATAACTAAAAATAAGAGCTTTAGGGGCATTATAAGGTTTTGTTTTATGCCTTTAGATACTTTAAATGCATTTTTGTCAGACTTTCAATTTTGAAGATGTACGGGTTTTCTAATTCCTAAAGCTTTTCTTCTGTTCATCATATAGCCAAGAAATTGTTTGATTATACTCCCAAACGTATGTTTTATAAAAATTAGTATGAATTTAGGGCTGAGATCTCTAGTTATTTTTTTTAAAAAAATGATAAATTTATTATTTTAATTTTTAACAGATTTTTATAGAGAAATAATTAATTAAAAATCAAGAAGAAAATAGAGTTTCACAAATCCATACAAAATTTTGTTCACAATAATCTAATAAACATAAATCACTTAAATTTACCAAAATATTTTAAAAATTGGGCATTTTGTATAAGAGTTTCAAAAAAACTACAAAAATTCTTGTTGTTGTTGTCGTGCGTTTATTACTGGGATACATACGAAAGACGTGAGATAGATGAACAGAAACATACAGCACAACCACAGAAGAATACAAATTTTATTACAAACGAGGATCCCAGCATATAACAAGAAGAGGTACGCTGCTTTTTCCTTTCGCAACGGGAATCCATTTCAGGCAAACGACCAACTTCTTCCCGAAGAAGATACAACCAAGTCTTACTCGGGATTCGAAACCACTCGGTTTACAAGCCGAGGGTCATAGCCACCATACTGACTGGGTGACTACAAAAATTGTTAATTTTTTTAAAGTAAAACAATGGCTGGTCCAACTGACTTTTTACTCTCAGAATCATTTTAATAAAATAATCTGAATTTAAAACTTAAGTTATGTTTATTGTTATTGTCTTTTATTTATTATTATTTTTTTTAAAAAAAGTGTACTGTGTAGCCTTAGCATATTGGTACTTAGCATAAAGGTGGGTAAATAAAGAACAGAAAAGAACTCTTTTGAAGTCCGCCAAGACAGGAAATTAAAAAAAAAAAGAAAAAAAATATTCCCTATCTGTGAGTTTTTCTTATATGAAGAGTAAATACAGACAGTCATTGCAGACTGTGATCTGAATTTCAACAAGTAATTTCACTCGGTGATTTCAATAAAATTATATAAAAGTGTGCTTCTTTTTGTTTTATATTTTTCTCATTAAACTGATTATAAAATTAGATGTGCTTGCACCTTTTGATAAAAAATAGATAAACATGCCTGTAGAAAATACGCATTTCTACTGATTGTATTAAGGTTTCTGTAACAATCTGTTATCCAGTATTTTCCTAATAGATGCACTCAGGTTTAATGAGGATGAGCCTCTAGCATTCCTGGATATCACTGCTCTTTTGAACTATTTCGAGTCTCGCAAGGAAACCCGCAGAAGCACATTTATCAACGCTAAGAATCAGCGATCTGTCGAATTAATACCAGAGGGGTGTCAACGTACTATTCATTTAATTTTGCATTTTAGCAGTTTTACCTGAAAGCAAAGATTTTAGTATATGATTGTGTTAGAGGTTCTCCTTTTAACACATATATTTATTTTAATCATTTACACCCCTGCTAGGCTTCTTAACCAGTTGACGGTGAACCTCCCAGTACCAATTGACATTGACTTCAGTGAAATTGTACTCGAGTCATATTGGAACAGGTGGTCATTATCCATTCTGGCATGGTTGCCGAGTGAGCACTCCTCGTCATCAGCCAGGCCAAGTCAGTGGAGGCTTACTCCCAGAAGGTCCTGTCCGGTAGTTCGGCGAAAACGGGCAACTGCCTCGTCTCTCTCCAAGTGTCTCGGAATAGGACCTACAGTGGTCAGGGGATCCCGTGGCTTTCCTAGGCTATTGATCTTTTGGGTCAAGGTAGTACATTTGTCAATGTGTGGCGATATAATGTCATTTGCTCTTCTAAAGGGCCAAGGTGACTTCCAGTAGAGACGACTCTGTTCCGTGATTGTGGTTTTGATTTATTCTCTCATTGCCGGTATACCAACAAGACTTTGGACCCACTATACGGATAAATACATATACATCTCATCTAACAATTTTTGTTCCATTCAAATTATTCCTTCTTGGTGCATATAATTTGATGTTATAGTAGGTGTTATCATTATCTACTTCTTAGTAAAGGTAGGACAATTAAGTAAATCTTAGGATATAGAATAATCAGTTTATAAAATAATTTAAAGTACTTATAATAGTCTTATTGGCATCTGGTTATAAAGATAAAATCAGATCTAAATGGATAAGAGATGCTGCTGGTACCAGTTTAATATCCTAATTATACATGAAAAAAATCATGAGTACAATATAATTTTAGTATTCTTAGATTTAAAAAATAACGGGAAGTTTTTTAATAAGTCGAGCCATTTATACATCTTACGATGTTCTTCAATATACTTAGAATGCAAATTAGAGCTTGCGATCTCCTTTTGTGCTTTCAATCCCGGAGTCTTGGGATTACATTATCCAAAATTGGGGATTCCGGGATTAGGATTGGACTGTTTATATGAAAAATACTTTTGTAACGGTTATCTTATGTCATTACTGGAAAAACCAAAATAATGGATAAGATCTCGGGGTAATTTAAAATAGTTTTAATGACACAAAACAACACAGTTACAAAGGACAGACATTTAGACATAATACAGATTAAACATTTAGAGGAAATAAAATAAAATACATAGTCCAGGATTGGACAACGAAACCCACTAAAGTTCACTCTGGCGGTACTACAGAGCTTCGGTCGGTAATGCTTCCGTTACAAGTACCGCCACACACATCTACATTTTGGTCTTCGAATTAAACCGTGTGTTACACTTACACATTAGCATAGTTGAACTTACATAATGAAAACTTGGGTTGATATTATTATTTACTGAAGTATAAATGAAAACAAAACTTAATGCTTTATAAAAACCAAATAAAGATAGCGCATAACGAAATTACAAAATTATTTCTTCTTTTCTTGTGTAGTATATATATATATATATATATATATATATATATATATATATATATATATATATATATATATATATATAAGCTTTTAAAAAACTCTTCATAAGATTTTGACACACAGCTTGAAAGTGCTTGTTCAGACTTAACACTACTAGGCTTTATCGGTATTATTTAATGTATGTTTTCCCAGTAGTCACCACATCTGCCTCCCATTTAAAAAAAGACATTTATTTTTTTTTAATTTTTGATGACAGTATCTCAGAACTAATAGGTGGCATTGGTGTATATCTCTCTTTGATAGCTTTATCTAGATCTCCTGCTACATTTAATGATTTTGTGTACAAATTGAGTCATTTAACCAAATAAAGATAGCGCATAACGAAATTACAAAATTATTTCTTCTTTTCTTGTGTAGTATATATATATATATATATATATATATATATATATATATATATATATATATATATATATATATATATATAAGCTTTTAAAAAACTCTTCATAAGATTTTGACACACACAGCTTGAAAGTGCTCGTTCAGACTTAACACTACTAGGCTTTATCGGTATTATTTAATGTATGTTTTCCCAGTAGTCACCACATCTGCCTCCCATTTAAAAAAAGACATTTATTTTTTTAATTTTGATGACAGTATCTCAGAACTAATAGGTGGCATTGGTGTATATCTCTCTTTGATAGCTTTATCTAGATCTCCTGCTACATTTAATGATTTTTGTGTACAAATTGAGTCATTTATTGAATTAGAATCTTAATTTATTTCAAGTGTTACCTCCTTTGAAATAGAAGATTCAGTTGCACGATTTGTATGTAAAGTAAAGTTTTTTGAAGTGTCAAGTGTTTCAAGCAAACCCAGTATAAATTTGAGGCATTTAATTGAAGAAGGAACCGTGAAAAAATCTATTCCTAAGACGTTGCTTATGCCATTATGTTAGTATTGCAGTACGCTACTTAGATCCCTTGCGAGAAATGAGAGCTGCACATAATTCTTTACTTATAGCACTTACATTTGGATAAAAAAATTCTAATGACATGTTTCATTAAAAATTATTTAGAGAAAGATATTTTTAAAAATGTATCAGAAATTAATATTAAAGTATAATTCATACAAATCTTAATTACCGGGATTTCAGGATTTGAAGAAACACTAGAAACCCTGGATTTCGGGATACTGGGGCTGTAAATCAGTCTTTTTAGGCTAGAATAGGATTATAGATGATTAGCTGACTTTAAAGCGTGCATTATGCTTCAATAATTAAACAATTTATGAAAATGTGACAATTATTAAAGTAAATTATTAAAGACAACTAACAATTTATTAAAAGTTCACATGATTATCATTTCCTTCTTTTTTAAAAGAACTCCCGTCGTCCACTGAGAAATTTTAAAAATATTTTTATGGCATATTTTTAGAGTTTTTCTCTACCCTACAAGCAGCCAAATGTTAAGTCTTTCTTTTTGAAATTATTAAAATGAGTTAAGATGATCAGATTAATTATATGCTTATGTTTGATGAATGTAAGTCGTAAAAACCACAACTCCGAAAGAAACATCAAATGGTTGCCCATGCTTCCTCTTTAAAAATAATCTTTTTTTTTTAATCATACATCTCGCGAGAAAAACAAAGGTACTTACTTTAACATTTTTGCGATTGATCCACCTCAGTACGCGTTTGGTTAACCCCGTATCATTTGATTTCAATGAATTAAGAGTTAAATATTACACTAATAAGACAAACATGCAAAACAGAAAAGAAGGAATGGTTAGACGCTTTTTTTACGCAAATCCCCGTTTGAAATGCCGTCATGACTAATTTAACACTGTTAGGTACTCTTTTTTTCTCTTTTACAGATGTGCTGTGAATATAAAGAGTAAAATATATCTTCAAACGAATAGACGCGAATACATTTTCTATCTCGTTTGGAAAACATCGTATTCGAAAATGCGTCCATTGATAAGTTTTCACGTAAATTTGCATAGAAAAAGTATCTTAAAAGGAAGGGGGTGATAAGGATGGGAGAGTATGCTGTTGTTAAATATAATGAAAATGTTACGCCCAATATATTTCTCCCCGTCTCTCTATTTGCAGAAGTTTTCGATGGAGCAATAAATAACTAGATTAGAGAGGGGACTTGTAAAAAATGCAAAAAGTTCTATAAAGAAACAATAAAAATTGCGTGTAACAATTTTTAGTTACACAACAGGTTTTCAATCGTACAGAAGTTTTATATATATATATGTATATATATATATCAGATAGGAAAGTATTTGTTTCAACTAGGACAAAGTATTATAAATATATGAAACCTGAAAAAATATACATATGTATCTATAATCTAAGAAAATATGTAATAATTTTGAAGAAGTTTAAAATATTTCATAGTTTTGTTTGACATTTTAGGAGGAATATTTTATTAGTTATGAAATCTTATCACTGATACATTGTGATTTATAGATAGATATATATAGTATGAACAATACTAAACAGAGTATCATTTTATAAATTGTCCATAGTTATATATATATATATATATATATATATTGCCGTAGATCATTAGTTTTTTTTTAATTTCCATAATTAGTTTACCCTCTCCTTATATATATATATATATATATATATATATATATATATATATATATATATTGTCAATCGTCAATAAAATACTTTCTAGTCATCCATTCAAGTTCAAATACAATTTTTAAGGCGTAGTGGATGACACTTGATGCTAAAGCAGTTTTTGTTTCAAAATTAATTCATCAAATAAATTTAAAAAAAGAATACATATTAATAAACAAAAATAATAGTCTAACAGCATATATAAAAAGGAAAATATTTCGTTTGGTCCCTGTAGCGCAATGGATAGGGCATTGGAATTTTAATCCAATGGCCGTGGGTTTGAATCCCACATAAGATGGCGTAATTTCTGAAAACGTGATTTATTTTTCACTGTACTATTTATTAGAATAATTTAACTTAATTAAATGAATAAACAAACAAATGAGTTGAAATTAATGAGTAACAAACAAAAAAATGCGTTTTAACATTATGTGTATTAGGGAAAACGGAAAAATATAAGGGAAATTGCTTTTTATGCTGTGATTTAAAATTGTCATTTTGTAATATGTATATATATACATATTTTTATTAAATATAATTACTTAATAAAGAGTAACTACAATAAGTTTTTTCTTCATAGATCTCAGAGGGAATTGACTGGAAACTTTTTTTTTAATATTACTTGTTGTTAAATCAAGTAATGTAACATGATATAGCAATTTGCAAATTGCCAAAGTTAAATCTTTAATATTTCTGCAAAAGTATGTTTTTGAATATTATTAACGCAAAAAAATTAATTCTCAAGTTATTTTCAGTGCTATTCAAATAGTAAACAAGTTTTCATAATTTTTTGATGTTGTTCTACTGCTTAAATTTTAATTCGATTAAACGTATTTTTAAACGCAGTTTAAGGAACTATTAAAATAACACTCGTATAAAAAATTTAGTTCCTAAATATGAAATAAGATAAATATTTATTTAAAGAGGAAAATAGATACGTTAATTTAAACTTATATTTTAATTACAAATCTTGAATACAAATTTAATAGATTGCAGGAAAATGTGTTTGCGGAATTCTAAAATTACATATTATCTAAAAGGGTATTTACAGCTTTGAAGATGCTTTCGGAATCTGCATGTTTTGCATCAAGGATGATTTGCAAGCTTTTTTTATTAATTACTGTAAAACCTTTCAATATAAATTAATTTTATTCCACATTATTAGGGAAACTAAATTTCAATTTGATACATTTAAATACGGGCCTAATCAAGTAAACTAAAACTAATATTTCTTAAACAAAAACATTTGCGTAGAATTTCATAAAATTACATAATTTTTACAGTTCATAAAGAGGAAAAAATATTATTTGTTTTCAAATTATATGAAACAATAAATTCCGAAATATTTTGCATATACTCGCATGGACAAAAAAATTAGCGCACCAAGAAGGTGTCGTCAAAAGGAAACGAAAATTTTTCATACGTAATGACTACTTTGATATAAGTAAATGATTAGAAAATCAAAGAAAAAGAATAATTTATTTCAGAGAAAAAGGCAAACGAGTGGAGGATTTAATACCCTTTGAACCTCTTCTGGGGCGAATGCAAGATGCTTTACGATCAAGCATTGAGGCATACAAGTTCTGTATGATGTTTTGAGACATCTCGTTCCATGTTTGCTGTCTCTTTGCCTCTACTTCGTTCAAACTCGTGCGATGCCCAACTCGCCGTTCAAAATATCCCAGATATGGTCGATTGGAGACAAATCTGGGGATCAGGCAGGTCAAGGAAGGAAAGTAAAAGTGCAAAGACAGTCTTGTGACACCTATACCGTGTGAGGCCGAACATTGTCTTGTTGAAAAATTGCGCCTGGAAGCCAATACATGAGTGTCAACACATGTGGTTGCATTAGGCCCTGGACATACCGCTAGACTGTCATGGAGCCATGGATAAATACTAGGGGTTACCATGCATTGTAGGCTATGGCCCATACCATCACATCAGCTGTGGCAGCGGTGTTTCGCTGTAAAGCTAAGGCAGGATTCATGCGTTCCCCATGGTGTCTCCACACGTACACGATTGTAATCACTGCTGATATTCAATCTGGATTCGTCGCTGAAGATTACCTGGTTAAGTTCCGCTGCAGTCCAGGTTTATCGTCCGTGGCACAAATCCAATTGGAGGAGTCGATGGGTGGTCGTCAAGGGCAGCACGTTTACCTGGCATGTTTCGCTTACCAAAGTCTTAATACAATCGGCGGGTAATCGTCACGTTTATGATTCTTCAACTTTGCGCTGGCATATATAGCACCCTCTTCCTGATAGTAGCGCCCCCTCAGCGTGTATGAGCATGCGTATTGGCAGAAAACTTGGGTCATTTGCATATCACATTACGCTGTACTTATTTGCAAAGTTTCGGGAATGTACTTAGCTTCCTTTTGGGTCGTTATTTTCAATGTTCCGGAGTGTGTATATATATATATATATATATATATATATATATATATATATATATATATATATATATATATATATATATATATATATATATATATATATATATATATATATATATATATATATATATATATGTATATATATATATATATTTATATATATATATATATATATGTATGTATATATATATGTATATATAGGCATATATATGTATATGTATATATATGTATATATATATATGTATATACATATATATACATATATATATATATACATATATATACATATATATACATACATATATATACATACATATATATACATACATATATATATATATATATATATATATATACATATATATATATATATATATATATATATATATATATATGTTTGATTGTTTGCTTTAGGTACCAAGCCATGAGAAGTTATAGGTTCTGCTCTGAACATGTGTCGTGCTCGTGTCAATGTATCATGTTAGATATCATGTGCACACAGTGTTTTCAGAGAATGCCAGTTTTTGACACTAGAATTCATATGACCCTATTTTACGAATAAAGGAGATGTTCCCTTGTGTCTGTTAAGAACTGCAAATAAGGCGGTTATAAGCGACGGTCTAATTCCAGCGAATAGCATTGAGTAAAAATATAAACATAAATATATAATGTGTAAATTAATATTGCATAATTAAACTAAGAAGTTATGTGAAAATTAATTGTCTTATTATGACGGCCATTACGAACATAATGTACAGCTGAAAAGTGGCAAGACGATTTGCATCCTGTACTTTCATCAACGTCAAAGGGTATGCGCATTTTTTTAACCCTCTGAGTGGTTAGCTTCCTTCTGAAAAAATATTCCGAAAGAGTTTACTCTTATTTGAACAATCACTATAAAAATGCATCAGACTTCTCTCCTTTCCCCCTTTTAAAACTTGGGATTTCGAACGGGGACAATTATATGACTCAGTTCGGTCCCTTTGTAAAGTGAGATCCAGGAAATAAATCGTTTACAGCAAGCTGTCAAGTTGCCTTGGGCAATCTTGTTTGAAAGTTGTAGTGCAACTGGGTCGTTTCCCCTATATGTTTAGTCAGAGTAAAATTAAAACAAAATGAAGGGTGGAAAAGAGGAAATAGATAGTGTGTTAGAAGTTTAAAAATAATTATATTTTCTTGAAAGAAAATTTATTTTTCTGTAATTTTTTAAAAATTAAATATATATATATATTGGTATTGCGATTTGAACCAGAAAAAAGCATCCTGTGTTCATTTTTTGAATATAAGAGTAAGAAAACGCGCTCACTTTCCAGTTTTTTTTAAAAAAATGAGGTAAAAAGAGCAAAGGCCCTAACTCTTTTTTTAAACAATAAGACAATAAATGGTTTATACGGTGATACACATACGATGATTATATTTATGAAATAAAACCGCTCTTTCTTTATTCATATATATTTTTAATTTAAAATAACACAAAAAAGATTTCAATACTTTTCATTTATTTTAATTAAAATCATATAAATGATATTTTTATGTTAACTGAATATTTTCGGAAAAAGTCTAAATTTTCATTCCTAGTGTTCTCCTTTTCAAACTTCTTGTATTAAATAAAAATTTCTTTTCTACATCGGCATTTGTGATGGACATAACACACATTCAATCAATAATTTTTAATTTTAATGGGGGATATACTTCTTCAAATGCGCATGACAGTACTTCTAACCATATTTTACTCAAGTTTAATTTCTTATCTTTCTGTTTCTTTTATTACAAGGAAAAATGTCACACATCGATAACTACATTTTCCCACAATTCAGTCATTACAAATTCTATTGTGAGAAAAGTTCTCCCTAATTAATTTTGTCTTTTAAAACCGTACACTTAAAACAATTTTGTTCAGGGAAGTTAACCGACAGTTCCACAATGCATCCAGACCAAAATTTAAAAACAATTTTAATATTTTGAAATGTATCCTGTGTTAATTCTTTTTAATTATACACAAATATTTCCTGCTGTATGGAAGACATAGTATGAGATATGGTGTGTGGTTTTGAAAGAATGTTTTCGTACGTGTAGACTATTTTTTCAAAATTTAAATATCACTGAAGCTGATCATATAACAGCAAATGAGCTTTATTTTAATGTGTGCTGGTATCAAAATAAAACACTTTACAATATTAAATAGTCTATGGGTTTATATTCAATATCAAACTATTCGGAAAATGGTTTACAATTTCCATTCAAATTGTAAAGAAACTGAATTATAAATATATCTTACAGCAGTCAAAAATATTCCTATGTAAATATCCTATTCCTCCACCTATTTCAGTACATTTTAAAAACTGTAGCTGAATGCAAATTTTTATATTTATAAACGAGACATAAAATCTCACACAGTCGTAAAATTGTCTTTGTCATTTTTAAATATACTACTATAAAATGTATATGGATTGTAAGTTCAGTTCTAAAATCCTAAAAGCTTTTAGAGGAGCAAAAACATGTAATTTTGCATGGATAAAAATTGTAATATAATACACAAATACACATGTTATTACATAAATATACATGTTGCATAAATTAAAATTAACCGTTATAGTTTACATAAATTTTTAAGGGTGCAAAAAATGTATTTCGGCTGCACGAATTAATTTTAAAAGGAATACGGTTTCGAAAAAGTAGTACAAATCTATCTAAAGTAGGGTTGGTTACCTTACATATTGTCAAACACAACAATGTATTGGAAGCCAATTCCACAATTCATTGTTATAAAAATGTATGGAAAATTACAATATTTATTTTTGCATTTGTAATTTATATATATATAAATTTTCCTGGGAACTTTAAAAGCTAGAGCGACATCCATCAAAACCGTGGTTCTCTTTCTGTTTTTCCAGATTGCCCCTGACTAAGCCGGCTCTGCCATAGTAAGTGAAAATGCCAGATTTTGTTTGTGAAGATCATTTTATACCAGACTGCATTTTTCATGTATTTTAGATGGTTGTTTTATATTTTCTACATCAATATCTTAATGTCTGAATTTAAAATTACATAAAATTCTTGACATTCGCATCAATGGCCATGATAATTTATTAGTATATGAATGAGTCATCACACGATTACATGACTGTTTTTAACATATTATTTTAACCATTTAATTAATATTAAGTATAACATAACGCACACAAATTTTCTGAACTTTAAAATAAATATTTCGAAAATCACTTCAGATATACTCAAAATTTTTCATTCCTACGCTTCACCTTCTCAGTTTTGCTTCTATGTAAAACTTTGTTGTATATTCGTCGATTTTTTTAGTATATTTTTGCTCTTAGCATGCATTTTTCAACTGAATTGTATGAAATCTTCAAAATATATTAAAAAATACCAAAGAAGCTATATAATAAAATTTGAAATTTATATTATACTCAAAGAATTGCTAGAAGTTATGGTAAATAATTTTTACCTGCGCGATACATTTTTTTATCGAAATTTCAAATGGAATTTCTAACATAAAATTTCTATCTATATACGGTAGAGATTTCAAAAAAATATCCAGATTTTAATTACTTATTCAGTTAACCTTTAAAAAAAGACAAATGTTGAGGTATTTTGCATAAATAGATATTTTTGAAGAATAATTCGATTGTTTTTTGAATAGCTAGAATTTAAAATTATTTTTATGTTTATTTATATGCATAAATGTCTACTGTAAATATTTCCGTATATTTTTGATTACCATTTATTCAAACATTCAAGTTATGAAACAAAATGTGGGAAAATATTCATTTATGTTGCCTTTGATGTAAACTGAAGTTCAAGCACTTAAAATTCAAATATAATTCGGTGAATTTTAACAATATATAACTAGGCTCTGTACGTAAACTTCCCTGAACACTTGGGCTTTGAAATCTAAAAAAAAAAACTAATACGTCTTAATAAGTTTTTTTTCGTTATTATTTTTATCAAAGTGTAAGAAAATGTTTCAAATGATTTGATGAAGTTTAAATTTATTCATTTTTAGTGGTTGGAATGTTGAAACGATTTCAAATTTTAAAGGGTTTGGTGTTTTATTGATTTTTTTTTGCATCTTATCATGAAATAACCATGTTTCAAAAACTGAAAGCATTGATTAAGATAAGAAAAATGAAACAAAAGAATATACTTTAAAAAAGATAATTTGTCTAACTATATAAAATAGCAGATCGCCCTCACACGCCCCAACTTGTTACAGTTTAAATTAATATGAAACCAAAAGGGAATTTTAAGATATACTTATGTGTTTGACTTTTCAAAACTTTAAAATACCTGCTAACAAACAAACACTTCCTGGGGTGTGAATAAATCCCCCCGATTTTTAACGGTTGCTCCAGGGTCAATACACGGGGTGGGGTTCCCTGCGAGCCATAAAACTTCCTATCAGTCTCCTGCTGTGTTTCTCCCACCGTCCCTAATTATCTTTCAAGATGTTAAACCTTTAAAAGGGGGAAATGATTTCAGAAAAGTACGGCTAATCCGCTTTTGAAATTGTTACTTGAATTAAAAAAAAATTCCCGTGCAGTGCATTTTTGAATTATCTTTACAATGACGGAACTTTCCGTGCTGACCGCTTGAAGGGTTAAATAATTATTTTGAATAATATAAAGACTATCGGCATTGCACTGAATTTATTAAAATGGAAAAAAATTAAACTGCTTGATATAAATTGCTTAATTTTGGTGACTTTAACTTTACCACCTCCAGTGATGAATTTGTTAATGAATTAAAAGACGTTGTGATAAAGTTATCCCTTAATGATAAAATTACAGTTTCAAATATACGTAATATTTTCATTGTAGGAAATATAAAGTCCAGCTGTGTAAAAATATTTTATTTTTATGGATTGATCGGATTGAGCTGTCTTATATTCCACGGGCTGCTGACATCAATTCTGACTATAAGGATGAAAATAATTTTTAAAAAAATATTCTTCGATGCCAGCGGATGTCATAGGAAAGGGGTTTGGTACCGGAAGTGTAATAAATCGTACTAATAAAAATATCATAAACACTTTTGTTTTTCTTTTAATCCGGCACGTCTCCCGCAGTGCATGTCATACCAATAGTCGAACTTTTTCCAACGCTCCTTCTAAACGTTTTCTTGAAAATGGATAGCTTATCGTGTATCTGACTAAAAGGCCATATTCTTTGAGGGGTTTTAGCTTGTAGGTGAATTCTAAATATATATTTTTAAATACCACCTCTTTGGATATATCATACCATGCGCTTAAATTGCTGTTACAGTTCTAAATACATGATAACGTTTTAGTCTGTTGTTGTTGTCACCAGTGCTAGACCAGATGCATGGTACGCTTTCAAAAAGTCCATCACTAGCAAGGGAACGTCTGCTAAGTCCTTCTTGGTGAGCCCTAGGCACTCGATGATGTGAGCAGGCTTGGCCGGATCAGAACAGTTCATGCACATTTCAAAGATCTCACGTCCTTCGGAAAATTCCATTCATTTGATATGGCCACTTCAAAAGCGGGCTAGGAGAGTTTGATTCTGTCTTGTAAAACCGTGAGCCAGAGAGCCTCCACTTTGAGAACTCTGACACCAATGGTGATCTGGGGGAAGGTGGTTATCCAAGAGGACTTATTCTAGTTTTAATTCTAAAGAAAATCTTGAAAAAGGTGAAGTGTTTCGACGGATCTGATACCTCGCAAACACCAGCCTTGGCCAAAGTGTCCACAATCGAATGTATGCTTGTTTATTCACGTGTACTGGTAATTCTTGATGGAAGAAGACATTGCCAAGATAATCCGCTGTGTCAAGACATTGTGACAGGTGATGAGGTTCCCCAGCACCAATGGTAAGGTTGTAAGAAACCATTTGGCTGAAGGGACTGTTTCTCCTGAGTTTATGGTTATTACACCAATCTTTGAAGTAAGCTGAAGTACGATTTCGAGAATACAGACTTCTGAGTTTGCTGTAATATTTTGTTAGACATGCACGTCTCCTAAGGCTAAGGTGTTGTAGGTATGCATCGAAAAGTACCTTATATATGGGACAAGTAATTTTTAGGCCAGTGATGATCCGAGAAGCGCTGAGCTGGATCTTTTCAAGTTTCTGAAGATTTATAACGGAGTCACTACAGTAAACTGGAACGCCATACTCCAAGATGGGCCTCATGGGTGAGATGTGCGTGTTTCTCAGAGTGCCAGCATCTGTTCCCCAATCACATTCAGAGATATATCTCAAGATGTTGAGCCATTTTCTTGCCTTAAATCAGTGTTTCTCAAACTTTCAATACTGGCGACCCAATTTTCAATTATAATTTTTGTCGCGCCCCCCTTGTACAGCAATAATGTATTTACGGTAATAAAAATGCACTTTGACGCTAAAGCTACCGTGCGATTTCAATTATAAACTGTATAAGTATTACATTTTGTATATTTTGCTTTTAAGTAATATATATTTTAAGAAAAATACTCTTAAAAATATATATATTACTTACTTATATATATTATTGCTATTTTTTTTCTCTAATTCTTAATTGAAACAGATTTCAAAATGATATATTTAATTAAAGATATATTTCCTTCTCAAAAAACACATGTCATTAGAAACATAGTCTAGTCTATATTGCTCTCTATCATATCCTTTACATTTGGCATTATCGGGTACGTTTGCGTGAGTCTGGGCAACCTATCGGACGTCTGCACAAAACGTGTAAAAATGCTTTCCCTCGTACAATTCCAGTCAGTTTTGGTCTTCTATAGCTACCGAATCTAGCTTGAATATACAATTTTTTTTAAATTTGCACGTTAATTGTAATTCACGCTAATTAAGTATTAACGGCAGTAGATTAAAATAAAATCATACATACATTTATTATTGGTAAGCGAGCATTCGACGATAATAAAGGATCAACAAGTACACAGACGACCATGGTTTCGAAAATTAAATCTAGGAAATATTCTCAAAAATACTTAAATTTTGGATTTACCACTACTGAAGTAAATGATGAGGAAAAAATCCCCAGCTCGTTATGTGTTAAAACTTATACATCTGAAGAACAACATGTGAAAGTTGTTTTTAAAACCATGTAAAATCATTTAGCCATGTTGGCAAAGAATTTTAAAAAGTATTTTCTTAATGAGGACAACTTGGTAGCAAGTTACGAGTGGATTGAGGTCTATTTCAAGATACTCCAGAATGGCTCTCAACTTCCGAAGAAGAATTTTCATAGATTTCACATTCAGTGAAAAATTAAAAGCCAATTTTGTAATCAATCGCTTTGAATTTTGGGTAGAGATGGATGGTGAATGTTTTAACCCGGGAGCAGGCGCACACTCGATACTAACGCTAATGGTAGTGCGGGGGACTCAGTCACCCCAATCATTTGTTTATAATTATTTTTACTCTACACGATACAAATCAGAATTCCAGTAATTTATTTAATTAAGAGAAAGTATACTTGCCGGCTTTCAAGGAATGTTCAATTTTTCTTGGTGATTTGATAAAAAATCCAATAAAGCACTGAACTAAAATGATTCAAAAGTGCAAGACCTTAATAAAGGACGCAAATCAGAGATACTTTTCACTAATATTACAGAAATGTTATTTGCTAGCAATGCTGTCATTTTTTGTTCAAGTAATTGTAGTTTTAATGAGCTTTCATGATCGAGTGAGTAAATATTAACGTCGCACTGTTCAGCTACACAAAGGCTTTTAGAGACGGACCTTGTAATTTTGAACAATGGTTGACGAGGACGATACTTGAGCTGGTCTCTTTACACTACCACACCACTCCAACAAGAGGACATTTGAGCTCTCGACAGATTTAACGTGCACCTCCCCCATACACGACGGGTCTTTAGTGGTACTGGGCTCGAACTCCTGACACCTTTGGTGATCAACAAATATCAAGTTGATCTTTTTCTTTTTTGTGTCTTTTTGACTAGGCGAACTGAACCTTGTGGTACACTTATGGCTTCATATTTCAGTTGATGGAGTTCTTTGGGAAGCATTTCAAAATTTTCCTTTCGTTTCATGCTCATCGTGTTTCTCAATCATGAATAATATGCATTCTTTTGTTTGATCAGTTTCAACTTCCTTCAATAGAGATCAGAGATGCCCCACACCACCGCTCCCGGGTTAAAAGTGTATTCAGAAAAATACGGATGTTCTAAAATTGATTATGACGTTTTTCACTACGCTTTATATATGTTTGAGATTACTTTTAAAAAAATCTTAGCCAAATAATCTTTCAAATCAATCAATTATTTTCCAATTATCGTAAAACTCTTCATTATTTACAATTTCCCTAAGCGAAAAACAAATACATAAAATATGGGACGGAAGTAATGTAGAGACCATACCACACACACACAAAGTAAGTTTGAAGATCAATCAAATGATCAGCAAATGTACGAGTATTATGCTGCCTGGCTGAAAAGTGAATCATGTCTTCCTTTTCTTTCTACAACTAAAGTACGGTATTTCAGTAATAATTACAGTGATGAAATGCTTATGTTCTTAGAATTTTTCTCAGGGTCTGCGTTTCGTTTTTTCTTTTAACGAGTAATATTTTATGTTAAAAAAGAAAAACGCCAGATGAAAAACATAAATTATATCAGTGTTGTTGTGTATTTTTTATTATGGAAAAAAGTATTTTGTTTCACTTCTTTCAGGTTATTTTTTTTTAAAAAAACCTTTAAATTTTCTATATGCTCGCGCCCCCCAGGGGGGCGCTACCCACACTTTGGGAAACACTGCCTTAAATAAAATATTGCCAATATGTTTGCTTCCCAGAATTTCAGGGTCCAATATCAAACACAAATATTTTGGATGTTTATCGATCGTCAGTGGTTGATTATACAAAAATATATTAAGTTGGAAATTATACAGCTTTCTATTGTCTGTAAAGAAGCTAACCACATACTTTGTATGGTTAAAATTCAGTTTGTGGTCTAGAGCGAAATTTCGAATGTCCTCAAGGAAAAGATTAATGTCTCTCTCCAGTTTCGTCCAGTCAGAATCGGACATCCAAAGAACAATATGATCCGCGAATGCGCCAACCTCTCATTCCTCCTTAACAATACTCTCAATGCCCGATAAGTAGAGCGAGAACAAAGTTGGGGTTAGAACTGAACCCTGAGACACTCTTTCAAAGATCGAAAACCACCTGGTGAGGGAATTATTAAATTTCACTCAGATAAGTCTGTTTCTCAAGAAACCGTAAATCCAGGGTAGTGCTTTTCCTCCAATACCAAACATTTATACAGTTTGATAACAAGAAAACTTTTCCAGACTCTGTCAAAAGTTTTAGATAAGTCCAGAAAATCCGCCACAGTATGATTAGTAGGTTTCATATTGGGGGAGCATCTCTAATCATTTGACAGAATTAGAGAAACAGATTTGTAGTACTATGTTTCTCTCTGAAACCGCACTGTTCCTCCGGGAGAAGATTGTGGGATTGCAGGTGAAAAGTGAATCTTCTCAAAACCATTTTCTCCATTATTTTGCAAGCAATACTGGTTTAGGCAGTGCTTCTCAAACTTTCATTATTGGCGCCCCCCCCCCCTTTCGATCACAATTTTTATCGCGTCCCCCTTATACATTAATAATGTACTGAATGCAATACTAATGCACTTAGATGCTAAAGCTACAATAGGCGATCTTAATTATAAACCATACAAATTAATAACATAATTTTCAAATTTTGTATACTACTTTTAAGCAAAAATAAATGAATAAAATAATAGGGTGATTATTATGTTAATTTTCCTTTCTCTAATTTTTAAATTGAACATATTGCAAAATGCGGTGGCTGCTTAGAAGACAATATATATATATATATAATATATATATATATATATATATATATATATATATCTGCTAAATATAGAAAAATAATTTAGAGGGTCAATTTCTAATCATCAGCATTCCTTATAAAACTTTGCTTTGCAAGACAAGCCCATGGAAGTCGTTAATACTTAGTAAACTTGTTCTTAATTAAGTATTAATTAATTAGTTATAAAATACTCTGTGCAACACTGATACATTAAAAGTATACCGGCTGAAGTGCCCGAGTTCATTTGTAAGAAAATAAAAAAATATTGATATAATACCTAAATTGTAAGGAGAGCAAAGCCAAGTGCTCGACAATGTTTACAAAAATGTAAAATGATCTTTTTAAAATGGTTGCACAAATTATAATCAGTCTTAAGCGAATTGTAATTTTAAGCCTCACAGAATTAGCATTTATAATTGATGTTAAATTAATGAACAATTATATAAATTTCCGATGAAGAATAATTGTATTATTTTTAATATTTAAAGCGAGAAGACTTCAACATGTTTAAACCCGGGAGCAGGCGCGCACTCGATACAGTAGAGCGAGGTTATTAAGTCACCCCAATCCATGTTTTCATAATTATTTTATTGTAAACGATACAAATCGTGATTCCAGTGAATGATTTAACTAAGAGAAAGTTTACTTACCTACTTTCAAGAACTTTTTGTTTTTTCTTTGGTAACAAATAAACAGTTTTGCCAGATATAGCGATTTCGTAATCTGTGTTTTCCCCGCGCGACCACTTCCGGGTAAAAATTGTATTCATTATGATAATATGTATGTTACAGCTAAAAAAATTGTGTAAAACGTTTTTTTTTTTGCATGGAAAAAAGCGCAACAGAGAAATACATTACTTACAACTTCCCTAAATGAGAAACAAACACGTAAGAGAGGGGTCATAACTAACTTTACCAATAACTTAGAAGGTCATACAGATGACAGCTACAATGTGCAGTATTTCAAAAATAATGACAGTGATGGATTTTTTATGTTCCTATATTTCTTCGATTCTAGGTCTGTGATCTGTTTTTTCTCTGAAATAGTTATATGTTAGGCTTTAAAAGAAAGCGTAGTAAAAAAATCTCTCATCATGGGATTACAGCAAATCAAATAAAAGTTTTTTTATTTGGTTTTAGGATCAAAGATAGCTAATTAGGTATTGAAGAAGTTTTTATTTTTTCTGACTTAATATCGCGTGTGTGTGTGTGCCTATTAATTATATCTGAGTAAAAGTGCATTTTTTATTATGTCTGAAAGTATTTTGTTTTAATTCATTCCAGTAAATTAATTATTTTTAAATCTTCTATTTTCGATATGCTTGCGCCCCCCCCTTGTAAAGTTATCGCACCCCTAGGGGGCGCGCCCCACAGTTTGAGAAACACTGGGTTAACCCAATGGGTCGATAACTCTCAGGGGTGTCATAAGTTTTGCCATATTTCTTAATAGAAATGACGGTCACTCTCCTCCAGTCTCGAGGAAGCTGTCCCTTGTTCCAGGAACAATTGATGATATCCAAAAATCTCTGCCATCCACTCAGGCCAAGATGGTCAATCATTTCACCGTGAATACCAACAGGACTAGGATATTTATTTAGATAAGAATCACCGATCGCAGCCTCGAGTTCATTCACTCTGAAATCTCTTCTGAAAATGGAGGTTCCTCAATGGGTATCATTGCGGCAGCCATGGATAATAAGACTAGTCTTTATTTTGATATTTCTGTCTTCGACTGAGAAGTTAAGTCTACTTATTTTCTGATAGTTCAAGCCTAATAGATCTGCAGCTTACTCGTCGTTTACAGCTAAATTTCCGTCTTCACTCAGAATTGTATTACATTGTTCTGCTTGGGATTGCTTATTGTTAATGTGTTTTTGAGAAGTATCTAGAATTTTTCATTAGATGTTCTTGAATCAAGACCTGAGCATAGATCATTCCATTTATCCAGTTTAATTTGTGCATAAAGTATTTTTTTTTATTTTTGCATTAATTTTGTTTAATTTAATCCTCAGATGATTGTTTCTGCCAATGTGCCTATTTTCAAAGATTATTGTTCTTTCTTCCAGCAGAGACTGCAGAAAGGGTGCTGTTCTTAAGCTCATTTCTTTAAAAGAACACCAGTTCAAATCAACATTATCCGTGAGGGGTATGCTCTTAATTCCGTTATCAACAACCTCTGCGAAATATTGCTAGTTCGCTTTCTTAAAAATCTATTGTTTATTATTACTGGTGGGTACGAGTTGCCTCGTTTTAATCATTAAAAACAGGAAGGTGGTCCCTTCACAAGTTTTCCAGATAAACTTTTGAAAAAAAAAACAGCATTGCTGGAACAATAAGAGAAATTAAAAAAAGAAATTCCAATTTTTTTTTAAATTTAAAGAATAGAGAAGTTTACTCCTATATATTTGATTTTAAAGCGATACAGCAGTGCTACTCAAACTTTCAACATTTTAAACCCATTTTTTCAATCATAATTTATTTGGCAACCACCCTACATACAATAAGATTGTATTGAACTCTATAATGTACTTTGACGCTAAAGCTACATATAATACGATAATACGATTTTAGTTATAAATCGTGCAAATTTTCGAGATAAGTTTTAAATTTTGTACGTGACAAGCCCATGAGAGTCACAAGCAATTATAAAACCTGTTCTCTTAACTTCGTGTTTATAAATTAATTATTAAATATAATGACACAGTATTGATAATTTTATAAGTATATTATAATACATATCATTGCAAATATGTATTTTATTTTTCATAAAGTCAGAATCACTTTGATTTGCTTCCTTTCAGTAAACTATTATTATTATTTGAAACAATATTTTATTTTCGATAGGTTTATGATGACTCTCAAGAGGGCCCTCCTCACAGTTTGAGAAACGCTGCGATGCAGATTAAAGGAAAAATTAAGATTAATTGAAAACACTGCATTCACTCACGACGAGATTAAAAGAGTGTATAAACAATGTACAGAATGCCCTTATAAATAGTACAGAAAAACTGGACTTACGTGTGAAAGATTTAATAAGCATATTTTGTATTTACTGCTTTTCTTCCTTTTTAACCTTTGTGTACCAATTTTACGGTAAAAACAGAATGTAAGCACCCTTGGATATGAGACACTCTGCGTGAGAACTTTCGGTCGTTTTTTTTCGCACGAGTGATGACGGGTTGATTAAGCCCGACATTGTAAGCAGTATTTCAAAATTCGAGGCCAAATCAATCAGAATATCACTTATTGGATAAAACAAGTTGAAAATATATTCCTTGACTATTTAACTTGTCTGAAATAGAAAAAAAATTACATTTGCTAAGGCTGCTTGAGGGCTCATTCGCCGTAAGAAAGAAAGCTACCAACTACGATGGTGAGGTCTTGGCTGCCTGAGAAGCTATAACGCTTTTACTAACTGATCGCCTATCTCCTGAAAAAGTTGGCTTCCTCATAGACTCCCAAACTGCAATTTTAGCTTAAGCAGTATTAAACCAATTGATTGCATTAACACAATTAAGTTTCAAACTAAAATATTGCGGAGCTCAACTCATATGACTGGACTGTGGCCTTACAGTGGGTTCAAGTCATGTTGGGATCCCCGGCAATGTGAAAGAGCCAAAAAGCTAAGCAGGGAGCAGATTCGACTCAACCGGAAATACCCTTGACCCTCAGAAGAGTAAAGAGCATCATCTCCACACACTTTGACAAAAATACTGCCATGACCCAAAATACGAAGAGTTTTGGAAAGTCATGGGATACTCTGGACACTGTGGGCGCAATGCCGAGGCACCTGGAGAGAGCCGAGGCTGTTACGCGCTTTCGTGTAACTACCGGACATGGCGTTTTGGGAGTATACCACCACTGGCTTGGCGTGGCTGCTAACAATATCTGCCCACTCCGCGGTCATGCCATAATGAGTGGATACCACTTGTTGCAATGCACTAGACTCATTGAATACCCGGCTGATGACACCGTCAGTTGGTACTAGGAGCCTCGGCGTCAAATTGTTAAGAAGCCAAGCATGGACGTTAGATGAATAAATAAATATTTGGGCAAAATATTATTAGATGGAAATGCCACGTTGTGTGTTAGAACAGAACTGGATACATGAATTCATATCAAAAATAAAAAGTATGCTTTATGAAATGAACTTTCTGTGTAAAGAAATTCTGCAGATTTGTATGAACTTTTAAGTAAAATAAAAATAAGGGATTCTGAATTACCACAAAAATATTTTTTGAAAAATAAATAAAATAAAGAATTGGGTCAATTCTGGACACTTATCGAACATGCATTCGATAATTATATGATTATGGGACGTAATGATAAACAGAAAACAAAACAATATTATACGGATGTAAAATAATTCTTACTGAATTTAAAGAAAACTTAAAATATATGAAGTTATTAAAAGTGATAGTGCAAGAAGTGAGATTACTGCTTTCGATAAAATGATTCAATACTATTCTCATTGTTGCTTCTATGTTGTCAAATGAGATTTCATTAGCTTACCAGGCAAATAAATATCCAGCATTTCTAGTGGCCAATATTTTATTTGGACATTAAAGAGTCAAATATTACACAAAACAGCATAGCATTTAATAACAGCTAACATTATACATTAACTTTAGTTTCACACAGCTTTTGTTTTCATCCTAACCATCGTAACTGTCTTTTCCCGCTCCCTTCTCCCTCGTCAAATTTTCTTCTTTTTAAATTCAGATGGCAGTGCAGCCAATATAGTTTTTGGAGTCAGGTGAACCTTATAAATACCCAATTGTCATTTTAATGATAGATAAAATTCTTATGATAAAATGTAAACAAAATATGATGAGAAATTTGATTTTAGAAAATGTGTTGTAAATAAAATAAAATCGAATATGATAATAATTATGAGAAAAAAACACACACAAGCTATGATACTTGTTATGAAATCTATAAATTTAGATCATGTTTTAATTATGGGTCAAAAAAATCCCATTTTTAGAAAGACTAGGGATTCAAATGTTTTCGTTGTGAATCATTTGGACACAATGCTTCAGAAAACCCCTATAAGAATACTGAACGGGATGCTTTTCATTTAGTTGTTAAAAAAGAACAAGCATTAAAAAACATGAACACATTAATTAGTGGCATAGATTTCTAAGTATTAATTAGTAGTGGTAGTCGAGCAACATTAAATCGGAAGTCTGTTTTTCACATAAATTAAAACGTTTTCAATTGTTTTAATTAAATTCTTTATTAACTAGATATGTGGTAAAAGTAAAGCAAGACCGTTGGGTATTCGACTTCGTCCGGAAGCGCAATTTTCAAATGCGTAGAAACGAATTTTTTTATATATATATATATATTATTTAGGGTTGCTTAGATTATAAATACACGTGCGAAATTGTTTTCAGAATATTATTACAATTCAAAATGATTTAAATGCAATATTTTGGCAAAAAATTACCGTAGAGCAAACTATTTTTCAATTATTCTTTTTTAATGGAAAATGCTTCTGTAATGGTAATATTTTGCTTCCATATAGCTCCAACCTCTGTACAGAGTCTGAACTAGGTTTTTTGAAATACATAGCTTAGAAATTGTATTATCCATACTTTAATGCATCCGATTGAGATATTTTAACATGAAAACACTGGTAATTATTTCATTTGGTAGTAACTCTGAAAATAATGTGATTTTTTAAAAGTCGTAGTTCGGGCCTTCTGGAGAATTTTTAGCTATGCAGAAGCATAAATTATCACTATAGAATTTTTTTTTTTAAAAAAGTGAATGTTTTAAAAAAAGATAATTCAAAGTTCAGTTTTTGCCAAAATATGGCAATTAAATATATTTTCTTAAAATTTTAATAATAGTCTTAAAATAATTCATGCGTGTATTCTGATCTAAGTGGCATTGAATATTAATTTATACACTTTTGTAAAATCCCGTTTCTGATCAGAGTCTGGATACATTAAAGATGATATTCAAATTGATGAACTTAAGTGTAATATAGAGATGTGCGTAGTAAAAGCCATGATATTATGTCTTATGATGGTATAGTTGAACTAAATGTGCTGATGCTGTGTTAGAATATAATTAATGAAAATGGTGTTACAATTAAAAATGTCTAAATGTGTTTAACAAGTTGACACTCTCTTTATCTGTTTTTCCAATTAATTTATCTCATAATGATTTTGAAATCAATATCCCTCCAAACATTCCACAAATTTACCAGTCAAAGAGAAAGAAGAAATATCGAAGCTATGAGTCAGAAAAGAAAGATGATATACGTGAGAAAAAATACTCGAAGCATTGTGACCGAAAGTCATGTTGTAAGAGTTGCTCTGTTGAAACTACCTCAATATCCATCTGAGTTGTTTAAATTGGTAGACGATTTGAAACACTTAGAAAATAACGCTCAGAAATTTGTTATGTAAACTGTTTGGACGAGAGTAGCTAAATAGCAGAATTTAAAAAATTGCACAAATTAAATTAACCATTGCACTTTATATAATTATTTAGGACATGAAAGGTGTATTTTGAGTGTATAAATTTTGAAAGGAGTACCGTTTATGAAAAAGGTGTTCAAATGTATCTAACGGAGAAAGGTTGTGTGGTTACCTTAGATACCTTCAAACTCAATGTATAGGAAATCAATTCAACAATCCTTATTATAAAAATGTAAAGAAAATTACAGGATTTTTTTTGTATCTGTATTTTTTATATTTATTCCCTGGAAAATGTAAGTGCAAGAGCGGCATCCGCGAAAACCGCGGGTCCCTACTCACCCGTGCATGAGCCGCTCTGAAAGAGGCGGGGTTGTGGAAATACTGCTCCAACGCGTTTGAAGGCCTTAGATGAAGGCAAGAAAATTAGTGTAGTCCCTTTTCGAAATATCTCTAATCGTTCAGATTATATGCACGTAACGCTTTGAGGGTTATTTCAATAAAGATATACAAATGCACTGAGTTCATCTTCGAGCATAAAATAAATTTTTTATGAACCATCATTACAAATTTTATGGTGAGATGTTTTATTGTTTTGTAATAATCGTGCTTAACACATGTAATGACTTCGAACAAAACAGTATGTTCTGATTGAAAAATAATTTTTTGAATACTAACTTATGCGTATACATATATATTTGATCTAAAATCCCTATATTCGTATGTTACATATGCCTCAATTTCCAATTCTTATATTTTTGGAAGATTTAACTTTTTCCTACTCAGTTTATTTGTAGGTAATGATCATTTTTGTAAGAAGAAATTATTGTCCTATTGGTGTCCAATCCCACGATATATTAAACTTTTCACAGAACCTGAAATTATTCATTGAACTGAAGCATGATAATATATGTTTTAAATCTGAAAATTTCAAGGAAAAATAAACAAAAAAACCGGAATTTATAAGAGTGTTAAGGTAAGGAAATAATAAATTGCTGCTTGTAGTCTCTTTAGTAAAGGATGCTATACCCGGTTTAATGAGCACATTTTTGTAAAAATTTCGTTCATCTGGGTGCCTTTTAAATGCATCATTATACATAATTAATCCACAGCGTTAAAAAAAATTCGCATAAAAGTCTAAAGAGGAAAATTTAGGTCTAAAGGCATTAAAAACACCATCAGTAGTTACGTGTATAGCACTAAAATAACCAAAAGAAAAAAATCTCTTCTGCCTTATTAGAATAATTATTTACTGAATCACAGCAAAGCTTAATTTCATAATCTAATTTTTTTTAAATCTAAAAGTTCTCACGTAGCAGAATCCTGCACTAACTTCAGCCTCACAAACAGTGCTTCCAGGTTGAAAAGAATGTATCACTATTTATTTAAATTAAAATATGCCTACACGTTTACAACATAGACAAACATAAAGGATTTTAGAAAGAGAGAAATGCAAATTTTAAGAATGTTGAATGGAACAAATTCAGAAATTTGGTCAAAAATCAACTTTTTAACTTATAATCAGATATCTTAAAAAATAACTAGGTAACATAATCTCAAAATTTCTAATCATGTTACGGATCATATATCTAAGAATATCCAGTGTGACATTAGGAAACTTTTATCAAAAGTAAATTAAAAAAAATCTGTAAAGATTAAGATGATATTAATTTTATTTTATGAATTTTAACCTCTTAACTTTCTTTGAATTCCTTCATTTAATCCCTTGTGGCTTGAGCACATCTGACATCATACTACTGATATTTACATTTGTATCATCATTCGGATTGATTTTCTCTGAGTTGAACTTTCTTTGTAATGATCATGAAGCCATTTTCTACAATAACTTGGTTGTATATTGAAAAATGTTGGTATATAGCTTAAATGTCGCAGGGAAATGGCGAAACTAGGAATTTAATCATATCCCTAAGAGATATGATAAATTGATGGGAGATGTTAAAATAATGTCTCTTCAAGGTCATGAAAGTGATTTTATCAAATTCCTGAACTGTTTCAGTGAAATGATGAAATGCACTAGTCAGGAGGAGGGGCGTTAGGGGGTCGAGTCCTTGTACTTCCTAACCATACAGATAGTACCTATCGATCTCCTAAATATCAACCCCATATCTTTAAAAAAATGGCACCATAGGATTAACATAGTGATTGTATTTTTGTGTGTAAGCAACCGAGAGGAAAGATGTTACACATAAAAAAATACCAGCCTAATTTTCTAATTATTTGTTAATTAGTTTCGAATAAATAATTTGTGTTTCATTAACTATTGTATTAGTTACTTATACCTTTAATAATGCACCCTATTTGTTAAATAAACACTTTTAAACTCTTGACAATATTATTTCATCGTTTCACTGAAACAGCTCAGGGATTCATTCAAATCCTTTACTTTTATCAGGGAAATACCCTTGAAGAGACGTTATTTTCACTTCTACCGTCAATTGATCCTCTCCCTTAGGGATTGGATGAGATTCCTAATTTCATCATTTTCCTGCGACATATATAACGTATACTGCCATGAAATTCCTTGGAATAAGAAAATTATGGTAAACAGCATTTCCCGAAACCGAACAGACAAATAAAGAGAAATGTATTTAGGACTTTAACTCCCATCCCTTTATATCAATGAAAAGTAAAATATACGAGTTTATTTAATAAAAATATCAAGAAATAAAATATCTATAGAAAACTACAGCTTATGTTTTAAAGGCATTCATTTTAGCTTCGTCTTGAAAGGTAAGAACTTACTGAAAAATGTTATTTATTTTAAATTTGAGGCAGTATCCGCTACTTAGCAATAGGGGTGACTCCAATCTTATCATATTATCATTTAAATTAGCATGATGAAAATCTTGTCAAAAATATTATTTCTGGATTAATAAAAAGGCTGTAGAACTTGAAACAGTTATCTTAATGAACGCTGATGAACATAGGAAGAGCAAACATATTTAAATTTCCAATAATAAAAAGAAACAGACATCTTAATTGAGGAATTTTTGGCTCATAGCAATTGCTTCCAGTTCATATTAGTCAGTGAGAACAGGAAGAGCAGGAAGTAACAATCTATGATACTATTAAAAAATAAAGTTATTGATTGCATGGCGTATAGTCTGGATATTCATTGGACTTCAATCGCAATGAATATTATTCCGTTGGACATGGTAGACGTGTTTCACAGAAAAAAATGCATTCTTAACTTCAAGATGCTCAAAGCATATCCGAGAAAGGAATGCTATACCCCAATCTTATCCCAACAATTTAGTATAGAACTTGCAATAGAGGTTTAAAATATATACTGACATTTGTAGAAGGCACATGAACTGGAAGCAAAGGGGATATATCTTTCTTTTTCCGTTGTTATTTAACTTTGAAAATTTTCATAAAAGCAAAATTTTATTAGGCTTTTTATTCATTCATCGAATTCTTCTACGCTTTACATTTCACTCTCAATGTATAGCACTATTTTTCTAATACATAAAAATTATTATTCCCTTAATAGCTTTTCGGTAAATATTCTAAAAGTGTATTGTTCTTTAGCAATCGTCAAATAGTACACACACACATACATGCATACATACATATATTGTAAAATCCAAAGTATAGCGTGCACCCATACTTTCCGTTTGAATTTTTTTTTAAATTTTTAGGTATATTCGCCGTATAACGAGCACCACTTTTTCAACAAAGAAACGAGGTGTGTGTGTACATTTCTTGTATGTTTTTAAGCTATTTATTCGAGGTATTATTTCAGGATTTTGAAAAAAAATTGTATATTTTTAGGAGATTTATTTAATTTCATTAGGTATGTCATTTGTTTAAAATAAATAGCTTTCCGATCGGTATAAAAGTCTAATTTTTCTTATCTTCATCTCTTTTTTTTATTTTGAAATTGTTACTCTTTCTACTCGGCGTATAACACGCACCCCTAAATTTCGGACTTATTTTTCAGGTTAAAAGCGCCCCTTATACGCCGGATTTTGGGATATATATGTAAACAATATTTATATAATTCTATAAATATTACATTTTGTGACCCATATTTATGTGATTTAAACATACATAGTATTTCATTTGCTGTTTTCAAATTTTCAACATTGAATTTTTGTTTTCAAAATCTACACAGCAATATCCCTAGTCTTGATTCAGAATGAAGGGGGAGGGGGTAAAGTTAATACACATATTATTTTTTTTTTACAAAATTGACTTCATTACACATAAAGATATCTTTTTATAAGGTTTTGTTTCAATGAATTCGCTTGTATTCTTTCTTGTGTGTTGGATAATTTTGCTGAAGCTGCAATAGCAAAAATGAAATGTACGTTGTACTTAATTTAAATTCATTTGATGTACGTAACAACTAAAAATAAATTGTAACATGCCGATACATATTCTAGAAAGCTTGAAAATCCCATAAATCAATTTTCCTGACTGGATAATAAATCGTCATTTGAAAATGATGAGTACTCTCATACACATCAGAAAGCGAGTTGATTTACTCTTCATGGCTCAATTTTACTCCTCGCTATTTCCGATGGAGCAGTGGTAATTAACAGAAAGTCATTAGCTTAATAAATGCAAATTTATTACCAAATTCTTTTCTGTCAGTTCTGATGTCAAGAAACAAATCTCTTAACTGTGTACCTCACTGTTTTTAAGTCAAACTCATCGCTCCTCTCCTGCCTCTTTTTTCTCCTGTCTTTCGAAATCCATTAAGCGTAGGGTATGCACATTGATATCCTGAAACAATGACACGAGATGAAAAAGGCACGAGGAAGAATTTACGATCATTAATGAAAAGATATTTAACCTGTCGCCGATGTTAATGATGTTTCGGAGAAATCCTTTTACCTATACAGTGTCAATAATGTTGGATAAGCGTTGGGTTAGAAAATCGGAATTTGCAAAATGCATTCTCATAGAGACTATACCTCTTTAAAAGAGTGCATCTTTTTTGAAGCTTTTTTAGAACGTAATTAACTTAACGCATGATTTTTTAAAAATTACTGTCACAAAAATAGCGCACATCATGATACAGAACTCTTTAGTAGCTTATTTGTGCAGAGTAGTGCTCTGAAATTTTGGATGCTTCAAAAGTTTTGTTCTAATAAACTAAAAATACTTAAAAACTTTAATATATAGAAATATACAGTATGACATTCAGTATGTAAAAGAATCTTTCTCTGTTAAGCTTAAAGATTTATAAAGAAAGAGAGAACAAAAATATAATTCAATTTAAAGCAACACAAAATTTAAGAGATTACTGGAAATAACTAGCAATTTCAAATTGAGACAATTAGAATAACTAAGTACTGTTTTAATATAATTGCAATAATTAAAAAATAACCAAGGTGTGATAGTTTCTTAAAGGGATTTTTAGTCACTTATCCTTGTAACTTAAGAAAATTTTGTGGAATCAAAATTTTAAATAATTCAAATATAACATGTTCACTAATTCTTTTATTATTTTGTTCTAAATTATTTTATTTTGGTTCTGCCAAAAATTCTGTAAAGTATTTTTTATCAGATATATAGGCATATTTAAGCTTTCGATTCACAGAATGTTTTTCTTATTAGAGCGGAGGGTCAGGGACGTCCCAGGAACCATTCTCAATCTCTCTATACTTTATCAGCATTTATTAAATTGGTAACATACGTGAGCACTTGTTACACTGATTTATGAAGTATTTTTCAAATAATATACATTTATTAAAACTCATATCTTCATTTTACTGTTCCTTCAAAAACGATACTGCGGATGAAAAATTGTAAGCATAGCATGAAAAACAAAACCCAAGCGTTAAAGTTTTTTGTACAGAAATCATTGTAAGAGCATAAATTATATGGGAATACGTGGTCTGGGGATAAAAGATTGGCATCTCTCACACACAAACACATCTAATTATAGAAAAATAGCTTTAGACCGTCACAAAGAACAACGTTACCATAGTTGATAAAGTACTCGGGAGCGGGTTAAAATTTCACATTTGCTCAAACTATCGAGTGGAGGAGCTGATATATACTAAATACTTCAAGGTCATTCAATTTATGTAGATACAATAAAATAAGTAGGATTTAGGTCCTATGTCTTTATCATTTATTGGCTTAAAGCTAAAATGCTTACTAAGGTCTCACAAAGCTCTTAAATTGCAAATGTTTCAATTTTAAATATATATATATGTTAAAATCTCAATACTTTTGAACATTATGGTACCACAATTTTGTTGATGCAGTGAAAACTACCGAAGTTATTGAGAAATAAGAAGTTAAACTTAAATGAACACCCGATCTCTTTCTTATCTTTAACTTCTTTTTTCGCAAAACAAACACTTTTAGCTTGCGCGCAGGATTTCTCAGAAACTATTTATGATATCAATTTGAAATTTTATACACGTGTTCAAAATAAAGCTCTTCATAACTTATGCATCGATTTAAAAAAAAATAATAATAGATTTTTTTTAAAATTTGAATAGATTTTTTTTCTCAAAATTTTAAAATCTTCGCTATAATTGTAAATAAAAACATTTTTTTTCTCGAAATTCCTTAAAAGTTTGTATAACTTCAAAAATGAACATTTTTATACTTTTTAAGTTTAACTTTGTAATTTTAGCGAAATTAACTTTGTAAATTTTGATGAGTTTTGTACTTCAGAATCCTGCCCGGTGTAAAACACAAATTTTCATATTTTTAAAAATTGCCCAATTTTTATTTCTTTATAACTTTTTTAAAATTTTCTCAAATTCTCTGAAAATTTTAGAAACAATGTAAATATATATGATCATCATGTGGTAAAACTTTGAAATTATTGTTTTGTTTTGTTGCTAAGTTACATTGGTTTGAAGAAATATGTGTTTTTCGAGTGCACGGACGGAGTTAAGTGTCCTGATAGCTCTTAAACAGAATTTTTTAGTCAGTTTGTCAAGGATATTCACAGGCTTAAAGGTGGATTAGATTGTATTGTAATTTTGAAATTTGTATATTAGTTATTTTGTTTGTGAACATTGTAGTCCTCTCTAGGGAAATTTATTTTTGTTATTTTTGAATCTTCAGGGACCGAGCAGTCAATGTCGCAAGCATGAGTTGGCTTGAAATCGATTCATAGACTGGGACTACTTGAGATTGACTATGAAGTATGATTGATTAAAAGATTGGATGCTTAAAGGATTCGTTGCTTTAACATTGTGAGGAAGCTTGGTATTGCTCTTTTAGTCTTAACATGATTAAAAATTCAGTGGTCTGGAATCAATATTCTCAGTGTTTATTAATTTCAAATGTGATGTTATTAAATTGAAAAAAAATCCTCTATGCCTAACAGATAATTTTACAAAATCTTGATGAATAAAAAAGCAAATAATAGCATTCACTTATTTTCCATTGAACTGTGTGAACCTGGATATTTTAAAAAAATATTCATGGTTTTAAAAATTGTGTGTCATTCTTAAGGTATATTAGTCTAAAAATTAAGAGAAGGTGAGACATTGGGGATGTTTTGTCAAATATAAATGCAAATCAAGAATTTATGTAAATTAAATCTGGTTGTAAAATTAAATTATAATCTATATAATCAATATACTTATCAAAATGTGACTTTAAAACTTCAGAAAAAAATTATGGGTTCGCAAGGTTTTTCTTTAATATATAAAATTAGAAATTTATTCAACATATCTATATTAACATAACTGTAACTACATGAAGTCACAATATTATAACAACATTAGGATACTTTTTAACCTAAAAATTGTTCAAATTATTGAATACATTATTTGTGATTAGAAAATTACACTATCATTAAAAAAAATGTTTAGTAGATCCTGTGAAGAAATTGCATAACTTGTCATGTGTCATAACTCACATTTTAAAAAAAGTCAAAACTTGAGTGTGACTACTGATTCCATGGGAGAAATTTAAACATCTTCTATATTAAAAGTAGTTGAATGTAAGTGTCCGATCAATAATAATGAAGTACTTCTTCAGGTGGATATAAATAAATAACTCATCTTGTAAATAATAAAATTGTCAGTCAAATATACTCATTTCGTTATCTGATGTCCATAAGGTGTTGCCACAAATTTTAGAGATTCTGAAAATAGTTACAAAATATATTGATTTTTAAATATTATTTGAAAAAATAAGGATGCTGTTCAAATCTTTAGAGATCTAAGTAATTATTAACAGAAGAATTTAATCATTTTAAGGAAATATTTTAATATTTTAAGAATATTTGTATTTTTTCACATGTTTCTTTTGCTCGAGAAAATTTGGTTATAATCAGATCATATATGGTGATTAATTAAAATTAAGTCTTCCCTCTGAAAACACTTCAGAGAATTCTGCAAAGAGAACATTCTATAATATTGAAGTTCCAAAGTAATTTACTCTCAGTTTGTTGATTTTAATGTTTGTAAATATTTGCTAAATATCAAAAGCCATGCATTTAATGAGAATGATATTTTAATAAAATGAAATCTTTACATTTTAATACGGTTCTATTCAGTTTAATAGAAAATATTGATATACTAAAAATAGTATTTGAAGATTAGAAATTGCTTTTTTGTTATTAGTATTACTTTTCATTCTAAAATTGTTTAAATTCCCAAATTGAATTTTGTTCAGAAAAAAAAATATATATATATTATGTAAAAAGTTAAGGCACATATAAGATTTTAATTTTTACTTTAACATATTTAATGTATACTTATGCAATTCAAGATCTAAGGAAGTAGAAAAATAGGATTTTAAGATAGTAATTTATTTACTGCCGATAAAAGTCTATCAAATTCTAGAATAAGACACCCGATATAGCGTCTGATACGTGCTTCTTTATATATTATATTTAAAAAAAAGTTTTTTTTTCTAATAAATTGAAAATTTAACAATTAGTTTTTTTTTTAATATTTATTATTTCAAGCTTATGGTAAGGGTTGATTTATATGCGATATGTTTTTTTCAGTTTTTAATACTTTAAGATGATCTCAAATTTAAAGTTCGATATTTTAATCCTAAAATTATTTATTTTTACGTATTTATTTCTACTTGCAAATTATTTTTCTTGTTTGTTGTATATAATGTGGTATAAATATCTTACTTAAAGTAAATGCAAATGAATAGGTATATTTTTATAAAATCAAACTTATTTGATGTCGATTGGTTTCTAGTAATAAAATAAACAAAAATATGCAATTTCATGCATCTAAATAAATATGCAAGGGTCTAAAAATATTATTATTGAATTTGAAAAAACTAATAAGACATAATCATGTTTTTAAAAAAAATCGGTCCTCCTTGAGTTAAATTTTTTATTCCTTTGAAAACATGTAATTCCTTCCATAGTTAGCTTTGTAAAGTAGAAAAAAAGGTAAATACTCATTATAAATACAGTAGAGAGTTTGTCTCTCAGCCTAGTTTTATACAGTTCTTTTAATTGATCATTTATAAATTTCTTGCAAAAATTAGAAAAGTGAATCCTAATACATCACTCATACTGCAATATTTATTAACATTTTTTTCTATCATGAAATAGAATGCTTTTTTCAAAAAATGATTAAATTCAAGTATTGAAAATCATGAACATTACGTATTAGAATTATTTATTTTTTTTACAAATATAATTAGTCGGTTGCAATTGATTTCTTACAGACAGAGGTAATTTAGTTCTTAACAAAGCAATTAATACACTATAATTATTTGCTTATGATCGAAACAAAGTTGTTTTTGCTCCGATATATCATAACATGGTTAAAAAATGTGAAAAATAAAAATTGACATATTTTAGTAAGGACATGGATTACATATAAATGACTTTCATACATTGGTCTAATAGGTCGAAACTACTATTACGTAAGTAAAAAACAAATTTATAAATTATTATTCAGTTCTTAAGGCTCTAAAAAGAGGATTGTCATACATTAAGTTATAATTTTCTCACTGTTATTTATACGAATACTTTATAACAAACGCATTATATCAGAGTTTCTCAAACTTTAACTACTGGCGACCAAATTTTCAATCAAAATTTTAGTCGCGCCCCACACCCAAAAAATAATAATGTATTGAATGAAATAATAATGCACTTTGGGGGGAGGCTGCTAAAGCTACAACACAAACCCTAAAAACAAGATAAGTATTAAATTTTGTCTATGTTACTTTTAAGTAATATATATATTTATTTTTTTTTACATTTTAGTTCGATTCTTTATAAAAGCGTGTTTTTTTAGTTTCTTTTTAAACTATAATTTATTTTATAATTATTTTTACTATACACGATAAAAATCACAATTTCAGTGAGTAATTTAGTTAAGGGAAAATATACTTACCTACTTTCAAGGACTTTTCAATTTTTCTTTGATTTTCTTAGACAAAATCCAATATAACTAATGAAAATCTTCCAAATCTGCGTGCCCTTACTAAAGGACATAAAGCATGTTCCTAGAAAATATTTTGAGCAAAAGTGGTCACGCAGGGAACTCGGTCAAAAATAGTAACTTGATTGTAAAAACACGTTTGCAAATCCCCCCAAAAAGAGGGCAAAATGTGATAAATTCATTTTAGTTCCCATTAAGACTGTCATATTCGAGGATACTCTGTCACGGTCATTGGTAACAAATAAACAGGTTTCCCAGAGTTAACGATTTCGTGAACATCAGATGACTCTGCGCATCGCGCGACCGATCCCGTGTTAAATGTGTATTAAAAAAAGGATATTAGTTCTAAAATAGAATTGCGTAAAAATACATATTGGCCAAATAATCTCTTCAAAGTACTCAATATGTTTATCTATATGTAATATAACTCATTCAGATGGAAAAAAAGCAACAGAAAAATATTATTTACGACTTTCCTAAAAGAAAAACAGATGAAATGAAACATACCAGTAAGTTTGAAGGTCAAAGAGATGATAATCAAAAGTAATATTTAAGGGGTTACAAGAAACGTAATAAAAAAATCTCTCATATCGTGGGATTACAGCAAATTAAACAAAATATTTTTTTTATTTGGTTTTAGGATCAAAGATAGCTAATGAGCGTTTGAAGTGGAATCTTTTGAAAAGTGGAAAAGCATATAATATATAAAAATTATATTAATGTAAATGTGTATTTTTTTTTATTTTGTCAGAAAGCATTTTGTTTTACTTCATTCCAAAAAATAATTATCTTAAACCTTTTATTTTCAATAGGCTCACGCCCCCTCGCAGGGATACCGCGCCCCCCAGGGGGGCGCCCCACAGTTTGAGAAACACTGCATTACATAATTCCATCGCAAAATACTGAATCAGGCGTTGGTATCTCCTGGAACGCATAGATGATTCGCTTTTCTGATACTATAACTAAAATAATAATAATAATAATTGAAACTGAGGAAATATGAGTTCAGGCTATTAAGGAATTTTGCTTTATATACTTATATATAACTAGAAATGAAGAAGAATAGTAAAAGAGAAAAATGTTGATTTTTATTTACATTACTTTAACATAATTCTTAAATAAAAAAAAAATTATTGAATAATTTGAAGCCTAAACTTTTTTGTTATAAAACTAGCAATAAATTTAATTAATTTCCACCTATTGGGCAATATATTATCAACTTGCAAAAACTGTTATTTTTCTAAAAAATATAATAATTTTGAAAATGGACTAACATATAAAAGTTACATTATGCCCATATATCGGATAAAGTTTTCCATACAAAATTTTTTGACACTTTCTGCTTTGGCCCCAAATTTGATTTATTTAATTCTTTCTGGAAATTTCGCTGATGACAATGAAAACCTTTTGGAGAGTTCACAACACGTATAAAATTAAACTCTTTAAAAGACCGAATTTTCCAACATAAATGTTTCATAATCGCCAAACACATTTTTATGAACTATTTTCCATAAACAGCCTCTGAAACATTTATTAACATTTTGTATTTTCCCATGGAGGCTTTATGTAATGTATTTTCCATACTATAAAAAATATCCAGATTTAACTCCACTAAGAATTGTTTTTAAGATGTACTTCACATTTATAAAACAATTTTATTCTGCATGCATTACTGCGGTGGTATTTGCACCAACTAAATTGCTCTTTTGGACAAAGACAGGATAAATATTGCTCTAACAGCACATAGCTTTCCTGGCAAATCATCATTATTAATTCGTACGCTATACCTTTGTAATTTTCAAGTGTGTTGATAAGTTCGTCTGTCAGCTTCACATTTCTCCCATTGCTTTTTTACACGAATTAAACTTAATAAGTCAATCACACTGAGACTTAGTCAGACATACTTTGACATAGATACCTTTCACATGTGAATTTCCTTCCGAGTTACCATTATCGTAAAAAGATAAATACTTCAGTTATTACAAGTGGCATACACGGTCAAATATGTGGACTGATCCAATATATACTGGGCTGGAGGATGAACGAAAATGATTTATGGAACAAATGCGATATTAAGATAACGTTTGATTTTTTTAAAAAAATGTCACTGGTTCATGTACATAATTTCTACACATACAGCTTCAGCGTGTTGTATTGAAAAATTCGCAACTTATCCATTTAGCAATGCATAACATGACGTTGCTATCATAACATACTCCCCATTTTGTGACAGTCTTCTCATGATCCTTCAGTTTTCTTATTTTGAAACCAACAGTATTTGTGGATTTCTACGAAATGGTAGCTCCCTCCAATTTTTAAGTTCATTCGATGTGCCTACTCTTTCAGATGCTTCGGAATTTGAGGAGTGGAGATTACCATGAACAGTTAATTTCGAGATTGATGCAATGTCCGTATTTATTATTCTTCAAAACATTTTTTTTCTGTAATGGCGCTGCGTATTGGTATTTCTTTAGGCGAGACCAATTACCGAAAGTAATTTTGACACCCAGTTTCTTCTCCAGAAGGACGCTCCTGAGTTCTGCCGATGCAAAGTTTGTACTTGAGAATTTAATTTTTCCGAGAGCATCTACGACATACGGACACTCAAGGAATAGGTTTTCATGCCGTATAATCATACGACATGGCCGCTGTTGATTTTCTGAATCAATAAAATCCATCGACTAGGGTTCGGGTGAAATCCCTGCAACCTTAGGAACAGAAAGTCAGCGACAAACCAACTACGCCGCCAAGGTGTATAAATTAATGTCTTACAATAAGGTTTACACTGTTAAAATCCTGAGGTAAACGAAAGTATCTATTTATGTATCTATTTGAGGCTATCTTCTCTAGAACCGCTCACCGTGGTTCTGAACCTTAGAAACGTGCCAAAAGTACCAAAAGTAGGGAAATGATCCGAGAAATACATTTTAACCATTTAAATTCCAATATCTTAACTAGTTAAAAGGCTATTCATTTCAATAGGTTAAGAACCAGTTTTGGACGTCAACTTTGGTTTGTTTGCAATATTGTAACGAAGTTATAGTTATACCTCAATGATATAAGTCGTCATGGAAAATTATTTCTCAGCCAAACTGAACTTTCATAATGTTGCTTTATTGACTGTGATAATTTACTTTGTTAAAAGAATAAATGTTTTAACATGCGATTAACTTAAAATGTATAATTAAAATCTCAATTTCTACAACTTATGACAATTTTAATATATTTATATGGTTCTTCTTGTTTTTACCCCCCACCCCCACCAAAAAATATTTTTCAATTTGATTGGTACATTGTCTCCCTTTCTCAACGCTACCAAATTAAATTGAGATGGAATATTGTAAAACTTATTAAAAAAATTATGGAATTTTGCAATTTTTAAAAGTTTTACTTCTCTGTTTTCTTTATAAATAAAATATCATTAAGAATCACTTTTATCACTCCTCATGAATTATCACTTTTCCGTATTAAAGAGCCATAGAAATGCAACGAAATTATTGCTCAAATCGCCAAAGGCCATTATTAATGAATTGTGGTAAGCGGGCGACAGAACTCCCGAGCTTGAGGGCTTACAAAGCATTTGCAGAATGACAACTTTATGACACATTGCAACTTGATTGTTTTCTTTATTCTTAAGAAAAAAACGATTTACTGAAAAATTTTAAAAGTATAAAAACAATTTGCCGAAATGTTTTCATCAAATAGTGTATTATTTTCATTTTGAATCTTTCTTTATGCAGAGATTGCAAACAAATTCCTAGGTTTCCTATCCCATAGTCATTTACTTATAGTTACATATTTTTAATAGAAAAATCAAACATCCAGAAATAAAAAGTAATGTCAATAGTTAGCGGTAAGACTTTTTCCCTTCATTATTTAATGAAAATATATATAAATTAATAGTTTTATAAAATATAAATCAATATTGTTTTTTTATTATTCATTACTAAATTTATTATTTGGTAGTAAAATCGTGCATTGTTTTTTTTCGTATAGATAAAACTAGATTAGGTTAGTAAATTACAAATCGAAAATTGAAATTTAAAGAAATATCTTATCCCTGGGATAATGAGTTTTATACACGAGAAAGTCCGCGTAACGCCGGGCTACGCTGAGGAAACAATAGGCCTGTAAGTCAAGGCAGAAAAATTGAAGACATTTCAGAAAAGATACATTTGATGAAATAAAGAATATGAGCAAACTATAGCTGATTCTTAAATATCATTGTATGTACATAAGTGTGAACAAAAGTTATTAAACTTCTATACTAATAAAAGGAACTTTTCGACTGTGTGTTTCACATATACCGCCCAAACAAAGCAACCCAGAAGTATAAAACTTGGCACATAATTATTCTAAGTCCTGATGATGTGCACTACGAAGAGTTTCTTTTTCGAAATTCGCTTTAGAGTTTTTAAAAATAAATTTTTAAACGATTTTTCAATTTTTTTTCAACAATTGCGATTTTAAATAGTTGTTTTGGCAAGAGTCTCCTTTGATTTCTTTATATTTCATTTGATTATTCCGAACTAATTTTATATTCAACGCCTTTTATCCTTTTACGTAATTTAAAAAAAAGGATATAATTTAATTCATGTTATAATTTCTACTATATTCTAGGATACTTCATATTTATTTGTATATTTTATTCATGTTTCAATTTTTTATGTTTAAGATTTTCCTTCAAAATTAGGGCTTATTTTTTCTTAATTAGATAACCTCTTTATTTATATTTATTTTATTTTACAAATGCCAGGCCATTGACCATCAGGTCATTAGGCAACGGGCTCTCCAATACCTTTTTACAATGCAATTAATATCATTCAGTGCAGAGCACTCGTCCAAATGAGCGGCAGTCATGTCTTGTCCAGTGTCACACAAAACGCAGATAGGTGAAGTCACTAAATTAAAACGAAACAGATGAGCACAAAGGCAGTCATGTCCGGTTAAAAGTCTAAATTTAGCCACAACAGCAGCACGAGGAGAACTTGGAATACCGTGGGATTTCTTACATAGTGTACTCCAAGGCTTATCACGAGCAACACGAGAAGCTGTAAGGCGAAATGATTCCCTAAAAATCCTTTTAATTTCCAGTTTGGCAGAATGAAGTGTCAGGTCTCTTCGAAAGTTCTGAAGGATACCCGTTCCCTTTTTTGCCAAAAATCTGCCCTCTCATTTCCCCAAAGACCACAGTGGGATGGTACCCATTGAAAGACGATCTTTCCTTGTATCTTTCCCAGGAGTTATCTACAGTTCTGCACACCTAAACAATTATTCTCATTATAGTTGGACAAAGCCTGAAGGGCAGAAGTAGAATCTGAAAGAATTACAGCTCTTTCAATGGGGGGAAGACGAACAGAAAGTTAAAGAAGGGCTATATGTATCGCTTCAACCTCACCATCAAAGTGAGTTGTCGGGGGGGGCGGCGTGTAATAGAAGAAGAGGTGACTAAAAACACCAATGCCAGCGCCTTGGGCAAAGTCCAAGAGTGAGCCATCTGTGTAAATGTGAAGCCACTCCTCCGGTGGGAAGCGGGTATTGATAGTTTCCAAAGCTATAGCGTGAAGAGCAGTTGGACTTAGATCACGTTTTCTCACATTCAGAACAAGGTCCAATCTAATGTCGAGTATTGCGTAGTCGAGTGGGTTAGCAAAAGACAGTAATTCAAAGGGAACATCATTAATGACTTTATATTGAATGTTCTCACGAACACATTGAATAAAGCCCTTTTGAGTCTTAAGATTACGTCCTCCATCGGAATCATAGTCCCGCCAGAATGAATTATTTGGGAGTCTAATAAGTCTATTGAAGAGAATAGCAGCATTCTTCTCAATTATATTAGTGAATGGCTGAAGGTCGCAAAGTAACTACATGGCAAGTACTGGAGTAGTTTTAACTCCGCCAGTGATCATGCGACGGGCTTGGTTGTGGAAAGTGTCAAGAAGTTTTCTAACGTTCTCTGAAACAGAGATTAGCACCCCTCATTGCAATAATTTAGAACTGGTTGAATATATGTCTTGTAAGTTGTATTTAAGGTATCCCTATTGCATCCCCATTTAACTCCGGTCAATCTTTTAAGAATGGAGAGTCGCTTTCTTGCCTTAGAAACAACAAGCTCAGCATGTTTAGTCCATTTAAATTTGTTATCAAGAGCGCAACCCAAATAAATTGAAACATCACTCTGTTGAACAGGCATACCGTTATAAACCAATTGGGGACTGAATGGTTGTCTATTTAAAGTGAAGAACTGACAAGTAGTCTTCTTTAGGTTTACAGTCATATTATTTTCAATACACCAAAGGTGTAATCTTTCAAGGGTCAGATTTAGGATGGTATTTAGTTTGGACTGATCCCTCTTTGGTGTGCTGCACCAGATGGCAAGGTCATCCGCAAATAGAGCCGTATTTGTCAGTCCATCAGATGCCAAGAGATCAGGGAGATCATTAATAAAGATGTTAAATAAGATAGGACTAATCACAGTGCCTTGGGGCAGGCCAGTTTCACTTTGTTTAAAACTGGAAATAGCATTTCCAAAACGAACGGCCGAGAAACGCTGAGAAATGAAGTTTTTATCCACATAAGCATATTATTGCACACACCCAGGGTCTGCAATTTTTGAATACATTTAAACCGCCAAACTTTATCAAAGTTGGGTGTAACTTTGTGTTGTATATTGGAGTGTAACGTAGCAGGCCTCCTTGTGGTGCACCCTGGTTAACGCTAAATCTGCTACAGCGTTTGCCACTCTCCTCTCGTTTTGTGATGCATTCGAGTTCTGGTGCTCTTTATTTATATTAATGTAATAATTTCTATTTCAGTGTCACACAGTTTTATGTTTGTTTATTTTCTAAAATGTAATTTCCTTGCTTATAATTATGTCATACCATGACTCAAAATTAAGTTTTTAACTCAAAAAATGATATGTGAAGCATTTTATAAACAGAAGCTTGGATAATGAGGTACTTATGTTTTAATATCCCCACAGCAAAATTGGTGTCACGCGAATTCCACCTTGATACCAAAATAACAAAGATTCCTACAAATTTTGCATAGAATCGGTCAGATTTTGGTGGAAAATGACACGATTCGTGAGATGTCAATAAGGTAAAGAATGATTTGTGAACCGTTTTTGTAAACAGAAGCTTAGATTATGTGGTACTTATGTATTAGGGTACTTAGGCTACAATTCATCTGTACCCAGCTCATTAATACATATAGCGTAAAACTAAGTTATCACCTGAATATTAGTGCATTTCAGCAATACTTCTTGCCCACTTCCAAATGCATAGCATGATCATTTGGTCAAAAGATAAGTACATATGCATCATCGCAGCCTATTGGCAGCATTATAAAAAGAAACACATTGTTGCCAATTCAGCGTGGACGACACATGGGAAATCGCAGTCCCAGACTTGACAAGTTCTTAATAGAGTTGGCAATTATACATAAGTACCAAATCTTCCTATGACATTTCGGTTCTTACATATTATACCAACCTATTGCCGATATTACAAGAAAAGAAGGGCATGGTTGTCACAATTTAGCACGTACAGCACATGCAAACTGTTGAACGTTCGCATTGGTACGGTAAAACGTAAGTAGAAATATTTCCTCCCATTAGAAAAGAAACATGATATTGCTTTTCCTGATATTTACATATTAGAGTAACCGCTGCCAAAGTGGCCCTTTTTTCACCAAAAGCTGTAGTGATGCCAATACGTATGTACTTTTTCCCTTTATAGGCAAAAAAAATCCATGTTTTTCAATTGTAACTAAAAAGTAAATAAATGCAATTAAAAGAAAATGAAACTTAATTCAAATTAATTGGAATTAACAGATTGTCAATGGTGTGATTTAAGTTAGAATTTCTATTTACATATACGATTTCTTGATTTTTTCTTCTTTGCTGCTTATGGTAGTATTTCAACAAAATCACACCTCAATTTATTTATTTAAAGGTAGCTGTTTGGTTAGAATAAATATTATAATTTCTACTATGTGCGAGGTTACTACTTTTATACTTATTTGTTTATTTTATTTATTTTTCAATCTTAAATACTGAAGATTTTCTGATTTGTGTTTCTTTTGTTGTTGTTCAAAACTGTTTATGGCAATTTTATTCAAATTAGGGCTTACTTTTTTTCTGTTTTAGATAGTCTTTTAATTTAAAATAATATTACAAAACTAGCTGTATGGTCCAGCATTGAACAGGCTTTCTGTATTTCTATAAGTAAAAGCTTGAACAAAATATACGTTTTCGAAATTTCTTTGTGTTGCATAAGTTATATTTCAGTGCATATTTTTCATAATCTAAAAATGTTAACACTCATTATTAAATGTCTTAAGTAAATGTAAAACATCACAAATGAAATTAATAAAAATGTCTATTTTATTATATTCTTAACATTTTAAACTACCATTTTTAAAAGTGAAGATCATCAGTTCTATTATATTTTTCAAAAAAAATGTATGATTAATTAATGTTTTTTTTTATTATTTTACGCATGTGTGTAAAATACTTTTCATATTCAAGAAACATTTTTATAAGAAGTGGTATGTAAATGAAAAATTGTAATATGAAATTATTTTATGTTCAGTACAACAATGGAAAAATATTTTGAAATTAAATTTACTTTTGTAACTTTAGAGATAACCTTGCCTATTATTGTAGGTACAGTAATTATGTGTGATATAAATACTCAAATGTCAGTTTTCAGCTGAATAATAGTTTGATGCTTTTTTTAAACAGAATTTTAGATCATGATTACCTATTCATGACACAAATATCCAAGGGTTTTATGTGCAATCGATGAAACTACACCATCGCTTCTGGCCGGCTTTTATTCTCATGTTATGTCCATTTGTCCACATAACCAACAAAAAAAACATGGTTCAAAAAACTATGAATGCAATTAAATGCACAACGAATTACTTTTCTTCTGACAATTTGTTATTAAAGATGGTTGTAGTTATAAACATACATTGTATACATTTTTACATATAAATGTTACATGTTTCACATATCTATGCCATTTTCTTTCGTTGAAAAATATCGCTTAAAGTATAACAGAAAGGAAATGACAGTAATTTCAAACTAATTGGTTTTATCACATTGGTAGTACTGTGAAGAACATGCTTCCGATTTATGAGAAACCAGAACGTACCATGTTTTTTTTTATGTCACTGTTGAATGTTTGCACAGGAAAAAAGATGCACCTTGGAATGGTTTTCTCATACTTCCCTTTAGAATTCTTTAAATTTCAGTGCTAAGTGATTTTATGTTTCATGCTATCATGGTTTAATGTTGCTTCTGATAATCTGTTCCTCACATAGTTTCTTGGAGATCATAAGCCTATTTTATGTTATACTGTCCATATATGATTTATATATTTTCACTTATCATTATGGTTATGTATCATTGTATGTACTCATTCGTTTGCTCTTTACAATAAAATTATAATATTTAATAGAAATATTACAAAAAAATATTGTCTCAATTAATTTTTGAGCTACACTGTGTATTATTTGTTTCATTCAGTCCTGTTATTGGTTCTGAACTATTTCAACGGGGACCTGTTTTATCCGTTTTAGGTGAATTTTAATTTTAGTTCCTACTAATTAATTTTTTTTAGTATTGAATTCATCTAATTTTCTTTTGCATTTTAAAAGTCAGAGTTAATGCAATTTTTGTCGTGTGGCATTATCGTTTAACCTTCCTTCTTAAGATATGTTCTTCACATAGAATTTAAAGATTTTGTGCATGCACATTTCTATGACATTTTCTTTGGTTGAAAAAAAAAGATAATAGCTATTCTTCCTTCATCAACAGATGCTGATCAATGTTGGACATCATGAAATACATGCGCAGTTATTTAGACTCGCATTCTAATGCTGAAATGAATAATAAAAAAATGGGCAATATCGAAAAATTTGTTAGCAAGTTGTTGCTAAAATACAACGTAAAAAAATATCAGATTACCGTAAATTCTAGCATATAATGCTCACCTATACTTTTCAGCTGTATTTTTAATGTTTGTTATGTTTGCCGTATAATGCTCACCCTCTTTTTTCAAAGACACCCGAAATGTACATATGCAATGCTCTCATGTTTTGAAATAATTATCCCAAGGTGTAGAAAAAAATGATATACTTCTATATAGAATTACAACCCTTTAAGTTCATAAGAATTGTTGTTTCTTTTAAATAAACAGCATTTCGATGTTTGTAGAAGACTTAATTTTTTTTTTTCTATCATCATCTTTTTTTTTATTTTTAAAGCTCTTGAACCCGTAAATTTCGATTTAATATTTCGTGCACAAAGTGGGCTTTGTATGCCAGATTTTATGGCATGTAAGATTTTCTGTTATTTTGTTGCTGTTGTTGTGGCTGTTCAAAACTGTTCGCGGCATCATTGTTTAACGTTCCTTCAGACAAAAAAAATATAATGTAGTTTTTAGCTAATGGTACATAAACATATGCATTGTATACCTTTTTTTACATTTAAATACATTGCTAAAATATTTTCTGTCATTAAAAATAAAGAGTTTTGTTATTCTTCTTTCATCGGCAAGAGATTCAATGTTTTCCTCATTGTAGAAAAAATATTGCTTGAAATATAACAGAAAAAAATGACACTAAATTCAAACTAATTGCCAGATTGGTAATATAATCTCTATGACCAATAAAATTTCATATTTGTTTTAAATTTAAAAAATCAGAATTTTTTTAACAAAACTGTATTTGCTTAACTATGACGTGATGGACCTTGAAACATTATTCTCTTATTTTCTTTTGGCTTCCTTTAAATTCAATGTTGGCATGATTTTTTATCACAATTTAACTTTGCTTCTGACAATCTTGCAATTTATAAACATATCATTTGTGATCAAAAAGTGTTTGCAGGAAAAATATGCACATTGAAAAGATATTCTCATACCTCCTTTTGGATTTCTTTAGTATTGAGTGTTGATGAGATTTTACATCTGATGGCTTAGAGTTGCTTCTGATAATTTGTTCCTTATGCAGTTTTTTGGAGATCATATACATATTTTATATATTACCATACTGCCTATATATATATATATATATATATATATATATATATATATAAATTATTACTATATTTATTTATGTTTGTATGTACTCATTTGTTTGCTCTTTGCAATAGAAGTACAATTGCTAATAGAAATATTGCGAAAAGTATTGTTTGAATAATTATTTTTTATTGTTTGTATCATTCATTCAGTACTGTAGTTGATACACCGTTCCTCATGTAATACTAATTTAATTTTTCCTGTTGACGGCTCTTCCTAATATTTCTTATTTATGTTATTGTTTAGTTAATCAGTTTATCATTGTTAATTTTTTTTCTTTCAGTTTATCTATTTCAGGTTATTTCGCTCATAGTTCTGTAGCAGAAACTTAAGGCTGCTATTATTTTCTGATATAATTTTATTTATATTTGCATTTAGTCATTTCTGTTTACTTAATAGCATGCTAATTTCCTCTTTTATATTAAAAAATATTTGTTTTTGTTAAATTATTATTTAATTTGTGACCAAATTGTACTTTGTTTAAATTATTTATAATTTAAACTTTAATTAAAAAATATTTTAAATTTTTGGTTATACTATTTTACACATGGTTTTACCTTCCCTAAAAAATATTATATTTGCTGTAGTAATTAAACTTTATGTTTTTGAAACTTAACACATGCAAAGTACGGGCATTTCACCTGGTATATAATATATGAAATATATGTTTATTATTATTAATAGAAAAATATTTTATATATATAATATATATCTTTCTTTGGTTTTAATTATGTTACAATTTTTTTTAGATATTTAATAAATCTTTATCAATAAACGAGATTTTTTTTTATTTTACAGTCGCTATTTAGTTAAATGGAATGTCACCACTAATTGCTCAATGGACATTTTTAATCAATTTTTTAATTTCAAAATCTAAGAAGGAAATTATTGTTATGCAACGATTCATTGAGTAAATGAAAATACCATACCCCTTTTGTTGTTTAAGCTTAAGAAAATAATTATTGTTAAAACAATGAATATCTTAGTTTTGTAAAGTATACAATTTTCTTCAGATACATGTTTAAATGCTTTACTACGCACAGTGAGATGAAAAACAAAAATTATAATAAAATGCTAAAATATTTCTATCAGACAGTATTCTTTTGTTTTTGGGTGCATTTTTAGTGGATGTAAACATATATTTAGGGTTTTCCTATACACACATATATATATATATATATATATATATATATATATATATATATATATATATATATATATACGTGTGTGTGTATCTAACAGTCTCGCTAACCTGTATTTACACCACTTTGAATCAAATCAAAGAAATGCACCTGCTTGCCTGTTATGAAGATATATAGATGATTTAATTCTTATAGGTCGCGACAGGGAATTTAAACTTAGCATTAAATTTTATTCGAAATACATTAAATTAATACAGACAAAATTTAACTCGAAAAAAGTTGAATTTTTAGATATAGATTTAAATATTACTGACAACAAATTATACATCAATATCTATGATAAAAGGGAAGCATTTAACTTCAATGTCATAAAGATACCGATCTTTTAAGAGTTATTTACATATATCAATATTTAGAAATATAGTTTTAAATTTTTTGAAGCGATAAAATAATTTAACTATACACAATATTGGTAAATTAAAGAACATCCAGAAATTTATATATTATTGCATACAGAATGATTATCCCATCAACACTTATTGAGAAAATACATAGATGAAAAATATTTCTTAAAAATATTTTTAAACTCATAAAATTGGCAAATTTGTGAAGGGTTACCATGGACTTTAAGAAATGCACAAATCCTCCACATAACATTAGGTCTACAAAGTCAGCTTGTCAGTGGTCCAGCTGTGAAGAATATGTGCATTCCACGCATAAAATTCATTTTAATACACACATAGACCAATATTTACACGACTGCCCTATAAAATTATTTATGACCAATCAGACTTCTATGATCGATTAAGCAACTTTTTTGCATGCAATCTGATTTGCATCTAATACCAAATAGTTAAACTCTAATGTGAGATTATGAATCATTTGGATTTGCATGGCATTAGTGGGAGTTATGAGCAAAATATAGGAGTGATAATTGTTGTAGGAAATATGATAAATTGTTCAAAAATTTTGAGTTGAATTATTGGTTGAATGATCTTTGGTGAGTTTTCAGTCATTTACCCGATTCATTGGTGGATCGGTTTTTAATTTGAACTTTTGTATTTTAGATATTTTTTCTTCCTATACAGCATTTTTAAAGATGGGTGCATCATCTTTGGTGTTCTATGGTTCCCTTGTATTATGCACTTACTTGTTTTAGAATTTTAATATTCTAATGCAGTGCTTCTCAAACTTTCAATACTGGCGCCCCCATATCAATCACAATTTTTATCGCGCCCCCTTATACATTAATAATGCACTGAATGCAATAATAATGCACTTTTTTTTACGCTAAAGCAATAATCTTAATTATATACCGTACAAATTCATGACATAAGTATTAAATTTTGTATATGTTGCTTTTAAGCAAAAAAATATTAAGTAATAGGATAATTATTATGTTATTTTTCCTTTTTCTCTAATTTTTAAATTGGAACATATTGCAAAATGCGGTGGCTGCTTAGAAGACAAAATATAGATATCAGCTTTTTTAGAAAGAACTCAGTGGGTCAATTTCTAATCATAAGCATTCCTTTGAAAAATTTGCTCTGTAAGACAAGCCCATGGAAGTCGCTAATACTTATTAAACTTGTTCTTAATTTAGCATTAATTAATTAGTTATAAAATACTCTGTGCAGCACTGATACATTAAAAGTATACCGGCCGAAGTACCCGCTCTTTGCACGAGTTCACATTTATAAGAAAATAAAACATTATTGATATAATCGCTGGATTATAAGGAGAGTAAAGCCAAATGCGCAACAATGTTTACAAAAATGTAAAATGATTTTTTTAAATCGTTGCTCAAATTATAATTAGTTTTAAGTGAACTGTAATTTTAAGCCTCACAGAATTAGCATTTAGAATTGATGTTGAATAATGAACAATAATATGAAATTCCGATGAAAAATAATTGTATTATTTTTAATATTTAAAGTGAAAAGACTTCCACATGTTTTAAACCTGGAGCAGGCACGCACTAGATACTAATGGTCGAGTGGGGTTATTGAGCCACCCCAATCTTTTTTTTTTATAATTATTTTTATAGTACACAATAAAAATCGTAATTCCAGTGAATAATTTATAATTAAGAGAAAATATACTCACCTACTTTCAAGAACACAGAAAATATTTCGGAAAAAAAGTTATCACACCGGGAACTCAGTCAAAACAAGTACCTTAAGATTGTAAAAAAAACGTTTGTCACTCCCAAAAAAGAGGGAGATATGTGACAAATATATTTTAGTTCACACGTTAAGACTGTCAAACCGGAGGATAGTGTCAGAGCCATTGGTAACAATTAAACAGTTTTGAAAGAATTACCGATTTCGTGCACTCTGTGCTCGGCGTGACAGCTCGGAATAAAGGGATATGCAATACAAAGGGATATGCATTACAATATGGATGTTCAAAAAAAATTATGTAAAACGTTTTTCATTATGCTTTTTTATATGTTTGGGAATAACTCATAGAAATAAATCTTGGTCAAGTAATCCTTCAAAGAGCTCTCTGTGCTTTTACAAAAATCATAAAAATATGTTACAAGGAAAAAATCGCAGCAGAAATAGTTTATTTGCAACTTCCCTAAATGAAAAAATAAATACACACATAAGAGCAGGGACGTAACTAACCGTACAAGTAAGTTCGAAGGTCAAACCGCAGCAACTACATTCTGCTGCCTACAGCTGATGACAATAATATAACAGTGATGAATATTTTATCTTACTAAAATTTTTTTTCGATTATGGGTCTGGGTTTTGTTTTTTCTCATTTTGGTTTGAAAAGAAACCGTAATAAAAGTAGAAGCTTTAATTTTTTATGACGTAATATCACATATATATAAATTATATCAGTGTAAATGTGTATTTTTTGATTATGTCAGAAAGTATTTTGTTTTACTTCATTCCAGTAAATAATTTTTTTTAATCTCTTATTTTCGATGTGCTCGCGCCCCCAATGTTCATCGCGCCCCCCAGGGGGGCGCGCCCCACAGTTTGAGAAACACTGTTCTAATGTTATAATATCTTTTAGAATGCGATGGCGTAAAGTTTAATTTTAACTTTTTAAGTTTTAATTTTTTTGAAAATTGGATATCTTTTGATTAACTTACCAAGTTGTAATAGGGGGAAGGTTGGCGCCATCAAACTAGTTTAACCCACGTTATCGACCCTAAGTCTGATGTTGCACTTGTATATTTTATAATTTTTTCTTTTTACAATTTTTAAATTTTGTTTGAAAACGTTGAAATTTTATCTCTTATATTCGCCATATTGATATTTTTAAATGGGATTTATTATTACAAGATTCATATAATTCGAATTTTTAATTGATTATTAAGTTGTGATTGATTACAGTTTATTAATATATATATATATATATATATATATATATATATATTCATATATGGACAATTAAATTAGATTAAGAATTAAATTCCCTATCTAGGACTTGACTCGTCTTTCTCAGTTCGCATCTTCAAGTATCAAACCAATCACCCATTTATTTCTTCGAACATATGGCTTAGCAAATAAACATGTCTAATTTCAGATCGTTAGATTTAATAGTCAACATATTTCAGCATTAACTTTCAAGTACCAACATAAAATCCGCGTTACTTACCACATGTTTTTCAAGTGTTATCGATTTTAACCGAAACCGTGATGAGCTTTATTCCTCCCTGCTCTCTGTGTCAGAACAGATGTAGAAATGTCTGAAAAAGATCTTCCTTTTTTTTTAACTTTTAACAGGATTCTGTCTTCAAAATCATAACATATATGTATATAGGGAATTTTAATTGATATTTTAAATGTGATTTAGTATTACAAGATCCAAATAATTTCAATTTTGTAATTGATTATTAAGTTGCCATTGATTTATGTTTATTTAAATATATATATATATATATATATATATATATATACATGTGTATATATATATGTATTTATATATATGTATATATATATGTATATATATATATACATATATGTGTATATATATATGTATATATATATATGTATGTATATATATATACATATATGTGTGTATATATATAGTTTTATTTACACTGGCATATGTTTAATCAAACATTCAAATGATCAGAAAAAAATAATTTCAATAGCAATCTGTAAGATTTTTCATTCATCATTTATAAATAATGGGGGAGACACGTGTGCGGTGGTCATCATCACTGAGACTGAATCGGGATTCATCACTGAAGATGACACGTCTCCAGTCTGTCACACTCCAAGTTGCCCGAGGTCGGCAAAAATCCAGTCGACACTGCCTATGATGTGGGGTCAGTGGTAGACAAAAGCGTCTTAGCGGACGTCGGCTCCTCAAGCCAACTTCGGTCAGTCGTCTCCCTTATGGTTTCTCTTGATGGCACTGGATGTCTGGAAGGAGGTAAGTGGCGTTGAATCGATGCTAGCGACGTTGTTGGTGCCGAAGTGGCCACTCTTCTGATTGCACGATCCTCGCGATCATTTGTGTTCCTGGGACGTCCTGACCCTCCACTGACGGTACACTCTACCTTCTGTGATCCACTGTTGCCAACACCGAGCAACTACCATATCGCCCGACCGAGGTGGCGGCCGATACGTCTATTCGACCAACCTGCTTCTCTGAGACCTATTATACGGCCCCTATCAAAGTCCGTCAGCTGCTCGTAATGCCGCCGGTTACGTCTTAGAGGCATCCTAAGTCTCAATATCGTCTATCAAAGTCATCAGATTCGTTTGGATAGCCGTACGGCGCTCGTACTCATGCTTTTAAATCTCCCAGTTGCGCAACTAATATGCGCATAGCACACTTAGCCTTGTCTCATTGGCTTCGAAATTTTAATCATTTGCATATCTCTTACCAGACTACATTCTTGCCGAGTTTCGTGATTGTAGCTTGATTTCTTCTGGGTGCATATATTTTTTTGCGACAGAGTGTATATGTATATGTATATCAGTATTCAAACCTCCAGAAATAAATAAATACTTGATTTTATGTTTACCTGTGACATATATTGAAAACAAAAATATCATTAATAAATATTAATACAATTTCATTACATTCTAAATGAAAAATAAGGAATGCATCCCATTATTCCTTCTGCTTTGAATTTGAGTAGAATTTTGGTATCTATACTCTTTGAGATATATGCATTTAACTCATTTTGGAAATTAGAATGTTGAGAGATACATTCTGTCAACTTCATATTCTATAAAATTCCCGTAAAACAAAATTTTAATATTGTTTTTAAAACGGAAATTAGAAATGTATATGATACAGACCAATGCTTTTATTACCTATGATAAAATTACAACAATCACATATATTCGTATACTGACCCATTTACTTTTCCTTAGATAAATGTATATTAGTAACAAATGCTACCACACAGAAATAATGCATTCGAATTTATCTCTTTCTGTTTATATGTTAATTTTTCCTTACAAACAGGAGTATTTTTTAGAATACTTTTCCTAAGTAAATTGATTTGTATGTTTCTGTCGCTATTTTATTCAGTTGAATTAACAATTTACATTCTCATTTACAATTTGCGTACCATATTTTACATCTAAAATAAGTGCAATAAAAGTATGAAATAACATTAAATTTCCATTGTTGTTAAATGTTAAAAAAATAATTGTGCTTTTAAGTTAATATAATTCTTATAGATAAAAAAAAGTCACTTGTGCAAGAAAAAAAAGAAAGAAAACTTTAATGAATGGAATAATATTACAATTCATGGAATATTATTTTACCGAAATTTTTTGAATGTTAATTGTATCAAAACTTTGGAATAAACTGCCGTTTTAATATTGAATGTTAATTGAATCCTATTATATTTTATAATCCAATTTTTAAGCAATGTTACAAGTCAAAAAAAGTAAAAGTATTGTAGAAGCAATACTGGGCAATGTCTAGCTTTCAATAACTGTTGTGCAACATGGAGTTTATAATTAATGAGTATGCAGATGCTCATTTTTTTTGTAACTATAGGAAACAAAAATCCTTTCACCTTGCATATAATGGAACCTTAGAATTCGTTTTTATCCACTTTAAAATGTCAAATTAATTCAAAATTTCGCAAAATCGTCAACTACCGATGACAATACAATAATTTCATAATTTTGTTTCATTGTCCTGACCGGGATCTTCAAAAATAAGGATTTTGAGTATTTCGAGATTTGATGACTAATTCTATATATTGTTTCCAGATTCGGCGACTAAATGCATAAACTATTTTCAAATTTGATGACTTATTCCATCTGCCATTTCTGGATTTGGCAAATTTGTGATTAGAACAAATAAAACCAAAAAAAGTGTTCTTTATGTGAAAAAAAGTAGGGTGGGTGCAGTAGGTTTTCTGAAAATTGAAATAAGAAAAAAAAAACTTGTGAATGTGAATAAAAATATTTTATGTTCTAATAGCTATTTCTTTTTTATTTTTGATAAAACAATATGTTTAGAAGTGAGGATTTGAAGTAACATTATAGCAACACGTTTAATAGGAGATAATAGGATTGACATTTAAAGTTTCTTCTCAACACACTTAGGCATGTATCTACAGAGACGAAATCTTTGAAATATAACGATATGGGACTCATCCGAGGAAACGTATACGGAGATAATAAATACCCTTCATACCCATTAATTAATATCCATTAAATAGTAAGACTAATTCCAGAAGCCATGTAGTTCCGGCTCCAAATATCAAACTCAAGGATTAATTCAACAAATAATAAATGATAGTTTTAAATACTAAAAACGGGCTTTTTTTATAGATGGAACTAAATAACGAAAAATAAGTTATAGTTTTAAAAACACAAACTAAAAGACACGCTTCTACAGTGAATCGAAATAAAAAGTAAAAAAATAATTCTTAATATAAGAATAAATGATTAACGAGAAAATAATGCCATTGTGGTACACGTGTGGTTTGCTTTGTATTACATTTTTACACTAACTTAGCAATTTGGAAATAGAACTAGTAAAATATAACAACAATTAATATAAAGCACACCACACTTTTAACCCAATGACATTTATTTTCTTGTTAATCATTTTATCCTTACATTAAGAATTATTTTTTTTTTACTTTTTTAGTTCAATTCACTATAAAAGCGTGTTTTTAGTTTCTTTTTAAAACTATAACTTATTATTTACTATATCAGCGTTTGTGAACATTGAAATTACGTGTAAATTTTTCATATGATGCTTTAATGCAACAATAAGTGGATTTGAAATACAGTTATCCAATAAAATATGCTTAAATTCCAATCATGACACGTGTTTTTATTTTTACAGATCAAATTATAATAATTTTTTGCACAGCATTTGTGTAGCATTTTATATGATTTTAAATGAAATTTGAATTGTAAGTCAAGTATCTGATTAAATATTTTCTTGTGCCCACGTTGTTTTATCGCTTCTACAATGAATGACTATTAAACATTTAGATTTTAGTAAATGACACAGTCTAGAAAATAATAGTTTGCATTAATTGATATTAAAAAGAAAGTGAAAATTAATCTTTCCACGTTTCATTCACAATTTTAACTCGCAATACAGATTTGAAATTTGTTAAAATAAATCTGGACTCCAAATAAAACTGTTCATACATTTCGTATAGCAAATGAACAGCTTCATTATATAAATGCCTCAAAATTACTTCACATCCATTTTACAATAATTCTAACAATGTAATCAACTTTAAGTCTTGGAAAAGGCAGATCATTTATCTTTCATTTTTGACTCACAGCTGAACTAATTAAAGTTAAAAATACAAGAACAATTATTGAATCATTGTAAAAAAGAATTATTTTCCAAACTAAATAATTAGTAATAAAATATGGAATGAATTATTTTACATGCAGGTAGTATTATTCGATACATGAGTTATTTGCTTAACCCTTTATATACCGACTGTACTTATAAGTACCACTCACTTAACATTTACACAGAATAACCATTTTAACGAATACTCTGCCAATACTTAGCAGGAATATTCTTTGAAATCAACTCTTCCAAGTATATGACAGTACATGTTCTATGAGGAGTATTTTAGATGGAAGTTGAATAGTTTTATAGCAGAAATTGCATTTTCAGTTGAAGGCGTTTTCAGCGGATTGCGAAGATTGTCATTTTTGTTCTAAAAAAATACTTGCTGTCAAAATGTCTTATTTTTCTTTTTACGTTGAAGAAGACCTTAGCAAACGTTTTGACTCTTTATTTTAGTTGAACAGAGTATTTAATTAATTTTATTGTTGAATATCTTTCATTAATTATTTAGCTCCAGCCGATTAAATTTCCCGAAGATCATCAGTTCGTTTATGTATATCCCTTAATTTCCAGTGTAGCGATAAATAAAAGACACTGTAAGAAAAAAACTGCAGTAAATCATAATGCGGTAGATAAAGGGTTAAACTTTTGAAAGACATAAATCTTTAATATATATCTCAAATAAAAAAGTTGCTTGAGAAGCAGAGCATAAATAATTAACATAAATATTATTTGAACATTAAAAATTTTACAAAATTAAAATAAGACAAAGGAAATTATTTTTAAATGTTAATATATAGGCTTATAATTACTCTGTATATTTTACATATGTTTAAATCACTGTTTTTCATTGAATGGTAAAAAGTACTATTAAAATATATAAAAATTCTAACTTTTAAAGTTTAAGTAAACTCGTTTTGTTATGAAATTGATATTGTCTGAATTTATTTTATAGGAATAATAATAAAAGTAATAAAAAAAACAATTTATAAATTATTTTATATAATGAAATATTAATATATTTTCATTACATATTTTAAAGAATTTTTCAACTTTATTAATATTGATGAGATGATAAAAATACTTGCAAAAGTACATAAAGATATTTTATATAAAAATGTTAATTATGATAGATTTTGTTCTTTGCTTAGGTTTATACTAAACGAGAACTATGTATATTATAAAAAAAAAAAACTTTTATCAACACACTAAAAGTTTGCAACAAGTTGGCCCAGAAGTGGTATTCAGAATAATTAGTATTAATAAAACTTCCAGCACAATATTTTCTTGTTTCAAAAAGTCAAAAAAAATTAAGTAGCCTATAAAAATTTCAATAAATACTGCTTAATTAAAAAAAAATACACAATGGATTTTATTAAAATTTATTTAAATACGAAATTTCAAGTAGGAAGGATTAAAATTCATCCGAATATTAAAATTTTGTTATTATAAATGTATCATTTTTCCTAGATAGATATAATTAGGCGCATATTCAAAATTTTGATAAAATTACTTATTCTCTTAGTTTTGTTTTAACTATAGTACTTTTCTCAATATTTAAATACATTTGTAATCTTAGTGTGTTCCTCAAATATTGGTATTATTTTCACACACTATTTAATTATTTAGTTTCAATTTTTTTCCATACCTTTGCTTAATGCTACTATTCAGCCCTTCCTAAGCTTTGAAACTGTATTTGGGTAGAGAATCTGGCAATAACTTATTTATTGTACTCAGATTTAGTTTGGGCTATGAATTTTTTAATACATTTTTTTAGATAAATTACCTTTTTTCTTGAAATGGATTTACATATTCTATCCATTATTTTTTTTTCAATATGTTTTTGCTGAGTATTATTTAAATAAAGGGAGGAGGTTGACTGTCAAAAAAAAATTTTTCTCAAACCCACTTTTATATAAATTATTTCATAAATAAAAACTATCCTCAGTCAGCAATTCTTATAATATTTTAGCATCCGTGATTATATATATATAATTTCACCTTTTATAATTTTTATAATTTCTAATGTATCCTTCCTAAAATCTTATGTCATGTTTATCTTACAATTTCGATTTTATCCGATTGTTGATTATTAATCCCTCTATAGTACAGAATTTTAATATATATATATATATATATATATATATAATCCAATATAAAATAATTTCTCTCTTCAATATATAATCATATACATATACATACACATATATATAAATTTATACATATATATACCTATATATATCTCTATATCTATCTATCTATCTATCTATATCTATCTATCTATCTATCTATATATCTATATCTATATCTATATCTATATAGCAGTAAATAAATTAAAAAGAAGACTAATAAATCCTAAAACATCTTAAGATCAAACCGAAAGAACCAAGAACATGGAACCATTACAAACCAGAAAAGAGAAATTTAGTTACAGTGAAAAAAACTATTATGATTTTCTGAGCTGCTACTGGCGTAGGACAGTGAAACAGGGTTAAACAGTGTTTTGTGATATCTAAACCTTCCCCTACAGCGGAAATTTTTGACATAATAAAAAGGAAATAAACCAAGGCGAAGGCCCAAAAAACCCTCGTGGGTGTATATAACATCTACAAAATAAAATTGGAATGTTAAATTACTATAGGAAACCGTGCGAAATAGATAAATATAATTATGTATAAACCAAAATATTTGCAAAATAGGTAGAAAATGATTATGATCATAAGTAGTAATAATGAAAATGTGCGAAGGAACTAAAATCTTATCCGATGTATACAGATTACATTCGTGTACTGACATCAAGCATAAAAAACAGCATACCTAAGAAAAATTGCACCATCTATATATATTTTTAGAAACTAAATTTATTATAAGAAAATGAAGAATAATATGTAGTATAAACTAAGTAGAAATGAATATATTAAATAATAATAATTAAATAGCTATAATTTTGAAGACACATATTTATATATAAAATTAGCTGAATAGTTATAGTCTAAGCAACTTTGAAATAATTTTTTTATAATTACTTGTTCTTAAATAATTACTTAGTATGATAATTAATAGTTAATTACTACTTATAATTACTAGTTATGAGAGGCGTTAAAATCTCCGAAGAGAATACAATTACTAGCAGTTTGAATAAAATGTTCAATATCTATTGTAAATAAATTTTCATCGGAAGAGGGGGAAATATAAACACATGTAATAGAAATGGGATCATGTTTGGGGGGAGTTAGTATTATGTTACTTGCTTCAAGAGCTGTGAGAGGAGGGGTGTTGAGACAGTAGTGATTGAGAGAGTTTTTAACCAGGATCAGAGTTCCACCCGCGGTCCATCGGAGATTCTGTCGTTTCTGTGGCAGGTGTAGTTCGCAATATTAAAGTGGTGTGAAGGTCTCAGGTGGGTTTCTTGTATGAGAAAAATATCTTCTCTATAAAAATACGTAGTTCAGCAGTTTTTCTTAGCAAATCGTTTGCGTTCCATGAACACAAACTGAGACCCATCGGGGAGGAACTGTACATTATTAATATTGTTACATGATGCCTCTATTTGGGCGTACATCTGATTGGGATTTAATTGTTGATTTGTATTTAGGTTATTATTGTTGCAGAGGATTTGAGATAGCTGCTTAAGACAATGCATTGTCATTTGCAGCGTTGTTTCGACATTAAAATTATTGCTAATGTTAGTGTAGGAGTTTCTGTTGTTTTTTTGCGGATCATTTTGGAGGTTTGGGGAATGAGGGGCATCCTTTGTAGTTTGCCATATGCCCGTAGATCTTTCATTTAATGCAGTATGGAGTTTCTAATTTTTGTTTTATGGGGCAGTCTCGGGTGATGTGGTTTTCACCCCATTTGAGGCATCATGGATTTAAGTGAAAGTTCTCAGAGCTGTGGTTGAAATTGTTACAGGTGTAACATTGAGTTACACCCTTATCATCATAGCCCTCAACTCTGATACTGATGTAACTTAGGGTTTTGAGATCGAAAATTTTGAGATTGTCTAAGTTGCGGGGGAGAGTGATTAAAAAGATTGGGAGGTGGCGTTAAGTTTTTCTTCCTATTAATTGATTTACTCTTTCCGGCGTGTATCCAATCAGTTCTAAAACTTGTTTAACTTCTTCGGGATTGGTGTTTCTCGGAAGACCTTTGATTACTACTTTAATGGGGCGTTCGGCTTTTGATTTAATTGTGTAGAATTGGAATTTAAGTCTTTTAAGAAGTTGGACTACCGTGCGTCGTTCTTCTGCGCTGTCAGTGTACAATTTTAAAAATTCTCCCGTTAAGCGGGGTCTTATTTGGGAAATTCTTTGGTAATTGCGGCCATTTGGGCTTTATAGTTATTTTAGACGAAGAGCATGGTGGGTGGTGGAAGTTGATTTTGAAGGGCTTTCTGACTGGCCGAATTGTTCGAGCAGTTATTTATGGTTACTTCACGGGAGAGTATGGGGTTGTTTCCGTTGGCGACTGGATCTGAATTTTCGAAGCTATTTAATTGAGCGCCTTGCGGCAGTGCGAATTTCTTTGGGGACAAATCAGTGATATCAAGTATTATTTTTCTTGCAGTTTTTCTTTGTGGGGGATATTCAAAGTTGGAGTTATGTTTTCTTTTTCCAGAAAAATTAATATTAGGATTAATCTTTGGGGTTGACTGAGTCATTTTTAATGAAGAATTTTGAGGGGTTTTTTCATGATGAGAGCAGCCAGGGATATTGCAAGGTTCAAAGGAGTAAATGGCACTTACCGCAAGTGTCATGGTTTCTTCAATGTCTTGCAGCTCAGTGAGTGCTTGGACGTAGAAGGGATCTTCAGAAAAGTGGTTGGGCATCATCATGAGTGCATCGACGCAGACCTGTTTGCATCTGAGGAATGTTTCAATTTTTGCCAGTTGTGCATTGATATATTTCAGCTGCTCACATGGTGTGAACTGTGGCAGTGGCGATGGCGTCCGGGTTGAGTTCCAATGTGTGTCAGCCTGTTCAAATCTCATGTCGGTAGGAAGGTTGGCCGTTTCCAAGTCGTTATCGTTAGTTCCAGAGGGGTAGAGAGAGTAAGAGATTGATTTGTCGGTTGAGCCCTGAGAAGGGCTGAAGGAGTCAGAAAAAATCGTGCTCAATCTGTGGGTTCCGAAACGGGAATCCGACTGTAATATATAAATATGAATTATTGTAGTGGCTGGTGGAACGCTTTATATATACTCGAGGAGCGTGACGTCAGAGGGCATCCCATTGGATAAAGCCTTTTCTTGCGAGCGCTGCACGTTTTTTTCCAAAGCCCGCTTCCAAGGTTGGAGTCCCACCATGCGCCAAGGGACATTGTCGTCTCAATGCATTTCCCAATCGTACAACCACGTCAACCATTTCACGTACACGTCTGAGACTCGAGGGCAGTCCGTATGATCCAAACTATACGAATCCGTAGTTTGAGAATAATAAGCCTGTATATATATATATATATATATATATATATATATATATATATATATATATATATATATATATATATATATATACTAGCCATTACCCAACCGCTTCACTGGGTATTTCACGATAATGTATATATGTATACTGTTTACATATATATTAATTATTGATATCTAGCATTAAGAATTCGATTGTATTGAAAAATATATTTATAGCTATTACACTCTCGCCCCTTGATATAAAAAGAACATAAATTATAATATCTAATTTCTATTTATATCTAAAATAGAAGTAGAAATGATTTTTTTCGCTCACTTAACCTTAAAATCAAGTGGATTTCCACCAAAGCAACTTTCAGGGGATCTCTACTCCCTAAAATAAACATGCGTGCTAAATTTCAAGTCTAAATCAAACAGAGCAAAAACGGAATTTTTATCATCAATACCTCGTTGACAGCATTCTTAGCGGATTCCAATTAAACAAAAAAAGCATGCAAACCAAATTTTATTATTGTAGTCTTAGCAGTTCAAGAACGGGAATTTTGTCTATCAATACGAACCAATATTTCTCCCCGCTTCCCCCTGGAGTTGATTTCCGTAAAATCCATTCTTAGTGGAACTCTATTCAACTACAGAAAAGTGCTCAATAAATTTCAAGTAAATGAGTTAAATTCAAAAACAGGAATTTTTCTATAACACGCCTTAATCCCTCACAGTCCCACTCCTTTGGGGGTCTGTTTTCGCAAAAATCTTTGTAAAAGGAACTTTATTCGATGAACGGAACATACCTTCTAATTTTCAAGCAGGTGGTTCAATTGGTTGAAAAGAGGAAATATTTATCTATTACGCCCCTGAATCCTCCTCAGTGACAATTGGGGATCCATTTTCCCGAAAATTATTTTGTAGCGGATCTCTACAGCATGTAAGGAATTCGCTTACCAAATTTTATGACTGTAAGTCTAATAGTTTAAAAATGGAAATAATTATCTATAACGCCCCTTAAGCCCCCGCAACGCCACTTTGTAAACGATTTTCACAAAGCCCATCTTATGACAGATCTCTACTCAGTGAATGGAATCTGCTTACTCAATTTCAAGATTTTACGTCTAATAGTTTAAAAAAGGAGTTAATTGCCTTTAACGCCTCTTACTTCTCCACAACGCCACTTGGGGTCAATTTTCACAAAACCCATTTTGCAGCGGATCTGTACTCTATGAAAGGAATCGGCTTACCAAATTTCAAGACTATACGTCTAATAGTTTAAAAACGGAAATAATTATGTATAATACCCCTTAAACCCCCGCAACGCCACTTGGGAAACGATTTTCACAAAACCCATCTTATAGCAGATCTCTACTCAATGAATGGAATCAGCTTACTAAATTTCGTGATTTTACGTCTAATAGTTTAAAAAAGTGGTTAATTGACTATAACGCCACTTAATTCTCTACAACGCCACTTTCGAGTTGATTTTCACAAAACCCACTCTGAAGAGGATCCCTACTCTATGAAAGGAATCCTCTTACCAACTTTCAAGACTGTACATCAAACAGTTTAAAAATGGAAATAATTCTGTGTAACGACCATTAAGCTCCCTGAACGCCCCTTGGTGGTCGATTTTTGTAAAATTCATTATGTATGAAATCTCTACTTTATAAAAGAAATCTGTGTACCAAGTTTCACGACTGTACATCAGTGTTTCTCAAACCGTGGGGCGTGCCCCCTGGGGGCGGGATAACCTTACGAGGGGGGCGCGAGCATTTTGAAAATAAAAGATTTAAAAAATAATTCGTTTACTGGAATAAATTAAAACAAAATAGTTTCTGACATAATAAAAAATGCACTTTTACTCTGATATAAGTTATAGGCGCGCGCGATATTTATAAATTATCAAAAAAAAAAACTTCAATACTTATTAGCTATCTTTGATCCTATAACCAAATAAAAAATATTTTATTTAACTTGCTGTAATCTCATGATGAGAGAGTTTTTATTACGTTTTCTTTTTTAAAACTAACATTCTACTCTTTTAGAGAAAAAACAGATCCTAGATCCAGAATCGAAAAAATTTAGGAACATAAAAAATTCAATACTGTCATTGTTTTTGAAATACTGCACATTATAGCTGTAATTTG